>OY754979.1:7162090-7789590 GCA_963576475.1 Molanna angustata | reverse complement strand
CTTGTAATTAAAATTCACTGTACCTTGTTTGCAGGGGTCGAAGTTAAGTTCGCGGTGCGACTGTTATTGTCTAGGCGCCCGCAACGTTTCGCGGTTCGCGATAACGCTGGGCGCTCGTTCTGCACAATCCTGGAAGATCGCGTTGGCTCGTTCCGTGTTCTTCGGTGCGTGTTGTCCACTTGTTATCGTTCGGCGCTGAATATATTTTTGAATTTATTTCTAGTTCATTCTTAATTAAATTAGTATCCATGTCGATTAGGCTCGTAAGCCCTAAATACGCCCCCACACTGCCATTTGGTCAGATGGATGGGTGGCTATATCCAGTCTTTTCTTATTCCCACACTGCCTCCTGGGTCAGATAATGGCGAATAGAATTTTTCGATCTCGACGAAGTCAACTTGGTCTTGACAAGGCCCGTAGGCGAGACTGGTTACTGATTTAACTTGAACTCTTTTACTAAAAAAATTAAACTTTAATAGCTACCGAACGATTATTACGTAGATTCAACTCACTGATTCTCTTTTTTAAAAATGTTAATGTTTTTTTTTTTAAATAACTTTGTTCTTAAACTCAAACTTTAGAGGCGGCGGCCAGGGCGTAAGCCCTGACCGCCTCACACGGCCCTCAGGCCCACTAAAGACTTCGACTGTGTTTCAACTAGACTTGCTACTGACTCGACTATATAATGCTGACTGATTACTGACCCTTACTAACTCTTACTAACTAACTGTTACTGACTACTCTTACTGATTACTAACTCTTACTTACTAACTTTTACTGTTCTTTAGCTTAAAACTTTGAAGACGGCGGCCAGGGCGTAAGCCCTGACCGCCTCACACGGCCCTAAGGCCCACTACTTTGCTTGCTTTCAACTGTGAATGTTCGTCTGACTGACACACTGATTACTAACTCTTACTGATTCTTACTAACTAACTGTCCAGGTAGTAGCATTCTACCTTATATAATAAAGTACCCCTGTCCCGAAGGGAGGGGGTATACAGGGGTATACAATATTCAAAATATTCGCACGCAAATCATTTTTGCATATTTAACTAAAAAATATTTTAAATTAACAATTACATATTATTTGCATTCTGCGTGGGATCGAGACTAACATAAATACATTTACTCTAATTAAGTTAATTAACCCTGGCCACGTAACATTTTAGCTGGTACAATCGGTGACAGTGTTTTCAGTGTTTAAACCGTTTATTTTGAAGTGAAATTGTATTGAGAAGTATCACACGCGCAATTCCGTCAAAACTCACGCTCGCGAGGGCTGTATGAAAGCACTATTGCGCGATGTGTGACATTTATCGGAAGTGACGCGTGAGATACAACCAACATGAAAAAAATAATGTTTTTCGTTACTGTCTTGAAGTAATTTACAATGACGAGCGTCAGACACGGATTTATCAAAACTCATACTCGCGAGAGCTGTATTAAGGCCCCTAACGCGCGATATATGACGTTTATCAAAAGTCACGTGTCCGGCGCGTACATTGTAAACATTTTCATTGAAAGTAAAATTGCCTAACGCGAATATATCCTTTCGCGAATTACACGTTTGTTTCTTTCGGCAACCAGATCCACCCCGGGAATTATGAGCAATACGGCATCAGTGAATTCGTCGGTAGCTAGACCTGGATTGCGCAAAATCAACCTCCGTGTATCTCGCTAGAGGACAATACGACGTTAGAGTAACAATTGAGAAAAGAAACAAAAAACGGAAATGTAAAACTGAAACTATTTATTTTGAATATTTGAAACCGGATTTAAAACATCTGAAAGCACCGTCGGCTGGGATTTACATAACGATCGATGAAGGTTAAAAGGGTTCGATTTTTTTTCAGGTAGCCTGAATCTATATTTGAATAATAAACATTGAAATATTTAAGTGCGGAAAAATCCAAATCTCTGAGACAATTAGTTGCTGACCATGTTTTATTGCAGAACCCAAATAAATGGTCTTTGCGCGGTATTGAAAAAGGTTATTTTATATGATGGTGATGTATTGTGTTTTCGAACTGGGTACAGATTAAAAGAATAAAATTATGAAAGTTAAAACCGAAAATACCTGAACTAACAACAGAATTAATGTATTTTTAAATATTTACGAAGGCCAAGGTTAATAACAATAAAAAATGTTTAAAAATTATATTCGGGGCTATTGTTAGGGAAGACAATTGATGTCACCAGGGTACCACCAAATGTTATACCTGCATCAAGTGCTTCTCATTTTCTTATTTCAAAGCGACATAATATTTTTATTTTCAAATTGCCAAAATGGCATTGAAGAGTGGGTAGAGGGCGAGACGAGACGGTACTGGGGTAGATTGCGAAGGCGTCAATGAAGAGACCATGTCCAGAGAATGGGAGACAATCGACTACCCAAAATTGTCTCCAAGGAAGTCCCGGAGGGTAAAGGGGAGAGCAAGGGGGAGACCAGCAAAAAGATGGAGTGACAGCTGGACATCCAGATCACAAGAAGCTGTCTCCGATGTAAAAGACAGGCCTTTGGTCTAAAACCAGAGGAAGAATAACAAGGCATTGTAGAATTATTAAGTTTTCATAGTAAAATATTTAAATCAAAAATTACTTAACAAACTCATGTTACGAAAATGCTGAAAAATTTCCATACAAAATGAATACTTTGTTGAGTGACTTGGTAGTGAGGAGTACGTGTAGCGATTTTTATAATAATAAATAAATATTTTTTATGATTGTATTTACATATTACATATAAATATATACACATACATTGGATTTTTTCCCCGCTTGGAGTCAACGATATTTTTTGTGAAATTAATATATCAACAATATATTTATTTATTTATTTATTATATATACGCCCTTAATAGGGCATTTACAAAAAAATACAGGATAAATAGAACAATGTAGGCACAACAAAATAACAATAAGTGTAAATACATCGATTATATAGGTACATAATAAAAAAACGTAAGTAGTTAAAGGAAGAACAATATAAAACAACATAATACAACATAATAAAAGAAAATAGAGGTAAATGATAAAAAAAAAAACTAGATTAAATATTTTAATAGAGGCGAAGTTGGAATATTATAGGAGAACCAGGAACTCAAGGCACCTACAGGGCTAACGACCTGTCATCGGCTGGTTTAGTGAACACTTTATGCGCTTGCGCAACGTTCACCAAGTATTCTTTCTTACCTTATTAATGCTTCGAGTTCCCTTATCAATGCAATTTTGAAAGTTGATAAACACCATCGCCATCTATGAAACAACGAAGAAACCTTTTTGTAACGCCATCAATTAAGAAATTGTTTTTTTTTTGTAAAAAATGAAAGACCTTATAAATGAGGTGAAAATACTCTCGCACATATGTCACCCCTGAACTGCGCCAAAAATTCCGTATTAATTGAAAACTTATATATTTAAAATATAAAGATACAAGTACGTGTAGGTATCTTTCTCTCATTGCGTGAATAGAGTACCTACAATGTACCTATAATTATTCTCGTATGTATTAAAGGTGACAAGAGATCACGCTCTTCGTGTATGGTAAGTAGTGGGATATTGGTAGGGCAAGATGGTGTTATTATTATCAAACATGATATAACGCCGAGAGAGATAACTAAAGTGGGTGTCATTTCACTAATGCCACAGCTATTCAGCGAAATCGTTTATTCCGTTGGATTGTTCAACTTTTACTCCGTTAGCACCCCTTCTAAATTGTTTTTTTATTATGCTTGGTTGTTATCTGAGCAAAACATTTTCCCCTCCACCGAAATATGACAATATTTTTTAAATAACTATATCTAGGTTTTTGTACATTCAGTGTTTTTGATCATTACATATTTCATGCATTTGACTGGATCAAAACTGTAATTATCCATCAAGTATAGTGAAAAAAAAAATCAAAATATAAAGTAACAAGTACCTACCTTTTCTTCTTAAAAATCTCATTTTTAAACAAAATGTGTTTGCGTTTTTATAGATTCATGTTAACTAAGAGTTTATTAAAAGTGAATCAATATTTTCGAAGTTAATTAAATGACAGTTTTTAAAAATTTTATTTACGAAAGGATTGTTTAATTCGATGTATTTTGAAGCGACCGACTTATTCTTAGAAGTTGCCAAAGATCTAAGGAAAAAGCAGTCGCTTCATATATTATTAAAATTGAATTATTATTAATATTTTATTATTAGGTATATAAAAGTGATAAATTACATGAAAAGTATGCTTAAGAATTAATATTAATAATAAAAATTTATTTTTTTAAAACGGTCAAAAATATGTAATACATTACATTAAAAAAGAAAATTGTAAAAGATAAATATTTGGAAATTCTCCCCGTAAACCTTTAGGGACCAGCCCCCCTAGACAACGTGACTGGCAACTGTCACTTCCATACATTGAGTTATCTTTTCTTGTTTTTTTTCTTGAGCTAAATGACACGTTGTCTAGGGGGGCTGGTCTGAACATTCACAACTCTCGTTTGACACAAAGACAAATATAATTAAAATGACTAAAGCTAAAAATTTACAAACACATTAAAAAATTCGTATGGCCACAATGAGAAGGATTTTATTTTAACTTTTTTTTAAGTGTTAATGTATCACTAGATTTGTATTTTTTAATATTTTTTCCAGCTCATTGTAGTATTTTAAGCCCAGGAACGAATAATGAACCGCCGAGTAGTCCATCAAATCACTTGATATTTCATTGCCAAACCATATTTTAAATTCAATGTTCGCTTCGAACGACAGATTGAGAAACTGTGTCTTATTCCGTTTTCACATAATAAATTTCCGAACCCATTCTCCGTCCCTTTCTCTCGTATCGTGAAATATAGACAACCTGCAAATTATGCAGCACTGTCAATGCCAGGTGTGAGGGAGACAGCATCACTGCAGTTGGCTGGCAAGTTGGCGGTGTGTCAGAGCGGGATGCAAAGATTGAGAAAAAATAGTAGCGATTCTGTTTTCCCTTGCATGCCTTTCACTATATATTTCTAGGTTATGTGCGAAGTAATAGACAACTTTCTTTTGCTTGATATAGCGGATCTATTATGTATGTATAATAATATTATTACAGTACGGTATAATGAATTATACAGGTTATGTTACTGTGATTATTTAAATTACGACAAAAAACAGACACCAGAATCTTTTCTGGAACCTTCCACATACACACACAGCATATCCGTGCATGTCTTGTTGTGTGCATTTTTGCTCTTTTGATTGTGCACCTTTAGTTCATTTAACTCGAAAACATTCAATTCAGTTTTCATACATTGAGTCACAAGGGATATAAAATTGAAATATGTGTTTCCAGTGGTCGATGCTTCCCCTTAAATCCCATCCAAACTTCATTCCTTCCCATGCTGTTATGATATTTAATGACATATAGTAAAATAAAATAATCTTGTAATACTTAATACTTATTAGACAAACATAATTGGCACTAAAAAGTACCAATATATTGTTGTATTAATGTCTATCTTTTATTTATTTATTTTATTAATAATGCTTATAAAAAAGTACATTTGTTTTTTACCAGCGCCTGCCTCACTAGGATTCCCTCCCGTGTTGAAGATAATAATGAAATATAACTTATTCATCACTGGCTGCATTATATCTAAAGTAATAAAGCAATCAATATGTTAGTGTATGTGTGTGTGTGTGTGTGTGTGTGTTTGTCTCACGCCTTTTGAAAAACCAAGAGCATCTAAAAATCTAATTTATGTGCGAACGTATACCAGTATACCTGATGCAGTGTCACGCTAAAAATAATGCGATTAAAATGCTGAATTTTAAAGATATTTCAATAACTATTTTTTTCATACAAAATTTTCCAAGTCATATCTGTCAAAAAAGTGTACATTTTGCACGCAAATATCTGTTAGTTTAAAAGTTAGAAGTACGTATTTACACGAAAAAAATATATTTTCAAGTATAACTAAGCTTTTAAGTGAAAAACATGGTGAATATTTTGTCTAATTATAATGTTTAACTTATTTTTAAAGTAAGCGTTTTGTACAAATGTACATATAACCCCGCCATTTTAATATCTTTTCATACGATATTTAATTTTCCTATAGAATGAATATGTTCTTTAAAATAATATACCTTTGAAATACATTACAGCAAGTTTTAAGACATATATTGTAAAAGTCTGTTAATTATTAGTAAAGATATAGGCGTAATAAAATTGCATAATTTGTTAAAAATATTTGATTTTTCTGACAATTTTCATTTTTATGGCATCGAACAAACCAATGTAGGTACCTACATATTCAAAAAATGTCTCCATAACATTTGATATTTTTCACATGTTGGAACATGGTTACTATGGTAACGGACACATTCTGATATTCAAATAAAATTTGTTATAAATCGAATTCGAATTAATTTAAAACATCATTGTAGGTAGGTACCTACATACCTAATACTAACTACTTAAAAACCAAGAATATACTGATTTTGTATAGGAAAATTATTAAACTATTTTAGGTTAACTACAATACACATTCAATATACCTACAAACTATTTCCTATAGTGAAATTCTTCTTTTTTCTATGTAGACCTTTGGGTGATTTTTTCTACAAACTATTTCTTGGGGTTTAAATCTTCTTCCTCTTCTTTTGTGAAGTCATTTGGGACAGTTCATAAATAAACTATTTCCTATAGTCTAATTTTTCTTTTTCTTAATTTATGTAGACCTTGGGTGAATTTTATATAAAATATTTCCTATAGTTCAATTCATCTTCTTCTTCTTTTATGAAGACATTTTGGTCAGTTTTTTATATAATACATTTCCTTATGTGTAATTCTTCTATTTCATCTTCTGTGTAGACCATTGGGTCAGTTTTTTTACAAACTATTTGTTATAGTCTTTTTTTATTTAGTCTTTTGGATTAGTTTTATGTCTAATAGTCTATTGTAACGAAATATTATAAACAACATGCATACTTGATGAAAATACATAAAAACGAATGGGATGTGACCAACACTAGAATCTTCTCATTACTTTTGTTCAATCAAATTTACACCATTTATTATATCATCATATATTGCTTAATTTTCAATAACTACACATTTCATTTTGATGACAATATATAAAAAATCGGGGTTGTGGCCATTGCTGGATCTTCACCACGTTTATATTCATATTAAAAACTATTTAACATAGCTTAAGTCTTCTTCTTCTGTAATGTAGACTTATGTGTCAGTTTTAAGTCTAACAGTTTTATTGTGCAAAACTATAATAAACTATATGCACACTTGACGAAAAATATAAAAACGAATGGGATGGGACCAACACTAGAATATTTTCAGTACTTTTGTTTAATCAATTTTTAAACCATTTCGTATCATCCAAAATTACTAAATATTTAAAACACATTATTTGCGTTCAATGACAATATATAAAAATAGGGGTTGTGGCCATTGCTGGATCTTCACCACGTTTATATTCATATTAAAAACTATTTAACATAGCTTAAGTCTTCTTCTTCTGTAATGTAGACTTATGTGTCAGTTTTAAGTCTAACAGTTTTATTGTGCAAAACTATAATAAACTATATGCACACTTGACGAAAAATATAAAAACGAATGGGATGGGACCAACACTAGAATATTTTCAGTACTTTTGTTTAATCAATTTTTAAACCATTTCGTATCATCCAAAATTACTAAATATTTAAAACACATTATTTGCGTTCAATGACAATATATAAAAATAGGGGTTGTGGCCAAATCCAAACTCTTTACGATGTTGTCTTTTTATAATAAGTCATATTTAAAATCATTTCCCATAGTCCTTGCGTGCAGAAATTGTATGTGCTTATATATAAAAGCAAATGGATTGTGGCCATCACTTTAAGATTTTACACCGCTTAAACTTAATTAAATTTCAAACTACTTTTCATACTACGGTTAAAAAAAATTATGTGTGGCAATATTATGTAGGTATATAAACGATTGCTTATTCGTTCACTAATTTACATTCTTGGCCAACGGCGGGACATAAAAGCTAGTAAACAATAATATATGTAAGAACAACACTATAATAATAATAATAAAATATAATAATACAATAACAATAGGTACCTATAACAATAAACCCAATCAAGACGGGTAGGTACAAGTACTTGCATTCCGTACGGACGGACAGTATTTCGCGTCGTACACAGTTTTTTTTCAATCTCGTTTTAATTGAATATAATAACGGTAAAAAAAAATCTAACGATGTAGATATATGATAAAAAGATCAAAGATAAACAAAAGATCACATAAACTCAATGAAATTGAACACTTCATAATATAAACATAAGATAAATGAAGATTAATCTCCATCGTGGTTATCTCCATACAAAAAAGTACATGGCGTCATTTGGCGTCATTGATATGTTACGTGATCCATCCGGCATTAGATGTAGATAAGGAATATGCGCCGATTTTGTATTGTTAAGGATCGAATTCAAAGCAGAATGTTGAGCGCGTAACAACAATATGAACTGACGCAGTATTCCTCTCTCCTACGCGCATGCGTATTAGATCCTTACAAAGCGCGGGAGAGTGTGAATTTCGCCGGCGATGATCGATGAATTTAAGTGTTTAGAGTTTTTAATTTTTTTAAATAATTTAACAATTGTTTTGTTGATTCACCGACAGATGTCTTGAAGTCAAATATATGGGAGTAATATTCATCCAATTTTCGTCTCAATCAAGTATGAATTTACTGAGATATGAAGGTTCACAATTGTGTATAGCCATGAGGGCATGTATAGATGACACTCGGCGTTTAGGCACGCTGCCGGTGGGCATCTATACATGACGCTCGTCTTAAAAAGGTTAATATAAAAATCACAACAATAACAACGATACCTAGAAGAGATAAGTTCAAACAAACCCAAACAACAACCAAGGTCCCACAGTACCCATACAGCTTATGTAGGTACATGAACCCATTATATAATGATGTGAGATAGAGAGCTGTCGATATCAATTTTGTTACTGAGCATCCACATTGTTATTTTTTTTTTGAATAATTTATATGTATTAATGTTCTTAATATCTACAGGCACTCTGTTAAACATTAGTGGTGCATGAAAACCAAATTGGTGCTATGATAGGGTTGTATTGACTAATGTTATCTGGAAATATTCATTGTATGAATTGTTATTTTATGTAATATTCAATGATAAATATAATAAAATAAAAAATAATTGAATATCAGTACAGCGCTGTTTACAAAAATATATCACATTATCAGTTTTCAGAATCTGACAACTTGTTATTGGGTGTGTGATAAATAAATAAACATCAGTGAAAAATAAAAATAAAATAATAAGTGCGTTTTTCTAGCCATTCATTATCAGTGTTTCCAGTCCAGAAAAGCGATTTTTGCTAGAAATGAACTGAAATAAATTTCTGCTCTCTTTGGGATTGAACCCAGGTCGTCTACATAGAAGCCAATCGACTTATAATTTTCGCCAAACATCTTGAACGAGCTTCCGGTTGTGCAGAGCGCAAAATCGTGTATTTTTGCTTCGTTTGTTTACGTGCAAATCGCCCCCCTTCTCGGCTAAAAGTTCAATTTATTTGGCGACAACTATAACAATATGCTATATACGGCAGTTGTAAATTCATATATTATACATTACATACCACAGATATGTATATCAAAAGGAATTTATTGAAAGTTATCCAGATATATAAATATATATAGGACACCATTACGCACTTATTATGTAATGTGTGCATAATGTTTAAAATAAATATATTTAATGTTTATAACAATAATGTCACAATATTACTTTATGAATGGACCAATGAAATAGTAGACTTGCATCACTTTAATAAATTATTACATTTTCCTGGAGCATTTTAATAATAACAAAAAAAGCAAAATATAAATTATATTAATACGAATAAAAATTGCTCCCTTTATTAACCACAAAAATTAAGAAAATGTAAATTTAATTTTTTTTGTTAAAAAGTTTATTGTCCCAAATATCTATTGCATTTTAATGTCCCTTATAATATTGAAAAGGTCCCTTATACTGAGGTTACTTACATATATGTAGGTAATAATTGAAAATGTATATTTACTTATGTAGTTTTCCATTTTACTTAGTTAACCATTTCTCGAAAACAGAACATATATTAAACAAGTAAATGAATAAAAATTTGGAGGAAAGACTTTTCAATGGTTTCTTCACATATAATTTAATTTATAATCGATTTTTCACTAGCATAATTAATTTTAATTTAGTTGACAGTAATGTAAAATATGTTTAGATATGAATAGCATTAATTGAAAACCATCTAATAATATTGTTGCATCTAAAGCAATAAAACACTAATTTTATGAACGCTCAGCTGATAACGCGTCGTTCAAATTAATCAAAATATCAATTGAATATTGCTGCATTGAACATGCATTGTAGAAAAGTTATTTAAAAATCATTTGCATAATTCCAGTAAGTACAGATAAGTGAATTTAAAGGAAAGGAAGTTAAAAACATATAAGTTATTATTTATTCATAAATTACATAAATGGTACCGGTGTATCAAAGTATGACAGTTAAAAACGATCAAACATTCTTTTATTCATTTATTTATTTTAATAATTTTGTACACATGTGTACAATGTTGGATTAATTGCAATATAGCAATATTTTCCAATCAATCATATTCATTTGGTGAGGTAAGTTGTACAAATTTATGTGAATAAAATAATAAAACAAAAACCATATAAAAACGGAGGGGAGAGGACAGGGAGGGACAAAGATATGATAAGGAGACAAATTTAAGTGTTATGTGTAAGGAAATGATTCCTCAGATTTCTTTTGAAAGCGGGAAGTGTTAATGAAACTCGAAGTTATGATGGGATGTGATTCCAAAGACGAGCTGCTTGTACGGAGAAAGATGTGGTGAAAAATGAAGTAGGTATTGTGTAGTGGGATACTGAGCGTTTTTCAGTATTTGAACGAAGAGGCAACCCGTGTTCTGAGAGGAAGTGAAATTGATTTCGTAGATAAACTAGAGCGTTGGGGTTGTTTAAGACCTTTTATAGTGGGTATATAGATTCCTACGATGCCCATGGTTGTTTTATATAAATACTATAACGTTTTGCCCTACTTTATGAAATAATTCCCACGGGATTGTCTACTATTACATTCATTGGGACACGGCGCGATTGGTGTAGTATTGCAAATCTCCAGGATATTATCACTTTCGATATATTAACAACAAAAAATAGGTCATTTGCTTTCACAGTCAAATTATTTTGACTGACATAATTGGGCCTCGACTGTACCACCCTCTCGCACGGTACTGTTAACAAAAACTTACCTTCACATTTATCAAAAGGGGACACATTAATAGTATGAATCTGTTCCTTGGTTCGTTTGTTTGGTATGTCCCTTTTTGGTCCTCGTTTGTGTCTGGCGTTTGAAAAAGTAGGTGTCGTGCGTGCGTTGGTACACTCTGGTCCCTGTTATTGCGTCAATTATGATGTACCAAAACACACGACGCTCCAATCAATTGTAATAAAATTTGACACACAAATAATGTTGCGTCATATATTAACATTGTTATGAAAAGAGAACACCGCCATGGATGTTGTTAATTGACATCTCCTTGAAACTGATCAAAAATTGTACATCTTGGAATATTGTGCAGCGTTCAAAATGATGGTCAATGGTTGTTATCAATAAAATATTCAACCTGAAGGCGAATGGTTTTTTTTTTGTATTTTTTAAACACAATTGCTTTTATTTCAAATTCGTTAGTATTTCGTTCATTAGGAATCGAACGTGTTTAAGTAGATCATCAAAGTATAATATATTCGACAGCAAGATACGCCAGCTGCTCTATATTTTCATTTTATTTATTTATTTATTTTATAAATATACAATATATCATAATATACGCTATGGCCATCTAACTAGGAAATTCCTGTTTTAAGATGGCCATATTATTTGCGTATATACAATTATATATATGAGTGCCGTATTTTTACAACAATCTATAGAAAACAGAAAGTATTAAAAAAATATAAAATATAAGAATTTTTTTACAATATACAAATTAAAAATAAAGAAACAGAAGATAGAAAGACTTTAACAATATATGGGCAGGTATAAACATATTCCTATAATAGGAGTTTCAAAAAAAGAAAAAAAAAATTTTTTCTTTCTTTCTTTTCTTTTTCCTTTCTTTTCTTTTATAAAATTAAAAAAAAAGATAATAATAATGATAATAAACAGTTACAAATTCATTTAAAAAATAAAAATAAGAATGTTAGAAGTGTGAGCAACAGACGTACATGTATGAGACGATGCATGAATGTGGACGAGGCGAGAAATGCGTGCCAGGATAGAAAAATGTGGCGTTCGGTTCTCTCTGCCTACACCGCAAGAGACATGGCGTGATGGAATTTATGTAAAATAAGAATACAAATAAAAATATACACATTCAGTTCCTATTATACAATATTCTCTATATTCCAAACCTGCCACAGCACCTCAAAAAAATTCTCTTATTTATCCAATCATGGATTTCCACTCTGATCTGCTGAACGTACGACATCCATCCATGTCCATAACACAAAATTTTTCAGCTCGTCGTTCGAAATACAATCAGCAAGGCTACGGAATAGTCTAAGTCCAGATAATGCGTCATCTAACTCACTTTGTACTATCGAGAAAAAAATAAAGAAGGAATATTTATCCCTACAGGCCTGATCCCGATTTCCTCTCCTTGTTTTTATCCAATCCTTTTTTTACTATGTTTTTTTATTATTTATCTTAGTGTTATGTACCTATATTTTCTTTGTTTTTTACGCTTTCATTCTTTTGTTGATGTAAATATAATATTTTGTCATACTTAGTAATCTGGTTGGTTGGCAGAAATTGCCTAATGGCAATAAGCACGACAGTTATTGTTTTTATTTAAATTACACTAATGTTAATAATTCTTATTTGGTTTTACAGTTAACAATTTCATATACATACGCCCTTGGAGAAATCTGGTATCACTAAACTTTGCTTTCAAAATATGATATAATTTTTTATAGTTGTATGTATTCCGAAGAGTATAAAATAAATGTATGGATGGTAACCAACAGATTTTCTCAACAGTTCCATGGAAAAAGTCCAGAACAATGACATAATTTATTATAAAGTACGCAGCGCACTGCCTCAAAACGTTCAAAATTCCAAGGCGGTCCAGGTTGTGCTGGGTGTATGTAGCTTTGATTTGCCACGAGTGGTAATGTTTAGTGGTGTAGTTGATTGATAGCTTCGGGC
This sequence comes from Molanna angustata, assembly GCA_963576475.1. Lineage (NCBI taxonomy): Eukaryota > Metazoa > Arthropoda > Insecta > Trichoptera > Molannidae > Molanna > Molanna angustata. The sequence continues at coordinate 7,776,285 of OY754979.1, read as the reverse complement.
CATTACCGAAATGGCCCGAATCAGTTCGGCCATATTTATCCGTGAATCATGACCTACATCGGCCGGTATTGAATAACACATCTCTGTCTGTATAATAACACCAGTCGAAAAAGTGGGCTGTGACGTCACGTGACGTGACAGAACACACATCGAGCCGACTCCAGATTTATTTTCGTTAAAAAATAAAACAAATACATCACAATTAACATTACAAAGGAAGTCATAAATTGCCAGTTACATTGCAATTATTGTATTCTTAACTCTGACGCATGCGTGTGAGACGTGGGCATAACAGAAGACGCATGGAACCGGAATAAATTTAATTGAATTGGTATCGCTGAGAAATGGTAATGTTAACAAAGCGGAGTAGATATGGCAATGTAAGAAATGAGAACATTAGGAAATAATGTAAAAAGATATTTCTTCTTTGGGCTGGAAATACTGGTTAGTTGAAAGAAATTACCATATGGCAATAAATCGCCACTGGCGAAGGGTGCAAGGAAAATTTTATTATTGTTTTTTTAAGATAAAGTAGGATGTTGTGGTGTTCCATGGAATTTCTGCCAAGTTCCATAGAATTTACAAGAAACGTGAATTCGAACATTCTAGAACAACAAGTACCTATATTAGCTCGTTTTTTCATTCGCCCGCCATTGTTCCCTTAGTTGTCAGTTCGTACGCGTCAGTCAATATTAATCAGCCGATAATTTCAATTTCATTGTATGTAAGTTATATTATATTCTTATAAAGTAAAAGTTGATATTGTGAATATGATTGTGAAGTTCAGTAAGTAATCTCTTTCATTCAGTTGACCCAAAACCTTTCTTTGCATTTGAGATGAATTAATATTTAGAGGGAGTTGTTTGTTAAGATTCATAAATCAATTATTGAACACGCCTAGTAAAACCTTCAAGTAATATTTAAAACCTAGCAATAAACAAATCCAGAATCAAATTGAAAACATTGAGATGGTTTTGACCACACGGAATGAATGAATGAAGAGCGTCTGACAAAGAAGAAGTACAAAGCGGACAAACATGGAACAAGAGAAATGGAAGATGTTTAAAAAACAGACGCTATGTATGAGACGATGTAGGAATGCAGCAGGTAAAATACAGAAGTCTAACATCGTAAATGCCAATAAGAAATATTTTTTGGTATTATTCTAGTTGGTTGGATGAAATTGCCTAATGGCAGTAAGCCCGCCAGTGTAAAATATATTTATTTAAATTATGTACAGAAAGAAAAATAAATAAATATTTTATATTATTTCTTTACATCTTGTAATTTTTCTTTCTTTAATTGTTAATTTCTTATTTGTATGTGATTCATATGAGTTTATGACATAGCTTCTTTATTATGTGACTCCTTCATCATACGTACTAGGTTCTATTTCCGGGTTTCCACTTTATTGTGTATTATTATTATTTATAAATCTGCATAGATATTATGTGAATTTAATTCAGTGCTGTTAAATAAATAAAATGCAAATATGAATGTAGATATGCAGGGTAAAAATATAAAAACACAATACATTGAGAGAGAAAATAGCAAAATAATACTATATTATTATATAATTATAAGTTACGAATTTCTGCTAGAATTCCAAAAATCATAATTAATTGTTAAAACATTTTTTTGTTAAATAAAACAATTGGTTTATCATAATATATGATAAAATAATAATAATTTGGAATTTAAAAAGAAATGATATTGGTTCGGCTCGAAGAAAGGTGTAGCCACTTTTTGGATAAAAAAGAGGTCAGCTAGTGTTTCGGCGACAAAAGGCGGGAAATGTATGTTTTGTATGTGTGTGTGTATTATAATTTTGTACGGCCGCCATCTTGTCAATATAACGCGACCTTGGGGGTCGACTTTATAATATTATTATCTGAGGCAATACATAATTTTTGTGGTTGTATAATAATTACTTATTTTGATTCCCGGAAATATAATAATATTTTAGTAGACGGTGCTGCGTTTTCAGATGACAGATAAAAACTAAATAATCGATTGATAATATTTATACAAATAGTGATGATAACAATTGAGTGTAAATCTGCGTACGTAGTAGGTATATTATAACTATTAAGTCAATGGTGTATATATCAAAAAATGAACATGTTTTAGTTGTTTCGGGAAACCTTAAACTTAATTTATATGTTCATATTACGTTAATTATGAACATTTATTAAATATTTTTTTAATTTTTATAACCATTCAATTACAAGAACATTGGTTGCGAGTAACAATAATTAGGCAAAATAATACATAATATTAAAAAAAAACAAGAAAATGTTAATAAGAGTCACTGGAGTCACATGGATGTATCCACTCTACTAGGTAGCCCATGGGCATGTGCTAGAGTGTACATTATTATGTAGGTTTATAAATACATTTTGACTCCCTAGGTACTTTTTTAAAGATAATGTGTTTGATTTAATTTAGAATAAAAATAGTTTTATATTTAAGGGGGGGACTGCTGCCAACGTACCTATTTTTCAATTTGATATACCATCATTATTTCTTATCAAATCGTTTTGAAAAAAATAATTTATATAATTTGGATATTAATAAACAAAAATATACCTTAACTTTTTGATAATGTTCTGTATAAATTCTTGTAGAAAAATAATGGCATACCCCGATTTTCAACGTATATCATATATTTTTAATAAACTATAAGGCGTAGAGTAATATATTTTTTTTAAATTAAAGAAGACAAAAATATCGAGAAAAATATGATGTCACGTTGCATTAATGTTTCAGGTTTAGTAAATAAACCTAAAAAACATTTATTTTCCATTCAGCGCCATTGCGTAATAAAAGTTTTTTTGGTTTATTTACTTAACCTGATGCGTTGATGCAAAGTCATATCATATTTTTCCAGGTATTTTGTTCTTTTTTAATTTATAAAAAAAATATTGCTCTATACCTTATATTTTTTTAGAAATTTAAGATAAATGTCTAAAATCGGGGTATGCTTATTATTTTCCTACAAGAATATATACAGAATATAATCAAAAAGTTAAGGTATATTTCTCTTTATCAATATCCAAACTAACTAGGTTATTTTTTTCAAAATGATTCGTTTAGTAATAATGATGGTATATCAAATTGAAAAAATAGGTACGTTGGAAGCAGTCACCCTCTTAAATATTGTATTATGTGAATAAGTGTATTTTGAAGTTTAGCTGTAGAAGTTTTTTTTTTAATTTTGGGTTTCCTTGATGAAGATGGTATATATTTTAGGTGCCAAGAAAGTATAATGTCAACGTCTATAGGTTGTATTGGTTCTAGGTACCTGCATTAGTTTACCAATGTTGGTTTTATTTTAGTGTACCTGTTGTCCTAGAGTGTGTCTTTCCGATTTCGAGTTGAAATGTTTTTAATAATTAAAAAGAGTTTTTAAATAAAAATAAATTTTAAATTAACATTTTCGATTAATGACAAATTTTCATATTATTGTAATGTTTCTCGGCCAACTAAACGGTACTATTATTTATTTATTTACTGTAAATTTTAATTATTTATTTATATAAGGATATAATCTTTTTAATTTATTTATTAATAATTAAAAAAATCATTTCATTTGGTTGTTCGTTCGGTCGGTCGTTCTATCTATTTATTTATTTATTTATTTATATATTTATTCATTCATTCATGCATTCATTCATTCATTCATTCATTCATTTATTTATATTTTAATTTTTTTTTATTCATTTATTTATTATTTAAGTATTTATTTATTTATTTTATTTAGTTTTTATTTATTTATTTGTTTATTTATTTATATATTTGTTTAATTATTTATTTATTTGTTTCCTTAATGATTAAATAAAATAATAATAATCCAACTGTCGATTTGTTCAGGAGAACTTTGTTCTCTTAACATATCGACAATGTATCAAGCCAGAATACGCGAGAATTGTATGGAGAGGTCTACTTTTTTCACGGCTTTTCCAACTTTGAAGTCAAAAAACACCAACTTAGAGGCTTCGTAGCATATATGTTCCATACACGGATTTACTCAGAATTCGGAGTAGAACATTTCGTGTGTCTGTGTGTGTGTGTGTGTGTGTGTGTGTGTGTGTATGTCTGTGTGTGTGTGTGTGTCCGTCCCCCACTTATATCTTTTGATCCGCTCAATTTACAGAGCCTAAAATTTGAGAATATATAAACAGTTACAGGCCTACAAAACTTTTATACTCGGAATTTTGAATTTTTGTTTCAGTCAGGGGTTATCAACTTTTGAATTTTTATTTTATTTTTCCCTATATCTCAGAAACCATAAAAGCTAGAACGCTGAAAATTGGTATAAACATAGACAAATACAAAATCTCAAATAAATTTTTTCAAAAAAATTCTAGGGTTTCTCAAACATTTTTTATTAAGAAAATTATTTTTTTTATAATAAATTTATGAGTTTAAGACCGCACATGCACTGGGGATTTTTAGCGAGTTGTACCCAGTTGTACCCCACTTCCCCGCGCATGCCGCTGTAACAGTGTCCGTTCCTAACTGTGTTCCTAACCGACTCCCGCGCTCGTGGCGTGAGTACGTTCATCAAAGTACCTACCTAGGTACCTATATTTGGTACATACCAACCTGTTGCATTATTTCTATTTTGCTATTGACAATAACACGATATTTTTCCTCTGTTTTGTATTGATATTGTTTTATAATTATTTATTCACAGGTTTTTTTTTTTCGAGATATTATATACTTACTAATATCTTATAAATAGGTGATATTTCTGGTCATTCACTCCAAAGCAATTAATCATTGTATATAGTTATAAATTTTAGATCGGCAAACTTTTGCTGTAAAAGGGACAAATTAATATTTTATAAATATTTTTGAAGTATAATAAACGTCACATGAATGAATGAAGAATGTTGACAGTCTGTTCTGGGTCAGCACTAGTTTAAAAATTCCCATGGTTATTCTACGATCATAAAATAGATATTTCTATATTTATTTATTCACAAATTATACAGGACAAACGAGAACCAAGTCAAGGGAGCAAGTCTTGTCAAACGGTGGATTCAAAACCCTCATGATTACCCATATCATGGATATAATTGTCTTATTGATATATAATTATTCATAAGATAATTATATCCATGATATGGGTGATCATGAGGGTTTTTTTCCACCGTTTGACCAGACTTGCCCCCCTGGATGCAATACAAAATAAAATACACATTTTTTCCATTTTGTTTTTCCAATATGCGTCATCTTTTTCAATTAATTCCACTTTTAAATCTTTGCCGACCCCAGACCAAACAGCAAATATACATATTTTTCTTCCAGTAACGTGTAGTTGACCTTGTACCTGAATATACCATGGATGATTTTTGTTGACTGCGAGACCAGATCGTGTGTTCATCCAAAAATGTACTTTTTTACTTTTTATTGCCTCTTCCAATGATGTTTTGTAAGCGGAAATAGGACACTTGATCTCCACTATTTTATCTTCTCCAATCAGGCCATCGGGTGTTGCTCCGAGAAAAGGATTTTCCCCGTCAATAAAAAGGCCACAAGGGTCTATTTTGCAACATAGTTGCTGTTCCAACTGCTCTATTGCAATTCTTTCATTTTGTATTCCGTGTCTTATTGTATCTTAAATGCTACTGTGGTTACAATATTTTTGATCCAGTACCATATTGGACAGATTTTCAAAAATAGGAATCGAACCCAGGATGCCCACACAGAAACCGAACGGCTTACCAACTGTGCCACGGCGGTCGGCCTATAATTTTATACAATAATACTAAATATCAATTTATACTATAATACTAAACACCTATGATTGGTTGGAAGAAATTGCGTAATGGCAATAAGCCCGCTAGTGTGCAATTTTTTTTTATAATATGTACAAAAAGAAAAATAAGTAAATAAAAATATAATATTATATTTCAATATTAAATACCTATAATACTCACTAATAATAATAAATAATTACTACTTTCAATAATTGTAATACTCTTTATCTAGGTATGACAATTGCAAAAAAGTAGGTACATAAGCTTAGGTATCTTCTTATTTTTTGCCATGTTTTGCGCGAGAGTAGTAATAATTGACGCGTAAACGAGTAACACACCCTTCCCGTTCAAATGTTACACTCATACTGAAGTAGAAGCAGCGGGGTTAGTCCCGCCATACATTTTGTACGACTTGACTAGCGCGAACTGGAACGGCGTAAGTCGCAATATGAATAATACCTTTTTTTCAAAAATCAGGACATAAATTAAAAAATATAAAACTGTCAATGTGTTGACATCATATTAACAATATTTTAGCTGAATTATAGTTTTACATCTAATAAATTAAACGGATAACGTAGGAATCCTGCAAATTTCAGAGGATATTTCGGATTTTTTTTTTATCGAGAGAATTTTCAAATATTATGATTCTGGAACTGTCAAATTGTAGACACTACTATGATTTATACTTGTCTTTAGTTTCAAAACGATAGTGTTGGTATTGGCTGAGTAGATTAGGAATCGCTAATGCAACTATTCACTCGGGAGTACCAGTCTCCCCTTAACTGCCTATATTTCGATTTTTTTTTAAAATATCGAAAAAAGCCAAAACACCCCAACTAGATAATTTAATTTTATATAAAAAATATTAACATTGTAGCAGTACATCTCAAATTTTTTTTAACAATTTTTATAAAAATTGAATTTAGTGACGACATCGCTTCATACAATTTGTATGGTAGTCACCTATACACAATATCAAAGAAGACTTAATAGTTTGATACTTCATCTCTAAACATACAATATACATATACCATCATGCTGTTTTCATATTTCGGGTAGGAAAAAAAGACTGACCTCCATACTATCCTATCTTGACTACCTAGGTTCATGTGTTGTATAGAAAACTAAATATCATAAAATAATAAATAATTGTATTTATGGGTTTGGTACTTATTATTCAACTATACATACTATCGCTGTCGACAGTTGGATCTCATGTGTTACATGCAACTAGTTTAGTAAAGTGTAAGACGAACTGTTTATAATAAATAAATAAAAATAAATAAATAAATTTAATTTTATTTCAGTTCGTGAGCAGGGGGGTGCAATGCAACACAAACCATATAATATATACAACATTTAAAAATAATAAAAAAAAAAAAAAAAAAAAAAAAAAAAAAAAAAAAAAAAAAAATAATAATAATAATAATAAGGTATAAGTACATATCAATATATATTAACACAAACATTAAATAATATAACCGGAAGCAAAAACAATATCACCGTATAAAAAAAAAAAAAAAACAAAAAAAAAAAAAAAAAACATCCATTGAAATCACTTCAGTCACTGCAAAATTGATGCCCATCTTCTGTGAATTGGAGAATCAAGCCACATACTAGCCTCTCGAACAATAGAATTGCTAGATCTCCACATCCTCATTCTTGCAGCAGCTATCTTGCGTCTTTGGAGAGTGGCAAAGTCATGGACCCCGCGCTCTACAAACATTTGAGATGCACTGCTGAATCTGGGTAACCCGAACATTATCCGAAAGGCATTATTATATTGTACTCTCATAGAATTATAGGACTGACATGTGTGTCTACACCACAGCTCACTTGTATACAGATTAGTACAGTATGTGATAAATAGATATTTCTTTACATTGTCACTGCATCTAGTGAACTTCCTGGCAAGCATATTAGACCTTACACTAATGGCCCTCCTCTGCCTTTCAATGTCTTTATTATCATTTAAGTCGTCACACATAACATGCCCAAGATATTTGATGCTACTACTGGCCTCTAAAATTTGACCGTTCAATGTTACTGGGAGGACATTGTCAGGAGGTGAGACCCCGCGAAAAATCATGAGCGCTGATTTCTTGGCATTGTATAAAAGATTATGCTTACCTGCATAGTCTTCGCAAATCTTCAGCAATTTACGCAAAGCTTTGATGGAGGGGGCCAGCAACACCATGTCGTCCGCGTAACTTACGTGGTTGACACAGATTCCGGCCATCCGACAGCCAACTTGACAACTAAGCAGGGTCTCACTCAACTTATCCATATATACATTAAAAAGAACTGGAGACATAGATCCTCCCTGTCTCACGCCGCTAGTCAGCGCGAATGGCTCGGAGCTTTCTCCATTCCATTTCACCACGTTATCTTGTTGTCTGTACCAGGTTTCCAGAATTCTGATGAAAGGGGCAGGAACTCCTCTGGCATGCAGCTTTAACCAAAGGGTACTATGCACCACTCTATCAAATGCCTTACTCAGGTCCAGAAAACAGGCATAGACGGTCGTTCTTCTATTCTTATAATATTCGATGGTCTGCTTGACGCTGAAGATTGCGGTATCTGTGGAACATCCAGACTTAAACCCCATTTGATTATCTTGGGTTACAAGTTTGCCTTGTATATAGACATGAATTACTTTTTCAAATATTCTGGCTATAATAGTAGCCAGAGATATGGGTCTATAATTTACAGATGAAGAAGGGTCCAACTGTTTATTTTTCACTATGGGGACTATGACCGTTTTTGTCAGCTCTGCGGGTAGGTGACCCAGCGCTAGCATTGCTGTGAAGAGTGACGATAGTAGCTCTATAAGGTAATGCCCCGCATTCTTAATATGCTCGATCGAAAGGCCATCATGTCCGGGAGACTTACCGCCTGCCATATCATTTGTCACAGTCTGAACTATGTCGGTCGTCACTTTAACTGACATATCTGGAATGTTGGATATACATTCAGGATTGTGCATTCGCAGGCTTCCTTCTCCTGAGAGATTTTTTCTGAATACTTCGGCGATCCCTTTCTTGCATGTCACACCGTCGACGTGGCTTGGAGTAGTGCTTTGAGTTTTCATTCTAGCGTTTGTCCTCTTCCAGAATGCCACAAAGTTCTTTTCCCGGAATGCACTGGCAATGTGATCCATTTTGATTTGATCTGCTGCTCGTTGACACTTTTTTAATTCTCTTTTGAATATTTTCCTTAATCGTGATCTCTGTTCAGCAAGTAAACCCTGTCTTGGTTTACCATGTCGCAGCCACTCCAAGTGTGCATTTCTTGAGGCGATATAATGACGCGACACAAGATCACTCCATCCTGGAACCACTTTGCCAGCAATAGGACGTGGACCCCCACCACGAAAGGCATACAGTTTGGTGTAAAACAATCAAAATGTTTGTATCTTAATTAAATTAATATAAAAAAACAAGAAGTTCAATAGAAATATAAAGTACGTAACTATAAAATAACTAAAAATTTAAAGTAGGTACCTAACTATCTTATATATCTAATATTTAGATAAGGCAGATAAAAACAATTGTGTAATAAATTAACAGTTGTATAATTAATTACCTAATGATGTCATACTATTCAATTAAAAATCATTTAAGTATGATTAATTATTATAGTGTTGATAAGTAGACGCATTATCTAAAATTATAATAAAATGAATTATTGAATGAAATATGTTTGTGATACAATTCAACAGTTTCAATAAATGAAAGATTTACAAAAAAGAGGATGAGAATATTCAAATGAGAAAAAAGGAAATGACTAAAAAGCAATGGGTCAACCAAGCAAATACAGGAAATGTTCGAACTCATGTATGAATGTAGAAGAGGTAATTTATGTATTATTCAAGTGTTAACATGAACAATTTATGTATTATTCAAGTGTTAACATGATCATGTATGAATGTAGAAGAGGTAATTTATGTATTATTCAAGTGTTAACATGAACATTTTCAAGTGTTAACATGAACACTTTCAAGTGTTAACATGAACATTTTCAAGTGTTAACATGAACATTTTCTAGTGTTGACATGGATTTTATTTTAATGTAGCATCTCGGGCAACTAACAAAAGTTGCCACATTCTGGAGACAATATTAATCGTCTCACAGAACCAGACTGAAAACACAATTAAAAACTGTGTCTCCACCGGGAATCGAACCCGGGACCCTTGCATCAGCAGTCAGATACCTAACCAACTGAGCCACGATTTTCCAAAGTTAACAGCGATTTTCTATTGTGAATATTGCATTTGGATTGTAATCATGGATTTCCAGCAATTAAATAACATAAATATACTAGATTTAATGCAATGACCTATCTTGAAGACTTGAGATGATAACGCTAAAACCTATCTTGGGCAGAACCCTCAGACACAGAATTCCGCAGAACCTGCAATCTGAAGGACATGTATGGTGGAGCAGGCAAAGAAAACAAATCCAGAAAAGCTGCCAAAGATTGCAATTGCGAGATACCAAAGGGACGCCGATCACCGGGAAGACCATCAAAGATGGAGGGAGATCCGAACATCCTCGACTCAGGACCTGTAGAAACAGATTATTGATCTACCAAAAGAGGAGGAAGGAGAATAAGATTTACTCAGGCACCTACTTAGTTATAGCTTTTGAAGAATTTACTGAAAAAATAAAACCAAAATATACAACACAGCACACACAGCAGAAGTGTTAACACAGCAGAAGTTCATCATAATTATAAATTTTATTTTTTATAAATGAAATTTAAATTTGACCTAATTGAGCATTCTTTGTTGATAATTTTGAATACCTACATTTTCGTTAATGAATGTTAATCTAAGTCAATCATGTTCATGTTATTTAAATTTAAGCAACACGTGTAACTGCACCTTTAGTAGGATGAATGCATAATCTACCCACTACACTATTAATATGTATAATTACTATTGTATTTGTAAATGACCCAGTTTTTTTTTCATAAATAGGTACTACCTACCTACCCATTATTTTATTTCAGTACCTACCTAAATACTATTGCTCCCAAAGAAATTATCTATGATTTCATTTGTCTGTTCATTATAAGAGGAATTTATTATCTATGACTTCATTTTTGTCAAATGAAAAACTTAATTTTCTCAACATTATACCACAAGAAAAATGCAAGTTTTTTTAAGTATGAATATGTCCTCGTGACAAGTACAAATATCTACATCCTCATACATTCCCTAATTAAATTAAGCATATGCTTGTGCTATATAGGTGAGAGAGCTCGGTAGTGGCAGGATTTGAACTAGCGACCGCTGGATTACAAACCCATCACGCTAACAGCTTCGCCACCACCCACCTATTGGTTGAGTTATATTTTTGGCACAATCCAATTATTGCGACTCGCGTGAGCAAGTTTCATAATAAATCAATATTAATTTAAACAAGTTAAGAAGGTTTTTTGTACGTTAGGTTAGGTTATCTGCCATGTATTTTTTTTGAGAGATAATTTTATGAAAAAATTTAGGTCGCCCATTTTTTTACTAATGTAATTGTGGAAAATAAAAATGGTAGAATAGTGAAAAGTCGTTTGACTTATGATCGGGCGTTCTGGGTTCGATCACCAGTAGAGAAAAACATATTTCTTTATTATTTGGAAACACTGGTCAGTTGGAAGAAATTTCCATCTGACAATAATCTCACCACATGCATAGAGAGCAAGAAAGAGTTAATTATTATAAAATTACTCGATATTAAGACAATTACTTACTTTTATTTTATCACTGACAAGCAAAAAAACTGACAGTAATGTTTCTGCTGTTATTATTTTCTTTAAAAATTGAAAAATAAAACTGTTGTAGTGGTCACTTGTGTAGTGGTCAACCGCTGTTCCACAACTTAGTTGTGGAACAGCGGTAGAACGTAAGAGCATTTTGAAAGTTTTGACAGACGATATCATAGAGAAGAAATGAGTTTATGTCTATGGATTCACAACATCATTATAATGAAGAGTAATAATAAGTTCTAAAAAAAATATTTTAATCTTCAGTATCATTACAAAATATATTTCAATAAAACACAAAATTATTAACTCGTGTGAATAACTTATAAGATTTTTCTATGAATAGTTTCCAATCGAAAATACAAGAGGCAAATAATATCTCACATAGTTCAGGCAATGAGATTTCACCATCAATTTATGAATGTCGAAAGATGAATCTGGAGTGTTTCCTTTTATAAAGTTTTGTACACCCGAACACCTGTCGCTTGTTATCACACATTCTGGGATATGCCGTGATAATATTATGTATGTATGAAACGCATAAATATCTGCGCGATATGTGAATAATTTCTACCTGTTTACCTGAAGATAGAAATTTTAGGTAAATGCTTTTCTGGGGACATCTTTATTTCAACACGCGTGGGTACATAGTCATTTGGGATGTTGTTATGAGGTTATTGCTAGAGCACAAGACTTCGTAATAATGCGGCAGAAAGTTTATTTTTTCTCTTTGACCTACTGAAGTCGTAACTCGCCCACCACGAAATCTTTTTCCGCATATTTCAAACGGAAAAACATTAAGCATATGTTTTTCAACAGGTTGGCATAGTTTCCCAGACAGACGTTTTAACGCATAGGCAGGTACTCAGGTGGCAAAGCGAAATAATTTTATTTATTTATTTACAATTTTTGACGTTCATCTGATCATTTGCATAAATATTTTTTTTTAAAAATAACGAGTAAATTCTTCACTAGCATACTATTACTCATTAAATTGAATCTCAAAATAACCATTTTATGAAATTTGGACTATATGGGTATATTTGTATTTTTATTTCATAGGTAGGTGCTAGGAACTTACTCTATGTAGTTATTTTTCTTCTTTGAATTAATTAACACAGATATAGAACAAATATTATTATAAACTTAACAGGAAATCAAAAATTAATTAAATCTGTGGGTACAATTATGAAGGGCAAGTTCATGTGTAAAGATAAAATTAATAAAATAAAAATTAAACTTTACTTCTTAGTTTGATTTTTTTTTTAAACTACTTGAATGCAACATTTAACAACTGTGTACCGTGTATAAAAGACACAGCCCCAGAAAAAGTTTAGCCTAGTGGGGCGTTACTTACTTAACCAAAATATGTAAAAATGCTTGTTAATTAACAATAAATAAATAAATAAATAAATAAATAAATAAATAAATAAATAAATAAATAAATAAATAAATAAATAAATAAATAAATAAATAAATAAATAAATAAATAAATAAATAAATAAATAAATAAATAAATAAATAAATAAATAAATAAATAAATAAATAAATAAATAAATAAATAAATAAATAAATAAATAAATAAATAAATAAATAAATAAATAAATAAATAAATAAATAAATAAATAAATAAATAAATAAATAAATAAATAAATAAATAAATAAATAAATAAATAAATAAATAAATAAATAAATAAATAAATAAAAAAATAATAAATAAATAAATAATTAAATAAATCAAATATTCCAAGTTGACTGCAATCAGTGAATCTTTTTCATCATGTGCCCCATAAGTTGAATCAGTTTGAGCGCAGCTTTTTTGGGACTTTTTTATAGTTGATATTCATTATTGCATAGACAACCACTCATATCTTCTCTTTGATATCGTCTACCAAACCTTTAAAAATACTCTCACGTTCTGGATAATTAAGCTAACGCAAAGTGGTTTGCTTGGCCACGACAGTAGTGGGCAAGCAAATAATGATTTTATTTTTTTTCAAAAATTAAAAATTAATGATAACATATACAATTTTGGTAATTGAGCAAGAGTTTCTTGGGATGTCTTGGTATAATATGTTATCTTCTTCATAGTTTTAATTTATTTATTTAGATTATAATTTTACAAATATATGCTTTACTAGACAGAGTCTGTTCCGAACCAACTACATGTATAGTTTTCATAGTTATTACATTTTATTATTATAAAATATATACGAAAAAATATTAGGTACTCATACATACAGAAAAGATATGCAATAAAATAAAATGACCAACAAGAAAAATAATATTAATAACAATCGTAAAATAAAAGAATTCAAGAAAAAATTGGCAATCAAATAACCACTAAAAACGCTATTGGTTAGGTCATGTGAAGGTAGACTATCCTGATGGAAGGGGGGAGGATCCAGCGGTCCTTACATCTCTTCAATATTCCGGGTAGTCATCTTTGCAATTTTTACGATTATAATATATATTGTCATCCATACGATTAACGTGGTCTTAATAAAATGGGTGATGATAATATCACAAACAATGACATAATAAAGAAAACTATGACATTTTACATATAGACACGTTATATGCGAACATAACACGCTCTAGAAAAATGGTACATTTTAATAAATATCGCTCAAATATGCAAATCCCTCCCCTTCTCGACGAAATTGCTCAACATATTAGGCGACAACTATAACATATATATTATTTTTTATGTTATTGCAAGAATGGTAATTCAATCTTATATAGTTATTATATTTCTGTACGTAGGTACCTACCTACGTTATTGTAAGAACGTACATATAATATGTTTGTAAAGTAATCCGTATTTTGTCTCATTGTTCCCAATATGTTGTGTAGTTGTTGTTGTGAAGTAGCGGTAATAATATTGCATTGACGCTTGCGTTATTTTTGTAAGTCGAATAACGGTTTGTTCCGGTTTTAACACACAACGAGAGTCCGGTATATTACTTTACCGAAATGTACATTACGTTTATAATGATATGAAGAGTAGTAATACATAACCGCCTACTAAACAATCTCATCGTTCTATTTTAAAATATTCGAACGATACAAATCTAGAAATTTAAATTGACAGTTATTCAAGTTACATAATTTACGAGGGAATTTCTTTGAAACCTTTGGACCTTGTAATATAGAAGAGCAGCAACTTCAGGAATTTCCAGACTTTTTGTCACAAATACAGTTCAATCATCATACTGTTCACTTTCAGTGAACAGTAAGCCAGCTGTTTTCTCATAATTAGTTATCTTTAAGTGCAGAGTCTTATGTGTTCTTTTAGAGTTTTGCAAGGGTCCGTAATTAATCCCCATAAACAAAACGGGTGGTGAATGAGGAAGAGAAGCTTATCTAGATAAAGTTGCCAGCAATTTGTATTTTTTCAACTGGTAATTTTGATTTTGAATATTATTCGACTTCAACATTAATCGATGACTCTTCACGTAATACCAAAATCGTACATAGTATTTGTAAGTAGCGTTTTTTTTATTATTTAATTTGAATTATTATACCTAGTTTTGCAGAATATTATTACCCCTTCCATGCACTCTGTGCATGTGGCAATTTTATAGCAATTTATTCCAAATATCCAGTGTATCCTGACTAGAAAACAAATAAACGCGTGAAAAATAATTTTCGATAAATTTCTTCTTTACTGGGAATCGAATAAGATTTTTGTGGTATCATAAATTAATAATCATACTTTTTTATCCAAAACAAAGATATCTAGTTTAAAAATCTTAGCTAAATATTAAGCAAATGTTTAAAGTGAATAGTTTTATTTTACAAAATAAATAATGTTATCTGTAACCACAGAGTACGAAATATACAGAACTGACATGACCTACGACGTTAGGCAAAAGGATTGTGGTACCTACACTAAGTAAGGTGAAATGGGAGTATACTAAACACATTCTATATTTAAATATAAATCGAATATTAATGACACATTTATACAGTAGTAAAAGTATTTGCTTTTCAAAATCTATATCCCTTTGTTAACAAAATGTACTTTTTGATATTATTGTTAAGTACTGTGTCAATTTACATTTCGAACCATTCGTCAAATATTCAAACACGTTATATTGATTGCAACCAAATTATGGTGGCGGTGGGTACACAGAAATTTTACTTTTGTCATGTGTATTGATTAAAGATAATTTGGTATGTGACTATAACCAATTTTGACAATGTGTCATAGATTATTCACATTTTGCTTGTATGGATTAATATGTACATAGAAACGATCTTTTTTACTGTTTTGATCTATGTTCATGACTTGACTATGCCGTATATAATATACATCTATGAATTTATTGAATTTTCTTCGATGTCATCATCGCTGTTTGCACGTTGCAACATAGACAAATAAAGAGACAAGGCGTGATTGCGTAACTCTTCCGTCCCGTTGTGCAATAATAAATTTCCGAGAAAGTTATTGGGATCGCGCAATATTACATTTTCAAAAATAGTTTTTTTCCCGCCAACCGTCCGTAACATTTCCGAACCACTTCAGTGTCTAATTTAACGCAGGAAAATATCTGGAGTGGCACTCGAATGACTTTCTCGTGATGAAATAAAATATTTAGCGGGTAGGTACCAACAAACTTATTTTGAATTTCGAAATACTTTCATGCTGTATATTACCTCCCATTGGCATCCTACGTGGATTATAGAACACTGGTAGCGGCAGGCAAAGAGTATATTATAATACCTTACGGATACAGGTAGCGGTGATAAAAAGTCTTTAAAATAAATGATATAGAAAATATACATAAAATATTCTCACAATCACAGACCAAGAATCGAAATACATTAGAGTTCTGGACTGGAAGCATCGATTGGTTAATAAAATGGAATTAAACTTGTCATTTGCATACAATACAAGGAAGTGTCTTATAATATTATAATTTTTATCATTTCAAGTCAGGTTTGTTCTTAAAATACAAAAAATAACAAATTTTTGGTTTCCGATATTTAAATCACGTAAAAACCTTTTTAAACAAACGCGATAGACTACCACGTAACTTCAAAGTGCATTAGGCGGTTTTAATATATCGTGTTTTCAGTCAATAGATAATTATTATTATTACTTTCGTTATAATTACTTCTTCATGCTATTAAACAAAAAATACTAAATACTTAACCTGAATAAATGAGATAATAAACAACTCATAGATTTTCGTTGACCGCAAATTTAATGAAACAACAATGTTTTTTTTTCTATTTCCAGCACAATATTTATATAAAATTTTTAGTTGAATTAATAATATTTCAACTACTAACCTATTATGTTTATTTGTTCTTTTATACCTTCATTTGTTATTCTGATTATTATTTTGGTTAAATTTTCTTTGAATGTATTTTTATATATTTCTTTATATTTCTTTTTGCTTTATTTTCATTGTTTATAGATTGGATATTTTTGTTTTTTATATATTTTCACACATTATGTACATACTATATTTTGTATCTTTTGTGAATATTTCATGTAAATGAGAAACGCCGTTAATAAAATAAAATAAATAAATATTGTTAGCAATATTGTCTCTTCAAGAAAGTAATATCTCAAGTCTATAGCTAAAAATCACAAAGACAGTAGTCAGTCAGTCTTGAAGCAAATAAATATATATTTGTAGGTATAAAAATAGGTAGGTATATTCGTGTTGCGGCCTACGAAATCGAAAATGTAGGTCACTCATTTAAAGTAGTCCTACATACATAGGTACATACTTACATACATACAAACATTGGATTCACATATACATAGGTATAACTTTTTATATAAAGTATTCATATTTCTAATTAGTGTGAAACCTATTCTTAATAGTAAAACTACATATGTAGGAAAACATAAACAACATCTTATAATATATAATTTTACATAGGTACATGAATAGGGTGGAGCCACTTTTATACGACAAATATAATATTCTTCTTCTTCGTTTTATAAATGCTGAGGGTCGTGATCTATGAGGCCGCCAATGCATAGAACGAGTCGCTTCCAGTCCTCTCTGCCCTCCGCAGCTCGCACCGCCGAATAAATGTCATTTCCGGTCATCTCCTCAGTTTGGTCACACCATCGCGCTGGAGATCTGTCTCTGCTTCTTTTGCCTGGTACACTTCCAGTGATAATACTTTTTTCAGGTAACCTGGTTCTCTCCTGGCGATGTGACTAAAGAAGCTCAATACCCAACCGCTGCATACTGTAGACATTTTTTCTTTTATTTTGTGCTCTTTAAGGACCGGGTCATTCGTTCTTCTCGCAGTAGTCCACAGAATACTCAGCATGCGACGCCAATACCACATTTCAAATTCGTCAATCCTGGCACGATCATATTGGGAAGATCGATATTGGGAAGATGAGAGTTCTAATGATTTTAATTTTGGTGGAGTTGGAAATATCTCGATCGTTCCAGATCTTGTTCAGATGTGTTAAAGCATTTTTAGCCATGGCTATTCGTCCGTTTATTTCCTTTTCGCATCCACCCTCAGCACTGATTTGAGAACCTAGGTATACAAAATAGTTAGTCTTCCCGGTAGCTGTAGGAAATTTTCTCTGTCAAAAATACAATAATATTATACTATTTTTATTTAAATCGAATATTTTTAAGTTCCATAGACTCAAACATTGAATTTTATTCCCTGTCGGGAGTCGATGAAATTTTTTGACAAATTTTTAACATCTCAATAGAGACGAAGTTGGGATATTATGGGAGAACCAGGAACTCAAGGCACCTATTACAGGGCATACAACCTATCATTGACTGGTTTATGTGATTACTTTATTCACGAAGAATGCCTTCATATCGAGTTCCATTATCAATGCAAATTTGAAAGTTCTAGGTAGGTATATATTTTAATATACTTACTGATTGTTTGAAAATAAGCAGAAAAACACATCGCCATCTATGAAGTAACAAAGAAAACTTTTTGTAACGCCATCTATTGAGAAATTGTTTATTTCAGCTTATTTTAAAACGATCAGTTTCTCATTATTAAAATATATAGAACTTTCAAAAATTACATTGATAAGGGACCTCAATAAGAAGGCATAATTTATGAACGTTGCGTAAGCGCATAAAGTGATCACTTAAATCAGCCGATGGCAGATCGTAAGCCGTGTAAGTGCCTTGATTTCCTGGTTCTTGTATATTATTCCTACTTCGTCTCAATTGAGATGTTAAAAAGTTTGAAAAAGGAATATTTACTTATGTGGTTTTTTTTTACTGTATTTCTTGTAATTTGAGATGACCTCGAGTGCCCAGTTTGTTTCTTCATCTCTATACCTCTACAACCATTGGCGGGTCTTAACTACCTTCAAGATCAGTCGCCACCCTCTTCTATCCAGAGCGGCAGTCTTCCAGTTCATACCAAGCACTCTGCAATCGGTTGTGACTTTGGCAACAATGCCCTCATATTTTTGTTGGCACTGCAACCCCAATCTCAGTGAGGTCGGTATAAAAGATCGGACTGTTGTTTGTGGGGTATTCGAGAAATGAATGATCCAGTGTCTCATAATGTTAATATGATGGTATTAGATAATATAATATTATCATAATATTATGGTCGCAAAAAATAGATATGTAAAAAGAACATATTAAAATTACAGCATGGTGCAGCAAGAGAGTCCATACAAAATATACTAGAGGGTGACTAAAAATAAGCAGATAAAAATACAAAATTTTATTTATTTTATTGGTCGATAAGGTCTTTGGTCGATATAGTCTACACAATTTATAAAACAGACAATGTACATTGCTTTATTAGTGGACCAGTGAAAACTCCATGCATTATTAAATAGGATAATTAATATTGATACAAAAAATTACAAATAATATATAATAGATTGACAAGTACATATAAAAAAACACCAAAATAAGACAGCTGATTAAATCAAAGTACTAGGAAAGATAGGAGGAGACAGCTGACCTAAACGCACTAAGAGAGCTCGCAGATATGTCACGTGTATTAAAGAAAGCATTGTACACCATGCAAGCACTGTACACAAAAGCATTCTGAGTGTAGTTGTTATTACAATTAGGAATATAAAAAGTGCTAGGATATCTGGTTGTTCTGCTCGGACAGTGAAAGCAAATTTTTTTCAACAGTCTGAGAATCCACAAAATTGTTGACCAACTTAAACAAATATACTTATGTATAATATCAATTTGGGTTGCGGTTTGCCAGAGTTACCAAATTATGGTAATCGATTGATTCAGCATAATTACTAAAGTTTAAAAATACGCAATTAAGTAACAAAAGAAGAGAAAAAAAATCAGTTCTAGAAGGATGTAAAGGGTCCTACTAGATCCATATTCAATAAACAATTTTAAATGTAAGATAAGAGGAAGGTATATGGCATTGAAAAAACATTGCAGCAAATAGTCTATGCTTATTGAATTCTCTTTCATTTCGTCAAGTGCATAAAAAGGTTTAACAACAAATACTATTTGTTTCTCAAAGATGAAAAGGAAAAGCTTCTGAATGTAGCATTTTTTTTTTATTTTCTTCCTATCTCATTACAGCATATCTCATATAATGATTTTCTAGTTTTGAACACCATCACCCGCACCATCAGTGCATCGAGTGAATCATCAAAACTGACATTTGATGTCAGCAGATGTTTATTTGATGATAGTCTTTGTTTGAAAATGGCCATTGACAATGGATTCCGTCCCGTTGCATTGTTGTTTAATGTCAAATCTGTGCCAGAGAACGGAGAAAGTCAAGTAACTTTACTACAAGACAACTTGATAGCTATGATAAACATTGGCGTATCACAAAAATATAGATATCTTTCATCTAATATTTCGCTTTCTTTCCTTGAGTATAATATTATCGCACATATTATACTCAAGGAAAGAAAGCGAAAGCCTTGATAGGTCGGTGGTGCTGGGGAGGGTTCTAAGAAAAAGACCGAGGGAGATATCACCAAGCAGATGGATCGACCAGGTCAAGAAAGCTGCCAACTCCACAAATAGAAATCATGAGGAATTCTACGCAGAGAGAGTGAGAGAGAGAAAGAGGATTTACTTTAGACACCCCGTTAGAGACATGGCGTGACGGAAAGTACATATGGTTACATATATATTATATTTTGAACTGATAATCTTGTTGCCATTGGTGAAAAATAATCAAGAAAATAAAAAAAAAACATCACATGAAAATAAATATTATAAATAAGGTAGGTAAAGAGGATTCGATCAACAAGATAAATTGAAAGTGCATGACAAATAAAATTAATATTCTAGGTTTAAGTCTTATTCGTAGCTTTCACTTTAATTGGTTGCTTTTGCTAATAAATAACTTCATTTACCTATCGTTTTAATGTATTTTAAATGTATCTCAAAGATTCACGATGTTTATTCCTCTTTATGCCATAAACAAGTTTTACTGACATATTTAAAGGTGGTACGCATCGTGTACTGCGAGTTTACTAATAAAATAATAGGGTCAGATTTTATTGGTTTCTCCTTTAAATACCCTGTAGTATTTTGGGAATCCTGAATTCTTGCAGTATTGCCATGTGAATAAATAATATTCTGAAAGAAGTTTAAATGACAGACGTGAATAACATGGCGTGATTGCATGTTATGTTGTTTTTCAATAATTCATTATCACAGCATATCCCACAATGTGGAGTAAACGGCGACAGGTGTATGAATGTAGTGTACATAACCTTATAAACTGAAGCACAACACATGCGTGTATTCTAACACACGTCTCACCTAAAAATGCACTGCATTCAGAATGCACCCCATTGCTAAAGTATGAGATATTTTCGATTACCCAGCTCTTACGGAACACCCAAAAATAATGAAGATACAAAAGAATGAAAGCACAGTTCTATGCATGCTGGTACCTCACAAACTTCAATTAATTAATTTTCAAAATATTGGTTAAGCCACTGATAGCTACCACTTGAATGCAACATAACCTCAAATAAGTCTACCGTAAATTACGTTAATGATCTAATGATAAGCGAATCTTTTTCTCTATAAAATTTGTTTCAGTTTTCTTCTATACCGACTCAACCTACTTTCGCCATTATGCCAAGATGGCGATCTAACGCGTTTGATTTCTGAATGTCATAGGCGAAGGTGTTCTATTATAAACCGCACCCAACATAGGTATACATGGAAACTTACCTTTTTTTTCATAATAATTTTTGCATCATCTATGATTCTCGATTATCAATAATTTTAATAGAACATTTATTGTTAATCCGTTTATTCAATACCTTTACTGTCAATTGGTTTGTAAAAATGTATTATTTTTCAAATAATTTTACCTACCTATTATAAATGTAATAATAAAGACATTCAATATTTTTTTCTTTTAATTAATTTCGAAAACTTATAATATAAAATTGTAAGTTTTTGAAATTTATACGAAATAAATTAGTACTGTACAAGATTAATACATAATTTTTTAATAAATGTGTATTGTATAATTAAGAATGTTTAAAGGATCAAAAAATATAAAAGATCTATTTCTAAACCACTATTTTTCTTTATTATACTGTACATGTCATGCGGATTTTTTCATCAAAACCATATATATAATTAAGATAGTATAATTATTTCTGTTTTTGTAAGATTTTACCACAGTTTGATAGTACTACCGTTATCCAATAATATTTTTTTAATAATATAGGTATATTTAACGTTTCATACATTCCTGACTTCACACACTAAAAGAAGTACAAAAATATATTTATTTATTTTGATGTGATTGTTTTACACTGTTTTATCTTTTATTGTTTTGTTATAATCTCTGTCCAATTACAACAAGACATTGAATTTTCCGACAGTGTTGGGTGCGGTTTACGAGATATATCGCCGTCACGTCTTCTGGACGAAGAAAGTGTTACGCGCGGCAAATGCGTCCTACTTTCCCGCCACAAGTGAGTGTGGCGGCCATCTTAAAGTTGTCATTATTATTATTATTTATAATAATTATTATTGTTATTACTGCATCGCTAATTACGATTTGTATTGTGGGCGAATGTCAATGTTTCGGACAAGGCTAGAGTGCAAACATTTGCAGTATAATTAGGTACGATTTGGTTTAATCTGTTATTGGAAATTATTTAGGACATAATACACAACAAGGCTAATACGTATTATTCGTTATGAACAAATATTTATTTCGTGTTGTACACATAGGTTTTTACTATAATATACTAGATGTCGTAGTTAGCAAATTTTGTATGAATCGAAGTGAGGCATTTTTCCGGGGGATTTTTGACGTTTTGGTGGACAGACCACATCGTTTTTCTATAGAGAATAACGACTAATGCGAATTGTTTTCGGATTCATTTGTCGAAAAAAACACTTTATTATAGTATCCTGGTTTATTTACTCATATTATTGTATCATTTTTTCTTTCCTTTCTTTCCTCTCCTTTCCTTTCCTTCCCCATTTTTATTATTTCATATAATATGTTAAAATTATAATTATGTGTGTATTATATTATGTAATTGGGGTACTACATATTTTACTTAAGTATGTCATATTACAATAATGTTATTGTTTTAAGTAGTTGTACCTGTTTGTTGCTGAATAAATAAATAAATAAAAATAAAAGATTAAGAGAACAGTTATCTAGGATGTGTTGAAATGTAAGGAAAACTGAAATGTGTTGCTAACCAAAACGTCAAACGCGCGATATTCCATGACTCACTTTTTGCACGGAGTATATTATAATAAAAATCTATGACCCAATTTTATAATAATTTATTCTTCTTCTTTTTTTTATTTACTTAGGACTATCCCGAGACGTGGATTTCCAGCTGTCTATTCATCTCTAGGGAAAACGTCCTGGAGGTCCATGCTTTCCTGGGGAACATCCTTGGCCACTTTAACGCTTCTCGAATGTACCTACAATATTTAACACGTGACAATAAATAATTATTAATAGGCAAACCCAAAATTATAAACGAATTATAATAACCAAACTTGTGTGCAGTGGTTATCAAAAGGGAATGGAGAAAGAAGGAGGAGTTTTAGATACCATCGGAGAGAAATTCTTGAGAAGACTATACATCGTTATTATGTACAATATGAACGACGATTATGATTGTTGGTGTAATGTATCATACCATCACGAGACGTAGGTATATCTAAATGCAGTTAAGTATTGAGTGGATTATACACAATGTCCGTGAATCGCAGAATGTACCAATCTGTGGTATAATCTCCCATCACGAAACTGAGAGAAACTGCTGTGCTGCAGAGATGTGAGGTAATTCGATAATAGAAGAGAAATGGGGTCGTGGAAAGAAAGTAACGCGATATAATAATTACTTGCAGCATTACTTATACTCGCCATCAGCCGCTCCGAATTCACTCTTGTAATGGAAAATGGAAATCGGCTGTGCGACCTCATTTTCACAATAGAACATTTCGTAGATAGGTACCTACCCATCATTAACTACTTTTGCGCCTTCTATTTAGGTCCAAGAGCGACAGCCCAGAGAACAATGTTATGGAACATTCTAGACCTATAGTACAGACGATGGCAAATATGATTTATCAGTTAATTTTCAAAGCTAATGCCGGGTAGAACTTAGGACATTGAGGTTAATAAAGTTCAAAGTTGTAAATAGTCAATAAAATAAACTGATGGGAGATATCTTTTTCATCATCAAAAGTCTCAATTGGTTAGCAGAAGAAGTCTACATCTCGCTTTCCACTTCTCTCTATCCTGTGCAGCCCTCTTCAGCTCAACATATGTGGCGCAGTTCATGTCCTCGCACACCTGGGCCAAATGTTTTTAATGTTTTAAATCTTTTAATGTTTTTAAATTATCAATACTGACGGTTTTTAAGGTGTAGATCTCCATTATACTAGGCCAGTTGATAAGGGCCTATAACGTTCGCCTTGAAACAAGAAAAATTATATGTAGATGTAGAACCATAATCAATTTTGTATGATTCAAAAATAACAAGATATTATTTTTTTCTTAATTAATCATAAAGTATGTATATATTTAGTAAACAGGTATTTTTCAATAATTTATGGTGAAATAAGTGACATGTTTTAATTCCGTTGATTTTCTCTGTTTCAACGCTTTTATTTGTTTTATTTTTCACCTTTTGACAAATTCGTTCTGCGAGGAATTATCGTGAATTTGGAATTGTTTATAGTTACTGGAACATGAAATACATTATTTACGGCTCATTCGAGCGTTATTTGTAATTTGGACGGTATTTTAATAAAACAACCAAAAACTTTAATGGGGTCGAGGTTAGCGCACTTATGTTGGTACGTGTGCATAAAAAACATAGCAGTTAGGTACAGTGAAAATTACTCGGCGAAACATTGTGAGTTATGTCGTTATGTGAAAGTAAAGAAGATGTATATTATTAATACCAAGAGAACTTACATACTTTTAAATCTTATACCTATTACTATTAATACTAATGACACAACCAACGCAACGCAATTAGAATCTAGGTTAAGATAAATATGAAAAGTAATATTGATGTTCACCGTCAAAAGATAACTGTTTGTCGAACGGTATTATTTATAAAGAGATTAGATAATTTTCATTTCCATGTATGTATAACAAGGCTGATCTTAATATTCATTTTATTGCGCGCCGAAGTGACATTATTCATGTCATAGAAAAAAATGACGCCATTTTGAATATAGGTTTTTTGTCGTTTTTTTTTATTGTTGCCAATGTCATATTATGACACATGGGATTTTAATAATATTTCAATAGGAAAGAATTTACAAATTACTTTGTTAGGAATATGTTGTTGGTTTTATTTTGGTAAATTTTTGAATTTCGTAACGTTCCACAATTACCTAGATACGTTAGTGAATTTTTTACTTGGTGACCAATCATTTGATTGGAAAATTGATTGAAACGAAAGCCTATATTGTCGAATGTTATGTAAGCACATAAAGTGATCACGTAAGCTAGTTTATATTGTAGGTATGTATATTTATTTTATTTAGGTCTAAAATTTATTTTATGTATTCTTTATTTTATGTATTTTATTTAGGTCTAAAAAATAAGTACATTTTCTCATACCTAGTATAAACCAAAGAAAAAAACAATGTTGAAAAAAAAACAAATTTACATAGTATGACTTATAAAAAATAACAAACGAGAAAATATTCCAATATCCATATACATAAATCAAAAGAAGCACACAATATTTTGAAATATTTTTTTTTATTTACCTATGTATTAAATACGAAGACGAAAAGCGGCAAGACCAGATGCTTCCTTCACACATTCTGGCAAATCATTATACAATTGAAAACCTTTGTAATACACATTATTTTGTCTACCTGCCATGTAAGATTGGAGTAAATTGTATTTGAAGTTATTAATTTATTATTAATTTCATACATGTACCTATTTAATAAAAATAGATCCGATCGAGTTATACCTATTCGCCTAAATAATAATAATAAAGTATTGGTACCATAAATAGCAATACATTTTGATAATAAATTTATTTGAAAGTCATTTTCGTCTAAAACGTGCTTAATATACAAATTTCTATGTTTGGAATATTAAAAAAACTTACATATCATTGTAGAACTGTGTTGTTAATAATACAATTTGACTTGGTAAAAATAGACACGTTTATTATTAATATAATTATTCGACGGTCATAAAACTAATAATTATGTACAATAATCGACTGCGTTCCCATAAAAATCGATGTAGTGTCTTGGTGGGTACCTATCTATCTTTCCGGTGAAAGCATTGGCTATAAAATAATGATCTTTAACATGCAGCCATTTAAATTAAGAAGAAAAAATAACATAACAAGTATCCATTCAAATTCGGAACTACTTTTCTTCCGCTTACAAAATGGACATCTACGCGGGAAAAGACCCCGAGCTGAATCGTTTAAAGTAAAAAGATAGCATTCATATATTCGATCCACGTTTTTTGCGCGACTCTATGATCTAGCATTACTAGGAGTGGGTGGATTATGCTTGGCTTGCGAGGCGCCGCGTGAAAATCCGGCCGGTTTGAATTTCACAATTCGTCCGCCATTCGTAAAATTCAAAATCAAGGTCAAGTCCGCGGCGTTCTTAATTCGAAACACCCGCCTCGCCTGTCTATGTGAAATGACCCAGTTTTCTATGGTTTACTTATTTTTAAATTGTCGTGTTAGTTTTTAGGCGATTTGAATGCGAATCGAAATTTCTCTTTTATCAAGATGGCGGCGTTGTGTTGGATGGATGTAATAATTATTATTTGGAGAAAACTAGCGACCGGCTTTTCGTCGTTATTATTATTACGAACATACATTTTGTAATGGCTATATTATTATTATAAACGTTATGTTTGGAAAGGGTATTATGATAATCAATGTCATAGTGTAACGACATTTTGTTTTCTACATCGAGTCTCATATTTTTGTACTATAGGTAATACCTATTTTTGTGATTAGTCTATTTTCAAATTTATTTATTGGATATTAAATACACAAAATCGCACACGTCATAATTAAGCTGCACTTACGCATAATAAAATGACATGACAAAATTAAATGTGGATCGATCGTTTAATTAGTATTTTTTTTTATCAGAGCATAAGAACCATGATGGATATTAAAAAAAATAAATATAAATATTTAATCATTTTTTGATAATCAACTATAAATATTGTGGAAATATAGAAAGGAATTTGATCTTACATTGTGTCGCATATATTTGTAAAAAAATATTTTATCCTAATATTTGGTATTGTTGTTGTGTTGATTTTTAAAGCACGATATTACTTTTGCCCCATACTCCGTCTTCCCTCTATCTTTTCCTCCACTATAAGTTGTATAAGGGCATATTTATCATCGCGGAATATAATATATATTGGCCATATTATGGCCAAAGTATACGGTTTTGCGTCCCTTTAATTGATCAGCAATTATCTCTCTTTCTCCATCATATTTATAAATCTTTTATTGGAGATTTTATCTACCCATGAAGATGCGCATCAACCTTATGGTATAGCCACATTTCGAATTCTTCAACTGTAGATATTTTGAGAGTCCATTCCTCCACTCCATATAACAGTACCGGCAATGTTGCGAACAAAGAAGTATTGTGCACTGGGATTGTAAATTACCTTGCATCTAAAAAATGATAGATTTGGCACGAGTGTAATGTTTTCACTATCTCTTCCTATTGCTGTAGAACAGACAACATGCACGGTGCGACTAATGTATGAAATTATATATATGGCAGTAAAACGAGGGTGTGTGATACAATGTAGCATAACAATCCAGATTTAACCTTGGTGTCTTAAGAGACGTTAATGATTGGACCTGGCTTTAGTTGGAGGACCTTGGCCAGGCTAGTTTCCAAGGCGGAACCGACCACCATCTGCAGATACCTACATGCATGTACAACATATCTGCATACATTCACATATGTACATACATGAATAGGTAGTTACGAGTAGGTACACGCAATGCAAGAATGTTGAGCTGCATCTGTCTCAATGCACTATGTATAGTATGCAAAGGTGTCTCGTAATTTCTCGTGAGTGTAAAAAAAAACTTAAAAAGACTTTCGTTATATTCTTAGCATATATAAACTAATCATGATATATTATGAACCTACAGACCCACAAGATCTAAATTTACTTTGAAGTTTAACTATTGTTTAATTTTGTTTTGTATAGAAGACTTGTAGGTATATTTATTCTGCCTGCTACATTGATACCGGTAACACAATATATGGTTTGTTTATTTTTGATGTACCTACTGTGGTTTTTATTGTCATCATTCAAAAGAAACATGCATAGTAATTTAAAATTTGGGGTGTTCTGACTTATTAATTTTTTATGTATACTGTACGGTTGACTGATAGGTAAGTGATTTTTTTTTATTGACTAATAGTCAATACCTACTATTATTACAATCTGGAATTTGTTGTTGCTATCGAATGTGTTAAAACTTTCATTTTGTATTTTTTAAACAATCTGAATTAAATCATTTATATTAAGGGTTTTCTGAATTACAATCAAGAGTAACAAACCACAAATTAATTTTAAATATCGATTGGTTTTTTTTGTCTATGAGGTTTAATACTTGTTATATAAAACGCAATTATTGTAATATGTTTTCTATGGTGTGATTCCGAAAAAAATTTTTTTTTACGTTTTGTATGTTTATGCTTTCAAATATAACGGTTCAATAATTAAATAAGGTAAATATCTACTATATTTGGTTAGAAGTTATAATTATATATTTATTTCGACCTTATTTCTCTGAAACACTGTTGATTAAAGACCCTCCCATCCCTCACTTGCGATTTTTTACTCACAATTAGTCAAGATAATATATCACTAGGACAAGGTCAGTAACCGGAGTTGAAAAGTGGCGACAATAACTTTGTAAGAGGTACTCTTATATGTAGGAACGTTCTTGAACCGGAGTGGACATTGACTCGGCACTTACTCATTCGACCACCAAGCGATGCAACGTTCGACACCCTATCGTAGTTTCCAACATCTACCTTGAAGAGTTATCTTTCTTAGTTGATCAATTTCTAATCGTGTATTTTTCTTAATTAATGCTTTATTTTTATTTTGTGAGATGTTTTGAATTGATATTTTTTAATATAAATATATATGTAACTAATCAAACGTTTCAATTTCTCTCTCTGCTTGATCCTACACTGCTTGCTTTTACTCTTATTATAATTTCTGACTAGATAATGGTCACAGACTAACGAAGCAACCAAAATAAAATCTGCGCAGTAAAAAACTTGTCACCCGCGTTTACTAAGAAATAGTTATGATGAAATCTTCACGAGTCGCCACTATTTGAATCTTAATAAATTTATTTTGATATTCTGAATGCGCTTAAGGAGCAATGAGCCCATAATATTCAATGCCAAATCAAGGGCTGCCTGCATTTTATTATTCCATAATGGCAGTCATGCAGACGTCTATTGATACAACAATATTATAATAATTATTATTAAATTATAATCATGATACAATATATAACTAACAATAAAAATATTTAGGTACATT
Organism: Molanna angustata; assembly: GCA_963576475.1. Classification (NCBI taxonomy): domain Eukaryota; kingdom Metazoa; phylum Arthropoda; class Insecta; order Trichoptera; family Molannidae; genus Molanna; species Molanna angustata. Next base: position 7,746,711 of record OY754979.1, on the reverse strand, counting down.
TACAAATAAAATTTTAAACAGTGTCAAATAAAATATATAGGTACCTACCTATAAAAATATATATGACAGAAAACTAAACAAATGTTCATGGATGTACCTTATACAAGAAAGGAGAATAGGCGTCCTAAATTATGTAGATCTATTATTAAGATGCATAATTAATAAATAAATTACAAAAATATATATATATATATATATATATATATATATATATATATATATATATATATATATATATATATATATATATATATATATATATATATACTAGTTGCATGTAACACATAAGATCCAGCTGTCGATGGCGATAGTATGTATAATTGAAGAATATACGTACAAAACTTAAACTTAAAGATATTTTGTTTTCTATATAAAACATGTAGGTATGTATGTCAGGATATGATAGTATGGAGGTCAGTCTTTTTTTCTTACCCAGAATATAAAAACAGGATGGTGGTATTAAGTTTTTCTTAGTAAAATATGCTTGAGAAACATGTGTTTTTTGAAATATGTGGAAAAATAAAGTAAAAATTCAAAAGTTGATAACCCCTGACTGAAACAAATATTCAAACTCTGAGTATGAAAGTTTTGTAGGCCTATAACTATCTATATGTTTTGAATTTTTTGGCTCTGTAAATTGAGCGGATCAAAAGTTATAAGGGGGGATGGACACACAAAATGTTCTACTTACAAAAAAAAAATACAGACACACAAAACACACAAACATTCTGAGTGAATCCGTATATAGAACATATATGCTGCGAAGCCTCTACGTTGGTGTTTTTTGACTTCAAAGTTGGAAAAACCGTGAAAAATATAGACCCTGCATACAAATGGTTTGATACTTTGTCGATATGTTAAGAGAATAAAATTCTCTTGAACAAATCGACAGTTGGATAAATTATTCACTATTCAATCGGAGGTAATAAATATAATTCTATAGATATTTATATTTTCAAAATAAAAATCACTAAAATCGCAATTAACAAAAAATAACGGAGTCAAACATAACAACAATATACAAGTTTTGCTCTAAACTACTACACGTATAATGTGGTGGTGTGGTTCAATCAACTCAAATCATTTTGATACTGGCAACTGAATTTAATAATTTCAAAAGAAAAATAAAGTACACTTAGGCATCAAATATTGAATGATTTATAAATAATATTCAAAAGTAATAATTCCATAGAAATACTTTTATAGGTATATTCCATTTATTTATTTTTTGTGTACTGTAAAATTAAAAAAAATTCATAGGTCTCGACAATTATGTACATTGATATTTTTTGGCAGATTGAAAGGGAAATGGTTTGCGCAACTACCAACCAACCAAAGACCCAGATTTATATTCTGCGCAACCCATGTGATTTTTCAAGAGGTTTTTCGATAACTCTACAGTTTCAACATTTCATTAGCCACTTTAGATATAACTTTATCGGGTCAAATGTATGAATTAGAATCAAGAGCATTCTTAACCGGTTTTACTTAAATTAAATTTCCTTAGTTGGCATCCCTGCTGCAAGTATTGGTGCAACGACACAGGAAGGTGACGAGGCCCTGAAGGTTCTGGGTTCGATTCCCAAGGCCACCTAGCATACGATAAAACTGAGGGGGAATCAATGTAATCTTACATGCACTACATATTATGTGAATTATGCATCGCATTGCATGCAGGGCTACCATTAATCATTTTTTATATTGGTTATTAAAATTATCATATGAGCATTTTTTTATCTGTCGTATGGAAACAGAGTAAATTATAAAATGTTTAAATTAAAAATTAATAAAAATACAATAATAATAGCAGTTCGAAACAAAGTATGATTATCAGATATTCGGGTCGAGAGCTCCGAGCCAGTCTACGAATGCAGGTGTCAACTCGTAAATATCCGTCGTTGAGTCTTCGTATGCACGAATGCTGCCAATGATATATAAAAATAATAGATACGTAACTATAATGTTGATATTCGGTTAGAAAAAAGTATGGCGCATACCTCACTTAATTCTAATCGCACTTTTGTTACACGCAAGATGTTGTAGTGTTCGGACGTATTGTCGTACCTAGTCATAATGCCACCCTGTATAATTAAAACATGCAAAAATCTAGAACTGTGAAGAAACGACCAGATTATATCATTTCGTGCTGCATATTCATTCAATAACTAATGAATTTGGATGGATTTTTCGATATTTATTTTAATTTTGAGCAAACGAGAGAGTAGTTAAGTCATATTCGCTTCTGCTTTGCTGAGGGATTCTGTTGTTGTATTAGCTTTTTACGCAGCTATGACTTAGTATACGTTCGTCTCATTCACATTCATTATTTGGTGAGAGAGATAATTAGTGTCATTGCACTGGAGTGAAAAAGAAAATACGTCTGCAGTGCGTGTCTATTATTATATTATGATCTCTTTCTCACTCAATGTATTCTGTTATGTGTGCTCTTTCTTGGTGATATTGTTATAATTCGTCATAATGTACCATTTTTGTAGAGCGTTTTGCTCTCATACAACGTGTCTATATATTAAATGTCATTGGATGCTCCATTTTTTTAAATATGTGCTACATCGTTCAGAAGGAATGTCCGCAATCCCATTGTGCGGATGTTACATAGCCCCACATTTCTGTGAGATAGAAAAATATCCTATCCTATTGAGAGGAATTTACTGTTTGTTCCAAATAACCCCCCCTGAATCCGGTCCAGTCCAAATTATAAACCCACCGTTGGAAGAGTGATTTTTACAACGGTCCAACTAAGATAAATAATGGAAAAATGTTTCTTTTAGACCTTGATGACGCCGAGTAGTCCCGGAGAAAACGTATGGCCATAATAAACATTTGAAGATGTCGTGACATGAATTGTAAAGAAATATATACGCTATCAATAGGTAATAAATATACAAGTAGATCAAAGACAATGTTGTTTTTTTTTTGTGTGAAAACAAAATAATTTTGTCTATGATTCCGTTGATAATAATTATCATTAGTTATCTATGGTAGATTGACGTGACATTTGCAATCACCATTATAATTACCATTATTTTGATGTTAATTAGGCGAGTATCGTTTGCCTCGTCGCTTTTGTCTTTATCTTTGAATATTTTAAATATGGAACAATGGAACAACATGGCTGTGTTTTCGCGCGCGCGGGAAATGAGGTCAAAGAAAGAGTTGCTGTATTGTAAGAACCTACCTACCTGTTTATTGTTGCCACAATTTTTATTATACTCGATCAACACATCAGGTGCTGCCAATGGATCTAAATTAATTTTATTTTTTTATATTTTTTGGCGAACAATTATTGAATTAAACAAAGATTCAATTTAAAAAAAGACTAAAGATTTACCAATCTAATAACATTTAACTAACCTTACTTCTATATCCTCTCTCCTACCACAACCTCTATCACATTTTATACTGTTATGTTTTTTCTTTTTTTTATAAATTTAACATATACCTAACACTTGCAATATTTACATATGTCTTCAAGTTGCTTTGGATGATATGTGAATTAAATAAATAAATAAAATATATCGTTATTTTTTTTCTTCACTTAAATGAAATAAGATTGATTTTCGAATATTCTTATGTAGAGGCGTTTGCATCATGAAAATTTATTTTGAAAAAAATATTATTAAAATTTGTTTATTTCCACTCAGCAGGGCAAGTCCCATTTCATAGTAACCCATATAGTGATGGTTACCCCCGTTATAAACCTATGTATGTAGCAAGAGTATTCTAAGTAGAAAATAAAATCGAATATCTAAATGGACTTCCCCCTATTCTTTTGATTCACAACTAGTTTCAAGAACTACTGGCACTTCTTCAGGTGAGTTAAAACTTTGATGTTTTGACCCACCCGAAGAAGAGAACGATAGTTCTTGAAGCTAGTTGTGAATAAAAAGAACATAGTGGAAAAGGGTAAACAAGGATATGAGATGTTGGATATATAGAAAAGGGAATATTGCACCTACCTGGTGACAAACTTCTACCTTCGTATCGGCAGGTCTTCGAGAAAGGAACCCACTCTAACACGCATCCAATAACAAGTTGACATATTCTGGAGACTTACGATATTAATCGTCTCACAGATCCAGACTGAAAACATAATTAAAAACTGTGTCTCCACCGCGAATCGAACCCGGGATCTTTGGATCAGCTGTCAGATACCTAACCAACTGAGCCACGAAGGCCGATTTAGTATATTTTTAGATTGATTTTTACTTCACAGAGATTTTTAACTATAATACTGTAATTATTTATGTGTAAGCAAAAATAATTCAAATATGGTTAATATTAACTACCACAAAAAAAAACAATTTGAATACCCCTGTCAAATAAGGAGAGGTTGTGTAAATAACTTAATATTTACATAAACCACATAACCAGACCCCGTAATTCTATGTGTCATCGATGTATGTATGCATAAACACCTATAAATAAATATATTTTGTATTTATAATAATATATGACTACATAATTTTATATTTGTCTGACTAAAATAACTTGACAATGACATTATATATGTACAGATATGCCATGTCCCTCACAGGTAGACCTAGACAGTCTAACGCATTAGATTATGCGTAATGGCGAATATGCAATACATTTTACAACACATAACGAGGTTAGATGACTTAACTAATAATTCAATTATATTTTTGACAAATTTATAACATCTCAATAGAGACGAAGTTGGAATATTATAGAAAACCATGAACAATTCACATAATGTTATATGGGGTATGTTTTTTTGTGGAATTTACATGGAACAATAATATAAAAAGAGCCATTGGTTACGCAAAGTTGGGTACACACGCATATACACACACACACACACCTTTCCTATCCTATCCTAGTTTACCTCGGCCTAAAAACAACCTACCTACATACCTGCCAGCTATATGCAAAAAAGTATTGTTGCATATAAATTTTCTCATTATATCAACTGTCATCTTGACTAACACACCGCACCGCACCGCTCTTAAAATTATATCTTCAAAATCCGCTGAAATTAATTAACTTGTGAATTACTAGTGAAGTGTCAAAGTTTTCATACGCTGTGAATGTGGTGAAAAGATTATTCAGAACCAGCACAATAAATATCGAGGCAAGGTAACTCCCTATACCTTTATCTTTTCCACCAGCCATTGTAGACCCGTTTGGTATGCGTCACCATTTTGACGATGCTAATAGTCGAAGAGAAAGACACCGGTGAATGGGAATAAATAAGAGAAAAAAAAAATAAGAGAATAAAAAAATAAATAAGAGAATTAAAAAAAATAAATAAGAGATAAAAAAAAATAAGGGAATAAAAAAAATATTAAATCAAAAAATAATAACAAAAAAATCCTATGTACCCATAAACAAAATGGTACATTATATAAAACTGGTATAATTCTAAAGGTTCAAGTACCTTTATTTGTTTGAATAATGAAATGAAATTATAAATGAATGAATGAATAGGGAAGGAAGGGACTGTATGGATGGATGGAAGGGAAAAAAATACGAAAATGCGAATCTAGATAAGAATGTTAAGTAATAAAAAGGAAAAATACCGATCAACCATTTTTTTTATATTTGGAGGTAAATAATTAAACAGGTAGGACAACGTCCGCCGGGTTTTACTAGTGATATATAAAAATAATATATAGTTAACTAGTCCTGAAGGCCCTCGTATACTCTGGGATGTACGCAAAAATGCACACTAAATTAGCTTCTAATGTATGAAATACGAAAAAAATATTCTATAGGTATCACCTGATACGTGATATACAGTATACATACAACATTTTATCGTGCAAAAAAGCTAAAATTTAGAGTCTTTTTTTTCAAATAGCAAGAATTGTTAATAAAATATTATAACAATAAAATACTCAGCCGGTAGATTTTCATATTATCTTCATAGGCCTTGTAGTTTTTTAGTTATATACAATTAAAAAGTTAAAAAGGGTTTTTCAAAAACTAATTTTACAAGAAAAGTATTAAATAAATTCAAAATTAAAAACAAACTCATGCAATAGAATAAAGATGTAAATACAAACTGTTCTTTATTTCAAAGACGTATCTTTTGAGGGTACCTACTGGGGAAATTTTTTTCAAAATATACTATATAGCCTACTATAGCCTCTTAAATTCTGTAAACAAAAAGTAAGTCACATGCCTCACTTAATTATTGCCGCACTTTAGTTGCACGCAACATGTTGTTGTGTTCGGACGTATTGTCGAAGTCAAAATGCCATCTTGTGTGATGAATACATGTAAAAATTACACTTAGAACTGTGAGGGAACAACCAGATATACACATCCTGTATATTTTTTCGATAGTTAATATATTTACATGTAATTTATTGTTGATATTTTTTTATTTAATTAATCGAGAAATATCATTTGTTTGTGACACAGCAGCGAAATCGATGCAGAAAAAGATTCCCGAGAGTATTGTATTTACATTTACTCTGGTTGGTTGGAAGAAATAGCTGCCTGGCAATACACACGCCAGTGTACTAAAAAATACTAACTTAAAAATATTAGTGAAGAGTTTAATGTTTTTCACAACCTACTCGTACCGACACCATTTTGATGATCTCATTAAATTTTATACCTTAAATGAAAGTGACATATTATAGTAATTATTTATATCTTTGAATACTCGACACCATAAAGATATTTATTTCAAATATCAATACAAGTCTGGCAATAACCGTTATGGACTATTCAAGATTTTGAATAATAGAGATGATTGATTACACACCTTTAGTCTATGATTTGTTGAATCGTCTCTATCTCAAATAATAAATAATAATAATAATGACGGTCAAAAATCGTACGGTACTTGTTTGATAATATTGGTGATCTAGTTTCAGTTTACTGTTGCCATACCAAAAATAATCTATGCCGTAATCTGACGTTTAAGTGGTAACATTTTATCACGTTGTGATCGAATACCAAAGAGTTGAGAACAACACTTGAAACATCACCATATTATAAAATTGTGACTTCTTTGCCTAATGTTCCGCCTCCATGTGAGACGGTGTGGGCAAATCGAAGGGCTTTGGTTTTTGAGTGACCTCTGGACCTTCTACTCTCCACGCTTTCCATAACGACTAGCCTCTCGAGATTATCAGAGACCTCTTCGCAATATGTCCAAAAACTATTGGATGCGCTGTAGGTAGTTTGTCGACAGGCTATCCTTTATCTGCAGTTCTATTAATATGGACACATCTGTCCATCTAGCAGTCAATGGTATTCGCCAAGTAATGGACTCTTCATAAATAAGATCAATGGCCTGCTCAGTGGGAAGAATAACCATTTTATTTTTTTCCTGGCATAAGGAATCTTCCTGGGTTGTTCCTAATAGTCCAACTGTCGATTTGTTCAAGAGAATTTTATTATCTTAACCTATCGATAAAGTTTCAACCCAAGATACGCGAGATTTGTATGCACGGTCTATATTTTTCACGGCTTTTTCAACTTTGAATTCAAAAAGCACCAACTTAGAGGCTTCGCAGCATATTAATGAATTATTGTAGGTATAAATGAAAACACTAATTAGTTTTAGTTTCACTATTTAATTTTAACACTGGCACTGACCGGTATCGATCTGAAGATCATCGTCAGAGTGCGATGTGCACTCTGACGATGATCTTCAGATCGATACCGGTCAGTGCCAGTGTTAAAATTAAATAGTGAAACTAAAACTAATTAGTGTTTTCATTTATACCTAGTATAATGGAGTTTCACCACGAATTATCCGTCGACAAAATTAACAAGTTAAAATGAATTATTGTGTTGTTTTTCTTTTTAATTGTTGTGTTGTTTAATACGAGTAATTTATGTTTTATTTTTACCTTATTTTTATAATGGCCCAGAGGCCGTATATGTAAATATAAATAAATAAATAAATATACGGATTTACTCAGAATTCGGAGAGGAACATTTCGTGTGTCTGTCTGTGTGTGTGTGTGTGTGTGTGTTTGTCCCTCCCCCCTTATAACTGATGATCTGCATGTATAATAATTACCTAGCACCTAGTTAATAATTTAAAAAATATAATAAAATAATTTCTTATGAAATGTCCTGTTGTGTTTACTATTACAATGATATTAATTTAAAAATATAATTATACTTAAATTCAACATTATATAAAAATATTATACTTAGGTACTGTATACAAATCATAAATTACTTCAAACAAACAACATTGCTTATTCTTTTAATAGTTGAATAATTAAGCTATTAATGAAAATTATAATATCATTTTGAATTGAAAAAAAAAAAATAATGTAGCATTTACAGAGTATTTTAAATGTTTTGACAGATGACATCATAGGACGATCACAACTGAGATGAAGGGATGATTATCAATCGATATGCTGGCATGTCCTGGATGCAGATTGACTGGACGACATGGAGGCAAATTCACATCCAGAAGTGGACGTGAATAAACTGAGAAGGAAGAAAACGAATATATAGTACGGAAAAATTAAAAGCTCTAAGGCTGGGTTGTTTCAACAAATAAGAGGGTAATGGTATAGTTAAAATTTTTTGATTTTATGAAATTGTTCAAAAATGCATTATTTGAAGGCATTAGATCTCTATAAAACAATCAAAACTTTTGAATTATTTCATGAAATCAAAGTATTTTAAGTATAGGTACTTTTACTTCAATCTTTGTTCGAGAAACACAGTCTAAGTATGTGCTCTTAACGATATCAATATAACGATATCAATATAACGATATCAATATAACGATATCAATATAACGATATCAATATATATACTTATACAATATCAATATAAGAGGAATCATGACACACCTGCCTCGTCCCACTTAATAAAGCAACATTCACACCCGCGCACCTTTCGCTGGTAACCCCACATTGTTGCATAAGGTATGAATGAAAGATTAAAAATAATATCAATTTGTCGAATGAGATGTAATAATACCTGATAATAAACACTTCCTTGCACTCTGCACAAGTGGCGAGAATATAGCCATATGGCAATTTCTTCCGACTAGCAGTGTTTCAATGACTGTATGCATAGAGAAAAAAAATTTAATAGTAAGTACCTACGCCATATAGGTACTCAAAAACATCACGACGAAACTCAAAGCATGCACTCTCTATGCACATGACCTACTGTTGGAAATTAAAAAAAAAAAAAAAAAAATTCAAACATTCATACCATTGCGGTAAATCTCACAATGTGGGGTAACCAGCGACAGGTGCGCGGGTGTGCATGATATTATAAAGGGAAGCTTACAAACTAGTCTCATCTGACCTAAAAAGGCACTACATTCAGAATGGGTTGTGAACTTCATTGCTGAACTTTGCGAGACGATATTTTGTCTGTTTTATTTATTTATTTATTTTATTATTTCATAGAGAGTTATACAGTCTACACTGTGTATTGCTTTTTTTAGAGGACCAGTGAAAACTCCATGCATTATTCAATAGGATAATTAATATTGATTATAAAAATTACAAATAATGTGTAATTAATTTACTAGTACATATGAAAAAAACACTAAAATAAGACAGCTGATTAAATCAAAGTACTAGAAAAGATAGGGAGGAGATAGCTGTCCTAAATGCACTGAGAGAGTGCGCTAATCGCCCCCCTTTCTCGGCTAAAAGTTGAAGATGTTTGGCTACAACGCTAAGGGTCGTATTACGGGAGTTATTTGAGAAAAGTATTTGGAAAAGTTGAGGTTTTGTTAGCAGTCTTACCTTTTCTTAAGGGATCTTACCTTTTTCTTGTGTCTTTCTCAAATAACTCTCGTAATACGACTCTAAGTAGGTATTTTTTTAAGCCGGTGCCTCATAGCAAATATGATTTTAATTATAATTCTACATTTCTTTATATAAGTGGATATAAAATTTTATTTAGTCTTAGTAAAAAAAATGATACCATTCCAGCGACGTTGTTATTCCAACGTCGCTACATCATATTTGTATAAATTAAAGACAATATTTATTTTATCTTGCAACACCGTACTAAATTAATATTACCCAGTTCTGTCAGGTGATTTTGCCCTCTGTTATCATAGTATGAATAACCGATTTCGCAATACTGCACTAATTCTGTCACGATATACATAAATGTAGCATTATAAAAAATCATCATGTGTTTTTTATAATATCGTTTAAAAGTATATTTACTTTGACTTATGTCAGTCGTTCAAGAAGATCTGAGTTACTAATGATCGCCATCTGGAATGTTAGCAAAAGAATAATATATAATTCTGTTTAATATTGTTAACAAATCATATAAAATGCTCGGCTTTATATTCAGAATAGGGAAGCATTTCAGGAATCCAAAAACACTAACAATTTTTATATTTTGCGCTCGTCAGAAGTTCATTGGAATTCGCCTGTCATTTGGAACCCTAAATACAATATACATTGCAATAATATAGAAAGAATACAAAATAAACTCATCTACAGAATAACCAGAAAATACAATGACTATGCTATGTGTAACATCCCATGTCTATCAGTACGACGAACCATTAATGATTTACTTTTCCTGTATAATATACTAAATAACAATATTGATTGTCCAGACCTTGTTTCATATATAAATTTGCATGTACCGACTCGACGTACGAGACACACGCCACTCTTCCATAATTATTGCTATAGATCTAACTCATATCTAAACTTACCAATAAACAGAATCCTCACCATTTACAATAAGCATCAAAGTTCCCTTCAACTAGATATTTTTCATAACTCGCCTTACCAATACAAAAACTTACTGTTCACATTTTACACATCATTATACACACAACTCATTACACATTTTCACCCACTACACATTCACATCCCAGTATGTTATTATTTTTTTTTTTTACGGCGCTGGCCGATTTACTAATGATATTAATAACAATTAAGCACTACAAATAATAACACTCAATTATTATTATTACCATTATGCACTTCCTCAAAAGAATTAGCAGATCAATGCGTAAATTGTAAATTATTTAAAACAGCAAAATAAAATGCAACAAACGCATCATCAAGCTTTCAATTGGGAATAGTTCACCCATCCAGATACTTAACATATCAAAGGATTAGGCTCTGAGGAGGTCTCTATACTACCTAACAACCCTACTGATTCCCGAATATTAACGTTTAAAAAATCTTTAACGATTCTACATGTATTCATAATTACCGTTTTTTGCATTTTTATTATTAAATTTTTCGATAAATCTATAATTTCTAAATTACGGATTAACGATTTTGGAATAATGCTAGTGGCTGAAATAATGAACGGTAATATTATTATTTTACGAGAATGCCAAAGTCTTTTAATCTCATTACCTAAAGCGGTGTATTTTTATTTATTTTTTATTTTATTATTATAATTGATTTGATTATTATAAGATTTGATGAATTATCTATTATATTTAATACGTCTCCCTCCACAATCTGTACGTGGTCGTGGCCGCTTAGCATGTGCGCGTATTGCCAGTAAAATAATTTTACCCAATTTTATTTTACGCATTCTAAATATTTCTCCAATATAAAAAATAAATTGAATCGAAAAAGTACAAAATTATCGTTTAAAATGTATTTTAAATATCAATTGACAATATTATTGTTCAAAAAGGAATTTTAAACATCAATTTTATCAAACGTTATTAATAAATCTGCGGAATACGTAATTGAATACTGGCAGCATTCTGTACTAACAGGATTTGGACAATGGACGGATTCACGGATTGACATTTGACGTTTGACGTGACGCATCGTCATATCTAATTATTTGGTGTTATTTTGTTTGTTGCAGGTATTTAGTGGATGCTCCGTGGATGCCTGCTACCAAAACACGACAAATCAAGAGATGGATGAGTGAGATATGACAGAACAGCGAGATCGTAGGCGAACATTGCGAAATGCTAGGCGAAGAGTAGTTGTTAGTACTGTCAATATATCCGGAAGAATAGTGCTAATGCTTTTGCATCCTTCGGTGTTCAGATTGCAGACGTGCCTGGTACCGGACCATACTGTTTGAAAAATTATAGTCTGTATGTTTATGATGCAGATGAAGTTGTAAGGGTACGTTAGTTAGTGTGTTCTATGGGGTACGTATGAGACACCCTTTAAATGTAAGGTGTCAACAAAATAGATGAAGCTCGAGTTGCAATTTTTGGCGGTATGAGAGATATTTTAAACAAACCATCGTCAATCGGTAACAACTATGCAATTTTATTCTAGCTGCATCTGGGGAGGTCTACAATATAATACATTGTGCTAGCGAGCTGTTCCAACAAATGCATACATAGTTTGTGAATCACTTTGTTTAAAGTACATAAGATAATCTATAAAACTGAACGATATGAAAATCTATAAAACTGTTATAGACATTACTGACTGTTAGGACTTACAACTTGATCCTGACATTCAGCTTACTATATAACACAATTATTATGCATGAGTCAGTCATTTTTTTTAAATAAAATTCTACGAGGAGATGGTCTTTGTAATGGAACAAGAATGGTTGTAAAAAATATGAGTAAGTATTCAGAAAATATTGTATTTAAAGAGATTTTAAATTGATTTATAAACATTTAGTTCTCTCTCATATGTATGCTTTGAACATTTTGACAAATAAGTATGTACATGTTCACTTATGAAATACTTCAAATTTATTTATTTACATGTACCGAATATGTATTTCATTGTGAAAAAATCTTGAGAAGCATGTCTATATATATTGAAATGTTTTTTTAGCAAGATGATTAATTTATATCAATAAATATACACCAATAACTTATTGTTTAGTTGATTTATATGGTGCACATTATACATTGTTTTCCATATATTATATACCCTAAATTACATTTAAAATCAATCGTAGGGCGTCTATTGGATTAATCATCTAATAGCAATGTAGATCAAATCATGATAGCTTTGTATTGACTGATAATGACATTATGAAAACATTTATATTGAAAAATTACACATTATGTGCTTAGGTAAAAGGTTGATTTTTTTACAATTTTTCCTTTATATAATAAATTCAATAAACTTACAAAATATTCTAGCATGTATAAGGGCATCTTTAAGCGTTGATTTATATGGTGCAGATTATAGGGCAGGTCTATATGACGGTGAACGTTTGTATGGATATTTGTTCGTAGTATATATTATGTATGTAATACAAGTGTTCTAGATTATGTTGGGTGTTCCAGGGTTAACTTATATTTACTCATATGTTCAATAGAGAAAAGAGTGAAAGCAGAACAGTGTTTCAAATAAAAGTAGAGAATGAATGGCTTGAACAAGTCGACGAGTATGTCTATCAGGGTAGTATGTTCCAACGGAATGGACGGCCTGATAAGAAGAGTTATGGCAGAAAACAGAGTGAATGGAGCGCTTAGACCAGTTATGAATGATCGCAACATATCAAGAGACGCTAAAGTTGCCATTCATAATGCAATCGTAGTGCCAACCTTGACGTATGCAAGTAAGACCTGGACATGGCAGAAGTCGCATGAAAGCAGAATAAATGCAGTTGAATTGAGATCGCTTAGAAGAATTTGTAACAGAACGATGTATGACAGAGTTCGGAATGAAGATACAAGGAAAGAATGTAAGATGAAGGAAGATGTAATTAACAGAATGAAAGTTAACACATTGAGATGGTTTTGCCACTTGGGAAGAATGAACGAAGAACGCCTGACGAAGAAAATATACAAAGCTGACAGGAACGGAATAAGAGGTCGCGGGCGCCCAAGAAAAGGATGGCACGACCATGTAAACGTTATTTTGAAATATGGAAATGTAAGAAGCTTGAACAACAGACGAACATGTATAAGACGATGTATGAATGTTGATGAGGCGATGAATGTGTGTCAAGATAGAAAAATGTGGCCTTCGGTTCTCTCTGCCTACCCCGTGAGGGACATGGCGTGATGGTATGTATGTGTGTTCAATATTGTTTTTATAATATTTTGACAAATAAGTATTTACATTTTTGCCTATGACATTATTCAAATTAATACAACCAGTACATATTCAAAACCATCCAAGTTTGTTTAAAGTACATAAGATAATAATCTATAAAACTGAATGATATGAAAATCTGTAAAACTGTTAGACATTACTGACTAAGGACTTACAACTTTACCTGGATAGACTAACTTCTTATTTTGACTCTAATAAGCTGTTACTAAATGTAGAAAAATGTCACTCCATTACATTCTCTAGGAAAAAGAGTACAATACAATACACATACAAAATCAATAGGGAGATGATTGATAAGAAATCAGACTGTAGAGACTTAGGCATACAACTGGACAGTAAACTTTTATTTGACAAACACCATTATACTGAAAGCTTATAAAATGTTGGGATTCCTGATGAGAGTATGTAAACCATTCACACAAATGAAAACATTTAGCTTACTGTATAACACAATTGTTAGAAGTCAATTGGAACAAGGGTCAGTCATTTGGAATCCACAATATAATACTTATATTAACAGTATAGAATGAATACAATAAATATTTTTGAAAAACATGAAGTACAAATTTGGTAATAACTACAAACATGAATTGCAGACTTTACAGACAAGACGAAGGACCTCAGACTTAATGTACCTTTATGGCATAAAAAACTTCAAAATTGACTGTACAGACCTTATGAAAATGATTAACTTCAACATACCAAATAGACAAACAAGACACACCTTAACGTTCTTTTTGGACTAAAAAAAAACACTAATGCCGCTCAGAATTCCCCATTGTACCAATGCCTTACCACATATAATAATTTGGAAAAACTCAGTTCCGTGGACATATTATGTATGTCCAGGAGCCACGCTATACAGGAATAATAATTTGTTTTGTTATCAGCAGTGAGTACATGCAACATGAAATCAAAGGTGGGCTGATTAAGTAACAATTACTTATGTTGCTATTCTTATTATATTTGTTTAAAACAATATTATTGTAGTTGCCCATTTAAAAAAAAAATAACGGAACATCAACAACATTTGAGAGTTGAATGCTTATAGCATGCCTATATACATTGAAACATTATACATAATAATATTATGTGCTTAAGTACAATTTAAAAGTTTTTTTAGAAATATGATTCATTTATATTGATAAATATACTCACACTAATAACTTATTGTTTAATTTCTATTATGGTAACATTATTAAACATTGAACTAATAATATAATAAATTAATGAATATCTTAATTACAAATCACTATTGATAACATTCAATACTTTGTAAGTTCGATGAATACCTGAATTGGTTCGATGTGCAGCGGTCATAGGTTGGTGAGAAGCGTTAAAAAAACGATGCTTGGTATAAAACAAATGGCGCGCAGCGCCCAATGAAATGCGCGTAGCGCATAAATAAAGGCGCGAAGCGCCTAAAAAAATGGCGCGTAGCGCCAAACCGGGGTTGGGCCGCGAAGCGGCCAGGGGCGGAGCCCCTAGTAAGAATTGATTTGCCACAAGTAGTTGACACTAGGTAGGGATAGTTTAAGAATTATATAAATATTAAGCCTACTCATTGTAATTGTTTGCCTAGTGTTGATTGTGTGCAGTTTAAATATGTAAATAAATAAATAAAATAAATAATGCTGCTTTTTCTCGAAAAAGATGGTCGGTTAAAAAATAAATCATTGAAATCGGTTAATATGCAAAATCGGTTAATATTAAGGCTAAAGTGCAAATTGAAGAGTTTGATGAATTCCTCATGTCTGTGGTGAGTTAGGTTTATACAGTGTAGATACTTGTTCGGCCAAGAGCTCTGCTACGTAATAAACCTACATAGTATAAAGTTACACATGGTATGTGTTTAACATATTAACCCCACACCAGGACAAGACAGGGACCAATCGGAAGATACCCCCTTTCTAATAAAAAAAAAATAATTGAAATCGGACAACGAAAAATAAATAATTTCTATAGCGCCGTTTAATGATTCGATATCATTTCAAGGGCCCTAATCAAATTTAGATGGGTCGATGTCAGAGCGGTTAGCGCGCTGGGCAAGTAATCCAGTGGTCGCGAGTTAGAATCCTGCCTCGACCGATTTCGTTCACCTATAGCACAAGCATTTATGCTTTATTTAGGGAATGTAGGAAGATGTATATGTACCTAGTTGTTTAATAAGGACATTTTCATTAAAAAAAAATAATAATAACACTATTAAATTTTAGTACTCGTACATTACAGGATCATGCATCCCGTGTACATATTAACAAAATATAATGTAAAGTCTGATTTTTTTTAAAGTGCCAATTCTATACATAAACAAAAAAAATGCATAGTATTTACGCATGTAAATGTATTAGTAGACTAGTGGTTGCTGATTGGTTTACACCATTTGGTGTCCTTAACAACAAACATCAACAAACCCGACAGTACGTATCTATCTCTCGAAGTGAGTGCACGTTTGATCTTTTATGGTGACCATGTGTTCTAAATTAAGAATTTCATTTTTTATTTCTAACTTATGTATTTTATTTTTTGTTTAATATCGATATATAATTATTATTATAAACATGTGTTATCACCGTCTTAGTATAGAATAAGTGTCCATTATTTATTTGTATTAGTTATATAGATATATTATTTATGTATGTGTGTTTGCCTCAATGAACTATTATGTAAATATTTTGTATAATATAATTTATTATTTTGTAAAATAATATGTAACTGTTTATTATTATAAGGATTAATTACTTCATAATGTATTCTTTTATTTTCCTAATAAAAAGTATCAAATAAATATTTTGTTTAAATATTACTTTCCCAGGAGATGCCCATTAACATTTGCAGAAAATACCTAATAATATAGACCCATTAAAGCCGCATGGTACCGGAAGTAAGAATAGGTATGAAAAGATTTGAAGGTTTTGAAGATATATGCATGTGAAAGTTACAACCGTTTTATATCATGAAATGATAAAAAAAATCCCATTATATTTTTTTCTTTTACACCATGGTCACCCTATGAGCTTTGGCACTCTTAAAAAAATCAGACTTTACCCACTCATGTATTTCTGAATATGTTATAACAGTAAAACGAATCCAAACAGTAAAATAACTAAAAACCGGTAAGTGATGTTAGTTACGACAGTATGTGTATAATAAAATAATAGGTACCTACATAATACAATAGTGCTCCGTAATATACACTTTCATCTCCATCGAGATTGTGAAGCAAAAACGGAGAATTTTTAGTAATTAGACCGTGAAACAAAAGACGAGATGAGATAATTAATATGCAGCAATTTCTTTCGATTGTAATCGATATCGAGATATCTCAATATCGAGATTAGGGTTGGGAAAAATCGATTGCGGGTTTTGGACTGACGAAACTATGACCAAAATCAAATACGTAGGTATTGATCATTACCATAATGAAAGTTATATTTTTATGTTTTATTAATTTTATGATGCTCATATTTTTTATTTCATGCATACGTCATAATATTTCGTTGACTTACTATGGAATAGTGGAGAGTCATGATTTCACAGTTATTAAAATTATTTTTTTACATCAATTTCTCAACGGGTATCATGAAGAGAGTGCACACTATGAATTTCGTCGTGATGTGTTTGTATGTGCGGCGTTCGGCTTACGTTATCCTTTATCCTTTTTGTGTCCTCTCTACAGCCCAGAGAACAAGACCGATCGAATTCATATTAACATCATAATGTGTCAAGTGCATATAGCTGATTAGTTTCCATAGACAACTTTTAATTTCTTCTCTATGAATTCATCATTTACGTTGTTTTTTGTGTCCTCTCTGCAGCCCAAGTTATAAGTCCGATTGCCTTCATATTGATCATATTATATGTAAAATTCATAAACTTAGATCTGATTAGTTTCCATAGATTATTATTTATTTAACATAATAATTTTATAATAAAAATCAAGATATAATTCACTAGTAATAGTATTTTTACAAATTTTTCTTTGCAGTGCCTCATCAAAAATATTGCAATCTTGTGCTTTATGAGGGAATCACTTATAAAAAAATAAAAAATATGAATACAAAGCAATTAAACAAAGTCAACATAAAGTAATTAAATCAAATCATATATGAACAAAAAATCGAATAAATATTTTGAAAATAAATGAAATTGAGGAATATACAAATGAGAAAACATATCAATTGAAAGAAATCAAACAACAAAATCGAAAACTACTATTTTAGAAGGTTAAGTGCAATTTTAATTTTTGTTTAAATTTTCAAAATTCCTTTATCTGCTTTAATTCATTTGGGAAATATCTGTTAATTTCTTCTCAATGATTTCATCTGTCCAAATTTTCAAATAGCTTTCACGTTCTGGAAATTCGAGGTATTTTTATACTGTTTGAAAAACTGATACAATAAAAATACACTTGTCAAAAATGCATTCAAGGATTATCAAAATTTAGGTAAAAAATCTATGGTCTGCCATATCAATGTGAAATAAATTTCATATTTGTATGAAAAATGTATATAACAGAAGTAAAATAGCTACTGTATGGAAAAATTGAGTTATCAACTTCATATTTATATTGTATGTGTCTTTATTGACAAGTGCAGTTTTTTACTCTCCACTTCTATCTTCCTCAAGGGATAGGCAGTGAGAACCGAACACCGCATTCTTCTATCTTGACACATATGTAAATTGCCTCATCAATATCGATACACTGTCTCATACATATATGCTCATCTTGCTAGTAATGCAATTTTACTAAAAAATTCCCAACAGTTATTATGTAAAAAGTGCATACTATGATTTTCATGACAATGTTTTTGTGTGTTTGGTGTATTGTGAAAACTTTTGTCTTCTGGGTATCTTATATTTGTTTAATAATCTTTTGAAGGAAGTCATATTATAAAGTGTTTTAATTTCTTTTTGCTATGTATTTTTTTTTTATGTAAAATATGTCTTTTTGTAATAAATAAATAAAAATAAATAAAAATAAAAATGCATTTAGACATTGTCAACCTCAAGACAATCTCTAAATGCATTTTAAATGAACACTGAAGAAAATAAGACAAATGAACACTTACTATGTTGTGGAGAGAAATAATTTTATAATTAAAAATAATTAAAATTTGACAGCCGCCGTCCATATTTCAATAAAACTAGTTGCATGTAACACATGAGATCCAACTGTCGATAGCGATAGTATGTATAGTTGAAGAATATGTACCAAACTATAAACCCATAAATACAAAATATTGAATATTGTCAGATATTTTGTTTTCTATACAACATACGTAGGTATGTATGTCAAGATAGGATAGTATGGAGGAAGGTCCTTTTTTCCTACCCAGAATATGAAAATAGCATGATGGTCTGTATGTATGTTTGGAGATGAAGTATCAAACTATTAAGTCTTTTTACATATTGTGTATAGGCGACTGCCATACAAAATGTATGAAGCGATGTCGTCACTAAATTCAATTTTTATAAAAATTGTTAAAAAAAATTTGAGATGAACTGCTACAATGTTAATATTTTTTATATAAAATTAAATTATCTAGTTGGGGTGTTTCGGCTTTTTTCGATATTTAAAAAAAAATGGAAATATAGGCAGTTAAACTCATAAATTTATCATAAAAAAAATACTTTTCTTAATAAAAAATGTTTGAGAAACCCTGGAATTTTTTTGAAAAAACTAATTTGAGATTTTGTATTTGTCTATATTTGTACCAATTCTCAGCGTTCTAGCGTTTATGGTTTCTGAGATATATGGAAAAATAAAGTAAAAATTCAAAAGTTGATAACCCCTGACTGAAACAAAAATTCAGAATTCTGAGTATAAAAGTTTCGTAGGCCTATAACTTTTTATATATTCTAAAATTTTGGGCTCTGTAAATTGAGCGGATCAAAAGTTATAAGGGGGGGACGGACACACAGACACACAGACACACACACACACAGACACACACACACACACAGACACACACACAGACACACACACACACAGACACACGAAATGTTCTACTCCGAATTCTGAGTAAATCCGTGTATGGAACATATATGCTGCGAAGCCTCTAAGTTGGTGTTTTTTGACTTCAAAGTTGGAAAAGCCGTGAAAAAAGTAGACCTCTCCATACAATTCTCGCGTATTCTGGCTTGATACATTGTTGATATGTTAAGAGAACAAAGTTCTCCTGAACAAATCGACAGTTGGATTATTATTTACACAAGGTATGTATACAGGTCGGTACCTACGTTTTTGACCAAGACCAAGTTCAATTTGGTATGTAATTTGCACACCCCTATTGTATGTAGATATAGAAATTTATCGTTATTTATAAATTTCAATAGATTTCCAATTGTAATAATGCTAATTACAAAGTATTTGGATGCGTGTAATTGTATCAAATTCTTGACTGTTTATGTATTTTTCATTGTAGTTTTTACATCTGTGCTGTAATATCGTGTGTATTAATTTGTGGAACAGTATTGCAATATCCATAAATAAGAATACAACACTTGGATTAGTTTTTGGTAAGAAAATTAATGAATATCTACATAGAGGTAATATATTAAAGACTATCTAAAATCAATCGATTCTTCTCTCTTTTTAAAAAAATGTCAAGATGTATGTATTGTCTGAGGATGGCAAAAGTATTTTTTCATCTTAAACCTTCCTTAGTTGAAATATATGTTTTTTTCTTTTTAATTTTTATTTGCAATACTCATGGTTACCCTAATATTATATTTTTGTTATTTTTATTACTTATTTTTTTTTTTTTTAAATTAATATGTCCTTGTTAAACAAGTACATATACATCTTCCTACGTTCCCTACAATAAGCAAATAAATGCTTGTGCTATAGGTGAACGAAATCGGTCGAGGCAGGATTCGAACTCGCGACCACTGGATTACTAACCCAGCGCGCTAACCGCTCTGCCACCGACCCATCTAAATGACCGACACCGACCCATCTAAATTTATTTATTTATTCTTCATAGAAAGTTGTGCATTCAACACAATTTATAAAAAAAAAACAACAATGCATTGCTTAGTTAGTGGACCAGTGAAAAATCCATACATTAATCAATAGGACAACCGCAAAAAAATACAAATTAAAAATACATACAAACTTGACTATACATATTATAAAAAGCAAAACAAAAGCTGCTCAGACCAAAGCACTACGTAAGATTGGAGGAGACAGTTATCCTAAACTCACTGAGGGAACTCATAGAGATGTCGAGTATATTAAAGAATGCATTGTATACCATATAGTGCAAGCACGGTGCACAATACCCCCTATTCAGTAACTATTGTAACTAAATTAGGAACGTTCTATAATTGCAGATTTTAGATTTACGGTCTTATTTCAGCGTTATAAAATATCAGCTTGGACTAAATGGAACGTGTGAATAAGAACGTGTCTATTTTGGCCGGAACGTTCTTAAAAAATTCTGAATCAGACGTATTATGAATAATTATGTAAATGATGAAATTTTCATAATTTTTATAATTATTCAAAATACGTCTAATTGAGTAACTTTTTAAGAACGTTCCGGCCAATATAGGTACGTTCCTATTCCATTTAGTCCAAGTTGATATTTTATAACAGTGAAATAAGACCGTAAAACTAAAATCTACAATTTTAGAACGTTCTTATTTTAGTTACAATAGTTACTGAATAGGGGGTAATAGCATTCTGGGTGCAGTTATTATTACACTTGGGAATATAGAAGGACAGTGAACACAGATTTTTTTTAGCAAGTCTGGGGAATCCACAAAATTATTAACTAACTTAAACAAATATACAATATCGAGTAGAGTCCTGCGGTTTGCCAGAGTCACCAAAGTATGAAAATGGATTGATTCAGAATAATTACTGAAACTAATACCAAGAAGAAAATCAAGATGTGAAGCAAATTTACGCTGAATTCTTTCGATTCTGTCAATGTATGTCGTATAATGAGGGTTCCAAACCACAGATCCAAATTCCAGGTGACTATTTTTTAAAGAATATAAATTTATCATTTATATTCTTTAAAAAATATTGTTGCAAGTGGTTTATAAGTACCCAACTGGCGACATTAGTGACATGTTGTTTTGTATAATATTATTTTTGTGTCATTTATGTCTGTCAAAAATGTAAATTTATCCTAGTGAGGTTGAATACATTATTTCATATTAATTGTACTCAATAACTTTTAAGATTTTTATAATAAATAAATAAATATTATACAAAATCATGCCTCTTTATTATTCCTCAGTACCTACCCAGTGGAAAGTAAAAAAAAAAATTTACGTATTTATTTTAAAAATTAAAAAAATGCTCACACACAACACTAAGTAAATAAAGTAAAATACGGGTCAATTTAATTGTGTAAACCAAAGGTATCATAATTAGATAATCGTAATAATATGTGGAAGCTTCTATTTTTGGAAACCCATTTTAAGGCCCTTATATATCCTTGGGCATACGGATGTACACAAATATGCACACTAAATTACTTTCTAACGTGTGAAATACGTAAAATTATTATTGTATATCACAATCTGTGATATACAATATTTTTGTATGAAAAAATGATGGTAATTTAGCAAGAATGGTAATTAAAATAGCTAAAAAAAACTCAGCCGGTAGAATGTTATATTCTCTTTTGATTGAAGTAAAAATCTACTCCATTGGCATTGTAGTTTTTAAGTTAAATATATACAATAAAAATATAAAAGAGATTCTTATTAAATCTAATTTTACAAGAAAAGTATTAAACAAATTCAAATTTCAAAACACTTCCGCAATAGATTAACGATCTAAAAATAAACTGTTTATTTCAAAGACTTTTGAGGGTAATGGGAAAAATATTTTCAGAATTTACTATTTAGCCTACTACAGCCTCTTAAATGAAACACACTACTTTTTCCCACTATATTTAATTTAATTTACTACATGTTTCAGTATTGAAGGTTTAAGCACGGGAGCTGTATAAAAAGCGGTTTGTTTCAATTAATTTTTTTATTTGATATCAAACAAACACTTTATAAAGTATGAATAGTCGATTCTTAAACTCAAACCACCGCGCCGTGGCAAATTTTCTGATATCACAGCTCTCCGCGCGTTTCTATAGTAGATACCTACTCAGAAGAATAGTAAAAAGAATATAATAAACCGCCCCGCAAAAATGTCCATCACATTATGTAGGTACCTACAATAATGAAAAGTGAGTTGATCATTATAAAAAGTCACTCTGCAGCACCGTTGTTGTGTGTTGAAGAGTTCGTAGAGATGGAGTAGGTGCCTATACATAATATAGGTACCGTTATCCGGTGAATGGCGGAGTGGGATGGAGGTGCGGAGGCTTCGCGATGGCGGGTACAGTTAGATGAGCAAAGTATGCCGCCACTTTCCCTTCAGTCACACCGGAGTAACACTGACCCACTTTGCTGACTCACGCCTAGAGTTTTATCACCAGCAGCGACGGGTCTGCGACTTCTCGAATATCAGCATCCCGCCTTTTCTGAACCGCACCCAAGCAATTTCCTTCGTGGCTCAATTGATTAGATTAGGTACCGGGTTCGATTCCCTGTTATAGAGACACGATTAATATCTCCAGATAGTGACAACTTGTAAATGGGTGCGAGTTAAGTAATATTTAACGTAGTACCTTGAATTTATTTAGAAAAGGAAAAGCAATATTGGTACAAAAATAAGTATTGATGGAAGAAATTGTACAGAAGAGGTGTAGTGTTGCCGACCGCCGTGGCACAGTTGGTATGCCGCATGGTTTCTTAGCGGGCCTCCTGGGTTCGATCCCCAGCAGAGGAGAAAGTTATTTAAATTCATTTCTAATGCTAATGTTGCTTCTCTGGACTGGAAACACTGGTTATTTGGAAGAAATTGCAATAAACTCGCCACTTGCGCAGGGTGCAAGGAAGTGTTAATTATGATTATAGTAGTATCTATCTATTTCGGGAATTGACTATGCGGTAGCATTTTGCAAGTTTCGATAGATAAAATTATATAGAAGAAGTGCAGTGTTGTTTATGTATTTTGGGATAGCGAAAATATTTTGCAAGTTTTGACAGACTAAAACACAGAAAAGAGATGAACCAGAAATGTCTATGCGGTAACATTTTGCAAGTTTTGATAGACAAAACTGTAGAGAAGCGGTGTAGTGTTGTCTATCTATTTCGGGAATGCGCAAGTATTTTGCAAGTTTTGATAGACAAAACTGTAGAGAAGCGGTGTAGTGTTGTCTATCTATTTCGGGAATGCGCAAGTATTTTGCAAGTTTTGATAGACAAAACTGTAGAGAAGAGGTGTAGTGTTGTCTATCTATTTCGGGAATGCGCAAGTATTTTGCAAGTTTTGATAGACAAAACTGTAGAGAAGAGGTGTAGTGTTGTCTATCTATTTCGGGAATGCGCAAGTATTTTGCAAGTTTTGATAGACAAAACTGTAGAGAAGAGGTGTAGTGTTGTCTATCTATTTCGGGAATGCGCAAGTATTTTGCAAGTTTTGATAGACAAAACTGTAGAGAAGCGGTGTAGTGTTGTCTATCTATTTCGGGAATGCGCAAGTATTTTGCAAGTTTTGATAGACAAAACTGTAGAGAAGAGGTGTAGTGTTGTCTATCTATTTCGGGAATGCGCAAGTATTTTGCAAGTTTTGATAGACAAAACTGTAGAGAAGAGGTGTAGTGTTGTCTATCTATTTCGGGAATGCGCAAGTATTTTGCAAGTTTTGATAGACAAAACTGTAGAGAAGCGGTGTAGTGTTGTCTATCTATTTCGGGAATGCGCAAGTATTTTGCAAGTTTTGATAGACAAAACTGTAGAGAAGAGGTGTAGTGTTGTCTATCTATTTCGGGAATGCGCAAGTATTTTGCAAGTTTTGATAGACAAAACTGTAGAGAAGCGGTGTAGTGTTGTCTATCTATTTCGGGAATGCGCAAGTATTTTGCAAGTTTTGATAGACAAAACTGTAGAAAAGAGGTGTAGTGTTGTCTATCTATTTCGGGAATGCGCATATTTTTTTATGAGTCATTGTTATGAACATAATATCTTTAATCATTGCTAAAATATTTACCAAAAATATTATTGAGTACTGCCGATCAACAATTTGTCATTGTTTATGTATTGTATTGACATTATTTATATTTATATATTGAATAATTAAAATCGCTATTAGTTTTTGTTGATACGACGTCAACAAATCAGGTAGGTACTATATCAAATAATTATTTAACACGCACCCAATAACAAGTTTCCACATTCTGGAGACTTACGATATTAATGGTCTCACAGATACAGACTGAAAACACAATTAAAAACTGTGTCTCCACCGGGAATCGAACCCGGGACCCTTGGATCAGCAGTTAGATACCCAACCAACTTAACCACGAAGGCCGACAAAATATTCAACAACTTACAAATAGCTGGCATAATATTACATACAACTACAAATAGCCGGCATAATATTACATAGAAGTGCAGTAATGTTGATCTTAAAGGCTATATTGTGTGCAGTTTCAACCGGTTAATTCTGTTATTGGTCCATTTGGAATCAGTGCATCTATCGGTTAACAGATTAACAGTAATGCATATAGAATTATTAGACTAGAATCTTTTTATCGATTCCACGAGGCAATTTTAATCATCAATAATGTTCTTATAAATTCTTATTAATGTGTGTACTTCAACGAACTTGATGTTGATATACCTAATCCTGTTCAACTGATTTTATTTTTAATTACTTATAATTTTAATGTAACTTAAAACAAATTCTATTTAATTCGTGCCATTTAATATATTCTCACTTTGGTACATGGTAACAAAATATTATAAGCTAAAATCCTTTCTTTTCTGTTATCTTTATGGCAAAATCTTAGTAAAAAAGTATCTTTGCACCCTGTTTATCAAGAAGCAAGTCAAGAAATATGGAAATTTCTTCCTACTAACCAGTTTTTAGATAAAAGAAGAAAGGGTTGAGTGAGATATAATTTAAAAGAATTTTCTCCTCCCACAAGGTCCAACTCAACAGTCTTAAAAAATGTCCAGATCAATATTTTCGTTACACGTGTTATAATTTTCTGTGAAGAGAATACCATTTTTATGAAATGACCACCTATTTTTCATATTTGTAAATTTACCATACCATCACGCCATTTCCCTATTTGGGGTAGGCAGAGAGAACCGAACGCCGGACTCCTCTCTCTTGGCATACATTCCTCGCTTCATTCACGTCCATACATCGTCTCATACACGC
This sequence comes from Molanna angustata, assembly GCA_963576475.1. Lineage (NCBI taxonomy): Eukaryota > Metazoa > Arthropoda > Insecta > Trichoptera > Molannidae > Molanna > Molanna angustata. The sequence goes on along the minus strand of OY754979.1, from coordinate 7,720,476 downwards.
TCTTCTATTATTCTTACTTCTAACATCACCATCTTTCAAAATCCCATTTATGTGATCGTGCCAATTTTTTCTTGGCCGACCTCTACTTTTCGTTCCTCTTTTATCAGCCTTATATACTTTTTTGTCAGACGGTCATCACTCATTCTTTCTATGTGGCCGAACCACTTTAGGGCATTTATTTTCATCTTACTTACGATATTTCTTTCAATCATACATTCTCGTCTGATATCCTCATTTCTTATTCTATCATACATCGTTTTACCACACATTCGTCTTAGTGACCTCATTTCAACGGCGTTAATTCTACTTTCATGCGTCTTCTGCCATGTCCATTAGAGTTATATCTGAAAATTTACATAAAGCATACATCATACATAAATAATGATAATAATGACTGTTTCAAATCAAACTACGTTTATGACAGGAACATAAAAATACTTTAAATACGAAGGGTGGATTCATAAATATAGTCGTGTTAAGTTATCATTGCTGCAAGTAATGGATGGAATTGTGTTGGCAAGAAACTTTCGTATAATTTTTACATCACTGATGTTTCTCTAGTGTATGTAATAACGGAACGCATAAAATAGAAAAGAAAGTTGCATACTGAAAATGCATAATTCAATGTCACTGTGATCTATACATCACTTCTTTGTTAGTAATATCTTGTAAATATACACGAAATCATTAATATATTATGGGTACTTACTTGAAACAGATAATAATGCTTCACTAAAAGAGATATAGGAACACAAATATGAAGTTAGTAACAATTTTAAAGAAACAAATGTAAAAAAATAATAGTTAGACAATAAAATATTTAGTATCACGTATGTTGTGCTCCACTAATTTACCTATCTTTTTTTTTACTGTAAGCTAATATTTAAGGTTTCTAATTACTATCGTATTTTTATGTAATTTTATATAAATTTAACTCAATTATAAAAAAAAAACAATTTATTTATCAAAATAATTGAGGTAACAATTGTATTTTTAATGTACTGTTCATTAATGTACAGAATAATTACTATTTTTGACTATATTTATGTACTTTTTGCATCTTTATTCAATAAGTAACTATGAATTTGAGCAAGGCTGCTATCAACAACGCGAAGTAATTTCGGGCATAAAATAAAACATGTATGAACAATGGATAAGCTACTAGCAGAGTAAGCTTGCCTTAATTATTATGGACTGATCAAATTTAAAGGGGTCAATGGCAGAGCGTTTAGGACCCAAGAAAAATCATCCTGGACTCAAATATGATTTATTTATTTTATTTATTGGTTTCTTCTTGTACACATAATTGGTACACTAGCGGGTTTATTGCCAAACGGCAATTCCTTCCTACCAACCAAGAGTTGATATAAATATACAATACAGTGTGTAATATGGCAATAAGGTTATGACATGACAAAAATAAAAAAAAATGTAAACAAAGATTAAAGCAGAAGAAAAGCAGAAAATATCATGCATACCATCACGCCATATCCCTCACGGAGTAGGCAGAGAGAACCGAACGCCACTCATTTCTATTTTGACACACATTTTTCGCCTCGTCGACATTCATACATTGTCGTATATGTACAATGTTCGTCTGTTGTTCACGCTTCAAACATTTCCGTCTTTCAAAATACCGTTCACATGGACGTGCCATCCCTTATTCCTTGGGCGGCCCCGACCTCTCATTTCATTCCTGTCCGCAATGTATATATTCTTCGTCAGGCGTTCTTCATTCATTCTCCTCATGTGCCCAAACCATCTCAATGTGTTCACTTTCAAAAACAATGACAAAAATAAATATAATAACAGTTCATAGCAATGATTGGAAAACAAAAGGAAGAGGAGAGGAAGTAGAAATCAGGTATTATCAGATAGATATTTTTGCTTTAGTCTTTCTACTTCCATATTCTACTTCAATAAACGCACTACTGCTCTACGACTGGAGTGTGCAGTCAGTACCTACTCATGTTTCAAAGATCCCTTGCTACGGTCATTTTCCATCATTTATGGATAATTCATTCGAACATCGGAGGAATCGATCTTGTGGCCATATTAATGTCATTGCCAAGCGTAAGATGAAGTTAGATGTAAGCTTGTATTATTATTCTGTTTATTTCATGGTTGTTGCTTCTATCAACTGTAATATAAGATAATCATGAGGAGAAAAGCTGCGCATTATGTTAGAAAGTTGTGACCTGGTTAGGCTAAGTACGAAAATAAAACATTGCTTATTTATGCGGTTGAGTCTGTTTGCGTTGAATTGTTTGTTCCACGAGAATACATATATTTCAGTAAAATAATATTTGAACTAAAAAAATCAATCAAATTAAATGACTGATCTTGCAGAAAGTGTATAGGAAACTACGATAGTTATAATTTATGATAATTCGTACATAAGCGTATTTTTATATTGATTTCTCAATCAAAAAGTTAAATCAAAATTTCTGTCATCTGCACAGTCCAAACTATAAATTTGATCGATGTCTGTCATTCAGAAACCCTCATAGTGACCAGGGATAATGTTCCCCGAGAAAGCAGATCTCCAGGACGTCCTCCCAAGAGATTGGAGGACAGCTGGCAGTCCACGTCACTGGAGGGAAGCTGACACAGGACAGGACAGGACAGGCATAAAAAGAGAAGATTTGTTATTAATATCTTTATCTAATTCCGAATCTAGAGGTATTGGATTCAATTTCCAATGGGTTCATACTTTGGCACAGTGCAAAGTCTTATTATGTGACACGATTAACAACATTGCGCAATGTGGCAATATGTAACTGGGTGCGTATTTAATTAATATTCAACATCCTTATCCGAGAAGCAATACAAAATAAAATAAAATGAAAAAAAATGGCGTAACTGTAGTACAAACTTTATTTAAACCTAATTTTATAGAGCGGGATAACATTTTTAACACATAACAAAAACAAACTAGCACAATGTAGGAGTAAACATTAATGTTTAAAATACGCTTTTAATTGTGCAAAAATAACCATCCATTATTGAGAAAAATAAAACTGATATTGATTTTGTTTTCCATTCGGCCACATTAAATACTGCGTCAGTTAGAAACATAGAAAAACATCACAGAGCAATGGCGTGTTTGGTGTAATGAATGGTATTATTAAATGACAATGCAGTCATTTCTCTGTTGTGGCTTATTCATATTGCAGTCGATTTTCTGCAACCATCATTTTACTTACACTCAATTATATCATTATTTAGAAATCGTAAAAAGTTCCAGCCAAACTATTAAACAAACTATCCAGGGCTGTTGAGAATATAAACCCACATAGACATACTTATTTAAATTTCATCAAACTACCTATATCAAGAAATAAAGGAAGAAAGAATTATATTCCAATCATCAGGGGTCCGTTAAGATGACTTATCGATTTGAACGAATAGGTTTATATTTTTTTTGCGAGACATTCGAGATTCTTAGTCTGCATCTCTAGTCTTGCAAGACTTATCAATCATTTAATTTGAATCTGTTATCTTTTTGAACCGAATATAACCTCGAAATTTGCGAATTGCAATCGTATAAGAAGACTACTTAAAAGGGCGCCTGCAGCCAGCATACCCTTTTTTTTAAATTGGATATACCATCATTACTATTAATCGAACTAGTTTGACAAAAATAACTTATGGTGTTAGACCCTATGACTGAAGACTTACATCATTTTGTATACTGAACCCATAAAAAGTTTACTTTCATGCTGTAGTCATAGTATAAACACTGATTTTTTTTTCTGTTAAAGATTGGATAATTGGATAACGATTGGCTTTCGGAGATTCAAAGTGTTTCGATTATTAGTAATGATGGAATATCAAATTGAAAAAAAGGCAGGAGACGACCTTTTAATATATATTTATACTGTTTAAATATTCTAAAATAAAAGTATAATGCTTTGGAAAAGCAATATTAGTAAAATATGTAAAATGGGCAGTAATTTTTATACAAAGTTCCGTGTTTGATACTATAAGTTATAATGTACATTAAAACACTGAACAATTCTAGTTATTGGTCCATTTTCTTTCAATTATACGATAGTCAAAAGGATTGCAATGCTCGGTAGGTGTTGCACCTTTAGAGGTAGTGGTTGAAATATGCTTGGTTGCTTATATTGTCCGAAAAGCAACCACTTCGGGGATGAAAAGGACTACGATTCTAAAACGTTCCAAAAAGTGAAGGACTGCACAAATCCTCTTCGGTATACAGGCATAAAGCTATAAAAATCACAACAAATTAACATAATAATAAATATTATTATGATTTTTCATAAGTAGTATGACTTAATATCAACCGGATTTGTATGAAATATGTATAATATATCCGTACATTACCTATTCCGTAGGTCATTACTCTTCAATTTCACAACACCCAACATATTTCGGAACGTTGACACCAAACTGTTGAATCACATAGTTGTAGTAGTAGTGTATACTGTAGTAAAATTTGTGTCCAATGTGCGTCATACGATACATTCATGGAAGATCTTGGAAATGGCAAAGAAAGTGGCACTGCGCCTTTTCAGGTGTAAATATTTATATAATCGGGTCGTTAAACTCGTAGGACTTAACGAGACCGGATCTTGTGCTTCTAGCCGAGAATTTTTACTACACATTTTTTTCAAGAATGAATATATCCTTATAAAAGTACATAAAAAGTACATTCCCTTAAATAAGCATAAATGTTTGTCCTATAGGCGAACTAAATCGGTAGAGAAAGTTAAGGTGGGGTTCGAACTCGTCATCACTGGATTAATACTAAGTCAGTGAGATGCCCACTCTGCCACCGACTCATCTGAATAGTCGGGTTGACGATTTCATGATTTTTTAGGACTGAACGAGACCGGATCTTATGCAGAATACCAAAATCCTCAGTAAAAAAGTGCAGATTGGCAGAATTCTTAGTAAAAAGTAGAGAATGGTAGAATCCGTAGTAAAAACATGCAGAGTCCGTAATAAAAGTGCAGAATAGCAGAATCCTTAGTGAAAAAGTGCAGAATGGAAGAATCCGTATTAGGAAAATTTAGAAAGAAGTACGTTCAGCAAGACTTTGGAATAATTTGAGTCCTGATATATGTAACTTCGTCAAAATCACTTTCCATTTTCAAGAAAAGACTAAAGCAGGGATATCTCTCCAAAATTCTTGATCCCTCCTTTTCCTACCTTCCATTCGCTACGTTATATTTACTAAAGAAGGAATATTTATCCCTAAACACCTGATCTCGATTTCCTCTTCTTGTTCTTTCCCAATCCTTCTTTTTTTGCTATGATGTATATTTAGTTCTTTTTTAGCTCTCTTTTTTGTTGTTGTACATATATTATTCTGTCACTATAATCTGGTTGGTTGGAAGAAATTGCCTAATGGCAATAAGCCCCCCAGTGTGCATTATATTTGTTTATATTATGTACAAAAAGTAAATAAATAAATAAGGAAGGACTGCCTCAATATTTCGTTCACATACCACAAACATTGCCTCAGTTTGGGAATGTATGAAGATTATAATAGTAGGTATGTTTTATAGCATAATCATTGTTTAAAAAAGTGAACAATGAATCATTTTGGAGATTCATTAGAAAATCCATAAGGATTTATATGTTCATGAAATATTGACAATGGACATATAACGCATTTCTTAAAAAGTAAGTGAATTTCCTCTTCTTTGTTTTCAATCTTGGGGATTGGTTGGCAGGAAATCAGGGCATCTCTTCCTCCACTCCGCTCTGTCTTCAGCGATTCTTCACTTCATGTCATGGTATATCTAGATACTCTCTGCGGTGATGTCCTCTGTCAGTAAGTTCCCTAAACCATTCCCTCCAATATGATGTGTAGGAGATCGTCGTGTCGAAACACATGGCCTATCCAGTTTGTACGCCTTTTTGGTACTTTGACATTTGCCTGGTTTCCTCAATTTTGCTGAAAACCTCATCATTTTTAATATGATTCCTCCACGATTTGCCAAGTACCTATTCGTCGGTAGGTCTACATCTCGAAGACCTCCAATCTTTTACGGTCTCCTTCACCTATGCACCATGTCAAGTGAATTATGAATAATTTTAATTCGTTTATTTTAAATATTTCTTAGGGAATCTATGAGGATGTACAAATTTTCTTCTTGTAATGACATAAATTCTTAGGAAAGAATGTGGAGTTATGATTAATTATTGTTCGTTTTGTGGAGTCAGTAATTTCCTTGTTAAATTTAGATTTTCCGAGAACGACAATGGCATGCACAGAGTTTATGTAATTGGCCAATAGCGCAAAGAAAAATGGTCGATCATGAGGAAATTATCGATAGTAATAATAAAATAAATCATAAGTATGTATGTATTCACCTATAGCTCACGTGCGCCAAAAGACAAAAGCACCTCCGGCACAAGAAGAGAAATTTGCAGAAATTAACATTGGCATTGGATTCAGTTCGGAGGGCATTGACTTTGCCGTGGACTGACATGTTGTTTGTTACCCAACATACTGCCGTGGTGTGTCCAGCCAAAAACGGAACTGACAGTTGCAAGAAGTAAGTATCCACCGTATAGCAAAATGCAATGCCTCCGTTCCGGTATATTGAATCTATCATACCGGAACGCAAATGTTTTAACAACACTGTAATTAGTTGATGGGTATCAACAATGTCAGTATTTAAAAATTATGTTCCTGTAATATCAACCTACCGATGGATCAACCTACCTACCTGTAATATTCTTCATTGATGTCTGTGTATCAATGTTCTTCTTTTTCTCTGTCTGTACCGATTGTTGGGTCAGCTCTCCTCGTCCTGTACTATTTCACCTAGGCCATGTCTCTACAGTTGGTTTCGTATTTGAACGATCGAGGTATTCTGTAAGTCGAGAAAGATCAATGGAGATTTCATGGTTTACCATGTGATCTGGCGGTCTGCTTTCAACGTGCCCGTACCATCTCAACTGTCTTTCCTGTATCTTACAATGTATATATGTAATGTTTGAAATGTTTTTCACAGGCGTATTGTCAAAATACAATTACATCAATAATTATAATAAACGAGTGGATTGTGGTCAACGCTTCTCCTCATCGCCATGTCACAAGTATTCAAATTTTGAGTTTGTTAAATTATTTTTGATTTAAATATTTTATCATGAAAACTTGATAATTCTCCACTGCCATTTTATGAAAGTGATGCGTCTTTGAAGCAATTTGAAAATAAAAATATCAAACATTCCTGAGCTTAGGGGAGAGTTGAAAAAATTGAAAAGCACAGATCAGATATCCTTGGAAATATAATGGGGTCAAAGCGAGTATTAAATATACAAATTTGCAAAATTTGTAAATAATCGAATGAGTAGAATAAAAACGCTATACATAGTACACAGCACACATACACAGTTACATTGTGATGAAACATTCAGAATACAATCTAAACATGATACTAGTTGATAATCTGCAATAAAGAAAGCCTTAAAAACTATCTCCCCACTATATCCCCTGGATATAGTGAAGAGTAAAAAATCACAAGAAATATAATATGTTGATATTCGTTGCTGTCATTAGACAGATGGATACGTCACAGATAGGGAAAGAAAAGTTTTTTCACACCATCGTTTTTGTAATAGGTACGTCATAGGAAAGGTACAGTATTAGTCTACATTTCCTAAGAAGTCTTCTGTAATACCAGCTTTAATCGTCACCATCATGATGGATAATATGAATGATGTAGGTATGCAAGAATCTGATAGCGTGGGTTCCTTGACCCTCGGCTAAGGTAGCTAGCTGGCTATTTTCACATTTGGGTGACAGTGACCTCCATAAAGTTCAAATATTGCAGAACTTTCTTTCCTCACCAGACGTGGTACGTCATATTACATATATATCATGAGCAGCATGTTAGGAAACGCTGCGGTCGTTGTGTGAGAATGTAAAACAGCGAACTGAAGATATATTATATCTAAATAATATTTTATAAGGCAACAAAGAGTCTGGATTTTGCTCTGAGAACATGTAAATATTTCACCAACTTCAGGACGTTCTTGCTCCTTAACTATAGCTATGTTCGTCCACATTAAGAGTTTTGTTCTTGGATTTGGATTCCACACTACAATAAACATGTTAATCAACAGGAGATAGTCCAAAAACTATTAATCAAATTCTAAAATTTCACATAACTTATATAGTTCGTACTATGATGAAATTGAGAAATATTTTATTCATTTATTTATATTATTTATTTATTTTATTATTTATTTCTTTATTAATTATTTACTTATTTTTCTTACATATTTATTTATTAATTTATTTAATTTTAAGTTTGTTTATTTAATTTTTCGTATATTTATTTATGTATTTATTTATTTATTAATGTATTTATTTATTTATAAATAAGTTTATTTATTTATTGATTTATTAATCTATTTATTTATTTATTAATCAATTAATTAATTAATTAAATATTTAATTATTTAATTTATTTATTTATTTATTTGTTTATTTGTATATTTATTTATTTATTAATTAATTAATTTATTTATTTATTTATTTATTCATTCATTCAATTATTTATTTATTTATTTATTTATTTATTTGTTGTATTTATTTATTTATTTATTTATTTATTTATTTATTTATTTATTTATTTATTTATTTATTTGTTGTATTTATTTATTAATTTATTTAATATTTATTAATCTAAGATTAATATGTACAAAACTATATTTATAATTGAAAAAAAAGGGTAGTGCACAGTACAATTATTAGATACTTACTGAAAAACACGGTGAAAACTGAGTATTGTGATGTAGAATGGGAACTATTCACGCGTAGTCAAGGACAAGATTATTGTTGCCACGTTCAAAGTATGGATGTAGGTATGAAAAAAGTATTGGTGAGTCAGGAAGATGAGGAAAAGTACAAATAGAAGTATCGATCATCTGCGTCAACAACTTTGTTTGTTTGTAAAACTAACAAATGGCAATACGCAGCTTTACATTTCAGTATTAATTAATTTGTTATCGATGTATACTTTCAAATCGTCGATCGAATATCTCCTAAAGAACTAGGCAGACGGTCAACGAACCGTTTCGATTGTTGAATAACTAGATATTTAATTGAACTATACATGTCTATCAATCTAATATTAACTATATATTATAATATACTTAAATATATGACGACCCTGAAATTTCTATGAGCTAATTTTATCTCAATCATTTATACATACTAGTAAAACCCGACAGACGTTGTCCTGCCCGTTTAATTATTTACCTCCAAATATATAAAAATGGTTGTTCGGTATGTTTCCTTTTTGTCACTAAACATTCTTATCTAGATTCGCTAATTATAATTCCGTATTTTTTTCCCTTCCACCCCTACAGTCCCTTCCGTCCCTATTCATTCATTCATTTAAATTTTATTTAATAATTCAAACAGATATAGGTACTTGAACCTTTAGCATTATTCCAGTTTTATAAAATATACCATTTTATGTATGGGTATATATGATTTTTGCTGAACAAACCCACTAAGTATCAATTCAATACCAACTTTTTTTTATTTTTTTTTGTGAGATATCGAATAAATAAATAAATAAATTATAATGCATAAACCTTCTCCTGAATGAGCTGAATAAATTCCCAAAGTTTCATCGCAATCGGATGGCTGTTTTAGGAGTTCATCGGACACATACAAATATACGTAAATCAATTTTTATGTATATAGATACTTTTTTATTTATTTTACTTTTGTACAAAATATAAACAAATGCATTGACATTAGGAAATTTATTCCAACGATCCAGATTATTATTTTGTTAAAATTATCACAACATGTTTCAGAAGTGTTTTCTTCCAACGTCTTGTTAATGAAAAATATATTTTACTTTATAGATGTTTGACATTAATCAAGGCCTGTCTCTTAGGTATATTGAACATTTACGATTCGCATAATCTCCACAGTAATTCTGAGCTCTTTATTTTTCATATAAAATCAGCCAGACTATGAATAAGCAAGTGAAGATGTTGCTATGTATCTATGTTCTTAGATACATAGCAACACATATGTACGTTTATCTACATATGTTCTTAGAGTGAACATAGATATATGTTTAGTATGTATCTATGTTCTTAGAGTGAACATAGATACATACTATATTTTTAAAAAAAGTTTTAAAAAAATTTCATAATATACGAGTTTTTACTTAACGATTTTACATTTGAAATATTTAAAATATATTGTTTATTTATTTCTTTTATTTCATTTTGTATTGCTTCTCAGGCAATACAAAATGAAATAAATCAAATCGGGATTTGAGCACCGGGAATCGAACCCAGGACCTTTGGATTTTGGATCGAATATCTAATCAACTGATCCACGAGGCCGCAAAACATTATCATAAATATTAAACTTGAAATCTTGTTCTGTAATATAAAAGTGTTGTCGGTGTGAACTTGAACGATCACGCGTAAAGAGAAATTTATGACGTAAAATTAAATAAGTTTATTATACACCAAGTAGTTATATGTATACGGATTCGTGTTATTCGCTATAATAATTAATGTGTATTACATACAGAAGCCTTTCATCAAACATGATGAAATAATAAATGAAGTAAACAAAGGTTGTGAGAAAATAACGTAACAATTCTATGACAATTCTGAGAATGACAAATTAGCCAAGGAAACCAATTCGACTCAATTAAAAATGTGTAAAATAAATAATTTCATAAAGAGACTTGATTATTTTTTGCAGTAATATAATTCTACTTATTTTAAAGGCATTTTATCATCGTTACAACAAATATAATATCAGGTACAAGTAAAATATATTTAAGGGGGGGAATGCTGCCAAGGTACCTATTTTTTCAATTTGAATTTGCGTCATTACTACAAAACGAATCATTTTGAAAAAAATAACCTAGTTAGTTTGGATATTAATAAATAAAAATATACCTTATTTTTTTAAATTATGTTCTGTATATATTCTTGTAGGAAAATAATAAGCATACCTCAATTTTTGACATTTATTTTAAATTTCTAAAAAACTATACCAATTTTTGACATTTATCTTAAATTTCAAAAAAACTATAAGGTATAGAGCATTATATTTTTTATAAATTAAAGAAGATCAAAATATCTGGAAAAATACGATGTACCGTTGCATTAGTGCATCAGGTTAAGTTAATAAACCAAAAAAACTTATATTTCGCAATGGCGCTGAATGGAAAATAAATGTTTTTTAGGTTTATTTTCTAAACCTGAAGCATTAATGCAACGTCACATCGTATTTTTCTAGAAAATTTTGTCTTCTTTAATTAAAAAAAAAATATGTTGAACTACGCCTTATATTTTATTAAAAATATAAGATAAACGTTGAAAATCGGGGTGTGCCATTATTTTTCAACAAGAATTTATACAGAACATTATCAGAAAGTAAAGATACATTTTTCTTTATGAATACCTAAACTATCTAAATTATTTTTTTCAAAACGATTTGATAAGAAATAATGATGGTATATCAAATTGAAAAATAGGTACGTTGGCAGCAGTCCCCCCCTTAAGATAACTGGTTCATTAGACAGAATCTGTTCTGAAGCAATTACATGCAATGTTAATAAAGTAATACATTTTATAATTTTATAATATAATATAAATGATAATAAAAACATGACAACAATAACTAAAAACATCAACCATAACAAGAAAAAAAATCACAAATAATAACCACCAATAATACAATATGGATAAGAAAGACATAAGTTATATTATAATTGTTGAAACATCTATTTCGATTTGAAATCTATCTACTTCAAGATCAACTTTTTCCTGACATGTTTAATTTTTTTAACTCTTAAGTGGTGCAATGAATCAAATTCGTGGAGGAATACTCTTTTAAATTTTAATTTTATTTTGAAAATTGGTTCATTAAAAATTATTAGCACCGATTTTATTTATTTATAATTTAATTTGTATATTGTATATATTATCAAAATGACCTTTTTCATACGACCAATGTCATTCGTCCTGAGGAAGAAGCAGTCGCTTTGTGACCGATCAAGCTCTCGAAATTTGTTATTTTTATTCAAAATATTATCAGAAAATACAATAATAATATAAAAATCAATTGCAAAAATTCAAATTTTGCAATAATCATCTATGTATGTTAAATATTCACTTATTTACATTTGTCTTAGAAAGAAAATTAAATATTTCTAAAAAAGGAATTAGAAAGGCTTATTCGGAAGTAGGTGGCTTTCTGTTTAGTTAATCGTGAATAATTAACTCTTCAAACACATAAACATCTTATTAATTACAAGCATTATGATGTTAATGGTTTTTACCTAATTAATATCTAGTCCCAATATATTTTGTTTTTAATGTGGTCATGTCTTAACGGCTAAGATTCTTAATCTAACAATTATCTAAATCTGTCTCTTGATCAGTAACTTAAATGTACATAGAAAATATCTCTCTTGATCTGTAACTAAAACAGTCTAAAACGTTCCTAGAAAAGCTCTTTCTTGTGTACTGCAACAAACTTCATTTACCTTTCGTGTGGCCATCATCCTCTTCAAGGATCCTCTTCACCCATATGGGTAGCGTCTAAGATTTGTAAATTGTCAATCAGTCCACTGCCTTCGGTCTCACTCAGTCGACTGCGACATAATCCTAGGAAATATTTCTCTTGGTCTTTTAATTACATGTTCCTTAAAAATATCTTTCTTAATTTACAACTAAATTTGATTTTTAATATTTTTTTTCTTGATTGATAACTTGAAAAATTCTAGAATCTCTTTCTTGATTTGTAACTCAAATATTCCTATAAATTTCCTTTCTTGAACAATACTTAACTTGAATTTTATTTGAAAATCTGAAAATTTTAAAAGGTTTTAGTAGTAGTCTAGTTCCTATGATCAATGTAAAATGTTTTCGAATTGTGATATCCGACTACTTAAATATATCGATCTTGTGAGCGCCTGACTCGTCAAGCGTCCCGGGTTCAAATACCGGTAGAGACACGGTTTTTAATTGTGTTATCAGGGTGTCAGTTTTTAATGGTGTTGAAATCTCCAGAATGTAGCAAACTAGAAAAAAATGTTTTATTCCAAGATAATGCCCCGGCTCACAGTTCCGACATTGCTACGGCTACAATTCAAGATGCTGGCTTCGATATACTAGTGCATTGTGCATCCCCCATAATATTCACCCGACCTTGCCCCTAGTGATTTCTATCTATTTCCTAGGTTGAATTGATATATGAGAGGACAGAGATTCGAAGATGATAAAGCAGTACTCATTATATACAGATTACTCGTCAAAATTACTCATCAATCTCCACTTAATATCCAACATCTTTTGTCTCTCCAAAATTCTCGTGTATTGTCTGTCATTTCAAAATCCATATTATTAAATAATTTAAACATATTATGATCAAAAATATCTTTCCTTATAAACAGTAAACATTAAATTGGCACAAAGCACTCTTTTCAGGGTGAATTGCCTAATACAAAAAAAAAACAGTACTCGTCACAATACAGGATTTTTTAGGAGTTCAGAATAAAGAGTTTTTTAAGAAAGGAATTTAATCTTGGAAAAAAGATATTTCAAGTGTATATCTAAAAGGCAATTATATCGAAAAATTATAAAAAATTTATTAAATGTTACCGGCAACGTACTCGCTATCACTTTTTTATTGAAAGCCCCTACACAGAGTTAATTAAGGATAGACATCACGCAGTGTCCCTAGAACGATCGTGAAAATTCACAGACAGGTAGACATTAAATTGAAATTTCTCCATAGAAATGGGGACGATACCCTACCACGAACACCGGTTGGAGTCAACGCGCCAACATCGCAAGTTGCGTCATACCCTCTCTGTGTTGGCCATGACTTTCTCCATACTTTGCCGTTTTTTTTTTCATCATCATCTTTCACCCGTGCGGTTATCGGACGTGCGAAATCTGGCCATGAACCCAGGGGCTAAACATATGACGAGTTCGCATTTGACCAAAATATACCGGCAATCAAAGCAAACAATTATTTTTTCCATTTTTTTACATTATAAAGAAAGGGGTATATTTATATGTATAAATATTTTAATTATGAATGTTTCAACTATTTTTTTTATTATTATAGACTTTTATTTAATATATTTAATTATATTTTTTAGTATATTAGAGGTGGGATCATGCTGGTTAACATTTGTTGGGGAATTTTCCTCCTCCATCAGCTAAACATGTACCTTGGATGGTAAGGTTGATTTTATTTTGTATGTAAATCTATATCCTCTTGTTTATAATTGTTGTTTGTATGTAAACTGACCCAATTAATGTTGATCAAATTATAACGTAATATAATTTAAAGTTTTATTTTAAAAAAAAAAAAATTGTAAATAATTCAAACATAATATATTATGTCGAAAAAAATATAAATAGTTGTTCATAATAATCGTTTAAATTTCAGTTTTTTATTTTTTTTTTACTTATTTGGTTTTTTGGCACAAATCATCCAATAGGATGCAATGACTTGAATATAAAAAAAAATATTAATCTTCAATTTTTTTATTTGAATTGATTATTTTTTAGTTATTTATTCATTTACTTTTTCATTTATTTATGTATCTATTTATCTATTTATTTATTAATATATTTAATAAATAAATAGATAAATATTAATAAATATTATATTTATTTTTTTTATTTGATTATTTATTTATATATATATTTTTATTTATATATTTATTTATTTATTTTTTTATTTATTTATTTTTTTATTTATTTATTTTTTTATTTATTTATTTTTTTATTTATTTATTTATTTATTTATTTATTTATTAACTTATTTATTTATTTCTTTAATATTCTTTTATTTATTTATTGACTATTTATTTATTAATTGTCATGAAAAATATCTAGGTTTTGCGTATTTTTTTATTTGTTGTTGTTTATCTATTATTTATTGTTGTTGTTTACGATTTATGAATGTTTGATTGTCAGGTTGAATTAAACATGAACATAAATAAATATCGCATCAAGAAATTTAGCGATTTATACCCCAGTTCATGCGAAGCAATAACTGCGTGAATAATTATTTCCTGTGCTGAATATCAAAGGACATGATTAATTTGATGTATGTATTGGTAGATTTTGCTTGTATGCTGTCCTATCATACTTTCCTATTACAATCTGATATCGATGGTCATTATTTATACCATTCTTCAGCCAATAATGACCGCATACATTGCAAAAAACTATGTATGGGCGGGGTTCGAAACTGATTTGATGCATTATTTTATTTTATTTCATTTATTATTTCAACTTCACATCTGAGAGGGGCCGAACATATATTTAATCGATGTGAAAAGCTTTCATTATAAATAATTCATTATGTTCTAATGACAAATGTTTCTTTTTAAATACTATCTACCGCGAAATTGAATTATACTTTTAAACGATTAATTTTTTTCCCTTGTGCTTTTTTAAGCATTGCATAAAACTAATGCTTACAACGCTTCCTTTAATATTAGATACATTGCCAAAAGAATCCCTGATACCCCCAAGAAACTCGTTAAACTGAAGTTGTCTGGAGGGTAGAAAATCCAGAGGCCGCCCACCGACCAAATGGAGTTACTGTCACGTACGCTACATGATAGCAAATCTCAGGCTAGAACACTGACAACGGTGAAATAAAGCCTTAAAAGTAAAAATAAAAAGATGATAGCAAATCTCCGAAGCTCTTCACTCTGCCCATGACCATCCTAATATACACCGAAGAAGACCTTCCATAGAGAGATTAATAAGAAATAGATCTTTAAACTAAAATGGACTTTTAGAACAACTTCAAACTGGTTTATTTTATAACAATTTACAAATAAAAAAACCTTTTTTGAATAAGATAATAATAATTAACACAATAGTATGGTTGATATGTTTCCAGGAGACATTTTCTGTGAGTCAGTCAATGTAGTAAATAAATGGGGGGGGGGGGCAAGTCTGGTCCAAACGGCGTAATCAAAACCCTCACGATTACCCATATCATGTATATATCTATAGATGTCATAGAACTCCATATGATAATTATATCCATGATATGGGTAATCGTGAGGGTTTTGATTTCGCCGGTTGGACCAGACGAGCCTCCCAGATAATACGAGTATGGGGCATAAAATATTGTAGCTTAAAATCTCAAGACAGTCCCGTTCGGGATTCCGGATACGGTGTCACCAATAAGGTTGGCACAAGATCGTAATGAATTTGGAATGATGGTCGCCAACCTTCGTTAGGAGCGGCACAAGAAAAAGAAGAAAAAGAAATCAACATAAATATAAGAATTTTATGTACATTGTACATGTCCGAGAATCATAAATACGCACCAATAATAAATAACAAATTATTTTAAAAAAATAATCTTGATCCGTATTTTTGATGGATTGATTGAAGCAAAGTACATTAATGTACATACCTAATGGTATTCTAAAAAAAATTAAATAAACTTAGGATGGTGTTGTTAGGATGGAGTTGAGAGGGACCTTCAGATAGCCGGTGTGCGGAATTGGAGAGAAAAGGCCATAGATAGGGTGCAATGGAGACGATTCCTTGAGGAGGCCAAGGCCCATCCTGGGCTGTGGAGTCACTGATGATGATGATGATAGTGACTATAAAACGTTCGGTATTGTGCAGCCAAATGTTTTGTGCACACAGCCAAATAGTACAGTCTATTATATACACACATACACGCATGCACATACGTCCACACATATATATGTGAAATATATACAAGAAAGAGCAACAAATATATATGAAAAATAAAAATAGAATTTAATTATTATTATCGTCCTCGACAGTGCCGGATCTACCCTATTCGGCGCCTAGTGTACTAGACTAGATCCAAAGCGCATATTATATTTTATATTTTTTGAATTTTTTGTGTTATATTTGGCGCCTCAGATTTATTTGCGCCTGGCCTATAACCCGGCCCTGGTCCTCGATCCAACACTTCTGCCCATCTTTATGACAGTCTCGGACATTCGTGCCCTTGTACAGCCTTTTTGATCGAGTTAAGGTTATTCCATATTCTCTCCCGGTATGCGTCGATTCGATGTCTGAGGACACCAAGAAATCCTTGACATCGCCCCTCCCCGAACATACATATCAAATAAAATTAAAATAATTATGGATTTTACTAACTACCCTAATTTGGAAGGATGCATGTGACAAAGTTGTGTTCAGAATCAAGGCAATGACCTCCTACTCGACTGTTGAGGTCATGGCACCTGATTGCTGCAAGGTATAGGTAAGGCAGTCCCCTCTACCACCACGTCCACCTCCGCCTCCATAAGAGAGAAAGCAACCAGGAGATGGTACATGGCTGATGAATGTCGGACGGCCGATGACGCAACTGACTTCCACGCTAAGCCAAGGAAATTACAGGGCGTCAAACTTCAAGCCGACATCGGTTGCTAGAAACTTCTTACGCATATATTCGCACTATCAGTCATTGACCTGATATACAAGGAAAACGGGGTTTTTATTATCCACTACTATGGAATAGTGAAAAATAATGATTTTATAATTTTTTTAACATATTTTTTCACATCACTTTCTCAACAGATATCGTGTAGAGAGTGAATATTATTAATTTTGCTATGGTGTTTTTTACATGTGTATAGCGTACAGCTATTATGAAAATCTGAAAATCTATGTCCTCTATACAGTACATACAACGTGTATGATTGAAAATCGACCAGGCCTTACTCTCCACTGCAAATCCGATCCCAATACGATCCGACTCGCTAAGAACCTACCTATATAACGGAGAATGAATGCGGTTGATAGGTATGTTTTAATAGTAATAGTCGTTCATTTGAATGTACGCAGGCGACAGATAGGTAAGTTATAAATGAAAATTTGAAATTGGGATCGGATTCGAGTTTCAAGAGTATTAGCATTGTTTATTGGTACTTTTTATTATATTTTGTCATTTTAATGTTAGCAAATTTCCTATTTTTTATTCATTCTTCAGAATAACAAAGAATAGATAAAATCAATAAATTTTACAATTCATTAAAATTTAAGTATGTTTTCAGAATTAAACCCATTATATAATTATAATGTATTTTAATTGAATTCGGTTTTATTACGCTGTAATGAATATTTTATTTTATTTAATTGAGATAGCAACATTTTCGATGAATCATTTTTATTTTTTTGTTTTTTTTTTATTAATATTTTCTTTCTTATTGAATATAGGTATGAAAAAGATAAGTCTCATCTGGGAGTGGTTGCGTTTACCAGTGCGCATCCTCTTTATTAGGTGAAAATTGCTAATTTTAACATTATTTCAATACAATTTGTACTTGTATGTTATTTTTACATATATAATCCGTCCGTTTGTGAAATATATATTTGCAAAATCTGCAAATTTTCTCTGTAATATTAAAAAATAATTGTTTTTTGACGTTGCTACCCCTAAGACTAGTGTAGTTGAAATACTTTGATTTCATGAAATTGTGCAATACTTTTGGATATTTCATTGAAATCTAATGCCGTCAAACAATACAATTTTATTAAATCAAAGTATTTTAACTATAATTTTACTAACACTTTTGTTGAAATAACCTAGCCTAAGAGATTTGAAGTACTTAGATAAAAATAAACGTTAAAAACCATAGAGTCAGGATTGATACGTGGTATAAACATAGATTGTCATATAATATACTAGATGGAGAACTCCATGCAATGAGTGAGTCATGATACATCGCGCGATTGACGTCTTGATTGGCAACATATTGCAGTTTTCCATACATTTCAACACTCCCTAGATAACTTTTCTCTAAATCTTAATGAACAAAACGTTTTATTTGACAAATAAATCCGAAAAAAAATCACATTAGTCGTTATTCTCTATAGAAAAACGATGTGGACTGACCACCTTGTTGTCAAAAATCGCGGGGAAAAAATCCTCACAAAATTTGATTAATCGCAGTTAGCAAATTCATACAAAATTTGCTAACTGTGACATCTAGTATACTATATGAAAATCTATGGGTATAAACCAATAATCGATCAATAAAAAAAATTATTTATTCATTCATACAAACATTGATGACATTACAATAATTTATTATTGAATATGCAATGCCCCACTAGGCGAAAAACTTGTACCGGTGCCAATGTATCTCGAGATAGTGATACTATATTAGTTGATGCCAACATCAATCGTATATAAAAAGTGATAATATCACAAACAAAAATATATGTTTTATACATTATAATTCTATGGTTTTACATAATATTTAGAATAAATATTATTTTTGAAAAAAGAATCGCTTTGTGTCATTTTGAACCGAGACGATTGCTAGTAATAAATCAATATACGTTGTCACTTTTGAATATTATATTCGGAACGGCACTGACCGCGTTCGTAAACAAACCGAATGTAAGGCAGCCGGATGTTCGAACACCTGAAAATGATAATATGTGTACCGAAGAAAGTTGCCATATTCAAAAACGGCTGGTAGGTACCCACTTACTTAATTGAGAACTGCATGATTATACATAGTTAGGTACCTTACACTCGAGTATGGTCAATGGCCGCCAGAAGGAGCGGCATGTTAAAGAATCGTAAATAGGTACCTGTCGCATGAGAGTTGTTGCATTAAAATCGTTTAATAAATAATATGTACATAATTACATACAAGAAATGGGAAGTGCATGTCATTTTTGGGCCGTTGCAGGTAGGTACCTACTTAAATGGAATAATACAGACGAACAAGACACACCTCAACGTTCTTTTTAGACAAAAACGAGTGGGTTGTGGCCAACACTAAACTCTCCACACCACAAATATTGACAATGAAATATTTTATTCATTCTAAATTTTACTACCAGGAATATAAATTTTCTAACGATAGTATATTTTCATGTTAAGATAGACAAACTATTAATGCCGTATAGTGAAGAATGCTTATGTTGTATGAAATATTTTAAAAAAAGCAGATAAATTTTGATTTAAAGAACGCGAGAGCATTTTCAAAATTTTGACACGTGATATCATATGAAGATTTTTTTGTTATTTATGGAAAGCTAATCAGTTCTATGTTCAAGCTCTTTACATTATAACATGAAATCAAATTACTGAACGTTTCCATACATAGAAATTTATCTAATTTCATTTTTATTCATACTAAATGTTACTATCAGGAATATAAATTTTCTTCCGATAGTATATTTTTATGTTAAGATAGACAAACTATTAATGCAGTATAGTGAAGAATGCTTATGTTGTATGAAATATTTTTAAAAAAGCAGATAAATTTTGTTCTAAAGAACGCGAGAGCATTTTCCAAATTTTGACAGGTGATATCATATGAAGATTTTTTTTGTTGTTTATGGAAAGCTAATCAGTTCTATGTTCAAGCTTTTTACATTATAACATGAAATCAAATTACTGAACTTTTCCATACATAGAAATTTATCTAATTACATTTTTATTCATACTAAACGTTACTATCAGGAATATAAATTTTCTTCCGATAGTATATTTTTATGTTAAGATAAACAAACTATTAATGCAGTATAGTGAAGAATGCTTATGTTGTATGAAATGTTTAAAAAAAAGCAGATAAATTTTGTTCTAAAGAACGCGAGAGCATTTTCCAAATTTTGACAGGTGATATCATATGAAGATTTTTTTTGTTATTTATGGAAAGCTAATCAGTTCTATGTTCAAGCTCTTTACATTATAACATGAAATCAAATTACTGAACTTTTCCATACATAGAAATTTATCTTATTACATTTTTATTCATACTAAATGTTACTATCAGGAATATAAATTTTCTTCCGATAGTATATTTTTATGTTAAGATAAACAAACTATTAATGCAGTATAGTGAAGAATGCTTATGTTGTATGAAATATTTTAAAAAAAGCAGATAAATTTTGTTTTAAAGAACGCGAAGGCATTTTCAAAATTTTGACACGTGATATTATATGAAGATTTTTTTTTGATTTATGGAAAGCTAATCAGTTCTATGTTCAAGTTCTTTACATTATAACATGAAATCAAATTACTGAACGTTTCCATACATAGAAATTTATCTAATTACATTTTTATTCATACTAAATGTTACTATCAGGAATATAAATTTTCTTCCGATAGTATATTTTTATGTTAAGATAAACAAACTATTAATGCAGTATAGTGAAGAATGCTTATGTTGTATGAAATATTTTAAAAAAAGCAGATAAATTTTGTTCTAAAGAACGCGAGAGCATTTTCCAAATTTTGACAGGCGATATCATATGAAGATTTTTTTTGTTATTTATGGAAAGCTAATCAGTTCTATGTTCAAGCTCTTTACATTATAACATGAAATCAAATTACTGAACTTTTCCATACATAGAAATTTATCTAATTACATTTTTATTCATACTAAATGTTACTATCAGGAATATAAATTTTCTTCCGATAGTATATTTTTATGTTAAGATAGACAAACTATTAATGGAGTATAGGGAAGAATGCTTATGTTGTATGAAATATTTTAAAAAAAGCAGATAAATTTTGTTCTAAAGAACGCGAGAGCATTTTCCAAATTTTGACACGTGATATTATATGAAGATTTTTTTTTGATTTATGGAAAGCTAATCAGTTCTATGTTCAAGTTCTTTACATTATAACATGAAATCAAATTACTGAACGTTTCCATACATAGAAATTTATCTAATTACATTTTTATTCATACTAAATGTTACTATCAGGAATATAAATTTTCTTCCGATAGTATATTTTTATGTTAAGATAAACAAACTATTAATGCAGTATAGTGAAGAATGCTTATGTTGTATGAAATATTTTAAAAAAAGCAGATAAATTTTGTTCTAAAGAACGCGAGAGCATTTTCCAAATTTTGACAGGCGATATCATATGAAGATTTTTTTTGTTATTTATGGAAAGCTAATCAGTTCTATGTTCAAGCTCTTTACATTATAACATGAAATCAAATTACTGAACTTTTCCATACATAGAAATTTATCTAATTACATTTTTATTCATACTAAATGTTACTATCAGGAATATAAATTTTCTTCCGATAGTATATTTTTATGTTAAGATAGACAAACTATTAATGGAGTATAGGGAAGAATGCTTATGTTGTATGAAATATTTTAAAAAAAGCAGATAAATTTTGTTCTAAAGAACGCGAGAGCATTTTCCAAATTTTGACAGGTGATATCATATGAAGATTTTTTTTGTTATTTATGGAAAGCTAATCAGTTCTATGTTCAAGCTCTTTACATTATAACATGAAATCAAATTACTGAACGTTTCCATAAATAGAAATTTATCTAATTACATTTTTATTCATACTAAATGTTACTAACAGGAATATAAATTTTCTTCCGATAGTATATTTTTATGTTAAGATAGACAAACTATTAATGCAGTATAGTGAAGACTGCTTATGTTGTATGAAATATTTTAAAAAAAGCAGATAAATTTTGTTTCAAAGAGCGTTAGAGCATTTTGACAATGTTGACACGTGATATCATATGAAGAAATTTTATGATATCTATGAAAAGCTAATCAGTTCTAAGTTCAAGCTATTAATATTCTTATATCAATATGAAATCAATGAACTGAACATTGCCAAATATAAAAAAATTCTCTTGTTACATATAAGTTTCATACAAATATCCATTAAATAAAATATAATTTTTGAAACCGTTGAATATTTTTCTTTTAACATTGACCAACTTTGAATACAATTTTATGAAGATTCTTGGTGTTGTATAAATAGTTGAAACCAAATTAAAATATCTCTAATTTCCAGGTCGTGAGAGCATTTTTTCAGTTTTAATAGATGAAATCATAAAGAAACATTGGGAAAAAATGAACCGTTGTCTATGGAAAACTAATCAGCTCTAAGTTTATGGACTTAACACATGTGATATCAATATGAAGTCAATCGGACTTATAGTTTGGGCTGCAGAGAGGACACAAAAAAAAAACAACGTAAATGATGAATTCATAGAGAAGAAATCAAAAGTTGTCTATGGAAAACTAATCAGCTCTAGGTCTTTGCACTTTACACATATGATGTTAATATGAAGTCGATCAGACTTATAGTTTGGGCTGTAGAGAGGACACAAAAAAGATAAATGCTACGGCGTACGGCGTACGGCGTACGGCGTACGGCGTACGGCGTACGGCGTACGGCGTACGGCGTACGGCGTACGGCGTACAGCGTATACGCCATACACACAAACACATCACGACGAAACTCATAGTGTGCATTCTCTACATGATACCCATTGAGAAATTGATGTAAAAAAAATACGCTTAAATTTTCCAAAATCATGACTCTCCCCTATTCCATAGTGTGGAGAGTAAAAACACTAATGCCGCTCAAAATTCGCCATTGTACCGATGCCTTACCACGTATAATAATTTGGAAAAGATCAGGTCCGTGGACATATTCTGTATGTCCAGGACTCTTTTCAGGAGCCACGTTAGACAGGAATAATAATTTTTTTTTTGTTACCAATAGTGAGTACAGTGCACCATGAAATCAAAGGTGGGCTGATTAAGTTACAATTACTTATGTTGCTATTCTTATCTTTTATATTTGTTTAAAAAAATATTATTGTACGTTGCCCATTTTTTCAAATAAATTTAAAAAAAAAAAAAATAATAATCAGGGCCAAGTACTTACTTGCAAATTTACTTTGGTATTTTTTCCAGCTATCGAATATAAGAAGGAAAACGATTTTTAAGTATTTCAGCCCCCCTAGAAAACGTGTCATTTAGCTCGAGAAAAGAAACAAGAAAAGATAACTCAATGTATGGAAGTGACATTTGCAAGTCACGTGACAACTGTCACTTCCATACATTGAGTAATCTTTTCGTGTTTCTTCACTAAATGTATTTTTATTTAAGTAAGTACCTACTCAATCATTTTCCCTCCAGCAGTTAAAAATACATTATTCAGGCAATCAACACCTCTCAAAATAACATATTATATTCTTAACAAACTATGTGTAGACTATAGCTAGATTGATATGCAAGGCTTTGCATGACTTGTTTCTTATATATTTGTTTACTTTATGTACAAGTGGTACAAAGGCGGGTTTATTGCCATAAGGCAATTTCTTCTAACCAACCCGAGCGAAAGTCTCTAGAGTTTAACTGGTACAATAGTAGATATTTAGTATGAAATAAAGAGAAAATATTCAAAGAGAGAAATAAAATTAGTAATAACGCTGATCATAGCAATAATATTTTTTTTTCCATGTCATGTTGCAAATACTATTGTTGTTTTGTTTTGTTATATTATTTTTTGGTATTATTTTTTGTTTTGTTTTGTTTTATTATTATATGTTTTTTTTTATTATATTTAAGAGAAATAAAGAATTCATTTGTTTATTTATAAGATAAGACTCTTCAGACATTATTTCCTATTTTTGCAATCTTTTTATATTTTCAATTATTAGATTAATCCTAGTTAATGATTTTCAATAATATCATTTATATAGTATGACTACAATATCTAAACGTTATATTTGGTGTTTGAATCGGTAATTATGTCAACGTTCCTAACTTTAATCCGAAAAGTAGGCGATAGAAATTTTTCTTTCTCTTTTTACAGAGTTGGATTAGGTAGTGTTCAGTCTTCTTATATTATTTTAACCGTGTTTTTGTTATATATGCATGTAATTCGAGAAATAGTATCAAGTGGACAACATTTAACAGAACTAGTTCTGAAGATGTCGCTAGAGTCATAGATGGACTAAAAAATGGATCATCCCCTGGTTTTGATGGAATCACTGCCAATATCCTAAAAGAGCTCAAACCATTTATAATTATTCCCCTGAAACATCTAGTAAACCTGTGTTTGGAATGTGGTAAATTCCCTGATATATATAAAAAAAAACAATAATTATCCCTATATACAAGTCAGGAGACCGACAACTTGTCACCAAATATCGCCTGATCTCACTTATATCGAATATAAGTAAAATTATAGAAAAAATCGTTAAAACACAATTGACGGAATACCTTGATAGAAATAAAATTATAAACCGAAATCAGTTTGGGTTTACTAAATCCTCAAACACGCAGGACGCAATATCGAGACTTACATCAATATTATATAGAGCTTTAGATTTAGGTAAAAAATGCGCTGGAGTGTTCATTGACCTCCGGAAGGCATTTGACAGCATTGAGCACGCTATGTTATTAAATAAATTACGAAAAATAGGTATTAATGGCAATGTCATTAAGTTTTTTAAAAGTTATCTACATACATAAGAGGCCACAAATCGTAAAAATAAATGGAAATATCATCAGTGATGAGGCAGAAACCACCTTCTCGATACCCCAAGGAACAGTACTGGGTCCTGTACTCTTTATATTGATTCAATAACAACATACAGCTAAAATTTCCTAATAAACAAGAAAAAAAAACATCTCAGTGCCTCTATGTTCAAAATATTTCATTTTTCTAATATCCTGTAAAGTGTCGAGCAGTGAACATATATAACCTTATTAACACTTAGGATTTATGTAAACTTATTTAAATGTTAACCATTTAAATTTAAGGTTATTTATATCATTACGCAAAAATATTTAGTAAGAGTGTCTAATTCAACCCTGTTAACTATTACTATACTCGTAATATTTTGATATGGCTGTCACGTTCATGGTTAAATGGCCGTTTGATTTAAAGCCACAGATAATTTAATTTCTAATGAAAGAGAGAACGTCTAACTTAGAAAAAAACATAGAAATTTTAAAACATAGACAATACAAATATTATATCATTAAATTTATTTATTGGCTGGAAAAAAAGGCACATGTATTTTTGAAATATCGTTGAAACTTTTTTAATTCTTAGTAATCAAAACCAATTTTTATTAACTTCTATCATCTTAATTAAATTAATTTTATTTTCACTGATCTGGTACCATTTTTCATATTTTTGAAAATTAAAAATAACAGAATTATCGTTAAGTACCTAGTATGAAACAAAGTTAAAAATATAAACATAGGTACTTTATATTCGTTATGTAAGTATAAAATAAAATTTTCCTAAGTAACAAATAAAAATGCAACTCATTTTTCATTATTATTTGTTGAAGTTATTTTCTTGTCCAACTGTCGATTCGTTCATGAGAATTCAATTCTCTTAATGAATCGACATTATTAAGCCAAGATGCGTGTACGAAGGAAAATTTTGTATGGTGTAGTGGACTTTTTGCAAGCTAATAACACCAATTAGAGGCCTCGCAGCATATATGTTCCCGTACATGGATTTTCTCAGAATTCGAAGTAGAACATTTTATGTGAGTTTTGTGTGTGTGTGTGTCTGTGTGTGTCTGTCTCTCCCCCCCTTATAACTTTTGATCCGCCTAATTTACAGAGCCCAAAATTTTAAAATATATAAAAAATTACAAGCCTACAAAACTTTTATACTCAGAATTGTGAATTTTTGTTTCAGTCAGGGGTTATCAACTTTTGAAATTTTGATTTATTTTTCCATATATCTCAGAAACAGTAAAAGCTAGAACGCTGAAAATTGGTATAAACATTCAAATACAAAGTCACAAATTAGTTTTTTTAAAAAAATTCCAGGATTTCTCAAACATTTTTTATTAAGAAAAATATTTTTTTTATGATAAAATTATGAGTTTAACTGCCTATATTTCCAATTTTTTTTAAAATATCGAAAAAAGCCGAAAGACCCCAACTAGAAAATTTAATTTTCTATAAAAAATATTAACATTGTATTAGCACATCTCAAATTTTTTTTAACAATTTTTATTAAAATTGAATTTAGTGACGACATTGCTTCATACAATTTGTATAGAAATAGCCTACTCACAATATCTAAGAAGACTTAATAATTTGATACTAATCTCCAAACATACATACATACCATCATGCTGTTTTCACATTCTGTTTAGGATCAAAGGACTGACCTCCATACTATCCTATCTTGACATACATACCTAGGTACATGTGTTGTATAGAAAACCAAATATCTTAAAATATTAAATAATTTGTATTTATGGGTTTATGGTTTGGTACTTATTCTTCAACTGTACATACTATCACTATTGACAGTTGGATCTCATGTGTTACATGCAACTAGTTGTAAAAAAATATACCCAAGAAACATAACTAAGTAAGTCTTTGTATTGCTTAAACATTTGTATTGTTGAAATGAAATGCTGGCTTTATATCCTGTTCTAATATCCCCTACTTAATTAATTATTAAACTTCGCGTTCTAAATATGAAATTGAATTCGAATAACATCGTACTAGAGCTTGTAAACGCACAGGTCATTTAACCAATGGCGGACGAGCTGTCAAAGATGACATTTAACGCGACAATTTAAACATATAAAATAATAAATAGTGTTCGAAATCATAAAAATAGATAATACCTAATATGTTGACATAAATAATTTATTTGAAAAATGACATGTGATCGAATGGCTTGACAAATTCACAATAAACTTATTCATAACCTCAAATGGCAAAAGTGTCGATAAAATTTTTCCTGTAACCAAAAAGCAACACGCTCACGCGATTCGCTGTTATTATTGAATACTAACTGAACCTAACCGAAAATTATACGGGATGAAATAAAATACGACAGCGAAATAATAGCATGATGTGTACGTAAATCATTGAATTATTATGTAGGTACTAAGTACATATAAATCAATTACGTAAATCTCCATTCCCGTTATATTTTTTGGTTATATTTAGTTAAAAATAATAGCGACTCGCTCGCTCTGAAGTGATAATAGCGACTCGCGTGAGAGTTTCTTTTTAAATTGAATCTAAATTGGATGCAGGAATAATTTTACCAACACCTTTGCCGTTTGAGGTTAGGGAAAAGTTTATTATGTACTCGCATTTGATCACATTTTTTCAAATAAATTCGATTCATCAGCATGTTATTTAAGTAATTTTATGATACCTAATATTTTTAATAATACTAATTATTATTTACGTTGAAAATTTTCGCGTTTACATATGACATTTGTAAAATGACCTGTGCGTTTAACAAGCTCTAGTTAACATTGTTAAGGGACCTGTCTACTTGGCCGATAATATAGCAGTAGAGAGGTCCCTTAAATAGGAAGAAATTGTAAACTGAAGACAATGAACTGTTAAGGTCAATAGATAGGTAAGTATTTATAATAATGTCTTACTATTGTACCAGTTGACGATGTCTTGGAAGTAAGTTACATGTTGTTTAATACACCGGCCATCAAATAGCTGATATTATTGTATTGTATTATTATTATTGCAATAATCGTGTTTTTCCTCGTAATTAAATACTATTGCACATTACACAACGTTCAATTACCTCGTGCTATTCATAAGACAGGTTACATATGACTTACATGCAATTATATATTGGTGTTCTGTTATATTCGGCTTCGTTCCTAACTTCAGAGGATGTTTATAATCACTTCTAATCAAAATCTCAATATTTATAATCAAATTGGGTTGATTCATTTCTAGTAAAATAAAAAATCTTGATTGATTATTTTTTTTACTTTTAAAAATGTTGACAGAAAGATTTCTTGTATTTTTTTAAAGCTTTTTCTCTATTATTCATCCTGTCATGATTTCAAAATTATAAAGCGTATTTTTTTACATCAATTTCTCAACGGGTATCATATAATATATAGAGTGCACACTGTGAGTTTCGTCTTGATGTATTTGTATCACAATTTGTATGTATGACGTACGGCGTATAACGTGCGGATTATCCTTTCTGTGTCCCCTCTAGCGATCGACTTCATATTAACATCATATGTGTAAAGTGTATAGACCTAGAGTTGATTAGTTTTCCTTATATATCCGTTAATTTCTTCTGTATGATTTCATCTATCCAAAATATATTAATATATTCAATAATTTGAATTAAAGGTTTTATAGTTTGGTACGTTTATTTATTACATATATATCTTTACGTATTTTTACACTATGTAAATGATATCACCACTGACAGCTGGACCTCATGTGTTACATGTAACTAGTTATATAAAAAAAAACAATGCCGCATCGCATTATACGTTGTTATATATTATAATATTATGTGGATTATAATAAGAATGAAAACTGAGTATATGTTTGATTAATCCAACTGTCGATTCGTTCATGAGAATTCAATTCTCTGAATGAATCGACATTATTAAGCCTAGATGCGTTTACGAAGGAACATTTTGTATGGCGTAGTGGACTTTTTGCATGCTAATAACACCAACTAGAGGCCTCGCAGCATATATGTTCCCGTACATGGATTTATTCAGAATTCGGAGTAGAACATTTTATGTGAGTTTTGTGTGTCTGTGTGACTGTCCCCCCCCCTTATAACTTTTGATCCACTCAATTTACAGAACCCAAAATTTCAGAATATATAAACACTTATAGGCCTACAAAACTTTATTATTCAGAATTGTGAATTTTTGTTTTAGTCAGGGGTTATCAACTTTTGAATTTTTGGTTTATTTTTCCATATATCTCAGAAACCATAAAAGCTAGAACGCTAAAAATTGGTATAAACATAGACAAATATAAAATCTCAAATAAGATTTTTCAAAAAACTTCCGGGCTCTCAAAGATTTTTTATTAAGAAAAATATTTTTTTTATCATAAATTTTTTAAAAATATAATTTTACCATATTTTTAAAAAATATCGAAAAAATCCGAAATACCCCAACTAGATAATTTAATTTTCTATAAAAATATTAGCATTGTAGTAGTAAATCTCAATTTTTTTTCAACAATTTTTATAAAAGTTGAATTTAGTGACGACATTGCTTCATACAATTTGTATGGCAGTCGCCTATACACAATAAGATAATGTAAGAAGACTTAAATATCCAAACATACATACATACCATCATGCTGTTTTCATATTCCGGGTAGGAGGAAAGGGCTGACCTCCACACTGTCATATCTTGACATACATACCTACATGTGTTGTATAGAAAACAAAATATCTTAAAATATTCAATAATTTGGATTTAAGTGTTTATAGTTTGGTACTTATTCTTCAACTATACATACTATCGCTATCGACAGTTGGATCTCATGTGTTACATGCAACTAGTATATTACTTAGCGTGCATAGTCCATAGACCCGTTTCTAACGTTGTTTTGCGTAATACTTGATTATTATTACAGTAATGCAATGTTAAATAACAACCTCAAGTCTAACATATCATCACATCTACTTGGTTCTATGGAATGTCATTGTTTTTCCGCGCCTTTCAAGGCAATTTTCCCGCCCAATTACAAACGACGCGTCTGTTAGGTTGTCGACTCTGAATTTTCTCATTCGCGCCTATTAAAGTGTTGCCTGTTGTGGGAAAGATAAATAATTTATGTTATATTTTATCATTAAAACCTATAAAACTTAGGTACCTTGATAACACAAAATACAAACACAAAATTATATTTTGATAATTGTGAGAGATCCACGTTAAAAACACGGAAAATTTACCTATACAGATGAGATTATTCAATAATGTATGTTATATTATCTTTACTATTGAATAATAAGAATTGCAAAGACATTTTAGGTATATAATCTTAAAATTTATTACGGATTTTAGGTGTATTATTTTCATGAATACCCAATTGAATCTATTTTTTTCATTTTTTTTTGTTATTTAAATATCGAACAAAGATACAAAGAAACATATGTACTCAATTCAAATCAATTTTTTTTTGTTATAGCAAAATACAAATTTTCTACTATATTTTTAGTTAGGTGTAGATGTAAAATACAAATACGTATTTAAAAAAAAATGTTTTAAGTGCTTCAAGTTTTTTAGTTGTATAATCTACTTCAGCTTATTACCATACACTTCTGAACTTGGCCTCTTCTATCCCTTTTTACACAAATCTATGATTAGAAAAAATGTGAATCAAACATGAGGTGGAATTCTGTCACTTTTAAATCAATAGCTACAGAAAGTGATATAGTTTCAGCGATTAATGGCGTTTTTCCCGCCCAAATTCAAGCGTCCGTGGTGAGGTTATCGACATTGAATTTTCACGTTCGCGCCATTCTCGTTTCCGACGAAGGAAGCGAGAATTGAGTGTTACCAGTAATGAGGAAAATTAATTCAAATTATAGGTTGCAGTATAAATGGATAAGTCGCGGTAGGTAGGTACCTACCTACCTCACATATTATATCGGCCGGGAAATAAATAAAAAGTATCATAATTCGATGACAAGCTAACAGTATGTAACTGATTATTAAATCGTGCATTTAATAATTATGTATAATATCTAATTAAAATGATTTATAATGAATACAATTTAGTTTATTCTACTTTTCCTTTTGATAAACCTGTTGGTCTGTGAGACAAAAGTCGTACCTCCCGAGATTATGAGGTCCAGTTGACTTTCCATCTCTTCCAGGTACCTACATGACGTCCAAAGGACATTTTACTGGCTGTTGTATATAAGCATACATAGAAGAGATAGATTCAAATGGGACTCAAACACGTTGACATGACTCAGATGAGACTCATAGAGGTAAATTTGACTCAATTGCGACTCAAAAAGGTCGTTCTGACTGAAATAAAATACAAAAAATTAGATCTATCTCAAATGCGACTAAAATAGGAATTTCTGACTTAAATGTGAATCGATGGAGTTGATTTGACACAAAGGAGACTAATAATCTTACACAAACAATATTCAAAGAGATGGATCTGACTTACCTAGGTGAGACTGAAAGAAGTGAATTTGACACAAACGAGACTCAAAGAGGAGGATCTGATTCCAATGTAATTTAAAGAGATGTAACTGACTCAAGATCTTGAGGGTTATTGCTAATCAGGACAATATCATCTGCAAATCTTACGTAGTTTAGTTTCTTCAATCAATGCAAATACCTTTGTTCTCTCAATTAAGCTTTTTAAAACATATTCTGATGCTAATGTGAACAATTTTGTGGATTATCAGCCTTACGGATTCCTCTTTTTATTGGAATGTTATCTGTAGACCAGTCCTCATTAACCTATATCGTTACTTTGTTGTGTACAATTTTTTAATTAGCGTTGTATACCTTGAGACTATTCGCACTTGATCCATCCTTGCCATTTTGACCCATGAAGAGTGTGCTAAATCAGAGACCTAGTGCAGCTGAGGTGGAGGGATGATATACAACGCTATGCTGACACGTCTTGGATGCAAACTGCACAGTATAGGACGACGTAGTGTCAAATTGAGCTTTCGTTGACGAAAGTAGGCCGAAGAAGAATAATAACTGACTCAAATAAGAATCAACCAGGTGGATCTGACTCAATGCAATAGATCTGACTCAAATGAAATTGTGATTACGTCTAGAAAGATCGATTCTCCGATGACTTTTCCCGCGACCACTCACCTAATGTTATGTAAGAAATGTACTGTCATCTATCTGCGACATGTTCTGTGCTATGTAACATTCTTGAATGCTACCACTTTTAGTACCATTCACAGCCAGCACGGTCTTACATTTCTGTTGTACTATAGTAGAGTGCGTCAACCTCGACATTGGACGGAGAAATTTCTTCATAACACATAACAACTAAAGTACCTATATACAACAAGAAGACAGGTAGGTACAAATTATGTATACATTTTTTTCGCTATATTTACTACACCAATGATTTATAGTTTGCGTTGATGCAATAAATGAAAAATGTGTAGATACATGATGTTACAATACATAACACAATATAGTCGTTAGCATAAGATTTATTAATTTATTTTTATTTTACATATACCTACGTGTTACAAAACACGAGCATCTCAACAACAATGTATTGAATACCTAAAGACTAATTATAAATACACATGAAAATACGATAAGCAACTTTGAATCTACATATACTTACGAAGAGAAGTCTGTACATAAATGCGAACTTACGCATCACACACATCTAACAAAGCGCAATTCTATTTCATTTTGTGAAGTTGCTCTCCAATGATACGTCACAGTATTGTATTGAAAACAGTTTATGTTCGTTATCAACAAACTGCATTTTGAATCATTAAAAAGCTTTGTTATGTATCTTTTCATACAAATTTTTGAAAAAGATAGAAACTCGATTTTCTAGAACGTGGTAGTTATTTAAAATGTATAATTTACATATAAATCAAAGGGAATAATTCATAATTTAAATTATATTCATATACTAAACACACACAATATCAATTAAAAGTCAATTGAATTTTAAGGTGTAAATTTAAAGTCAATTAAACTATTGTTGAGTACTTCTTGTTAATTATTTATGGAAACTTTGCTGGCTAACCTATTAGAATTTTTTGTACTATTACAATTTATTCTCTTAACATTTTGTGCTATTACAATATGTTAAGAGGATGAATCCAGGGTGGCTGCCAAAGATTGTAATGCGCGACATACCAGAGGGACGCCGACCACCGGGAAGACCATCAAAGAGATGGAGGGAGAGCTGGACATCCTCGTCCCAGGACCTGTAAAACAGATCATAGATCTACCAAAAGAGGAAGAAGAAGGAGACGACAATATATTCACTTCTTCCACCACCACCCACTCTGCATATGGGGACTGTAAACGGCCCCTTCACAGAACGCTAAATGAGCGACAAAAAAATGCATAGCACGAATAGTAGCTCATGGAGCCCTCTGTATTTGCAATCACGGCACCATATGTGCAAAAAGAATAATC
Organism: Molanna angustata; assembly: GCA_963576475.1. Lineage (NCBI taxonomy): Eukaryota > Metazoa > Arthropoda > Insecta > Trichoptera > Molannidae > Molanna > Molanna angustata. The sequence continues at coordinate 7,686,753 of OY754979.1, read as the reverse complement.
GATGAATGCGAATAAAAGATTCACACTTGTGGAATGTCATCGACCTCGGATTTTTTCAAATGTAAAGCATTAAAGGTGTGACTAAGTGCTCATTAAAAAAATAAACTTAATGGGAAGCAGCCTTTAGTATTACAGTGTATATTTACAAAACGATGTTTCCTTAATATATAAATAAATAAATTGAGCTGTATAGAAGGTCTACTCAATAGCACGTATACCATACGCCATATATGCAAAACCATCACGGCAAACTCTACAGAATTTCAGATGACTATTCAATAAAAGTAGGCAGTAAGAAATAAAATGAAATTGGTGTTTTAAAATAATTCAAATATATCCACATAAACCGTTATCAGTTAAAATAAATTATTCAAATATATAATATTGTTTCAATATTGTTTTTAAATATACAAAACAACATAAAAATAAAAGTCATGTGACTCAAACTATTTTAATATTTTACCCGCGTATCAGCATTTTATTGCTATTACATCATTAATCCATATTCTTGACACATCGCTAATAACGATATTTCCTTATAAAAAATGAAAACGTTTATGAACCATTATTATTTAAGTCTCTTTATAATGTATAATAATGTTATGTATTAAACCTGTTCGATCATTATTACATACAATGTCCGCCCCCACTCGGGCGCCATCTTGATGCGGCCGTGAAAGTTTTCCGCGCTACTCGGAAAAGTGACGGAAAGAAGGGACAAACAAACAAAGATGGCGGTCGTTGGAGGCTCGTAACACGTCGTAACACCCGCGTTGATATATATTATAATATTTTCTAACATGACAATTGTTTTAATGTAATCACAGTTACGTTGGCGGCGATGCGCATCACTTTTCCGGATATATATAAAATACGCATACTTTTTTTGAACGAATGTTTCCTAAAAAAAAAACTATTGATTAATATTATTGATTTTCCTTTTATATTTATATAATTTTTACGGTGTTCGCAGACAGAAAATTACTTATTAATTAGGTAAAATTGAAACATTTTTACTCCTCACTACTCCAAGGGGATATAGTGGGGAGTTATGAATACGCAATTTTTAAGGTTATTTTTTTTATTGCAGATTATCAACTAGTATCATGCTGATATTGTATTCTGAAAGTTTCATCACAATGTATATTTGTGTGTGCTGTACTAATTGTACGACGGTTTTATTCTTATCGATTGCAGACTTACGTACACATTCGATTCTTTTCAAATTTTGCAAATTTGTACACCTAATACTCGCTTAGACCCCTTAAGATTTTGAAAAATATCTTATCAGTGCTTCCCAATTTTTTTAATCGTCAAATATTTCTAAGTGATCTCAAGCTCAGGAAACTTAAAATTTGATATTTTTATTTTCAAATTGCTCAAAAGGTACATTACTTTCATAAAATGGCATTCAATAAATATCAATATTTCATAATAAACTATTGATATACAAAAATAATTTTCATTACATGAAAATGCTGAAAAGTTTTCATACAAAATTTGAATACTTTATGATGGAGTGACTTGTTTTCATGGCGTTCGTAGACTAAGTAATTAATTTGAAAATGATAAGTAGGTTCCTATACTTCCTCAAAATAATTTTTTGATCAATCAATTTGATAAAAATTATAGATTATTTAAAGATCACAATAACGAAACAAACGCATTGATCAAGTTTCCATTGAGAATAGTTCACCCATTCAAATACTTAAAATATCAAAGACTAATAATTAGGCTCTGAGGAGGTTTCTTTACTATCTATCGACCCAATCGATTCCATATTAAATGTTTAAAAATCTTGAGTGATTCGAGGAACAAACGAATAAGGCTGCCGTTGTAGCGGGGTGCTTGCGAACTATTGTATGGAGAAACCAACACATGTTGAAACAAAGCAAAAAGTGCGTAAGGCCAATAATGACATACGGCATCGAAACCAGACACCACGAGAACAAAGAGTCTCTTGCGAACCACCGAGAAGAAAACTCTCCGCCCCATCGCAGGTTTAACCATCCGAGACAGAGTACGAAACTCCGAAATTCGGAGGATCTGCGATGCCGAGGATGTCGTGCGATGGGGTAGAAACAGAAGACGTTACTGGAGAGATCACGTCGAAAGAGCGGATTCAGTGAGAGTCGTGAAAATAGCGGCAGACGAGATACCGTCAACCTGCAGACCCCCTGGATGACCGCCAAAGAGATGGAAGGACAGCTGGACATCCGCGTCCCAGGAGTGAATCCGAGAATAAACAGTACCCAGTACTAGAACAAGCGGAAGAAGAAGAAGAAGAGTGATTCGTCATGTATCAATAAATCTAAAATTTGCTAATAACTGCTAAACGATTTTGTAATAATGTCAGTGGTTGACATAGTTAAAGGTAATTTTTCATTCTGACGAGAATGACGTCGATATCGGCAAAAGAACAGAATGGACAAGATGGAAATTTGGAAGAGAGTGGACTTACTGTGCCAGCTTTCTTCTTTCTTTTCTCTGTTGCGTAATTCTTCCTTCTCGTCACTGATTCAACAAAATATGTTCACAAATTGTCTGTAATATACGTGCGAACAGTGGCGGCTGGTGACCTTAAATCTTAGAAGGGCTCAAAATTATAATTATACCTAGAAGAGAAATTAACTTACTACAGGAATCAAAAAGCAGATATGTGACACAATATTACTTTCGTATATTAAAATTATCAGTGTTTTCCATAGTTCTTTTGTTTATCGGAAATTAAAACTTGAACCTGATCACTATTCTCACTGAAAGACTCAAAACAACTTACGGTATGCGAGAAAACACATATAAATTGTTTCAATCTTATCTCACAGGACGACACCAAACTATCAAATTCAATAACCTAAAATCATCTCCCGCTTTTGTAAAATTCGGAGTTCCCCAGGGTTCCGTGCTAGGTCCGTTACTATTTATCTTTTACACAAAAGACATATTTTCAATCATTGACTCCCATGGACTACTCGCACACTGTTATGCGGACGATTGGCAGCTTTACTTTTATTGCACACCAGAAAATGCTCACCATCTAAAAACCACAATCTGTAAATGTATCGAAGATATCGGTGTTTGGATGTCAGCAAACAAACTAAAGCTAAACCCAACAAAGACAGAACTACTCTGGACAGCAACACGCAAACGAAGCCATTTAATAGACACTTCCCCACTAACTTTCGAAAATTCAGATATTCTTCCTAAATCCTGTGTTAAACTTCTTGGAGTCAAAATAGATTCAAATCTAAGCTTTTCAAACCAAATTAACACAGTTACTTCTTCTGCTTTCTTTCAACTAAGACGTTTAAAGTCAATCCGAAGGAGTATCCCAATTGAAGCCATGAAATCTTTGGTAAGCGCCTTTGTTGTCTCCCGTTTGGATTATTGTAACGGTATATATGCGAATTTACCAAAGAAAGAAATTAATAAAATTCAGTCAGTTTTCAATGCTGCAGCCAGACTCATCACTGGAGCCTCCAAATTTTCTCACATCTCTCACCATCTTCGCAATCTACATTGGCTTAAAGTCCCCGAAAGAATTGAATATAAGCTCTGTCTCATAATCTTTAAAGCACTTGGTGGTATGGCTCCTACTTACCTCTCCGAACTGTGCATTCCGCTTTCAATAAATGACAGACAATCATCACTTCGTTCTGCCTCTTCATCCATGGTTGGGAAATTAGTTGAAATAAACAGGGTGCACACAACTAATTTCGGTGATCGTGCATTTGCTGTGGCAGGACCAAATGCATGGAATAAGCTCCCACACACCCTCAGACAAACCGAAAATATATCTTCGTTCAGAAAAAAACTCAAAACGCACCTTTTTCGCAAATCTTACCAGAGCCGAAATGATACAACGTAATCATTTTTTCAGCGCCCTTGAGGTGAGATATTCACAAAAACGGCGCTATATAAATTATCCAAATTTATTATTATTTATTTAATATGCTGTATGTATTTGGTTGGGTTTTAAATAACGTTTGTAATAAAATGCATAGATAATTATTATAAAATGAATTTTAATCATACAAAATTGAAAAAAAAACTTCTGGCAACAGCCGCAAGACTGCTTCCTGATTTTACACATTTTATGTCTAATATCATTTTTGTATGCAATATTATGGTATCAATTAATTAAATAATAGGTAATACTAATATATTTCGGATGATTTATAGTTTAAACTATGTAATATCAATTAATGTTAGCCTCAAGGAATTGCAACTGCTGACATAACGTTCAACCATCGCAATGTACAACAAAGTATAATGAATGAAAATATACTGTGATCCTTCGCGGGCACTGCCCCGTTTTGCTAGAAATCGGCATACATTCAGCGTGTACGGCGAGCTGCGGCGGCAGCGGGCGGTCGCGGGAATTGTATGGGATCTTCGGGCACAAATCGACTGTGCCCGAGGAATAAAATATTTCATAGAATCTTGCTTGCTTTACAAAGCAGGTAGGTTTAAATACTTTCGGTACATATACTACAGGCATAAGACGGCAAATATTAATTAGAAAAATAATGTGTTCTCAAGATTTAATTACATACATTTTTTGGAATCTTTTGAACAAAGTGTTTGGGAGGGCTGAGCGCGAGAACCCTTTAGGAAGAGCCGCCACTGCGTGCGAATGCCGCGAACGTATTTTAAGGTTTTATATTAATGTGCACGGCGCTTGCACAACATGTGTGGTATATTAGAGACGCGTATTTGCGAGACTGACGAATGTGGCTTAATCGCGCGCGGACAGAGGCGAGATTATTGCTGCCACGTTCAGATATGTATGTAGGTATGAAGAGGTTTAGGTATGTCAGGAAGATGAGGATAGGTTCAAATAGGAAGTATCTGTCATCTGCGCCAACACAATAGATTATTATTTTATTTTTTTATAGGAACTACACACTTGTTCCTAATTTACTTGACGATTCATGTTGCTCGTGTTGATTGAAAGACATTGCATTATGGCATTAAACCCGGCTAAGGTGAATAAAACTATACAACAACAAATTAGACATTTGATTGCAAATATGTATTGAATCCACTTATTTACGACGCAATGAATTTTTGTTGCGCAATACAAATATGAAGATATCGATTTGTATTACCTACATTGCCATACAAATGAAAAAAAATCGAATAGGTGTTATCGCATGTCGCACCGTTGATAAATATAGTGGAATTTTTTAGCCAGAACCGTCGGCGCCGTGGCTTAGTTGGTTAAAGCGCCTGTCTAGTAAACAGGAGATCGTGAGTTCGAATCTCGCCGGGGCCTTCAGTTGAGACATATTTTTTTTATACATTTTATGTCAAAAATATATAACTATCGTCGAATTTCACACTGAAATAATACAATAAACAAGTTATTGATAAAATAGTGAGTTTTGACCAACAAATCAATTTTACTACTTAAGTTTGTATTTATACACTTCTTTTTGGTGGTTGACGATCTCTGAAACCACTTTATTTAAGCCCACTTCCAGAGTATATTTATTTTTAACACCTCACTCGCCCAAGGGGATATAGTGGGGAGTTATGATTACGCAATTGTTAAGGCTATTTTTTATTGCAGATTATCAACTAGTATCATGCTGAAATTGTATTCTGAAAGTTTCATCACAATGTATCTGTATGTGTGTGCTGTGTGCTGCGTGTTGTGTACTATGTGCTATGTACGGCGTGTTTATTTTACTTTATCGATTATAGACTAAAGTACTCAATCGATTCTTTTCAAATTTTGCAAATTTCTATATCTGATACTCACTTAGACCCCATTAGATTTTGAAGGATATCTGAATAGTGCTTCTCAATTTTTCAAGCTATCAAATATTTCAAAAAGATCCCAAGCTTAGGGAACTTAAAATTTGAAATTTTTATTTCCAAATTGGGTAAAAGGCACGTCACTTTCATAAAATGGCATTGAAGAATTATCAAAAAATATTTAAATAAAAAAATAATTTAACAAACCTATTTCATGAAAATGCTGAATATTTTCCATACAAATATTGAATACTTTAAAGAATGACTTTTTAGTGAGGAGTTTAGCGTTGGCCACAACCCGCTCGTTTTTTTTTTATTTATTCATCTCTTGGTTTAGGCAATTTAGGTAATTTCTGCCAACCAAATAGATTACAAAGTGAGATAACAGAATATTATGTACAATGTACAACTGCAAAAGATTGAAAACAAATGAGAAAAGAAAAATATGAAAATATAAATCACGAGAAAAAAAATCATACTTACATTTTTCCTGATTTCCTCCATGCTCAAAGCAAGAGCACTTTTTCTAAAGGACTGAAAACAGCTTTGTGTCGTAGAGCAACATAATACCGAAATATAAGCGCCCTTGGAATGATCCTGAATCATTAAACAGCACTATAGAAAATATTTAATAATAATAATAATCAGGACAATTTATAAAGCGCCGTTTATTGACAACCGTGGTCATCTCAAGGGCGCTTTCAGTTTGCGAAAAATAAATTAAAATGTATCCTATAGCTAATACATTGTAAATTGTGAAACACAAAACTTAAAAACACCTAAAAATCACAAATCGATCTAGTTGTATATATATTACATAATCCAGATGAAATTATTATAAAAACGAGTGGGTTGTGGCCAACGCTAAACTCCTCACTAACAAGTCATTTTATAAAGTATTCAAATTTTGTATGGAAAATTTTCAACATTTTCATGAAATGAGTTTGTTAAATTATTTTTTATTTAAATATTTCATTATGAAATTTTGATAACTCTTCAATGCCATTTTATGAAAGTGATGTGCCTTTTTACGAATTTGAATATAAAAATTTCAAATTTTAAGTTTCCTGAGCTTGGGGTCACTTTGAAATATTTGACAGTTAAAAAAATTGAGAAGCACTATTCATATATCGTTCAAAATCTAATGGGATCTAATCGAGTATTAGATATACATATTTGCAAAATTTGAATACAATCGAATGAGTACTTTAGTCTTTAATCGATAAAGTAAAATGAACACGCCGTACATAGCACACACACACAGATACATTATGAAGAAACTTTCAGAATACAATCTCAGCATGATACTAGTTGATAATCTGTAAAAAAAAATACCCTTAAAAATTGCGAAATCATAACTCCCCACTATATCCCCTTGGGTTAGTGAGGAGTAAAAAAATAGTCGATTCAAAGTAAATAGGCATAATATTAAGGAATATTGAACGGATGAAGGACAATCTGGATACGATTTGCGGAAAAGATGAGTTTTTAATTTCTTCTTGAATTCTTTGATATTTTTGGCACATCCATTGGAAGGTTGTTCCATGACTTTGGTCCAGAAACTCCAAAAGATTGATTTAGGTATTTGGGCTTATTTGTGAGATTGGTTTCTACTAGTTTTTATTGGATTGGGTCATTGATCTTAGCGTACTTTGTTTATTGTTAGGTGAAAATGGAACACAAAGTTCCGATATATATTCCGGGGCCATGCTATTGAGTGCTTTAAAGACAAGGAGACATGTTTTAAATTCTATACGTTTTGAATTACTATTACTATCTTAAGATTCCTGATTATGAGTTGGAAATAGGATGGATACCATCTCACGTGGGTATTCCAGGTAATGAACGGGCAGATCAGCTGGCTAGAGATGCGTGTTCATTAGGATTAACCCCCCAGTGTTTTCTTCACACCCTACTTGAGAGGATGGTACACCTTGACAAAAAAGTGAGAGAAAATGGCTGGAAGAATGGCAATCCTCTACTAAAGGAGCCCATTATAAAACCTTGCATGATCATATTTCAAGAATTCCATGGTTTTATGGTCAAAAACTCCCTAAAATTGACATCACCCTACTTTGTCGCTTAAGAATTGGCCATTGCTCCTTGGCATCTCATTTATTTAGGATTCAGGTTGTTCAATCCCCAATATGTGAATGCGGTGAACAGGAAGAGAATACTGATCATATTTTCTTTGAATGTAAATTATTAAAAAGAGAAGAATTTATGTCAGAGATAATAAAATCATGCACTTCATATCCTGTTAACTCTAAATTCCTTTTGTCATTGAATGATGTAAATATTAATAAAAGTATAACAAATTTTTTGAAAATAAACAATAAACTCCCTTGAAAAAACTGTCCCCAAGCCTTGGAATTTGTATATAGTTTGTGTGTATATATTTTATGTGGATATTCTGTATGTTTTCGAATTATGCCGACCTGATTTTTTACCGTTTTTATTATTTCGCCTTTTTTGACTAAGAAATTATTATTTGCACATTTTTACGTTTATTTTTGTTTGATTTCATTGATATGTAATATTACCAAGAGTGGGACAAGCATTGCGGTGGGTGTGTTTTCAATGTTTATCACCTACTACAATGTTTGTCCTTCTAGGGATTAGTGGCTATATCACTCGATATCGGGTGGAACGCCAGAAATTAATTAAAAAAAAAAAAAATCCTAATTTTTCCTCTTTTCATACATATTCCTTTTACTATTGTAGATTTAATGGCACCGTTCAGCTTCCGGTGTATAGGTATGTATATGTCGCCACGACATTAATCTAATTCACACATCGGTCGGTGTGATTCATGACATCTCACTCGCGACCGGATGCTGCGCTATTATTAGAGACGGACACAGGCAGACAGTGCGTTGGCATTGTATGCCAAGATATGAGTGGGTGGATGATTGCGCAAGGGTTGATGTTGTAAAGGATAAATTACAATATTAACCAGGTCGAATGGTCTTCATAATGGAACGATTGTGTTTTGAAACGAACGCTTGAAATAACGAGTGGGTTGTGGCCAACGCTAAACTCCTCACTAACAAGTCGTTCTTAAAATTATTCAAATTTTGTATCGAAAATATTCAGCATTTTCATGAAAAGAGTTTGTTAAATTATTTTTTATTTAAATATTTTACTATGAAAACTTGATAATACTTCAATGGCATTTTGTGAAAGTGATGTGTCTTTTTACCAATTTGAAAATAAAGAATCAAATTTTAAGTTTCCCGAGCTTGACGTCACTTTAAAATATTTGATAGTTAAAAAAATGAGAAGTACCTACTATTAAGATATCGTTTCAAAATTTAATGGGGTCTATGTAAGTCATTTATTCATTTCCGTGTCCAAGGTCATCCGCCTACACTGTGTCCCTCCAGTAATTTGCAGCCATAATTCCATTTTCATTGGCCTGCCACAAATCCTCTTCAGAGCACCCTCCCTCCATAAGCGGGCAGCTCAGCAGGTGCGACATACTCTGCGTCTCTCCACACTCACATGCCGTGTCCTGGTCCGCCTCCAGCATTCCCCATCTATCCAGGTTCACCTTGCACCTTCCTACACCCGTCCTCAGCCTGTTTAGGGATTTCCAGGCTGTATAAGGCAGTAGGTGACCCGCCGGGAGTACCTCTGCTGGTTCACGAAAGTTCTCACCTTCTATCCGTTCCTTCCACAGCTCAACTCTTCTCTTTTCGCTGGTTGAGTTTAAAGATATTGTATTCCTGAGGAAGCTGTTTCTAGATTTGAGTCTTGAGGGCGGGAGGATGTGACCATATAGCGGATGTCGAGAGTCATTCTGCTGTTTCATATCTTTTCCTCTTCAGAGGCTACAACTCTTCTTATATGTGGTGGTGCTATTCCAGTTAGTAATTGGATTTTTTCCACATAAGTAGGTTTAAGACACCCCGTAATTAGTCTGTTGGTTTCATTCAAAGCAACATCTACGTTTCTGGCATGGGGAGATTGGAACCAGACTGGAGCCGCATATTCCCCTGCCGAGTAGCAGAGAGCAAGTCCCGAAGTTCTAAGAATGGATGGTTGTGCCCCCCATTTTGTTCCGACGAGCTTTCGGATGATATTGTTCCGAGTACCAATTTTTCCCCTGGTGTTTAGACAGTGTTGCTTAAAAGAGAGTGTCCTGTCTAGCACTACGCCGAGGTACTTTGGGTTTTCGCAATTTTCTAGATTCTTTCCCTCCCATGTGATGTTAAGTTTCCTCTTTGCATCCCGATTTCTCAGGTGAAAGGTACATAGTTGTGTCTTTGCTGGACTGGGTTTGAGATTATTGTTTTTGTAGTATTTGGACAATTCATTCAAGGCTCTTGACAATTTGATCTCTACGTTTATAAAGTTATCATCTTGTGCCACGATTGCCGTGTCATCAGCGTAGATAAATTGCTTTACGTCATAGAGTATTGGTTGATCATTTGTGTAAATGTTATACATAACTGGGGCCAGAACACTACCCTGTGGAAGGCCATTCTTTTGATTTCTCCAGCGGCTATTTTTTCCTTGCAGGGAAACATAGAATCGTCTATTTTGTAGGAGTGTACCGACAAAGGACGTCAGCTTAAAATCCCTGGTAAGGTTGTATAATTTCATAAGGAGCCTCTGGTGGTTAACTGTGTCATACGCTGCTGTGAGGTCCACAAATGCAGCCCCTGATATCTTCTTATTCTCATATCCGTCCTCTATGTGCTGAGTTAAGTTAAGTATTTGTCCACAGCATGATCTCCCAGGCCTGAAGCCCGCCTGCTGAGTAATAATCCTTTCATCTATGTATTCTGATATTCTGTTTAGGAGCATTCGTTCCATAATTTTGAATGTATGGCATAGTAATGACACTGGGCGGAAGTTTTTCGGGTCTGTTGGTTCTTTTCCTGGTTTTAGAAGTGCAATAACTTTAGATTTTCTCCAAATTTTTGGGATTTTCACTTCTACCAGACATGCGTTCAACATATCCAAGAGCCACCGATCTGTTAATGGTCCAAAATTTGTGATCTGTTCCAGCCTAAGGTCATCTAGTCCTGCAGCCTTGTTAGTTTTCATACTTCCTATTGCACCTCTCATCTCCTCCATCGTTAATGGCCTCTCCACAAAATCATTCTCGTTCTCAAGGTCTCTTTGTATGTTTACTCTATGTGGATTTTTAGATGTTTTGCCATTTAGTAACAGTTGGTGGGCAATCTGATTGGCAGTGACATTCGTGAACTCTCCCGACGGTTTGGTTGGATCAGCATTTAAGTTTTTAATTAATTTCCATGCTCGTCTACTGTTCTGTTTCATGTCGAGACTTTCAATCAGGTTACACCATTTTTCGGATCTCGAGGCAGATATAGTCTCAAGAAGTTCTTCTCCCACACTTATTGTTTCTTCAGAATATGGGTCATCCTCAAACAGGTCTTTGTACTTTGTTAAGAGATCTTTAGAGGCAGTTGTTAAACCTGGCATATATTCCGATCGGCATCCCCGTGGTATATGCTTCCTGGATACCTTCTTAACAAGTTTGATAAAGTCGTCATATTTCTCAGGTTTAGGCAATATTGTGTGTACTAGGGAGTCAAGCTCCTCAGAGAAAGCCTTCCAGTTTACCTTTTTAAAATTAAAACGTCTTTTGAAAGGGACGGTTTCGGCTCTGACGACTGCATAGATTTCACATGATATTGGCCTGTGTTGAGTTCTCGGCAATGGACTTTCGATAGTTTTCCTACACTGTGGAGCTATCCTGTCCTCCACAAAAATGTTGTCAGGGTTGTACCCTCTCCGCCATCTTCCGCTGTTAAATGATGATGGTTGTTTTGGATCATGTATCAATTCCATTCCATTGTTTTCGGCCCAGGCCTCCACTCTATCTCCATCCTCATTGGTTTCATTATATCCCCATGCAATACTGTGGGAGTTGAAATCGCCAAGGACGATCTTAGTTTTCTGAGATCTAAAGTTGTGTGTCTCCTTAAAATGGAATGGGATGTTGGGAGGCTTATAAATAGAAGTGACTGTACAGTTTGAAAGCTCTATTGTAAGGATCTCGATGTCATTCTCATCAGTTATGGCTGCAGACTTAACGTCCATTCCCTGCCTCACAAACATTGCGCTTCCGTATTTGTCATGGGGTCTTTCAATTATCAATATCATACCCTCTATTTTCGGTCTTTGGCTGTTGGAGCCACAATGTGTTTCTTGCACCAGTAATATGTCCAAGTTTCTTTCCTTGCACAAGTCAGAGAGTAAAATTTCCTTATCTCTAGACATGCCTTCAATGTTTATTGAAGTCGTCAAAAGTGTTGGTCTTGAAAAAGACCTTTTTTCCTCTTTACGCGATGGCGGTGATGACGTCTTGGTGGCGAAAAGATTAGCCGACATAGTCGTTTCCAGGGGGCGCCCGAGTGCTTTGTTGCTTGTCATTTTATCTCGTTTTTGTCTCGTATTTCTTTATTCTTTTTCTATTTTCTGACTGCACTCTGCGTGGAGGCTCTTTTCATGCCCCCCTATGTAAGTGAGTATCAGATATACAAATTTGCAAAATTTGAAAAGATTTGAATGAGTAGGTATTTTAGTCTATAATCGATAAAGTAAAATAAACACGCCGTACATAGCACATAGCACACACACAGATACATCGTGATGAAACTTTCAGAATACAATCTCAGTGTATTGTTTTTTTCTGATACAGTTTTTTTTTACTTGCACTGAGACACTGGCTTCAAGGCGATTTTTTTTTCAATTTTGAATTAAAAAAACATCAACTTAGAGGGTTCGCAGCATACATGCTACGTATGTAGATTTACTCAGATTTGGGAATAGAATATTTAGTGTGTGCCCCCTTTGTAACTTTTGAGCCGCTCAATGCACAGAGAGCAGAATTTCGAATTTCCGTTTCAGCCAGGAGTAATCAACATTTTAATTTATATTTTATTTTTCCGTATATTATCTCAAAAACCATATTGGCTCAAACACAAAGTTTGTATAAATATAGACAACTATAATATCTCAAATTATATTTAATGAAAAAAGGTCCAGGGTTTATCAATCTGTTTAATTAATAAAAACATTTGTAATGACAAATTTATGTTTTTATATTCCTATATTTCCTTTTTTTAAATTACCGATAAACGCCGTATATCCCCAAATATATAATTTAATTTTCTTTAAAAAGTGCATGCATTAATAGTAGGTACCTATATCTCGATTTTTATTTTCAATTTTCATAAAAATTGAATTTAGTTTCGTCGTCGTATAACTTAGTATACACAATATATTATTACTTTTTTATGTATTTTTTTAATTTTATTTTTATGTCTATCTAGTTTCATTTGTGTGTTTATTTTACTACAATATTTTTAACTTGGTTTTGTTGTTCTTTAAATTTTAAAAATTGAACTGGGAATCGTATCTTTAAAAAAAAAATTTTTTTTCATTTATCTCTTTTTTAAATTGTAATTTTAATATTTTATCTGTTTTATTAATTTTACTGTTTATATTTTTATTTTGTTTGTAAAATTTAATGTTGAATTTTCATATGGCTAAAGTAATGTACATGCTCGTTTTTTCTTCTTTAAATTTTTTTATTAATACTCACATGAGAGTTGAACTTATATATAAATAAATAAATAAATCTACGTGAACTCTCAATAGTTTGTTATCTATACATACAGACATACCATCGAGATGTTTACATATTCGGGGAGAAAAAGAGGAAAAAAATGACCTCCACACGATTCTATCTGGACACACATGTTTTGTATAAAAAACAATATATTGAATTATTTGGTTTTAAATGTTTATAGTTTGGTATGCATTCTTCAACTATACATACTATCGCCATCGATTGGATCTCGTGTGTTACATGCAACTAGTAACGAGCTGTTTATATATTCGGGGTAGGAAAAAAGGACTGACCTCCACACTAACATATCTTGACATACACGTTTTGTATAGAAAACAAAATATTGAATAATTTGGATTTAAGTGTACATAGTTTGGTATGTATCCTTCAACTATATCTACCTACATACTTTCGCCTACGGCAGTTATATCTCATTATATTACATACAACTAGTAATAGAAAAGAGTGGAAGTACTATTCTAAGCCGGTGCCTTGCAAAAATGCTTTATATTATGTCCTGAACTGTAATATAAAATTGATTCACTCGATACATTTAAATATGTACCTTACTTAAAATAAAGAGATGCACTGATGATTACAACCTTATAAACATTGTGTATGTAGATAAAAGATATGTTGTCAGACAATATTATAATGTTTGTAGATATAAGTAGAATGCTGCGGTTAATGTCTGGAATGGAAGAAGGGCAAAATCAAGGACTAGTTGAATGCACTCTGTCGAATGGTAATAATACCAGTCGCTTGGTAACTTATCAATATAAACTAAATTAAATCATCGTCATCGCCAACATAACACATTAAACTATACCTATATCACTACTGACATATAAATATCATTGTTGTTGTATATTATCGCTGTCATATGTATATAGTACCAACACAAACATACTAAATACACATTGTTGATGTATGTAATAAACGTTATTTGTATAGGTATGCATCGATAAGGTGTACTAAAATGCAATCACATTTAAATTATTGCAATTTTTATGGGTTATTCCAATCTATGATGCAACTAGCGGACCCGACAGACGTTGTCCTGCCCGAACGTTTGCATGCCCGCTTTTTCATCAAAATCGGTCCGGAGGCCTAGGAGTTAGGAGTTACATATTTATAACCTCATTTAAAATTACGGAGATTTTTTCACTATAGAAAATTCAATCTAATATACGTTTGTTGTTTGATCTTAATCACAATAAAATATATATGTATAACCTCACTTTACAATACAGAGGTTTTTAACATTTAGCTCTCAAGAACAGAATATATCACAATGTCACACGGTAATATAATGATAGTAATATACATAAAACTAAATCATTTAATAGAAATATTTAAATGAAAATATTACGAAACATTACATCGAGATGAATTGATATACCTATCGTCAAAATACCACTTAAAACAGAATATACTTTTAACAAAAATAAATAGCTTCATACAATAAAAATAAAAAATTATAAAAAAAGCTTTATAAATTTAATTAGGTACATATTTTTTTTAATTTTTCGCATTTAAAATAAAATTTCACAGGTCATTTGACTTAATACATACGATGAGATCTCAACCAATCAGAGAGCCAACCGGAAACAGAATGCGGAATGGTAAATGCGGATTGTAGACGCTAGTGTAAGTGTGTAATTGATGTAATGAACACCTCACTAGGAAGCTCTGTGCCGAGGTGTTCATTTAATCATTTGCGTGTTATAAATAGTATAGAGTATATATTGTTTTTTTATTACAAATAATATAACAGTGAGAGGTGATAGCCCAGCGGTAAGGTCGTCGCCTCATATGCGTGAGGTAGACGGTTCGAATCCGGGCGGGGCACGCACCTCTGGATTTTCAAAAAATCTATGTGCGGATTTATATCACTAGCTATGTGTAGCCATGATCCGATTTGTCTGGTTCCCCTTTCTAAGGGTTACGAAGGTCAGATGGCAGTCGCTTCGATGTAATAACCAGACTCGCCAATTCCAGGATCATGGTCAAAGCGTACCCCGATAGAAACAGGGCAAAAGCGCTATGGGGGAAAGAAAACGAAAATATTACAAATTAATAATATAACAATAATTTATTTTACTAAACGTAGGAGTTTAATATATTTGATTTGGTGTTATTTATATGTAAGGAGTTTAATATGTTTCTTAATATTATTTATAATTTATATGTTAACTATTTTTTTTATAAAATAGTTAAGCACTTTTGAAAACACCGTGTATTTTGTCCAATCTCTTCTGTTTATACATGCATTTATGTAGGTATGTGTGTAGTTGTCTTACGTCACCGCGATTGTGCATAATGTTGCATCCGAAATTTATATGTATGTGTCATTAAGTATATGTATTTGTTGAGGTTTGCGTGTATTGCGAATTTCGATCGAGACGGTGCGGTTCAAAATCTACCATTAAATTTAAATAAACACTATTTTTTATAAGGACAATCAGAATATTTTTCACGAACCACGTGTTTAACGAATCATATTATGATAATTGAAAAGTGAACCCAGATTGAAATGGCGGCCAGAATTGATAGGCGAGATTTTTTTTTAATTTATTTTAATATACGAGTTACATTCAATACATATTATAAAAAACTAATTAATGTTTTCTTTCCTAATTTAAGCTGTAAGCTTGTGTTTAAGAAAGTAGCAGCTCTTTGCTTACACAATAAAAATACTTAACTAGAATAAATAATTAATTAACAATTATATAAAAAAAATATTTCAAAACCAAAAACAAAACAAAAAAAATTTACATTTCAAAATATAAAAATAAATAAAAACATAATCTAAATCATAACACAAAAAAAGCCAGGCTCACTTTGTGGCAAGAAATATCTCCAAAAGAGTTCATCGAACCTCAGGAGCATCTCCCCCCGGGTCACAGTCTGGATTGGCGCACCTGGAAATCACTAAATAGATTAAGAACGGGCGTCGGCAGATCGAAAGATAACCTAAGGAGATGGGGAATCATATCAGACGACGACTGCCTTTCGTGTGAATGCGGCCTGCCGCAGACCACTGACCACCTACGAGATTGCCCTGCCTGCCCTGCTACCTGCTCACTCGAGGACCTACTGCGCTGTAGTGGCACAGCATCTGACGTTGCCAATTATTGGTCGAGAACTGTTTGAATGCTGCTGACACGAAGAAGAAGAAGATAACACAAAACAAATAACACATACAAAAATGAAAATGAACCACAAACTGAAGATGAATACAATATTAAAGAGATTGTTTCAAATTGTCTTGTCTTCGTAATTCGTTTTTGTTCTGATATTCCTTGGTATATCCACCTACTACAAAATGCAAAAACTGCTGTGCAACCGAGATTTGATGCTAAGTATAAGATGGAGAGCTGTTAAAGCATACGTGTTGCCAGTACTGTCGTATGAAGTGGAAGGTTAGACTCTTGAAATCTCAACATTAATTAAAATTGAAGCATTCGTGGCTATACAGAAGGTTGATGCGCATCTCATGGGTCGGTAGGGTCTCCAATTAAATAGTTTTTAATATGATGAAGAAAGAAAGAAAGTTGCTGATCACTGTTAATAGACGCAAAGCCGTATACTTAGTCCACATATTCCGTGGTGATAAATATGCCCTTCTGCAACTTATAGTGAAGATAAAGATAGAGGGAACACGTAGTGTGTGTTCGGGATTCTGGATGCGGTGTCACTAATTAGGTTGGCGCAAGATCGATAAGAATTTGGTATGATGGTCGCCAACCTCCGTTGTGAGCTGAACAAGAAGAAGAATAAGTAATACATAGTCGAACTTCAACATTCCTGTAATGTTATTGATTACAAATAAATTGGTTTGAACCATATCACTTTGATATGACCGGTTTAGAAGCGACCGCATCTTTGTCAGAATGGGCTCAAAACCGAAAGCTTTCTGTCAAGTGATCTTCAAGATCAGGGATACACATTTTTTTTACAGAATCAATATGTTTGTGACAAAAACCTCAATATGTTCTTGTGATAGAACCTCATAAATTCCCCAAACTTAGCATAAATGCTTGTAGGTACTATAGGTGAACGAAATCGGTCGTGACAGGATTTGAACTCGGGACCACTGGATTAATATGTTTGTGACAAAAACCTCAATATGTTCTTGTGATAGAACCTCATAAATTCCCCAAACTTAGCATAAATGCTTGTAGGTACTATAGGTGAACGAAATCGGTCGTGACAGGATTCGAACTCGGGACCACTGGATTAATATGTTTGTGACAAAAACCTCAATATGTTCTTGTGATAGAACCTCATTAGTTCCCCAAACTTAGCATAAATGCTTGTAGGTACTATAGGTGAACGAAATCGGTCGTGACAGGATTTGAACTCGGGACCACTGGATTAATATGTTTGTGACAAAAACCTCAATATGTTCTTGTGATAGAACCTCATAAATTCCCCAAACTTAGCATAAATGCTTGTAGGTACTATAGGTGAACGAAATCGGTCGTGACAGGATTCGAACTCGGGACCACTGGATTAATATGTTTGTGACAAAAACCTCAATATGTTCTTGTGATAGAACCTCATTAGTTCCCCAAACTTAGCATAAATGCTTGTAGGTACTATAGGTGAACGAAATCGGTCGTGACAGGATTTGAACTCGGGACCACTGGATTAATATGTTTGTGACAAAAACCTCAATATGTTCTTGTGATAGAACCTCATTAGTTCCCCAAACTTAGCATAAATGCTTGTAGGTACTATAGGTGAACGAAATCGGTCGTGACAGGATTCGAACTCGGGACCACTGGATTAATATGTTTGTGACAAAAACCTCAATATGTTCTTGTGATAGAACCTCATTAGTTCCCCAAACTTAGCATAAATGCTTGTAGGTACTATAGGTGAACGAAATCGGTCGTGACAGGATTTGAACTCGGGACCACTGGATTAATATGTTTGTGACAAAAACCTCAATATGTTCTTGTGATAGAACCTCATAAATTCCCCAAACTTAGCATAAATGCTTGTAGGTACTATAGGTGAACGAAATCGGTCGTGACAGGATTTGAACTCGGGACCACTGGATTAATATGTTTGTGACAAAAACCTCAATATGTTCTTGTGATAGAACCTCATAAATTCCCCAAACTTAGCATAAATGCTTGTAGGTACTATAGGTGAACGAAATCGGTCGTGACAGGATTCGAACTCGGGACCACTGGATTAATATGTTTGTGACAAAAACCTCAATATGTTCTTGTGATAGAACCTCATTAGTTCCCCAAACTTAGCATAAATGCTTGTAGGTACTATAGGTGAACGAAATCGGTCGTGTCAGGATTTGAACTCGGGACCACTGGATTAATATGTTTGTGACAAAAACCTCAATATGTTCTTGTGATAGAACCTCATAAATTCCCCAAACTTAGCATAAATGCTTGTAGGTACTATAGGTGAACGAAATCGGTCGTGACAGGATTTGAACTCGGGACCACTGGATTAATATGTTTGTGACAAAAACCTCAATATGTTCTTGTGATAGAACCTCATAAATTCCCCAAACTTAGCATAAATGCTTGTAGGTACTATAGGTGAACGAAATCGGTCGTGACAGGATTCGAACTCGGGACCACTGGATTAATATGTTTGTGACAAAAACCTCAATATGTTCTTGTGATAGAACCTCATTAGTTCCCCAAACTTAGCATAAATGCTTGTAGGTACTATAGGTGAACGAAATCGGTCGTGACAGGATTTGAACTCGGGACCACTGGATTAATATGTTTGTGACAAAAACCTCAATATGTTCTTGTGATAGAACCTCATAAATTCCCCAAACTTAGCATAAATGCTTGTAGGTACTATAGGTGAACGAAATCGGTCGTGACAGGATTCGAACTCGGGACCACTGGATTAATATGTTTGTGACAAAAACCTCAATATGTTCTTGTGATAGAACCTCATTAGTTCCCCAAACTTAGCATAAATGCTTGTAGGTACTATAGGTGAACGAAATCGGTCGTGACAGGATTCGAACTCGGGACCACTGGATTACTATACCAGCGCGCTAACTGCTCTGCCACCAAAGATTACAATACGAAGGTTGTTTTTTGATACCTGCATCATAGATTGAGACGCGCGATGGATCATCATTATAAAGGATACTTGTCGATGGCCGTTTTGTTTTAACGGATAACGAGCCGGTTTCCGGTGGTTGAACCATTTTTCTAAAATGAATTTGTCTACCACATCCCGTTGCTCTTTAAAAATACGATCCTTGACGACTGAAGTACACATGACTTAGGCTATTTATTCCATAGTCATGTGTACTTCGTTCGACGATTCAACAATACAAAGTTTGACATAAGGAAAATGAAATATTGAAAAAAAAGTAGCTTTGAATCTGAACTGTCCAAGTCTGACGCAAACACTGCAGACGGGGTATTTGACCCCATGGATTTCAAGGTCCCCCCACTGCCGCCTGAGCGGTGCAACAAGACAATGGATCGGGCCCCGACGGCTGCAGCCCAAAATGTCTTGCTCCTACCTACTTATTATATTGCATTCCTAGGACGAGAATCCTTATCGGGAAAATGCAGTCACTCGGCCAAACTTGGACACAAACATTGCGTATGGACGTCCTTTAATGGTCAGTAATCTAATAATCTTTAAATAATAACTTCTTTAAAATATGGAAAAATCGTACACTGAAAAAAATATTATGACAACCGAACTGGCTACCTGTATTTTAGCCAAACATTTGTTATCAGTATCAAAGGTTTATCTATTTATGGCTGTACTGATGGTTGTGTGCACAAATCATTTAATTGCACAAAACCAAATGTTTGGTAGTCACTATAGTTCGGTTAATTTTATCATGAAATTTTGATACTTTTAACAAAACAAAAATCAGTGTAGCATCACCAAAAACGCCAAAGTAAATACAAGATTATTATTTGCCCTATCTTCCTATACAGACATGGACTCTAATCGGAAGGATACACTAAGCAAACTTGGGTGCAACCTCTAAATAAAACGATTATTTTTACTACTGAAATGAGGACACTGAGCTCCTAGAGCGAAGACGTCAACGGAGAGACCATGTCGAGAGAATGGGAGACAATCGACTACATAAAATTGTCTCCAAGGAAGTCCCGGAGGGTCGTAGAACAAGGGGGAGACCAGCAAAAAGATGGAGTGACAGCTGGACATCCAAATCACAAGAGACAGTCTCCGACTGAAAAAAACAGGCCTTCGGGCTAAAACGAGAGGAAGAAAAAGATTATTTTGAGAATAATAGTTGTAACAGAATTTAAAAATTTGGATCAGTATCGAAAAATATTCCTTGCTGAAAATAGTTATAATTAAGAATTTCTTTGTCTTGAAGATGCCTTAAGTCCTGATGCCGTTAATCTTGAAGATGCCCTTACATCTATATACGGTATCATTTAGTACCTACCCAAGGTTCAGTCGAGGAATTTGACGAAAAGATCTCTGCCACCGACCAATCTGATAAATATTATTTAAATTGTTTTAAGGAATTGATCGACGAAGTTTTTATTTTGTAGAATTCCATTATAAAGCACTTTTTGATTCTACATGAATGATAAAAAGTGGTTTACTTTTAATTATAGACATAAAAATAAAAGTATAATGTCTTATGTGAGTAAAATATGTAAGACGATATTATGGAAATATGTATTGCTAGAAGCGGTCAGGTGCAGTCTGCCCAAGATAGAAGCTGTCGGGGTGTCAGGGAAAGGCCTGTCCATTGTTCATAGCTGGACAAAAGAAGGATGATATGATGATGATCCAATCACAGTCACATTTTGAGAAATAGTGAGGATTATCGTTTCTCAAATGCATACTGACAATAACTTTTCTTGGCGTACGAATTTGATCGCGTCAATAAAATAAAATTTACAACACAATAAATATGAAAGAGGTTAATGCCATCGTCTCCCAGCCGTACTTAATCATCCCAAGTGCATCGTCAAAAGCATATATATTCGCTTCTTTGACTCACAACCTGCACTTTTGTCATATGTCATATTTAAAAATATCCATAATTATTTCTTTCTATGACTACATAAACTACATTCATCGTTTTGAGTGTTTTTTGTCTCAATATTATTAAAAGCTCTGCAATTGCAGAGACAGGAGACGTATTGACAATGAAACTAGCGATATGTTTAGGTACAGCTCGACAAATACATAAGAGAATGCGGGTGACAGTTTTATAAAGCGTTGTTGAAAATATATAGTTGCAAAGGTCACGGAAAAAGTTACACACCCAATACCGCTGCACAATGTACATAGATCGTCGACTGATTAAATTGCTTTGTGCACAGGTGATGTCACCAGCATTCTTTTGCTTGGCGAGCCCTACTATTTTTTTACTCTTTTATTTATCTTGAACTGTCGGTCCGTACTGGAATTTCGCAATTAATTTTAACTGACTTCCCGACAATTTGGAGCTCTGAATTTTTAGAATTTGTGTATTACCAATGACAATACGTGTTTATAGCTTGATTCATTTGAAATTTTGATAATATTGAACAATTTTGTATTTCTTACAATCTTAGTGCAACTGTTTAAGTATCATTTATGTCGTTTTACACTAGATTATGCATGTTTTGTATTTGAATTTGTTTACTGTATAAAACAACTGCGTTTGATATTATGTCTGTGGACATTGGCAGTATGAAACATACGGACTGACGAGATTTTTTTTTCTTAATTTCAACGGGTAGAAAACCTAAAATGAGTACTCATTTTTGTTTAATTGACTTAAGCCAATTTCTCGACAGATATATAGAAAATGCATACTGCAACTTTCGTTGTAATGTTTAGTGTCTATAGCTTATGACTTTGGCGTACTTTGAAACTATAAGTTCGATCGACGGTGTGTGAGTGTGTGTGTGTGTCCCTTATAACTTTTGATCCACTAAATGCAGAGAGAGTAAAATTTTAGAAAATATAAAATGTTATAGGCCTACAAAACTTTTATATTCAGAATTTTGAATTTTTGTTCCAGTCAAGGATTATCATATTTTTTTTAAATTTCATTTTTCCATATATCTCAATAACGCATATATTTTTTTAAACATAGATAAATACAATATTTAAAATTTGTTTAACTAGCAGTTGTTAGCACGCTGGATTAGTAATCCAGTGTTAGCGACTTCGAATCCTGCCACGACGGATTTCGTTCACCTATAGCAAAAGCATTTATGCTTAATTTGAGGAATGTATGAGGATGTATATGTAGTTGTTACTACAAGGACATATTCATTCATTAAAAAAAATATATTTTATATAATATACTTGATTGAACTCTTTCAGTGCATTTAAGACAGCTTCTTCTTCGGAGCCATCTTTCTACTGCTGGATGTTTTTCTTCTTCAGTTTTTATTTGCAATTACATTATTGTATTCTGTATTGAAAATAAACAGTTAATTTATTTTTATTTTATTTTTTTACACAATATACGGCATAAGCCATTTACTTGTTACAAAACTAATAATTATTTACAAACAAAGATAAAAATGTTGCAACAAATAAAAATATAGACAAAGAACAAATAAAAAAATAGACAAAGAACAAATAAAAATACAGACATAGAAACTTAAAAATATAGATTCAGATAAAAATATAAAGAAAATAATTAGAGAATAAGAATTACACACCTAATAAACAGTAAAAAATAAAATTAACAATAATAATGCTGCAAATATTATAACAAAATTTAAACCATCTGAAAAAAAGAGAATCAAATGGCTCAAGACATTTTAATAGTCCTGTTGGATCTTTTAAAAGCGCCAAAGCTAAAGGATTAAACTGAGTTTATTAGTAAATTATTTATAACTAAATTCTTATATTAAATTCTCTTCGTTCGCGGCAATGTTCGTGGCAATAAGTCACGCAACATGTTGTGTCTTGATTTTGAAGTGAATATATGTAGGTATCTCTCTTAAATTTTATCATGATATTTGAGTGATGTTGACATATCTGGAACGCGATCCAGACATAATATTGCTGTCCCATCCTCTCAATTTACTAGTCTCATTTGAACGTATCCAAAATAAACGCACGATGCAATCTTTTCTTTGTGATGTCTTCCATTTCGTCAACTGGTTCGGACACGCTGAATGCATGGATGAAAGCAGTTGTTGGACGAGATCGCTGAAAGATCATTTGCCAACGGCAAATTAATGAATTGTATAATTAGCTGGGTTTGTCAACCAAATGACTATTGAATATCGTTTGATACAGAACTAGAAATATGGATAATATACATTAGAGCATGCAATTTATTATATTTTTTTACTCCTCACTAACCCAAGGGGATACTGTGGGGAGTTATGATTTCACATTTTTTAAGGCTATTTTTTTATTGCAGATAATCAACTAGTTCTGTATTCTATTGTATTCTGAAAGTTTCATCACAATGTATCTGTGTGTGTGCTATGTGCTGCGTGCTGTATGCTATCTGGCGCATTTATTTTACCTTATCGATTATAGACTAAAGTACTCGTTCCATTCTTTTCAAATTTTGTAAATATGTACATATATCTGATACTCACTTAGACCCCAATAGATTTTGAAGGATATCTGAATAGTACTTCTCGATTTTTTTGACTGTCAAATATTTCAAAGTGACCCCAAGCTCAAGAAACTTAAAATTTGAAATTTTTATTATTAAATTGGTAAAAAGGCACACCACTTTCATAAAATAGCATTGAAGAAATATCAAGTTTTTGTAATAAAATAAAGAAATAAAAAAAATATTGTAAAAACTCATTTTATAAAAATGTTGAAAATATTCCAATCAAAATTTTAATACTTTGTGTAGTGACTTGCGACTTAGTAGTGAGGAGTATAGAGTTGGCCACAACCCACTCGTTTATATCCGTTAGATCCAGACTGAAAACACAATTAAAAACTGTATCCACCGGGATCGAACCCGGGACACTTGGATCAGCAGTCAGATAGGTACCTAACCAACTGAGCCAAGTAGGCTGACATTTACATATATTAAAAGGACATATAAACTCAAACGTCGTGATTCTAAACCAAATTTCTCAAATATGTTAACAGTGTGTTTCGAAAAAATATACTTTTTAATTTTTTAAACATTTCATTACTGAATGAGCGTTACAAGATTTTTTAACTAAACATTATACTCTAAAAAAATTCTAAAGATTCTGTATTGACAGATGGAAATCTGTTTTTAGATTTAACAAATAAAATGAAATAAAATAAAAATTTATTATGATAATGCCGAGTCATCTCGGCGAAGACGTTCGGTCATATTAAAACGAACTTGAAACGGACGAAAAGAAGTGCATAATTTTTTTTTTAAGAGTGCATAAAATCAAAGTGAACGTTCGTGATGTTTTTTTTTTATTTCAGGGCAGGATTGTTTCGAAAATGCAATACTCCAAATTTGAAGACGTTTGCCGAGTATTAAAACAATGCTGCAAATTATAAGATTTTTGCCGAGTATATCAATGCTCCATATAATAAAATGTTCGCCGAGTATATAACAATGCTGCAAATTATAAGATATTTGCCGAGTATTAAAACAATGATCCAAATAATAAAATGTTTGCCGAGTATTATAACAATGCAACAAATATTAAGATGTTTGCCTAGTATTTTAACAGCGCTCCAAATAATAAGATGTTTTCCGAGTACAATACTATAAATTATGAGATGTTTGCCGAGTTTTATAACAATGCTCCAAAATATGAGATTTTTGCCGAGTATTAAAACAATACTCCAAATTTTACGATCCTATAGGAAAATTTTACTTAAGCGTGGTACCTACTTACAGAACCTTATTCAAAGGGTATGGCATCATAATAAAAAATCCTTTTAACTCAATACATTTTAAAGAGTAGAGAAGAACCTAAGAAAAAAGTGGAATTCCTGTAGTCACTATGTATAGTGTCATTTCAACAGTATATAAATATGAAGGTATGTCTGTTTTCCTAGCGTGAGCCTGCGAAAAAGACCTTGATGAATATATAGCCAGTATTATTATGTGAGTGGCTGCACTCTTGGTATATATAATTCATTATATCTCTCGGCCAGACAGAAAAATGCATTTGCTATCATTACGTTTCTTACACATACTTGCACTCCCAACTTACTTCCTTACAGGGTGACCACATTGGTGACCATACTCGTGATATTTCAAACTTTGTGGGCCGAATGAGATATCTCCCATTTAAGCAACCACATCGTCAAAACTTTTTTTTCCTCCATAAGAAGACCTTTTTTAATGAAGTGATTTAGGTAAAAGTAAGGTAAGGTAATCCAGGCAAGGTAGGGTCCTGCACACAAAGCCACAAGGTAGACCCAAACTCCGATGGCTGGATAGCGTGCAGCGGGATGTGAAGGCTGTTGGTGTAAGGAACTGAAGGGAAGCATATCAGGATAGAGGGAGATGGCGTGGAATGCTGGAGGAGGCCAAGGCCCGCAATGGGCTATGGAGCCATTGATGATGATGATAATGATGATCCAGGTAAAAGTACTAGGGGTAGATATCCGATGCTATGGTTTGACCAATTTACTCTGCTGCATTACGATAATTCTTAAACTAACCCACCCCACACATTTACAAAACCTACATCGACACTCCACTGACTAAAAGTAGTTGTAGTGTCGCTAATAGTCCTTTTGCTTGAGTGGTATACAGAGTGTCTCAAAAGTCAACGATAATACGAGAACTGGATATAGTGACTATAGGCATTGTTATTAAGGATTACGTAACAAAAATTAAAACTAAGGATTTTGAAAAATTGTAGCCACAGGACCTAAAAATTTGGTCCAGGGTGTCGATTTTCACGGTTTTTAAAACAAATATAGCGTATCTACTATGAAATTAATTATTGTCCTCCATACAACCCAAAACTATATATTCAAAGCTTAGCTGGAGTAAACATTCTTTTAGAGTTGATTTTAATTTAGTTATCTATGTTTCACTTTATATTTTCATCAACACTTCTGCCAAACCTTTAAAAATGCTATCGCATTCTTGGAATTTGAGTTATTTAATGTTTTCGTATTCCGCACCTACACAACATACGACAACAAGACTAACAAATAAATAAAAAAAATAAGAACACGCTTTTCAGTGTTATCTTCACATATTAAATATGTAATCGATTTTTCACTAATAAATTAAAATTTTCCTTAATTTTGATTAAATTCTTATTTTTAACGCTCAGCCGGAAACGCATAGCTTCGTTTACTTTGTATGAAATACAAAGTTATTAAATTTTTTCCACAAAATCTATGTAGATGTTTCAGAGCTTTGAGAAGTCGGGAAATTAGTTCAAAATCCATTGCAAAATTCCAGTAGGTACAGACTGACAGACAAGTGGGGTTATAAAGAAAGTAAAAATGGAGCCTGCTTATATTTTCCTAACATCACATATCGTGGTCTTCCTATTTTCCCTCAAGATGCACCGAATTCATCTGTTGTTTTCCAAGGAAGCCATCTTGGATTAATCTGGACAAGAAATGTCAGGGTCGTATTAATGGCGTCTGCACTGAACAAGATGGGGACCTTGAGGAGAGGCAAGACGCTTAATTGGTACCCACCTATAGGGACTCGTTTTGTAACATAATTTACAACCAGATAAGGAATTGCTTAACGCACTGCACCGACTGTCTTCTTTATGACTATGTTTATCTTATTGTCGACCTTCATAAGGACCAGACCTGATTACATTCTGTCTTGTATTATTTTTAATCTACAAACTCCGGGAGATGGTACCGCGAAGTCCACAATAACTATTAGTGATGAACAAATCAAAGATTTTTATAGTCTTGGTCCTATGAGAATGCACCAACATGGTGTCGTTATTTTCAGTATCCCTTCAAATATCATTGACTTGTTAATGGAGATTGTTGAATTATACTGCATTATTTAGATTCGCTGGTCTTTGCTCTGTGAGTAAAAAACATTTGAGATAAGCACTTATTTTCATCGCACCTAAAAAATTCATGGCGTATCAAAAAAGGTTTTTTTTATTTTTATTTAAACCTTACAAACATTCAAACAAATATTACAATAAATTCAATGTAAACAATTTATCATTGACCAACCTTGTTTGCGATATTAAATTATTATTTAAACTGCAAAGTATAAAATTTTATCCTTTTTATAAAACAAAAACTTTAACTTTTGTACTCAAAATTCAGAAGAAGAAAGAGGACAAAGAGAAGGAAAGAAGGTTGTGGTATTCGTAGTCAAACTGAACAATGCAGAAATCAGCTACCGTAATCCTCCAAGGGTCTCTGAAATGGCATTTTTATATTTCATTTTAATACATAAAAAATATCATTTTTACTAAAACATTTTAAATATTACATGCCCTTTTAATAATAATAATAATAATAATAATAATAATAATAAATCAACTCTTAATAAAATCAACTATATCAACAATATCAACTAATATAATCAATAATATATAATCAATAATATCAACTCTTGCACCGACGGAATATACAAGAAGACACGATAACATCTGCAAACACATATATTTGGAACTAGCCCACAAACATAAACTTATCGAAACACACCCCAAGTGGTATCAATACACACCCCCAGCTGTAACAGAAAATGATAACTACAAACTATACTGGAATAGAGACATAATCACAGACAGAACAAACCTACATAATCGACCAGACATTACATTAATCGACAAAATACATAAACACACATATCTAATAGAAATATCGATACCAAATACAGCAAATCTACAAAAGAAACATTTAGAAAAAATAGATAAATACATACCTTTAGCAGAACAGATAAAATCACAGTGGAAACAAGAAAAAGTAACAATAGTCCCAATAATATTATCGTCTACAGGCATCATACCAAAAACTCTCCAAAAAAATATAGACATACTAAAGTTACCCCCATACGTAATCACCAACATACAAAAAACTACAATTATCAACACATGCACAATAGTCAGAAAATTTCTACAGGTACCACTTTAAACAACTACACACAACCACACAGACACACAAACACATAGCCTCACAACTTGAGTACGCTCCGTTGTGAAGGAAATTACCGGATCATAACCGAGATCAATCTATATAATAATAATATTAATAACTAAAGTTACCCCCATACGTAATCGCCAACATACAAAAAACTACAATTATCAACACATGCACAATAGTCAGAAAATTTCTACAGGTACCACTTTAAACAATTACACACAACCACACAGACACACAAACACATAGCCTCACAACTTGAGTACGCTCCGTTGTGAAGGAAATTACCGAAACATAACCGAGATCAATCTATAATAATAATAATATCAACTTTATTCCAGTAGTATTTTGCATGAATGTATTTTGGATATAATTAGTTTTGTAGAGAGGCAATCTGAAAGTTAGATTTGTTCTGGTATTACGAGAGGGATAATAATAATTAATGGGAAGACTCCCAACGATAAGAGAATTTTATATAGATCATGTGCCCACGTTAGTAAGGGCCCGTGACGCAAGTCCCAACCACCTTTCACCTGTACTCAAATACCTATACTAAAATTCCCATACAAAAATTGTACTGAAAATTTTACCTATACTTACTAAAATACCGTCCCATACAAAAAATGTATTAAAATACCGTCCCTACGAAAAACTTGCGGAACATATATTATACACGAACTTTTTCACTTTTTTTCCCTTATATCCTATGACCATCAAATTTTGCAAAGATATTCATTGGCTCGATAGAAATTACATCTATTTGATCGAAAATGATCGTCTAGGAATCCAGATATTTAAGTTTGAAAATTCAAATTTTCATACAAAATGAGAAAAAACTCGATTTCTGGGAAGATTAAAAATCATGTTTTTTACATGCAAAAACGTGGGTAGCAATAACGAAATTTAGCGGACAGAAATTATTCAAAGTTATATTATATCTTAATCCCAAACTTCTAAGAGATCTGGCACTAAAATATAGTACCCTCTCAAAGAATATTCGAGAGTTTTTTTGTTTTAAAAATCTGATTTTTTATGCGAGAAAAACGTCAAATATCTTATTATTGTTCCCGCCGTTAGCGTTAGTTTCAATTTTTAACACCAGGGGGCGAATTATTTATGCCGGTTTGTCATTTGTATCGGTCGACCGTCAAATGTCTACATTGTGATTGTGGATTGATATGTAATGACAAATATTATTATGTAATATTTTGAAGTGACTAGACACCTATTTATAATGCTATTTTGCATACTAAATATATGAATTTATATAGATTAATTTGAATACTACAAATAGGTACGTACCACTAAAATTTGCCGTTACAAGTTCAATTTAAATTCATATTGTGTTTGTATTTTCATTCTTTAATTATTGTTATAGTGAATTAATATTTTAATCTAGTCTATTGTATACGAAGTGCATTTATTAGAGATAAATAAATAAATGAATTAATTTATATATAAATAAATAAATATCTGAGATCTTCTAACATTTCTGTCTATTTTAGGTCGCCTTTATATCTAGTAAACCTCTGGTCGGCACGATGTGGAGGCTGATATAAGAGCGCTGGGCCTTACCAACTGGAAGAGAGCCGCAGAGTGTAGGGAAGAATGGCGGCGGATTCTGAAGGAGGCCAAGGCCCACAATGGGCCGTAGGGCCAATGACGATGATGATGGCTATTATAATTTGAGTCGATTTTTTTGTGTTGCGCTACGAGCATTTTGTGACGCAACATTTTCGTATGAGCCTTGAAATTTTATTAGAGTCAATTTTTTCGCGTTATTACAAGCGACGAGCGTCACATCCAACTACCTATATCAGTCATTTTGTAAGTATACAACAGGGACTTGTGTCACTATTCCCCTTTTAAGGGGTTTTGTCAGATATGTCATACATACAAGGATTTGTTACTTTTAAATCAAAGACCGCATAATTAATACGTGTTTGGCACATCTCTATCAAAAATAATATCCATTAATAGTGAGTAATGGTATGCCAGTAGATTAGTGAGAAGTGGTAAATGATACTATACTCGATACTGCGTTTATGTATTTATTTATTTATTTTTATTGATTATTATTTTATAGCCCAATAAATTACAACGGAAATGTCGACAAATTGCAATCATTTTATTAGACGCGATGTTTCAATAAAGATTACAAGTATGCCATAACCTATGTCATCTTTTCTCTTCATCCTAAGCTATTTCTTCAAATTATGTGGGGTCGGCCCTTCTTGTCCTTATTCGCCTAGTCTTTATCTGCTGCCTGTCTGCTTCGCGTAATTTTGTGTCCCGCAATTCTCTTCTGATGGTGAAGTGCCACGTTGTCAACGGTCTGCCTGGTCTTCTGGCCTGCACTTAGATCGCTTTGCGTATCGTATTATCCTCTGGTCGCCTTATGACAACGTAAGCATAAGCAATGTTATCATTGTCTTTAATTATTCATTTGCAGGAGGATTTTTTTAAATAGGTTCCATTTTTTTTTGTTTATTTATTTGAATACCTATATGCAATAGGTCGTAAAGACTGTACATCTACTGTTTATTTAAAATGCAAAGTCGGTTTACTGTTTATCCAACAATCGATCTGCAATAGAGAGTGGATCTTCTGTTCCAGCACTCTTTGGGGGTTGAATTACTCTAAAAGCACTGTTACTCCAATTTTAAAAAAATATATCGGTAGAATTTAATTCCATAATCGGTCAACAATACAGAATATGTCAGTTGTTTATTTAAACTACGACCTTCACAAACGGTCAATTGACTCGTTATTGTATGTAGAGTCAGGCGAATGTTAGTCGTTCTTTTGACCCAAAATAGGAAGTATCCATTATTCGAAACAAAATGTAGAATAAGTTGAATAAGTTAAGCAATTTTCGAGTCGTCCTACTGTTAATTCAAAAGGCAGAGTCGATCTAATATTTATCATTAATGCAGATCTGATCGATTGTTTTTTTCTAAATGCAGATCCGATCGACTGTTCATTCTAAATGAAGATATGATTGACTGTTTATTCTAAATGCAGATACGATCGACTGTTTATCCTAAGTGGAGAGTCGATCTTGTGTTGATTCTAAATGCAAATCTGACCGACTGTTAATCCTAATATAGATCCAATCGACTGTTTTTTTTTCTAAATGCAGATACGATCGACTGTTTATCCTAAGTGTAGAGTCGATCTAGTGTTGATCCTAAATGAAGATATGACCGACTGTTGATCCTAATATAGATCCAATCGACTGTTTTTTTTCTAAATGCAGATACGATCGACTGTTTATCCTAAATGCAGAGTCGATCTAGTGTTGATCCTAAATGAAGATATGACCGACTGTTGATCCTAATATAGATCCAATCGACTGTTTTTTTTTCTAAATGCAGATACGATCGACTGTTTATCCTAAATGCATAGTCGATCTAGTGTTGATCTTAAATGCAGATCTGATCGACTGTTAATCCTAATGTAGATTCGATCGACTGTTTATTCCAAATGCAGATACGATCGTTTGTTTATTCTTAATGCAGATCCGATCGACTGTTTATTCTAAATTTAGATTTATCCTAAATGCAGATCCGATCGAATTTTCATCCATCTTTCGATCCAAAATGCAGTCCCTATAATTCTCAAGTACAAAATGAGTTATGTATTTATTAACAACATAATAAAATAGCAATGCAAGTTGTGTAGGTATCTATCGATGCATATCAGCCGACCTTGGACGTGTCGCCTCGAGCTGTTTC
Organism: Molanna angustata; assembly: GCA_963576475.1. NCBI lineage: Eukaryota > Metazoa > Arthropoda > Insecta > Trichoptera > Molannidae > Molanna > Molanna angustata. Next base: position 7,654,620 of record OY754979.1, on the reverse strand, counting down.
GTCCGGTTCGGGTTCAGGGACGTAGCGCCGCCGTCGCCGGCCGCGTCGTGAACAACACCCGCCTAAAATAATAACTCGAGTTGCATACGACAGTGCATGATGCGACGCGTGTGTGTATATTGTGTTAAAATGCACTCACAGGGTGATTACTAAACACGTGCATTTAAATATAAAAAATATTCTTACATATTATAATACGTACTTTTATGCAATTACCCGACGGTATAAGATTTGTTCCTAATTTGACGGTTTTCAAAAATTTGTAAATATTTACTTTATTATATCAAAGTGTTAATTTTTTTTCTAGTGAGTGTAATTAATTTGTGTTTTCCATGCAGACAACCAATTTAATTTTTAGAAGATCAATAGTAAAAAATTTTAATAGAATAACTTTTTACATATTATGCCTTAAGTTTCATTCTTCTTCTACTTCTATTAGTGTCATTGCAAGTCGCCCCGACATTGACGACCACCATAGAGAAAGCCTCCCTATCTTAGGCAGTGCGAAACAGCTCCTCCACAGTTCTTATTAGTGAAGTAAAATGTTCGGTTGAGTACCTACTGTTAAATTTCGTAGAATTATTGTCATTTAACAATTGAAGAAATATCTCCTATGATTTTAAATATTCTTTATTTATTTTAATGATATATAGAACCAACAGTTTAAAATAGTATTTACATAGGTATTACAGTATAAGTATATGTTTTTAAATTACCTATAGAAAAGAACAGGATTACTTTCTTCTTCTTCTTCCGAAGGCTCTACAGCCCATATCGAGCCTTGGCCTCCATCAATCGTCGCCTCCAACTCCTCCTGTCTACCGCTGCTGTCCTCCAGTCTGCCACTTACAGTAATTGTTCCGCATCCCTTTTCACCTCATCCTCCCATCGCAGCCTGGGTCTGCCGACCTTCCTTCTTCCACCCGGATGTCCCTCAAGGATCCTCTTGGGTGCCCGTGATGGCGGCATTCTCTGTACATGCCCAGCCCATCTCAGCCTGCTAAGTCTAGCATGTACAGAGAGCCTAGGAGTCTTATAGATGCTGTATATTTCATCATTATACCTTATTCTCCCAGCTTCTCCATCATTCACGGGTCCCAGTATTTTCCGTAGCACTCTCCTCTCAAATGTATCCAGTATCTCTGCGGATCTTGCTGTCATCGTCCACGCTTCGCTCCCGTATATCACCACTGTTCTTATTATAGTCTTATACAGGGTGATTTTTGTTTTTCTGTGAACACTTTTTGATTTAAGCACCGGGAGCAGAGAGAAGAATGTTTTGTTACCAGTTGTGATCCTTCTTATTATTTCTATGTGGTCTTCATTTTCCTTGGTTATGGTGGACCCCAGGTAAGAAAATTCATCAACTACCTCGAAGTTTCGGTCCCCAAACTGAATGCTGCGTAGAGGGTTATTTCTTTAGTTTCTGGATTGTTTCATTAGTTTCGTCTTGCTTTCATTAATTTCCAATCCAACCTCATATGCTGTTGTTTCCAATGGTTCAAGAACCTCTCTTACAGCTGTCAATGATCTTGCCACTATGTTGAGGTCATCCGCGTATCCTACTATCTGGCTGCTTTGGAAGTATATGTTAGGGTTTGCGTTACTGTGGAATGTTTTACGAATGACGTATTCCAGACTAAGATTGAATAATGTAGGGGCCAATCCATCACCCTGCTTGAGTCCTTGCGACACCATAAATTCATCTGTAAGCTCTCCTCCAATCTTCACTTTGCATTTTGTAAAGGATTACTTTACATCTCCTTAAATAATGTATATTGTAATAACAGGCATAGAGGAATCGTTTGACACATTTTATAAAAATAACTGTAATTGTTTTTTTATCAATTGATGGTTCGGAGTAGAGGATATTTTTTTTATTATTTTTTTAATAACAAAATGAATATGTCCTTGTTAAACAAGTACATATACATCTTCCAACATTTCCTAAAATAACCATAAATGCTTGTGCTATATGTGAACGTAATCGGTCGAGGCAGGATTCGAACTCGTGACCACTGGATTACTAACCCAATGCGCTAACCGCTCTACCATCAACCCAACTGATTATCAAATGGACGCGGGTTTAAAACTTGAATCAACCGAATTGGTAACCAGGTGTTGGTAACCTGGAGCGGTAAGATTCCATGATCACTTTTTACTTTGACACGTGACAAAATGTCAAAACAACAAAAAATGCAACAACACCTAATGAAAATATTTGAAATAATTCTATTGTCCATGAAATAGAATCATCAATCCAAAAATAAATTATGCGGTTTCTCAGATAGATGTTATTTTACAAAGTATAGTATACTATTACATAATAAATGAAAAATAAAATTAAATAAAAAATACTATACCGTAGGTCTCAGGAGGTTATATATTATAATAAATGATACATATATTTGTTACTCTTATGTGAAAACATATTATTGGGATGCAATGAACTTCTTCTTCTGCTTTAGTTAGGACTGTGTCCTGTTATTCTCGGAGCCTGCTCTTGTGAAGTGGACGTCCAGCTATCCTTCCATCGTTTGGGTGGTCTTCCAGGGGGTCTGCCATTTGTTATCTCCCCATCCGCTGCCATCTTCACCACTCGATCGGAACCCGCTCTCCCCACATGATCTCTCCAATCATAGTTTTTTTTCATATTATATTCTCACTTACATTGTATCCTTTTTGTTTTCGACACAAATAAAAAACACATAATTACCAAAATACATTTATACTAAAACCTTCACATCAATCCTTTGATGAAGGTATTGATTTTGTAATCACCCGGTGAGTTAGTCACATTGGTAAAATGACAGAAATATCACTTGAATGGCAAATCTATTTTTGTTGAGCCTATGTTAATCTTAAACAGGATATTTAGTATGTACATTGTACATCTATTGTACGCATGCACAGCGCATGGAAACTTACGGAATTATATAGCATGTCACTTAACTATACGTTAACTACATGGAAAATCATCAAAAAGCAATATGTTCGAAATAAACATATGATGAGCTAATATATTTTATTGTGTATTGCTTCTTTGGCAACTAACTATGTTATTAATTTAACATAGTGCCTGTTCCGGATAACAAGTTGCCACATTCTGAAGACAAACGTATTATGATGATTATTTATTTATTAAGATGACAACATACAGCGTAGGTATAGTGAATTATATAAAATAAAGATGACTTGAGTAAATATTAAAGCCAATTACAGGTTGACACTGGAGTTATTGTAGTATATTAAGATAAGTTAGGAATAGTTACATATTATGGTGAGATATTGTGTGAATGATGTATGAAATTGTATATATAAATGTGTGCAGTATATTAAGTGTTGAGTAAGATTATGAGGATGATATTTTAAGTATGATATATTTTTTTAAATGTGGGGGCGCTTAGTAAGAATATGTCAAACTCTTGGAAATGCCTATTGTATGTGGAAATGCCTATGTTTATCTAGACTGAAAATTACAATTACAATAACCTGCAAAATAAATGCATATTTGTTAATTACCTAATGACAATTATTTCTAACATTCATTTCATCATAGCACATCACACAATGTGGGAGTGTGAATTAACTTACAAAAATAAGCACGACACGTGAGTGTATCCCCACACACCAATCTGGTCTAACCTAAAAAGGTAACATTCAGAAATTAACATTCATTTGTTGAAGAAATTAGCGTGTATGGTAGGTAGGTACGTAACCATTTTTTTTTTTATTACATACCTATACCAAAATTTACATAATTTTATATAAGCAACATAACAAATAAATTGGTTTGGTTTGAACCACCTCACTAAGCCTGGCCTGTTCCGAGGTGGTAGACTAGTTACATAATATTAATTACTAAGTCATTGTAAGCTGTTAGTAGCCCATGGTCCACTTATTGAGTCCGATGTTAGTAGTTTTGTCGTTTACATATATGTTGTTATGAATTGAGAATTTGTTGACAATAGTTGATCCCTTTGCAATATAACCATGTTTGTATTGTATGTTTTGGTCATGTATTTTCTAATAAATGTATGTTCTTTATATCTTTTGCAACTAAATTTAGGATCTTTGGAGCCAAGTATTGATAATGTCTTTGTCCGTATGTATAAGTGTTTGTCTTCGGAGTGATTAGTTGATGTCTGTGTCTTGTATCGTGAGATGCAAATATATATTTTTTTATTTTCTTAAAAAATAATGAATATGTCCTTGAAACAAGTATGTATACATCCTCATACATTCCCTAAACTATGCAGTAATGCTTGTGCTATAGGTGAATGAATTAGATCGTGGCCCGATCCGAACTCGCGACCATTGGATTACTTACCAGCGCGCTAACCATTCTGCCAGCATCCATCAAAGAATGGATAGAATAATAATGATTTTAATTATTATCTCCAAACATAACATTCTTATGTATAGCACATGCTTAAACTAGTTATATATGTAGGTTCATATCCATATAAATCGATTCCTGTAATAAAATTATAAGTGGAAATTGTTCTCAATGAGCCATAAGATCATTACTACGAGTGTTGGTTTTTCTTGGAAATATCATGTGGGTTTTTCATATTCCAGTTCAATGAAAATTTTGATAGTACATGTATCTATATCTGTTTCCTGCGATTGACCTATGATCTGTAAAATTATATTTCCTGATCCCAAATTCTGCGAAAACATTATTATGATATCTTAGATCAGAGCAACAAAATAATTAAATCTTATTTGATATATCGATACCATTCGCTAGAATTTGAAAATCAAAATTTTCTGCCATCTGCATTTTCGTTTAACGTCGTCTTAATAATATACGAGTATCTTCACAAATATTCAAGATAAGATCATATTAATAATATTAATTTATCATTTTTTACGATTCCTTTTCCATTTAAGCACCGACTTATAATAGTGCATCCACTCATCATAATTAATATGGTTTTCACGCGACCGGTGTGTGGTGTGTGTGTTGTGTTTTTATTTTATATACACCCGCACAACTGTCGCTGCTTTCCTTACATTTTGGAATGATCCGTAATGGTATGAATGAATATTCTTAGAGCGTTTTTCTCATTCATAGGATATGTTTATCGTAGCCGTTCGGTTTCTATGCGGGCGTCCTGGGTTCGATTCCCAACAGAGGAGAAATTTATATAAATTCTTTTCTCACGTAAATATTGCTCTGGGCTGGAAACACTGGTTAGTTGGAAGAAATTGCCATACGGCAATAAACTCGCCACTTGCGCAGGGTGCAAGGAAGTGTTCATTATTATTATTATTTTTCCTTTGCTCCAGATATTTTTAAAAGTATCAAATCTTTGTTTATTTTATATATCGATTTCAATGAATGCTATTTTTCATGTTTAAATTTTTATGTGTGATATATTTTTGTTACTTTTTGCCATATAAAATACATAGTAATAATAATTTTTATCAGAAAAACAATCTTATATCAAACTTACAGTATCTTGTAAGTATGGTAGGTATATGAAGGATGCATACAGAACGGACTGAGGATGAATGCCAGCAAATCAAAAGCAATGGTCTTTGAAAAGAGTGAAAGCAGAACAGCGTGTCAAACAAGAGTAGAGAAAGATGGCTCAAGCAAGTCAACGAATATGCCTGCCTGGGAAGCATGTCAAGAAAATGGGCGGCTTGATAAGGAGATCGAAAGAAGAGTTATAGCAGGAAACGGAATGAATGGAGCACTTCGGCCATTTATGAATGATCGCGACATATCAAAAGAAAGCCAAAATTTTACAATCATAAAGCTATCGTAGTGCCAACCTTGACGTACATATGCAAGTGAAATCTGGACATATGTAGCAGACGTAGCACGAAAGCAGAATAAATGCAGCTGAAATGAGATCGTTAAGATGAAAATGTAGAAGAACGATGTATGACCAGGGTAAGAATGAATGATGAAGAAAGATGTAGGTAACTAATAATAGAATGAAAGTGAACACATTGATATGAGGAAAATGAATGAGGAACGCATGACGAAGAAAATATACAATGCGGACAGGAATAGAATGAAAGGCCGGGGTCGCCCAAGAAAGGGATAGCACGACCATGCGAACGATATTATGAAAGACGGAAATATTAGAAGCGTGAACAATAGACGAACATGTATGGGATGATGCATGAATGTTGACGAGGCGATGGATGCGTGCCAGGATAGAAAAAAATTGGAGCTCGGATCTCTCTGCCTACCCCGCGGGGACATGGCGTGATGGTATGTATATATATATGAAAAATAAATACGTATTATAACATATCTTTAAATAGATAATACAATAAAAAATTGGAAATTCTCCCCGAAAAAAAAGGAAGCCTTGTGCTTCAGGGAGGGAGTTCAGAAAATTCAAAAATCACTAATATAAAAAAAAACAATAATTATTTACATTATTATTGTATAAATTAAATATTCTTTATCTGCGTATCTTCATTTGTATGGAGTCTTTCTTCAGACGAGCATGTCTATAATGAGTGGTATTTCCTCCTCATCAGACAGTAGTTATGGCATTGGGAGATTCCAAGGGTATTTGTCACGCGCCTCATATAGTATCCTACCTTGGTCTTACTGATACTGTAGGTACTAGTAGGTACCTACCACAAGACATCTCTCGACGTTTATCCTTTTTTGTTCTTGTTGGCGAAATTCTGCATGGAGTTGACTCTGTATCATTTTTGGAAGATCGCCAATCATATAATTATTAGTTTCGCATTAGGATGTTAACACCACAGGTTTATCCTACGTCCATTTCATGAGAACAAAGAATTGTATTTCATTTTCAATAAGAAAACAATTTTGTTTAAAGGTATTTCTCCCTCTCTCCTTAGCTTTCATCCCACATGCTGGTGGAGTCAGCTCTTGTTTCTGCGCTCCTCCAATTCGTCCTATCCTGAGCATCATCCTCGGAGACATTATATTCCCGCATAATATCATCCGCCACCGAGCCTTTCCATCTTCTTTTGGGACGCCCTTTGGGTCTTTTGCCGGACACTTGATAAACCAGTGAAGTGTTTGTTACATATTATGTATTCTGGCGATTTCCTTCGAATATATCCGAACCACCATATATTTCCGTCTTTCAAATAAATAGACAAGGTCACTAGATTTAGTTTCTTGAGGCTATCAAGAGCCCTTTTGATAATGCGTCCAGAAAAATTAAGTAATACGCTGTACTAAACATATTGACGAATGACGATGTCTTAACTGTAAGACGGACAAGTAACGAGCATTTTTGCTTTATTTGGAAACGTATGATTTTAAGGATTCTGAAGATTGTTTGGAAACGTATGATTATGAGGGTTTTGGAAGTACAGTGTTACGTGGTGTTATGCTTTGTATGGAGCAGATATAATTTTTGAAGCTATAATTGAGCAGGTTATAATTTACAAAACAGTGTTTGAATCCCTTCGATTAGAGATTGTGGTGAAATGTGTGGCCTAATAAGCAAGACGTTAATCTATACCCATTTGACCTTAGTTCCAATCGGAATAGTCAATAAGAAGAAGGATAAAACGTCCGATTCTATAACATTTTAAGAACGTTCCGGCTAAAATAGGTGCATTTCTATTCCACTTAGTCCAAGTTAATATTCTATAACGCTGAAATAGGAACGTTCTTACTCCAAATAAGTCACAAGTAAGTTCAATTCCCTATTCTATAACCACATTTTATTATAATCAACTGTCAAAACTGAATTGGAAGCGTACTAGTTATTTTCACAGCAGTCCTGGATATTTTAGTTAAGATGAAAACACCAGTTGTGTACGGAAACAAACAAAAATGGATGATTTACACGTGTTACGTTATGTTGAAAATAAAAACTTAAGAATATTAGTGCACATCAATTGAAATGTTAGGTTAGGCGACATCACGGTGACATGACATAAATAAACATGGCCGAACAGTGCGCAGTACGCATGCGTAGTCTGCGCCATAGATAATTTGAGTTCAAATTATTATCTACGGTGCACTAATTTTGGGATAACCTAGTCTTCACACCATTTTTGTAAATATAACCTACAAAAGTTTGGTAAAAATAGATTGCTTAGGTTTGTTTGTAGTTATAATTGCGACTGGCGTGAGCCAGTTGCATTATATATAAAAAAAAAATAACTAAAATATTAAAATAAATGACTAAATTGGTATTTTTACCAAACTTTCGAAGGTTATGTTTAAAAAAATTGTGTGAAGACTAGGCTATCCCTATTTTTGTAGATTAAGTTTTAGTTCCTATTTTAGTTTAAAAAGTTACTGAATTGGACATATTGAGGAAGTATATCATGTTCTTGTTTCAATGACATATTCATACTTAAAAAAAAACATTAGTTCTCATAACATAGTCCATGATATGAGAACAACGCCATCTCATCTCCACATCTTACATGCACCATTATTCAGGAAGGTCAGATAAGCCTGAGCTTTGGTGGCTTTGTTCAAATCCAATTAAGACGACGTTATTAGGAGCCTTTTCTGTAATGTCTCCAGAGTATTGAGGGATGCATAATTAGCAGATATAGACGCATGGATATGTATTTTTACATAATCAATGGGTTCAAATGAGTTTAAAACAAATACCAACAGTAAAACAATACACTGCACTGCCCCATGTTTAAATGTTAAACAGTTTGCGCCGTTTTTTATATGGAATGCAATTAGAATGATTTAATCGAATAACTTAATCATATATAACACAACCATTTTTCATTTATCAACGATGAAAATAATTCAAATGAGATATAATATGTAATATGAAAATATCATACAAAAAAGGCGATAAGTGCTTTGTTATTCCCTTCATGGTCATGCTGTCAAGTTGAATAACCATCAGAGGGTTATGTTATATTATATTACCGACATTTTAATTCATGTTGTTTTTTTATTATTCATATTTATAAATAAATTAAGTAATAACGTAATGCTTCTGCATTATCGGTTTGCATCGAGTACCTACTCTTTTCCTAATTTTGTCTATTAAATTAATGTAATGATACCTACTCAACAATATTTCGTTTTCCCTTTTATTTGTGTATTTTTTAATAATTTTCTATAAACCACATTATTTAATTGAAATAATGTGACCGTTTCCTGAACTCACCGTTCCCTATTCAGGCTAATTTTCAACTGTTGTTTCCGACAGTTGAAAAATAGTCTGAGGAGCAGCGGCATAGCTACTTAACATCAGGAACCAAATCTGTGATGTAATTCCAATATTTTTTCGTGAGGAAAATGTAAAGTTTAGAGGTTATTTTTTAAATAGCAAGATTAGTATTTAAAATAGTAAAAAAAAAATATCCGGTAGATTTTCATATTCCCTTTCGATTGAAGTAAAAATCTACTTCATAGGCCTTGTAGTTTTTTAGTTACAATAAAAAAATAAAAAAAGCGTTTTATTAAAACTAATTTTACAATAAAAGTATTAAGCAAATTATTATAGAACTCCATATGATAATGATATCCATATCATGGGTAATCAAAACCCTCACGATTACGCATATCATGGATATAAATATCATAATATGGAGTTCTATAATATGTTAGGATATTATAGAACTCCATATGATAATTATATCCATGATATGCATAATCGTGAGGGTTTTGTTTTCACCGTTTGACCATGGGGGCAAGTCTAGTCAACCGTCGGAATCAAAACCATCCATGTTTACCCATATCATGGATATAATTAACTTATGAAGTTCCATAACAACGTCTATTAAGCCTATTTTTAAGCGTTTCTTGAATTATGACATAGCTCAACCCAAAAACCATACGTACATTTATTTATACGCGTATAGTTTTTTTTTTATTGGGTCGGTGAAACAAAAGAGTCTATACCAGGAATCGAACATACCCTGTCCCAGGAACTACAATGAATGAAATTTGAATTACAATCAAGAACTATTATTGTATTATGCATATAACCTTCAAAAAACCTTTGTTGATTTAACTTGAATATTTTCCTTTCCGAGAAGTGTATTACGCAATCTTATTCGACATCGAATCATGTCATAATTTTGAGGTTTCGTCGGTACCTACATTGATTATGACGAAGGTCAATGATTTTGTTAGAGCTGTCTGGATTTTAAATTTATTAATTTTCCTTCCTATCTTGATTTATTTTATTTTTTTATGTATACCAAACCAGCAAAACCCGGCAGACGCTGTCCTGCATTAGTATAATTATTTTCTTCTGTATATATAAAAATGGATGATCATTACGCGATGCCTCCGAATCATTAGCTGAATGATGGTCTCCGTTAAGAGATGTAAGCTGAATTGTTTCGGACATATTCGAAGAAAACCGCCATAAAACGTACGCAATACTGCACTGGACTATCAAATTCCCGGCAAAAAACCAAAAGGACGGCCTAAAAGACGATGGTGACGAGCTTGGTGGCGGAGGATATGCCGGCATGTAATGTCTCTGAGGACGATGCTCAGAGCTGAACGAAGTGGAGCGCAATAGAGAGAGCTGACTCCACCACCATGTGGTTTAAAAGCTAAGGAGGAGACAGAATGATCTTTATGTAATCTGGAATCTGTTATTGTCACATATTGTCACAAAAAATTATTGCGACAAACTTTTCAAGTGACAATTCTCAAACACATCAGTGAGGGGACAGTGGCAAGGAAGGGATACACGGAAATGTGCTTTTCCTCTTTATATCCAGTCTATTTGGACATCCTTTATTTGAAAATTATACAGGACATAAGAAGCACTACTAACTTTATATTATGAAGAAGATGTTGTTTTTCGACGTATACATATAGGTACATTACTCGTGGTGATTGCATTCCTTCACGAAAATCACGCCTGCATATTTTGGCAAATTGGCAATCGGAAAAACCCCTTGTTGCTGTTATGTAACAGTTTTTTGTGTACATACACTTTTAACCTGTCGTAAGGATCCGTTACTTCGAATGAAAACATTTTTGTTGACCTCTGGAGTTCGATAAAAACACTTCTGCTTCTTAAGACATTTTTATAGGATATGGCTTAGGGAATTCTTTGAAATCTTGTGATTTACCGAACTAGATATAAAATATATATGTAAACCCAGAAGTCATTTGATAACATACATATCCCCTTGAATCAAAGAAAGCAGACGCTGAACTGGAGTTGCTGTAAAATTGAGGATCATATTATAATATGATCCTCAATTTTAGACATTGGTTAAAAAATAGGAGCGTCTGTTAAAAAATTCTCTGATGACATAGGCTGGTATTTCGTTAGTTATCTTGAGAAAAAAATAAGAAAAAGTTGAGGTACCTCACTGTAAGATTGTTTTAAGGAAAGATCTATCTTTCCTTGGCAACGGTATTTTGGACAACCTATAATGTACAGTAAGTTAAGATTAATCTTACCTTACTTTGAGTGTATCTTTTTGGCCATCGTCTGCGAGCGCCACTACTTTTAATTAATGGCAACTCTATTTTCTATGGTTCGTGTGAATCCATGCCGTACGATTTTGACATTTTGTTGTTTGGTCATAAAAGTTCGCGAGGTTATATTACAATTTCTTCGTTTATTTTCGTATTTAGATAAATAAACACATAAAACAAAATAAACGGCTGGGCACAATTATTTGGAATCTGGTAAGTTAATTAAATACTTTTGTTATTTTATTACGTATTTACAGTATTTTCATATGAGTTATAAACATTGATTTATAATGTACAACGTACCTTATAAAAGCATTTATATTACAGTGGGAATCTGTATTCTTGCTATATCTACTAAAAAAGATTATTAATTTTGTTCATTATTGCTTTTATAAGATGTTGAATTTGACAATTCTGAAAAAAAAAACAACAATGAACAAGAGTTATAAAAAAACAAGAATTATATGAAATTACTTATCATAACCGTAAACTAGATAAACTTCCATACATAAAATAAAGTCTTACTATAATATCTTTGCACTTTTCACAATTTATATTTTACTGTACGCAAATTAGTACATTTTAACCAACAAAAATGATGTTTTCAGAGAACTGTCATTCTGCTCTAGAAAACTTTGAACAATGAAACATAGGTTATGGAATGAACACGAACAAACAAAAGCCAGGGATAATGTTCGCCAAGAAAGCAGTCCTTCAGGACGTCCTCCCAAAAGATAGAAGGATAGCTGGCATTCGACGTCACAGGAAGGAAACTGACACAGGACTTTAACAGGCTAACAGATCCAAAAAGAAGAAGAAGACTTATGGCGACAGTCGACGGTAGGTATTGGATTTTAAAATTATCCATAAAAATCTTGAGTACATAAATGCTTTATAAAGGCCTTAACGACTAGTATAAGAAAATTTTGAGCGTACATGGTTTACTTAAAAAGAATCTTTTGAGTGTCTATAGAAACAATTACAATGTTATTAGTGCTCGCCATATAAGAGGATGTAGGTGACAGTTTTATAAATCATTTTTGCAAAGGTCAGGGGAAATGTGCCTCAATACGCTGTATAACGTCGAACATCAACTGATTTTATTGGTTGATACAATTTAAATTGTTAAAATTGGTTTATACACAGGTGATATCACCCATATACATTCGCTTGGCGAGTCCTATACATACTTTAAATTGATTTTGACAAGATTGGTTAAAATACTTTTTTATATCATCATACATCAGTAAAGCCAAAACTGTAGATAGAATATGTCGGTACAATTTAAATCCATAGATGTCATTATAATTAACTTCTTTGGTATAATTCATGCTGTGCTAGTATCATCATTCATACTAATATGAAATATGTTTTGGTTTTCTACTATTATTTAATACAATGACTGTTATGAAAAATCCTATTAAATTAGCCTATTATTATTTTGATGTTACTATTATTTTTCCTTTTTTTTCAGTTATGAAATGTTACCATGACCACAAAGAAAAACCTCATAGAAGACAACATCTGATATTGTAAACAACACCACCGATTCTGCTTATGGGGCTATCTTAATATAAAAATTTGTCTATCTTAATATAAAAATATACTATCGTTAGAAAATAAATCGTTAGAAAGAAATCCTGGTAGTAAAATTTAGAATGAAAAAATGTATATAAATATATAAATTTCTTATGTATGGAAAAGTTCAGTAATTTGATTTCATGTTATTATGTAAAGAGCTTGAACATAGAACTGATAAGCTTTCCATAAATAACGAAAAATTTCTTCATATGATATCACATGTCGAAATTGTCAAAATGCTCTAACGTCCTTTAAAACAAAATTTATCTGCTTTTATTAAAATATTTCATACAACATAATCATTCTACACCATACTGCATTAATAGTTTGTCTATCTTAACATAAAATTATACTATCGTTAGAAAATATATATTCCTGGTAGTAAAATTTAGTATGAATAAAAATGTATTTAGATAAATTTCTTATGTATGGAAAAGTTCAGTAATTTGATTTCATTTTATAAGGTAAAGAGCTTGAACATAGAACTGATTAGCTTTCCATAAATAGCAAAAAAATTCTTCATATGATATCACATGTTATAATTTTGAAAATGCTCTATCGCTCTTTAAAACAAAATTTATCTGTTTTTATTAAAATATTTCATACAACATAAGCATTCTTTACCATATTGAAATTGTCAACATTTCAAGAAGAAAAAATGAACGCTTACTATGGTGTGGAGAGTTTAGTGTTGGCCACAACCCACTCGTTTTTTATTGATGTTAAATAAACAAATATACTTTAATACAATGTCTTTTAATTGCACGCTGTTAATGTTGCACTGCTTTAACATTAAAGTATGTAAATGTTGGTTTGATACAAATCAATCGTACATGATTTGATGTATGCAGATGAAACAGTTTTGATTGCATTACGTGTGATTGCAGTATTTAGTAAATAAAGTGTATGAAGGATGCCTGCAAGAAAAAGATGACATGACCGTGAGAACGATATTTTGATAAACAGAAATGTAATAAGCATAAACAACAGACGATGCATGAATGTTGACAAGGTGATGAATGTGTGTCAAGATGAAAAAATGGGGCGTTCCATTCTCTCTGCCTACCCTGTGAGGAACATGGCGTGATGGCATGTAAGTATATAGTATAAGTCCACATTTCATGTGTTTTGTAATAAATATGTACCTTATATATTTATTTGTATTAAACAGTTTTATTATTTATTATGCAGATGAAACAGTTTTGATTGCAGAACGTGTGTTTGCAATATTTAGTGAATAAAGTGTATGAAGGATGCCTGCAGAACGAATTGAGTATTACCTTATGTTAGTAAATCTAAGATACTGGTATTCGAAAAAACTAAAAGTATAATCTGTGATACATAAAGAAGAATATTATAGCAAAACTGGACGAAGGCTGTCACATGAACGACCTGATAAGATTAACCGACAGGGCGATTGCCGCCGCCACACATTGGAGTGGCAAAATCTGAATTCCGGACTCGTTAAGTAAGTAAGTATTAGCAAAATGAGAGTGAATGCCCTGAGGTAGTTTGGCCATATTAAAAGAATATACAAGGGTGTACGAGACGGGAGTGAATAGTATGGGTCATTTTAGAAAAGTGTAGTATGACCATGTGAAACGTAAGAAACTTTAACAATTGACGAGCATTTATGACACGATGCATAAATGTTTACAAGATTAGAGGCGTATGGCATCAGGTTTTAAGGGTAAAAAATGGATTTATTATTCTTTGAGTAAATTTTTGTGTTATAGAAGAATGAAATTGGTAACTGATAAAATTAAAACCTTGGTCCACTATATTAGATTATAATATATAAAGTGCACACTTTAAAATCAGGAAAAGAATTTAATTCATATTATGTAGTATTTCATTGTATGTAGTCAGGAAATTTTGATGCAAAACTTATTTCATTGGTATAATCAAATTAAAATTTGGATTTGCTAAGAAAATGCCAAATTTTATTTTTATTAGAATCAAATAATAATAAATAATTTATATAGCGCCGTTTAATGATTCAGGATCATTCCAAGGGCGCTTATATTCTGTCTAATGTTGCTCTATGAAACAAAGCTGTTTTCAGTCCTTTAGAGAATGTGCTCTTGCTTTGTGCACTACGGATATCTGGAGGCAATCTATTCCACTTTATAGGACCACTCACGCTTAAGTATCGATCATTGTAAGCCGCTTAGTTGTCTCTGTCTAACTTCTTTAGGGAGTTGTTACTCTGTGATCCAGAAGAACTGAGTGTGAGATGCTTCCCAGTTAGCTCTTTTCTCTGACATAACTCTTGAATGTACTGTGGTGCCAGGTTATTCAAAGCATTAAACACTGTCAAACAAATGATGTAGTCAACTCGCGCTGGACGCTTCAACCAGTGTAGTCAAAACAAGAGTTCATTAAGTTAAATATGTACAATGAAAGTACCCATATCCAAACCTAACCTAAGCATACACATATTTCTAGTAATGGAACACTCCTAAAATTGTACATTTTACTTCCTCTTGTATTAGAATTATTATGATTTTTTTTCATAAGCATACATGTAAAACTTTGAAGTTATGGATTTTAAATACTTTCTTCACATAAGCATCGAGTTAATTTTATGATACCTGACATTGTTTAGGTCATAAAATTCAAATCAATATTTTATAATGAGATTTTTTTTAACAAATTCAACAGTGCGTTTGTTAAAATATAACTGCTTTTTTATCGAATATGGCCTTGAGGTTCGCGTATTCGTGTAAGTTAGTAATTAAATATAATTATTTAAATTACAGAAGTCTCCAAAAAATATGTTGTTGACTATTTTTTCCACATTTGTATGGATAAGGTAGCTAAATTGGTACCTCACCATTACCTCACCGAAATCTCACAAATATCGTAATTTGACAGATAATGACAGTCGCGTGAGATGCAGATAGGGTAAGATAACTTGTGTAATACCAAATAACATCTGTAATACGACTTGAGAATTTGGAGAGGGAAAGATTATCTCACCGTTTTCTCATATAACATGCGTAATACGACCCATAGTCCAGTTGGCTGTATAGAATCTTATTTCAATATTTTTTGTCAAAAATCAAAAAAATTAAATACTCTGAGAAGTGACTTGGAAGTGAAGAGTATAGCGTTGGCTACAACCCTCTTGTTTTTATATAATATTCCTTGATCATCATTTCTATTCTATTTGAAAGTTTTCATTTTGAGAAATTAATTATTTCCGCTGTTTTTGATACCGATATTACATCTTCTTCTTCTCTTTGTGACGTATCAGGTCCGACGTTGGCGATCACTCTAAAGAATGCCTCTCTGTCCTGCGCCATTCGGACCAGCTCTCCTACCTGAGTTATTCCAGTCCACTGTCGGATATTGCGCAGCCAACACATCTGCCTTCTCCCAACTCCACGACGACCCTCAGTCTTGCCCTGTATTATCAGCTGCAACAATTGATACTTTTCTCCTCGCAGAATGTGGCCCAGATATGATACCTTACGAATTTTTAGATTTGTCAGGAGTTCTCTGCTTGTATGTACTCGACGCAAAACTTGTACGTTGGATATTAAATCTGTCCACGGTATTCGAAGCATTCTTCGATGAATCTACATTTCAAACGCTTCTAACCTGTTCATTGTATTAACTTTAAGCGTCCAAGTTTCGCAACCATACAACAGGACGGACCAAACATAGCACTTTATCATTCTCTGACGGAGTTTCAAATTTAGGTTGTCATTGCAGAACATTGCGATATTACATAATTGGTTTTAAAAATATGTATTTTAAATAAGTTTATGGCCCTGGATGAAGATGAGGAATGAAAAATTCTTCTTCTTTTTCTTCTTTCTCTTTGCCTTGACGTACTATAGGTAGGGTCACCTCTTCTAATCTTTCGGCGCCAGGATGATCCGTCATGTATTGTCGTGGCTGGTATTTATATTGGTACTCATACATATTACCCCACCATGAGGATAGTGGACGTCCTGTTTGATCCTGTTTTGTTTTCTGGGAGTGCCAAAGCAGTTTATACCACATGAAGTTTAGGCTTTTTTATACATCCGCTATATCCCTTACGGGGTAAGCAGAGGGAACCGAGTGCCATACTCCTCTATTTTTGCACGCATTCCTGGTTTGCTTTACAGCCATGCATCGTCGCATCCATGCTTGTCGATTGTTTAAACTTCTTATGTTTCCTTCATTCGAAATATCATTCACATGGTCATGCCATCCCTTTCTGGGGCGGCCTCTACTATTCACTCCATCTCTTACACTCATGTATAATTTTTGGTCAGTTGTTCATCATTAATTCTTTCAATTTGTCCAAACCACCTCAAGGCATTAACTTTCATTTTACTTATGATATCCTTCTTCATCTTGCATTCTCTCCTTATGTCATCATTTTTCATTCTATCATATATCATTCTAAGGTATTCTCTTCTTAGTGATCTGATGTATTCTAATTTCATGCGTCTTTTGCCACGTCCATGTTTTACTAGCATACGTCAAAGTACAATTGCATTATGTACGGCGCTATATTGCATTATGTACGAAAATTCTGGCTTCATTTGAAATTCTTAAATCGAACATTACTGGTCTGAATGCTTCGTTTATTCTATGACCTTCCATAACTCTTCTTTCAATGTCTTTATCAGGTCTTTTGTTCCGTTAAAACATACTCCCCAAGTATAAATATTCCTCTACTTATTCTAGACATTCGATCTCTACTTTTATCATACATACCTACAGTTATATCTTCAGTTTTTTTATCATTGCTTTTTCGTTACGTATCCACATCATCTGGGGACTACTCCAAAGCTTCGTTAAATTAGCTCATTACGAATTTTATCAAGATGTGTCTCTCTTGAGCGATGTTAGGTGACAACGAGGGGCGTGCCTAGAACCTTCGGATTAGGCAAACCCTGGAGGGAAATTGGGAAATGTCGAAAATTTTATGTTTTGTTAGCATCGTTGTTCATTTGAGTGGCCATGAAAATATTTTAAAATCACGTGCCAAAATAATATTTACATTTTTGGCCCTGTCAAACATCGTATCTACAAACGGTTCAATTTTTAATTTTGTAGTATGGTTTCAATAGGCATGTATGTCAAGATAGAACAGTATGGAGGTCAGCATGATGGTATATATGTATGTTTGGAGATTTAAGTATCAAACTATTAAGTCTTCTTTATTATTGTGTATAGGCGACTGCCATACAAATTGTATGAAGTAATATCGTCACTAAATTCAATTTTTATAAAAAAAATTAAAAAAAGTTCGAGATATATTACTATAATGTATTAATTTTTTATAGAAAATTAAATTCTCTAGTTTACATTTGTCATAATTCTCTAGTTTAAATTTGTCATACCAATTTTTTGCTTCTTAATAAAAACAGTTTGAGAAACCCTGGAACTGTTTTTCAAAATCCATTTTGAGATACTATATTTGACTATATTTGTACAAAATTTCAGCGTTCTGGTTTTTATAGTTTTTGAGATATGTACGTGGAGAAATGCTATAAAAATTAAAATATTGATAACCCCTGACTGGAACAAAAATTCTAAATACTGAGTATAAATGTTTTGTGTACCTAAAATTGTCTATATATTCTGAAATTTTAGGCTTTGTGAATCCAGCGGATCAAAAGTTATAAGGGGGGGACAGACACACAGACACACAAAACTCACATAAAATGTTCTACTCCGAATTCTGAGTAAATCCATGTACGGGAACATATATGCTACGAAGCCTCTAATTTGGTGTTTTTAGCATACAAAATGTCCACTACGCCATACAAAATGTTCCTTAGTACACGCATCTTGGCTTAATACTGTCGATTCATTCAGAGAATGGAATTATCATGAACGAATCGACAGTTGGAATAGACAGCAAACACTCCACAAAAGATTTATTTATGACGCAAGTATTTTTCGTTCACTTCTATAGCTAATTAGGGATGAAGAAATTGTCTCGATAATTATCACACAGTGAAATTGCAATAAGACAGTGGATTCCTTAACACGATCGATACAGAAGCGTAGTGTAAGATACTGCATACTGTACTGTACATCTGTTATGACCAGTGGCGGCTGGCGACCTAAAATATTAGAGGGGCTCAATTTTTTTCTTGAAAGGAAATGTGTATTTAAAAGGAGAAAATATTCAGTACACTTGTGAAATTTCGACAGAGGTGAAAAAATATTATTTTCATGCATATACATGATCAGTGTTTATCATCATTCTCCTGTTAAGCTGCAATTACAATACCTGAAAGAAAGGGGGGTCGGGTGGATCATATATCATACATGTTGGATTTAGTTGTTTTTGTCAGAGTCAGAATTAAATACCTACATCAGAATTATTGTCAAAAAGTAAACACGGACAACAACATTTCACTGCGACCGCAATACGCATTCTTTTCACTACGCCTGCAAAGCCATGACGTTTTTTATTACAAATTCATCTTAAAAATTCGAATATATTTACGTGATTTACAAGAAATAATTTGAGATAATGAGATGATTGGCCGATCATCGTAATTATAGTAACGCGAAATTAAATTATGTATACTATTCACCGTGTCAAAAATTGTCATTAAAAATATTAAATTAACCGTATTTCATCACTCTGCAAACACAACCACAACACAACATGCAAAATGGCGCGCTGTCATCAACGGCCTTCAGCACTCCAGCTGACCGCTTATTGCGAAGTGCGCAGACGCTAATATTATGTAGTTGTGTTCATAAATACACTAATTCATCTACAACTTACTGGAAAGAGATATATTCCGGTAAATTCATGGACATATATAGGAACGTGCCCGAGAGCTCCATACATTTCGCATCATATTGTACTACGTCATTGGAATCAATTATATGAGTTCACATACAGTTCTTCGGGCGCAAGTACATTGTGCCCGCGGAAATTTTTTTTTCATAGAATCTCGCTGTATGAAACGAACTATTGCAGTATTTTACTATTACAACCGTAAGGTGAAAACACATTTATTTAAAAAAAAAATAATGAATTTCCAGAATTAATTTAGCAAACATTTTTGGAATCTATCGAACAAAATTTTTGGGAGGGCTCAGCCCGAGAGCCCCTTTGGGGGAGCCGCCACTGGTTATGACTAAGAAACTGCTGATGTTGGGTGACTGGAGAATTTCTTGGGAATGAACAAAGGCCGGAGATGTTATTGGATCATTATTGTATTGAAGTAATTATACTTGTGTAACGGGTATGGAACAATATTATTTATTCATAAATAATTGAATAAACAATAGAAATATCAAATTGAAACCTACTGACACATTGTCAATTTTTAAACGAGTGGGTTGTGGCCAACGCTATAGACCTCACTACCAACTCGCTCCACAAAGTATTAAATTCTTTGGAATATTTTCAACATTTTTATAAAATGAGTTTTTACAATATTTTTTTTTAATTATTTTACTAGTTGCATGTAACACATGAGATCCAACTGTCGATAGCGATAGTTTGTATAGTTGAAGAATAAGAATCAAACTATATACCCATAGCGGATCAAAAGTTATAAGGACACACACACACACACACACACACACACACACACACACACACACACACACACACACACAGACACACACAGATACACACACAAAACTCACATAAAATGTTCTACTCCGAATTCTGAGTAAATCCGTATATGGAACATATATGCTGCGAAGCCTCTAAGTTGATGTTTTTAGCATGCAAAAAGTCCACTACGCCATACAAAATGTTCCTTCGTACACGAATCTTGATATTTCTTCAATGCCATTTTATGAAGTGAATAGCAGGGGCAGGGACAATGTGAATGATTAAAAACCGACCAGCGTGAATGAGACGATGCATGGATGTAAATGAAGCTAGGAATGTGTGCAAAAATAGAGGAGTTATCTCTGCTTACCCCGTAAGGGATATGGCGTGATGGTATCATGTATCTTCAAATGTGTTTAAAGAAAATTACAAAAAAAAAATTATGAGTGGTATTAGTTTGGGCCACCGAGTACAGTGAATTGGTAAACATAGGTGCATTCGCATCGCACAACGATAGGATTTGCCCTTGCGAAGTCCGCTAGACTGCACGAATTTATCGGTCAATCACATGTTTTTTTTATAGCGAACACATATTCAACAGTATTGGAACACACACACAAACACAGCCACATTTCCTAATACATCATACACACAATAACATCACGACATTTTTAGGTACCTATTATATTATATATGTGACACTTCCTATATGTAGATTGTTTATGAAACTAGACTTTTAGCAACATATATAATATCATGTATGTAGATATTTTTGTTTCCTGTTATGAAATAAATTCAAATATTTTTTCATGTTAATTTCGAGTTTTTAATACGTTATATTTGATAATATCTATATAGGCATCTACAAACCATCAAACCGTGTCCCTATTGGAATAGTCAGAGAATACCGATGGCCATATTTATCATGAACTTTTGGTTTTCTATAAACAAAATTAGATTTATTTTTAAGAGGCATCCTGCTGCCATCCTACCTATTTTTCAATGAATTATTCCATCATTAATAATTAATATTTTTTAACAGATTTTTTTTTTAATTATCTCAATAGAGACGAAGTTGAAATATTTATTGTAGGAGAACCGGGAAATCAAGGCACCTACAGGGCTTACGACCTGTCATCGGCTGGTTTACGTGATCACTTTATGCGCTTGCGCAACGTTCACCAATTATGCCTTTTTAATGAGATCCCTATCAATTCAATTTTGAAACTTCTATATATTGTAATACTGAAATTCTTTTCGCTTGAAAATAAGGAATTTTTACTACAGCCATCTATGGGTGAAATTATGAACAACAATCTTATTATTTTTTTATTTATTTTTGTTGTAACGCCATCTATTGAGAGAATTGGTTTTCTGTAAATAATGAAAGCTACAATTCTTATATGTGAGGTGACAATGCATTTTTCGCATAGAAGTCACCCCTGAATTGCGCCAGACTTATAAGGTCATTTTTGTCTTATTTACCTACTTGTACCAATGTGTAGGTAATCGTTTGACTCCCGACAGGGAAAAAAATCCAATGTTTGCGCATATGCAATAATAAAAATATATTCGAATAATTAATACTAATAAAATCGTTTTGAAACAAAAATTACTTAGATAGTTTCGGTACCTATTAATGACGAAAAATATACCTTAACTTTATTAATAACGTTCTGCATAATTTTTTGTAGAAAAATAATGGCATACCCCGATTTTCAACGTTGATCAAATATTTAAAAAAAAACTAAGAAATATAAGATAAATTTCCAAAATTTGGGTATGTTTATTATTTTTCTACAAGAAACAAATAATACAGAACATAATTAAAAAGTTAAAGAATATTTTTCTTTATTAATAGGTATCCAAACTAAGTTATTTTTTTTTAATGATTCGTTTTATAGTTATGATGCAATATCAAATAAAAAAAATTGTAGGTACACTGACAGCGGGTTAAATTTGTTGAAATTAAATTAATTAAAGTTGGATGTTATTTGATTTTAAGAAGTTATATAATATGTTTGTTTATTTAAAATTTTGAATAGACATTATACATGACATATTGATTGGGGATATGCAAGTTATATTAACCAGATTAAAATAAAATGAATTGTTGGAAGATATACGGTTGAGGTAATTGAAAAATAAATGGTCAAGAGTCTCCTCCTTAATGAGTTTATCACATATTCATTTATTCACTTTCATTGGAATAAAATGAATATGTCCTTTTATTTTCTTTTCAACACGGTCATGGATTAAATAATAGTGGCCGGCCTAAATCTGGGTAACCAAATGGATGACAATATCCTGATCATCATGTGCAATGCCGAGCCACCATATTAACCGAATCGGAGAAAGACTTCTTGCGAAAAATGTTGCACCGATTTCACACTGCCTCCAAGAAATTCAACATGTTCATCCTCATCAATAAGATAAAAACCACAACCCTCGCAAGAGAGAGGGTTGGCTGTAGTGTAGTTATCGTTAATACGACAATTAAGCTAGTCTCAATATTTTAATTATTAGGTGCCAGCATGTGCAACGAGGATCTTTATGGTGAAATACTCGAATAGATACAAAATGCCCCGGTAATATCTGGCTGATTGAGAGTTTTCATTTGAGAGAATAAGCATATGATCAACGATAGTAAGTATTTCTTCTCGAGCAACTAACAGGTACAATGTAAGATATTAAAATTAGCACGCATCCAATAACATGTTGCTACATTCTGTAGACTTGCGATTTTAATCGTCTCACAGAGCCAGACTGAAAACACAATTAAAAACTATGTCCGGGAATCGAAACTGGAACCTTTGGATTAGCAGTCAGATACCTAAACCAACTGAGACACGAATGACGACAAATAATTGGTTTTTGGTCTATTAAATTCAGTTGAGTATCGACGCGTTTCGTGCAAGGCACATCGTCAGAACCATACAGATACAGAATCATACTCTCAAGACTGAAACTAGTGGTTGTATACAAAATTTACATGTTAGGTGTATAAAAGGGTTAGTTTTTGAACGGTTGAATAATAACTTATATAATGCCAATGAATCTATACAAATCTCTGTTTTAATAAAATGAATGTTGTTGGGTAACTAGATGTAGTCCCCTCTGTGTCCATTCCTAGTAAGGTTCGTATCTACAAGACGTGTGTTCGTCCAATAATGGCTTACGGAATAGAATTCAGAGCAGACACTGTCCTGTCCGTACCAAAAACTTACTTCGAACCAGCAAAATGAAGCATCGCAGGCAAAACTCTTCGTAATGGAGTACGAAACAGAAATCTGAAGGCTGCGCGAAGTTGAGGATATCGTAAAATGGGGTCGACAGAGAAAAAGGTTCTGAAACAGACTCAAGAACCGTCAAAGAGTGGCCAGGGATAGTGCTTCTCAAGAAAGCTGACCTCCAGGACGTCCTCCCAAGATATGGAAGGACAGCTGGCAGTCCACGTCACAAACCAACAGACCTAAATGAAGAGGAGGAAGAAGAAGAAGAATATGTCCTTGTTCAACAAGAAGGTAATGCATTACGTTTGTAATTTGTAAAATCAAATTGCATCATTCGTAATCTTTAAAAAAAGAATTGAATAACTTAATTTTTTATTTATTTAAACTCTTTATTGTACATAACTTTTTTTGCCAGTACAAATGGCGGACTTATTGCCTAGTGGCAATTTCTTCCGACAATCATCAGCTTCATAATATATGGATAAAGATGATTCGGTACTATAAAAACTATTAACATAAATACATTTATATGGGTGATATTTGTATAGTGTTCAGATGGGTGGTGGCAGAGCGGTTAGCGCGCTGGGTTTGTAATCCAGTGGTCGCAAGTTCGAATCCTGCCACGACCGATTTCTTTCACCTATAGCACAAGCAATAATGCTTAATTTAGGGAATGTATGAGGATGTATTTTGTAATTTAGGGAATGTAGGAACTTGTTGAAATGACATATACATTCTTAAAAACAAGTACGTACCAAAATCATAATAATCCTTGCTCCCTGCGCAAGTGGCCAGTTAAAAACGAGTGAGTTGTAGCCAACGATAAACTCCTCACTAACAAGTCATTCTATAAAGTATTCAAATTTAGTATGGAAAATTTTCAGCATTTTCATGAAATGAGTTTGTAAAATTATTTTTTTATTTAAATATTTTATTATGAAAAGTTGATAATTCTTCAATGCCATTTTATGAAAGTGATGTGCCTTTTTACCAATTTGAAAATAAAAAATTTCAAACTAAATTTTCCTGGGCTTGGAGTCACTTTGATAGTTGAATATTTGATAGTTGAAAAAATTGAGAAGCACTATTCAGATATCCTTTTAAATGTAATGGGGTCTAAGTGAATATCAGATATGTATATTTACAAAATTTTAAAGGACTCGAAAGAGTACTTTAGTCTATAATCGATTAAATAAAATGAACACGTCGTACATAGCACATAGCACACACACACAGATACATTGTGATGAAACTTTCAGAATTCAATCTCAGCATGATACTAGTTAATAATTTGAACAAAAAATAGCTTTAAAAATAACGAAATCATAACTCCCCACTATATTCCCTTGGGTTAGTGAGGAGTAAAAATATATAGCATCATAATATAGAGGGCATTGAATGAAACTCTCCTGGAAATTTAAGTGTTTTGGATGTGGTGTACTGTGACGTCATAACATTATATTATATTATACGGTTGCAAGCCTCGCTGCGTTAAGAAACAAAGAAGCGATCAAAAAAGATGCAAAAGGACATTAAGGAGTAGAATAACATTAGGTTAGCACAGGATCTTAGGGAGACCAACCCTCAAGACCTTGAAATTTGGGAGCAACGCCCAGACAAGTATTAGGAATAGTGTGGCCTAAAAATTGCATCCCAAAAATATGGCCCTTTATAAAATTAAAATCTTAACCCACGGTTTAGATGATACATGCTCAATTTGCTGAACCGGAAAAATTTAATTATTAACATAGCACACTGCACACACACACAGATACATTGTGATGAAACTTTCAGAATACAATCTCAGCATGATACTAGTTAATAATCTGCAAAAAAAATACCCTTAAAAATTGCGAAATCATAACTCCCCACTATATCCCCTTGGGTTAGTGAGGAGTAAAAATGGGTGTTTCATGTACTCAATGATAGTAACAAAACAATGAATTATTCCTGTCTAATGTGACTCCTGGAAAGGGTCTTGAACATATGTCTACAAACCTGATCCTTTCCGAATTACTATATGTGGTAAAAGAACGTTGATGTGTGCCTTGTTCGTCTGTTTGGTATGTTGAAGTTAATAATTTTCAGGTCTGTACATAAGTCAATATTAGAGTTTATTATGTCATATGTAAAGGTAGATAAAGTCTGAGGTCCTTCGTCTGTCTGTAATTCATGTTTGTAGTTATTACCAAATTTGTAAGTACTTTTATTTTTTGAATTTCATCTATACTGTTAATATAAATATTATATTAAAAATAGGTATACATGGAATTTTAAGAATATATTTTTTATATGCGCTATTTGATTGTAATCAGTTAGAAATTGTCTTTTCTCAAACTTATATAACTTTTTTTTATTTCTTATGTACCTATTGATTCCAGATGACAGATGCATGTTCCTATTGAGTGTATTATTCTATAGTTATAAATATAAATGTTATATTAACAGTAGGTATACATGGAATTTTAAGAATATATTTTTATATGCGCTATTTGATTGTAATCAGTTTGAAATTGTCTTTTCTCAAACTTATATAACTTTTTTTTATTTCTTATGTACCTATTGATTCCAGATGACAGATGCATGTTCCAATTGAGTGTATTATTCTATAGTTATTAATATAAATGTTATATTAACAGTAGGTATACATGGAATTTTAAGAATATATTTTTTATATGCGCTATATGATTGTAATCAGTTTGAAATTGTCTTTTCTCAAACTGATATAACTTTTTTTTATTTCTTAAGTACCTATTGATTCCAGATGACAGATGCATGTTCCAATTGAGTGTATTATTCTATAGTTATTAATATAAATGTTATATTAACAGTAGGTATACATGGAATTTTAAGAATATATTTTTTATATGCGCTATTTGATTGTAATCAGTTTGAAATTGTCTTTTCTCAAACTGATATAACTTTTTTTTATTTCTTATGTACCTATTGATTCCAGATGACAGATGCATGTTCCAATTGAGTGTATTATTCTATAGTTATTAATATAAATGTTATATTAACAGTAGGTATACATGGAATTTTAAGAATATATTTTTTATATGCCCTATTTGATTGTAATCAGTTTGAAATTGTCTTTTCTCAAACTGATATAACTTTTTTTTATTTCTTATGTACCTATTGATTCCAGATGACAGATGCATGTTCCAATTGAGTGTATTATTCTATAGTTATTAATATAAATGTTATATTAACAGTAGGTATACATGGAATTTTAAGAATATATTTTTTATATGCCCTATTTGATTGTAATCAGTTTGAAATTGTCTTTTCTCAAACTGATATAACTTTTTTTTATTTCTTATGTACCTATTGATTCCAGATGACAGATGCATGTTCCAATTGAGTGTATTATTCTATAGTTATTAATATAAATGTTATATTAACAGTAGGTATACATGGAATTTTAAGAATATATTTTTTATATGCGCTATTTGATTGTAATCAGTTTGAAATTGTCTTTTCTCAAACTGATATAAATTTTTTTTATTTCTTATGTACCTATTGATTCCAGATGACAGATGCATGTTCCAATTGAGTGTATTATTCTATAGTTATTAATATAAATGTTATATTAACAGTAGGTATACATGGAGTTTTAAGAATTTATTTTTTATATGCGCTATTTGATTGTAATCAGTTTGAAATTGTCTTTTCTCAAACTTATATAACTTTTTTTTATTTCTTATGTACCTATTGATTCCAGACGACAGATGCATGTTCCAATTGAGTGTATTATTCTATAGTTATTAATATAAATGTTATATTAACAGTAGGTATACATGGAGTTTTAAGAATTTATTTTTTATATGCGCTATTTGATTGTAATCAGTTTGAAATTGTCTTTTCTCAAACTTATATAACTTTTTTTTATTTCTTATGTACCTATTGATTCCAGATGACAGATGCATGTTCCGATTGAGTGTATTATCCCTTTCGGCCCTGCATTTTTGTTAAGGTAGGAAAAAAATATTTAGATTTTTTTTTCATTTCTATAAGGGCAGATAAATGAAAAATGTTTTAAATTTTTTTTTAATTTTTTATTTTTTTTGGTGTTTTACGATGTGCATATTTGTGACCATCAGGGCTGAACTGTAGTATATTTTAGTAATATTTAGTATAATTGCATACAAATTAACAATTTTTTAATAGTGTGAAATTTTTTAAATGGTGTGAATTTTTAAAAAAAAATTGGATGATGAACGTAGGCAAAGATGAACATTGCATTTAATGCACATTACTCTTGATCTTGATGAGGAAAATTCCATCTTAATCGTTGTGGCTTCGAGGAACATTTTTTTTAAATGCATTTATAAATGGTCTTACTTTCCATAGTTATATTACAAATGCAAGATAATAAGTAAAATATGTTCATGAAATCATGAATAAAAATATAAAACAGTATTAAATTATAAAATTTATTGGTTTCGCTGTAAGAATTTTAATCACTTTCAGTATCAATTGAGCCCTGTTGGTCAAATATGTGTACATCAACATTTAACATTGATTTCAAATTAAGTAAAAGAACTGATTGTGATATTTAGTATATTATAATCCATAAGTTGAAAGTATTAATCATAAATAATAACAATAAAAAATTAGATATCATATTGCATTTTTCAAAAAAAACTCATTTATTTGCTTACCTGACATTCTGGTAGCGCGAACAATGGCAACTGTCAAATGAATTCAAAAAACTTACTACTTAACACAGAGAAGGCAGTGAGCTTGCATTTATATTTGATGTTGAACATTGGATACTAGATATTGTCACAAAAATTTAAATATCTTTATGAACAAAATATTTGTGTATAAGAGTTTCATTTTCATGGTCATTTTTGTGACTACCAGGGCCGAAAGGGTTATTCTATAGTTAAATTGAGTATTGAGTGTATTGTTCTACAGTTGTATTGAGTATTGAGTGTATTGTTCTATAGTTGTATTGAGTATTGAGTGTATTGTTTGCATACTCTCATCAGGAATCACATTTTTTTTAATAATAGGTTCAAATGGTAGGTATATAATATTTCAATGAAAAAACGAAATTAATCTTCTTGAAATCCTTTATTCTTAGTACTTTTTTGATGAAAATCCAAAATGCTTACTGCTTGTTTTCGCAACATTTTACCCATACGCATCAATAATGGCGTAAGAAATTGCTGTAAAATTATTTTAAATAAGAAAATATATTTGTTTTAGTTTGTTATCTTTTAAACATAATATATTTTTTAAATTCTGTTCCCACGCAAACGGCGAAGGTACCTATGTGGTAATTAATTACTCGAGTTACAAACATTTTTGAAACCCTCCATAATATAAAGACCATTTACAATACACTGGTTCATAATCTTGCTAAAGGATATTTATTTATTAAATTTCAATTGTTAATTCATAAGGTACTAAATTCTGATAGTTTGTAAGAAGTACGTAAATAATTTGTAAGAAGTACGTAAATACCCACGATTACAAAATAAAATAAAACTAGTCAAAATAAAATATTTCATCATACAAAGACTTAAATACGTATTTTGGTGATATTTTGCATCGTACAAAGATAACTTGTTTTCCCGCATCTTAGCAACAGATAAAATATTCTGTAGGTATAGGATGAAATATAATTGACGTCATAATTACATCACTGGAAAAACTCTCCGAGATCGTGTTCGCAGTGTTGTGATAAGAAAAACATGTGGAATAGAGGACACCGTTCGGTGGAGTAGATCCAGAAGAAGACATTGGAGGGACCACGTAGCCAGGATGGACAGTGATAGACTTGCGCATATAGTAGCAAATGAAATTCCTTCTGGTCGCCGTCTACTCGGGAGACCACCCAAGAGATGGAAGGATAGTTGGACAGACCAGCAGGTCTACTAAACGAAGAAGAAATAAGAAGAAAGAAAATTATAGGCAGATCAATAGCAGCCATTATAGAGGTATTTGATCCATTGGAAACTACAGCATGGGATGCGGAACTGAACAGGAACCAGAGCAGGAACCCATAGGCACAGAGCAAGAGGCAATGTCCAATACAAAGATAATTACTCTCTCTAAGTGGTCTCTAGTCTAACACAAGAGTTACAAAGATCCAACAGAAATTCGAATAAGAATCACGGCAGCCAACAGAACATTCTCTCCCTGCTGCCATATCCAAATCACGAAGCGTCCATTAAAAGATTAAATCCACCATATTTTTATTTTATTTTATTTATTGGTTGATAGAGAGTTATACAGTCTCGATGCGAGTGCGATGGCTCTTATGGAACGTCGGGACGCCTATATCCTGGCTCCCTCACCTATTAATTTAAGACTTAAGACTAAGACAGTAGTATTAAGATAATTAGTTTGTTAGATATTTAGTTATATTATGATGCTATTTATAAGTAGTTATAAGTACCTAGAAATTAAGATTAGTTTTAATTAGTAAGGTGCATTAGGTAGGCTTCATCCTCGAATGAGGGCACTGAGAGTCCATAATTTAGCAGGCGGGGTTTGATGGGGGGAGCCCATCCGGCAAACCCCGAGCCCGCCTGCGTAAAAAGATTTGCAAGTAAGTGCGGGTAAAGAGGTGCTAACGCGCCTGAGATACCCGGGTAAGCGGTGGGTGACTTTCAGTATACAGTCTCGACAATTTATAAAACAGACAATGTGCAAAGGACCAGTGGAAACTCCATGCATTATTCAATAGGATAATTAATATTGATTACAAAACAAATAATGTATAATTAATTAACTGGTTCTCAAAAAAACAATAAATTAAGACTAAACACTAAATAAAACAGTCATACATACTGTGCTAGCTTATGGGTGTGAGGCGCTTACACTGACAGAAAGGATAGCAGAGATGCTGGACATCTTTGAAAGGAAAGTTCTACATCGGATCTGTGGACCGGTTAGAGGGCTGATCAGTGGCGCATACGGACCAACTATACAATATATAGGGCCTCTAAAAAGATTGAGATGTGCTGGACACGTACAGCGAATGGTGTTGGAGCAAATGGACTGTATGAAGGGTTTAAAATTGGGAATTGAAGGTAAACAATATTTCGAAAGGAGCATAGAACAATGAAGGTAAATTTGCACTTACCGCCAGCCGCGACGAACCAATATTGAAGTTGAATCTCGAATGTGATTTGCAGCATAGGAAACACCACACGAAGCACTATGAAATATGACGAAGAAAACTATGTAGAAAATTACTAAAACGCAGGTAAACTTTTTTTTATATTAGTTGCATGTAACATATGAGATCCAACTGTCGATAGCGATAGTGTGTATAGTTGAAGAATAAGTACCAAACTATAAACCCATAAATACAAATTATTTAATATTTTAAGATATTTGGTTTTCTATACAACACATGTACCAAGGTATGTATGTCAAGATAGGATAGTATGGAGGTCAGTCCTTTGATCCTACCCAGCATGTGAAAACAGTATGATGGTATGTATGTATGTTTGGAGATAAGTATCAAATTATTAAGTCTTCTTAGATATTGTGAGTAGGCTACTTCCATACAAATTGTATGAAACAATGTCGTCACTAAATTCAATTTTTATAAAAATTGTTGAAAAAAATTTGCAATGTGCTAATACAATTTTAATATTTTTTTATAGATAATTAAATTTTCTACTTGGGGTGTTTCGGCTTTTTTCGATATTTTAAAAAAAATTGGAAATATATGCAGTTAAACTCATAAATTTATCATAAAAAAAATATTTTTCTTAATAAAAAATGTTTGAGAAAACCTGGAATTTTTTAAAAAAAACTAATTTAAGATTTTGTATTTGTCTATGTTTATACTTATTTTCAGCGTTCTAGCTTTTACGGTTTTTGAGATATATGGAAAAATAAATAAAAATTTCAAAAGTTGATAACCCCTGACTGAAACAAAAATTCACAATTCTGAGTATAAAAAATTTGTAGGCTTGTAATTTTTTATATATTTTAAAATTTTGGGCTCTGTAAATTAGGCGGATCAAAAGTTATAAGGGGGGGAGAGACAGACACACAGACACACACACACACAAAACTCACAAAAAATGTTCTACTCCGAATTCTGAGAAAATCCATGTAAGGGAACATATATGCTGCGAGGCCTCTAATTGGTGCTATTAGCATGCAAAAAGTCCACTACACCATACAAAATTTTCCTTCGTACACGCATCTTGGCTTAATAATGTCGATTCATTAAGACAATTGAATTCTCATGAACGAATCGACAGTTGGACTAGACAACCCACCCAATTGAGGGTGATTTGTGCCATTTTAGTGTCTATAAGACACACAAGTTATTAATCATAGACGAACGATTGGTTTTATTAAAAGTTAATTTCATTTGAAAACAAGAATTTCGAAATTAGGGAATATATGTGGTTTTTGTTCAATGACAAAAGGTGAGCAATATTAAAAGGTCGGGAAACCTGCTTATTAATGGAGTTATAAAAATCAAATGCATTTCTATTCGGGCAACAAAAGAATACATGGTCAGGTGACTCAACGTCCAATCCGCATTGGCACATGGGACTATCTACACCTCGAATCTTATGTAAGTGAGAAGTGCACAGTTTCGTCTCTCGAAGTTAACTCGCTCTACTGTAGTTCTATACTGTTGGTAGGTAGTTTTCTTTTTGTAACATTTCTTCTCGGCTAGGCGGGTTGACATACATTGTCTATGATAGGGATACGGATAAGGTGAGGATTCAAATGGCTGTCTCACGAGTCCACAAAAGAATAATGAATGGATATCCAGGTGGAAGGGGACGAGTTGGAAAACCCAGGCTAAGATAGGAGTGCGAAGTGAGGAGGGTTGCCACGCAGCTTCTTTGACTAGCTGGAACAGGTGGTTAGTTGAAACTGTTGGAAGACGTCGGCAGAGTATAATTTGGAGGCGAAATTTGCAGGAGGCCAAATCTCGATGTGGACTGTAGCGCCATCGGAGAGGGAGAGTTTAGAATGATATTTTATTATTGGTTCGGAACGTGCTCAAAAATAATTATTGAAAAACAATGCGTAATGAGATCGTTAAGAAAGATTTGTAATAGAACGATGTATGACCGCAGACCGGGTAAGAAATGAGGACATAAGGAAAGAATGTAAGATGAAGAAAGATGTCATTACTAGAATGAAAGTGAACACATTGAGATGGTTTGGTCACATGGGGAGAATGAATGAGGAGCGCCTGACGAAGAAAATATACAGAGCGGAAAGGAATGGAATGAGAAGTCGGGGACGCCCAAGAAAGGAATGGCACGACCATGTGAACGAAATTTTGAAAGACGGAAATGTTAGAAGTGTGAGCAATAGACGAGCATGTATGAGACGATGCCTGAATGTGGACGAAGCGAGGGATGCGTGCCAGGATAGAAAAATGTGGCGTTCGGTTCTCTCTGCCTACCCCGCAAGGGACATGGCGTGATGGTATGTATGTATGTATGCAATGCGATAGTATATTTTTTTTAAATATATTGTATGGAGAGAGTCAAATTATTCCTGTCTTGCCCTATCGCATTTAAAATCTTTCTCTGCACTCTTCATGTCAACAGTTATAGTGCCAAGTCATACTATGATTCCATTTATATTTTTTTTTTATAAATGGGGTCGCCCACGATCATTTGAACGATATTCTGAATGAAGGAAATGTCAGAAGCGTGAACAACAGACAAACATGTATGAGACTATGCATGAATGTGTGCCAAGATAGCAAAATATGGCGTTCAGTTCTCTTTGCCTACCCCGCGAGGGACATGGTGTGATGGTGTGTATATAAAATACAAACAATATGCTAGTCGTTAAATATAATATTATGTATATTCTTGCTTAATAATGCTTCGTCGGTATTTTTTTATTGTATCGTAAAGATAATGTTTATTTACCTACCTATCTAAACATTGAGAATAATTGATTAAATAATCTGAAAAGTAGTATGTATAGGATGTGACTATTATAATGTTACAAGTGGCGTTGCAATGGCATTAACCCCAATGTAAAGTGACCCTGAATATCAGAATATCTAGAAATATCTCTCAACTTCACTTTACACCCACACAGACCAATCAACGTTGCACATATTATGTATATTTAATATGTACATACGTACCTAATGTTATTTCTCATACCTCGTTTCTTTGTCTGATCAAAATATCTAAATTATCAATTTTCTTCTGTCGTATTTCCACTCTCCACTATCATGATATCAAAATTTTCAGTAATTTTCTTCGGTCGTGTTTTACTCTCTGATCGTAGGTATTTTGACTCTCCTTTATCATATTAAATTGATCAGTAATTTTCAACTGTTGTATTTTTACTCTCTACTATCTATCATGATATCAAAATTTTCAATAATTTACTTTTGTCGTATTCCATTATCCACTATCATGATATCAAAATATTCAGTATTTTTACTATCGTTTTTTTTGTATTTAACTATTTTTTTTTTTTTTTTATTTTATTTGAAAAAATGGGCAACGTACAATAATATTTTTTTAAACAAATATAATAGCAACATAAGTAATTGTAACTTAATCAGCCCACCTTTGATTTCATGGTGCATTGTACTCACTACTGGTAATAAAAAAAAAAATTATTATTCCTGTTTAACGTGGCTCCTGAAAAGAGTCCTGGACATACAGAATATGTCCACGGACCTGATCTTTTCCAAATTATTATACGTGGTAAGGCATCGGTACAATGGCGAATTTTGAGCGGCATTAGTGTTTTTTTTGTCTAAAAAGAACGTTGAGGTGTGTCTTGTTCGTCTGTTTGGTATGTTGAAGTTAATAATTTTCAGAAGGTCTGTACAGTCAATATTGAATTTTATTATGTCATAAAGGTACATTAAGTCTGAGGTCCTTCGTCTTGTCTGTAAGGTCTGCAATTCATGTTTGTAGTTATTACCAAATTTTACTTCATATGTTTCAAAAATATACTATCATGATAATATCACAATTTTATGAATTATCTTTTGTATTTTTACTCTATCATGATATTAAAATTTTCAGTAATTTCCTTCTATCGTATTTTGACTCTTCATTATCGTATTAAAATTTTCAGTAATTTCCTTCTATCGTATTTTGACTCTTCATTATCATATTAAAATTTTCAGTAATTTCCTTCTATCGTATTTTGACTCTTCATTATCATATTAAAATTTTCAGTAATTTCCTTCTATCGTATTTTGACTCTTCATTATCGTATTAAAATTTTCAGTAATTTCCGTCTATCGTATTTTGACTCTTCATTATCATATTAAAATTTTCAGTAATTTCCTTCTATCGTATTTTGACTCTTCATTATCGTATTAAAATTTTCAGTAATTTCCGTCTATCGTATTTTGACTCTTCATTATCGTATTAAAAATTTCAGTAATTTCCTTCTATCGTATTTTGACTCTCCATTATCATATTAAAATTTTCAGTAATTTCCTTCTATCGTATTTTGACTCTTCATTATCGTATTAAAATTTTCAGTAATTTCCGTCTATCGTATTTTGACTCTTCATTATCATATTAAAATTTTCAGTAATTTCCGTCTATCGTATTTTGACTCTTCATTATCATATTAAAATTTTCAGTAATTTCCTTCTATCGTATTTTGACTCTTCATTATCGTATTAAAATTTTCAGTAATTTCCGTCTATCGTATTTTGACTCTTCATTATCGTATTAAAATTTTCAGTAATTTCCTTCTATCGTATTTTGACTCTCCATTATCATATTAAATTTTTCAGTAATTTTCTACTCTCTATTATCATGTTATCAAAATTTTCAATAATTTACTTTTGTCGTTTTCTATTATCCACTATCATGATATCTATAAATATATATTTCCTATCATTTTTTTTTACCATAAATATATCATATATCGAAATTTTCAGTAATTTCCTTCTATCGTATTATTATTTTTCTGTCCTATTTTATTAAATGCATCCAGGAATTGCCAATATTTTAAGAAGAAAAATATGGTTCATAAAATCATAAAATTTGAGTATTTTTTTTTCGTTATTAAATAAATCGAGTTCTTAATATTTGTTTATATGCCTACTGGTAACACAGTATGTACTTGTCAATAAAATGGATTCAAAATTGAACGCTGAAACTCCTGCAAATAAAATTCGCGATAACTTTTGGGCTGTCCCATCTATTCGGGTCTGGTTGACTTTCGTTAACCTCAACAGTGCGATAACTCTAACAAAAAAAAAACACTATCAACACTGCGTGCTAACGACCTGCAATAATATCTACTGGAAATTAAAAATATACATTTTTGAGATGTGACAGAATGCATTGAAAACAACGCGAAGGGGAGCGACCTGACAGATAAGCTATCTATAACCTATTATACAAAATTTATATTTTTGGTTATATAAATTGTTTGATTGTAAGCATTCGAGGTAATAGTTAGGGCGTTGCATAATATGATAATATTTTTTTTTTATTTTCGGTGGCGTCATACAAAGATTATAGACTACATATTTAATGTAAAAATAATAATATTATCAAATAAAAATTATTGTTTCGATACGTATTTAATATTAGTTAAAACCACAGAGAAGGAAATAATTATACAGAGCTGACACAAGTTACGACTTTAGACCAGGGGAATGGAAAGGGGGTATCCCAAACAGAGCTGACATAAGTTACGACTTTGGACCAGGGGAATGGAAAGGGGGTATCGCAAACAGAGCTGACATAAGTTACGACTTTAGACGAGGGGAATGGAAATGGGGTATCGCAAACAGAGCTGACATATGTTACGACTTTGGACCAGGGGAATGGAAAGGGGGTATTCAAAACCCATCAAAGTTTAAATATAAATCGGATGTTGTTGACACATTTATATAACAGCATTATAAGCACTTGATTTATGTTATTTAAAGCCCTTTGTTCACAACATACACTTTTTGATATAAGTGTTGAGTTTTCATTCCGAACCATTCCGGAAATATTCAAATACGTATATTGATTGCCACCAAATTACGATGGCACAGTTCACGCTGTGTGTATCAAGAAAATTTACTTATGCCATGTATATAGATTATTTGTATACATTTAATATATATTTTTTTTTAGCAAACATTAATCGTTATTTATTTTTATTTATTTTTTAGGCGTTTCCGGGAAAAATGACTATTTTTTCCGTAATGCATATAATATTATCTATTTAAAAAAATCAATACAATTGATTTTAAGACCATTTGTAAACAATTACCTAAAATTTATGTAAATAATAAAAACATTTACCAAGAAATGAAAGTTGATTGACAATATTGAATAAAAAGTTTTTAGACTTAGGTACGCTTATTTATTTTTAGGCCAAAATTATATTATGATAGAAAATAAAATAAAAAGATGAAAAACATACTTGGATGATAACGTAAATCAATGTTTTATATTAATTGCGATAAAAATAATTGCGTTTGTTTCGAATAAATGACAGCTCAAAGATTGGCGCAATCCATGAAACAATGCGAGTGAAGCAAATCTGGCCCACGAAGCAAAAGAGAACTTTCGTACAGCGTAAATAATGTTCACTGCAGTCCCGGATTTTTTGACGTCTTGCTATTCATGTCTAATCAGGGTGAGAACCAAGTTAAGCGTTAAGTTGTCGAGATCGCCACATTTGGTGTAACTCCCCATAAGTCAACATTAACGATTGTACGAGTAGAGCTAAAAACTTTTAAAAATTGTTATTATATTACATTTAAATATACTTTCTTTTGATAATAATAAAAAAAAAATATTTCAGCTCGAACGGCTTTGTGTTTTTTATTGTTTGAATTGTAATATTATAAGTTTTTTTCTCTACTGTATAATGACATAGGCGGATTTAAATCCAATGCGACACAAGGCCGACTGACATGAATAAATCCAGAACGACTATCTTATGAGGCCTTTTTTACATATTTATATGCAGAAGAAACTAAAAAAATATCATTATTCAAATAATATGATGAGCAAATGCAAGACCGGTGTGGACTTGGCCTTGCACCCCGGCCTTGTTCTTAAATACTCGTTCGAGTCCTGGTCTTGGTCTTGTAGCGACACATGAGGTCTTGTAAATTACAAATCATGTACTGGTGCAGTTACTGTTGTTAGTCAATCTCTTCAAACCATACAATGATAACCAATTTAGCATATTATGACTGTCGTGATGAGCTGTCAAAATAATGTAATACGACTTATCTATGTATTCCAAAAGTTTTCTTTTGTTTGTAGTCTTATTTAATTAAAAAAAACTCGTATCCAATTTTTATTTTACAAAATTTTCATATTTTCTTAAAAAAGTAACGTAAGAATGGAAATTGAATATAAATATTTGAATTGATATATTTTTCTATTGAATTATTCATACGATGAAATATTTACAGTTCGTCTGCCTATCAGTCCAGAGCGGGCGACGGTTCAAGGGTTAAATATAGGTATAACCCTGAAGGGTTGTTCACTCCTCGCAGACAAGAGTGGGGTGAGGATTGTGGGGAAGCGAATGTGGAATGGGAGAGTTACGTGAACTTGTATCATATTCTAATGCAGACACCAGACTAGCCAAAACTGTTGACGCATACCTGCATATACCATATTATAACATCAGGGACGTAAAGGAGGAGATAACTTTTTAAGGAATTGCCCAAAGCCATGATTATATTTTATTTTGGATTTCTTCTCGGACAAAAAACTGGTCTTTTCTTTCTTTTCCGTGTCCAAGATCATCAACCTATATTGTGATTTGCAGCCATAATAGCATTCTGATTTGCTTGCCACAGATACTCCTCAGAGCAACCTCCTTCCATAAGCGGACAGTTCAGCAGGTGTGATATGTTCTGCGTCTCTCCACATTCGCATGCCATGTCCTGGTCATCCTCTAGCATACCCCATCTGTTCAGGTTTACCTTGCACCTTCCTACACCCGTCTTTAGTCTATTCAGGGATTTCCAGGTTGCATATGGTAGTTGGTGACCCGTTGGAAGTACCAACAAACTGGTACTATGGGTCGTATTAGGGGAGTTGCCCCAGCGTGGAGCAGATCACCTCACGCTAAACACGTTGATGTGGCACTCAACGACACCTACCGCGTGATCACTGGCTGCCTTAAACCCACTCCACTGGACAAGCTGTACCCCCTTGCAGGACTTGCACCCCCTAGCATCAGGCGCGAGGTGCAATGTAGCGTAGAATTGAACAAAGCTCAACACCAACCCTCGCACTGCCTTTACAACTGTGAGACTGCCCGACCCAGGCTGAAATCCCGCAAGGGCTTCCTAAGATACACTGAGCCGCTCAAAACATCTCCAGAGGAAGCCAGGCTCACTTTGTGGCGAGAAAAATCTTCAAAAGAGTTCATCGAACCTCAGGAGCATCTCCAACCAGGTCACAGTCTGGACTGGCGCACCTGGAAATCACTAAATAGATTAAGAACGGGCGTCGGCAGATCGAAAGATAACCTAAGTAGATGGGGAATCATATCAGACGACGACTGCCTCTCGTGTGAATGCGGCCTGCCGCAGACCACTGACCACCTACGAGATTGCCCTGCTTGCCCTGCTACCTGCTCACTCGAGGACCTACTGCGCTGTAGTGGCGCAGCATCTGACGTTGCCAACTATTGGTCGAGAATTGTTTGAATGCTGCTGACACGAAGAAGAAGAAGGGGAGTTATTTAAGAAAAATATAAGAAAAAGGCAAGGTCCCGTCCTGCGAGAATACTGATTACAAAACCTTAACTTTTTGTTATATGTATCTTTCTAAAATAACTCCCGTAATACGATTCTAAATATATCAAATATTAATTTAACACACACTCTATAACTAGTTGTCACATTCTGGAGACTTGTAATGTTTATCTTCTCACAGATCCAGACAAAAAACACAATATAAGAACTGTGTCTCTACCGGAAACCGAACTTGGGTCCTCTGAGCAAAATGGCCGATTTTAATTTAATAAAGACGTTTTTGTTATTTTCGTTGTTTAATTTGTGGCACATTTTATTTATTACAATAAATTATATTTTGAATCACGAGTGATTTATTTAATAAACTCACGTTTCGAGATTTGTGGTTCGTAAATAACTTGTTATTAGATCCGAGTTAAATTATCATAGGTATATGCCTGACAAAAAATACCAAATACTTAAAATGAAATAGAAATATCATATAAATATTTATGGCAATAAACTCGCCACTTGTGCAGGGTGCAAGGAAGTGTTTAAAAATAATAATTATTTTTATTTAAAGAGTAATGCATCATATATCATTTATTCTGTTAAATCTATCGAAATATTCTCACTTTTTGAAAATATTATTTGTTTTTTTTTGTTGTCATAAAAAATAAACTAAAGATATTTGCTTCGAAAAAATGGATCCAATAACGTCGGTCTTTGAAAAAAAGTTTTTGTCACAAGAATGTACAAAAATAAACTAATTAGAAGTTTATTTCAATATTCAGCCAAAATATCTAATAGTGACAAAACGACACAATAAAATAAAAAAAATATATTGGTTTTATATTTGATTTGATCATATAAGGTGCAATTATAAATATTTTATTTTTATACTTTTAATATTTTCTATTTTATATATTTTGGTAGACATAAAAATGTATTTTTTTTATATTTTATACCCACGCACAGGCAGTGTCTTTATGGGAATTTTGGTGTTTATATAAATTTTCTTATGTTTATTTTTTGTCAAATGCACCAAAATTAAAATAAATAAATATTGTACTATATGTTAAATCAAAATAAAACCTGGGTTAATATTGACTAATATAAAAAAAATGTAAGGCTTGGTGGGCGCCATATTGATTAAGGACGTCCCTTTTAGTCAAACAATTCTTTCTGAACAATTTATATCAAATCGATCTTAGAAGTTTTTCAACCTTTCATTAATAGAACTATTCGGTATAGAGTACCTATAGATAGAATCAAATCAAAGTGTGGACATTGTGAGAATTTATTAATAGAGTTCTTGTGATAAAATTGAATAGAAGGTACTACTGCAAATTGGTTTTTGTTCGCATCAAAAACAATGCATAAAATTTCGGGTCAGCGTTTCTTTGACAATGTTGTATATTATCATTTTACAAAAAGGGAGTTATTCGTTGTCAAAAACTTTTTGTCATTATTATGATTTTTTTGAACTCTGAGAGAATTTTGATCTTTTTTTATTGTATTAAAGTTGATCGCCTTTTTGGTTTAGATGCAATAATAGAAGAAGCTGATAATAGTCGAAAAGATTCAATTCATATATTCAAAATCGTTCTATTAATAATGCACAATTCAAAAAGAAATACGAACGATGAATTGAACGAATTTAAGTGAAAATAAATCTTTTTGACCGAGTGCATTCACACGGGTACGTAATGATTGAATCGTGTTTTTTTATAATTTATTGATATCATAATTTCTCTGTTAATATTTTGTTCACCATATTTTTATAGGTATTTGTTGTTTCTTATTGAATAAAAGCAAAAACAATATTTTAATTCGCCAATGATTTTTTATTATTTAAGTTTGATATTATGTATTGATTTTATATATTATTTTTAATTTTTTAATTTTTATTTTAACGATTTATATAATTGATCAATTTGTTATTTAAATTATGAATTGTAATTAATATATATTTTTTTATATTATCTTCTAAATATATTTGAATTTTAAAAACGAGATGAATACAATAAACATCTAAGAACAAATATTCATTGTATTTAAAACTATTTCAGAATTTATATTTTAAATTCTAAAATCTTGCCAACACCTACCGTTACCAGTAATAATTTATAGTGGTCAAAATAAGAATTTACTGGCCAGACGTATAAAGCAGTGACATTATGGGGTAGTGATTTGGTATGGGGTGGTTTCAATGTACCATAACGTTTTCGTCTAGTGCATAACCTACCTACCCCTTGAGGTCAATTCTCCCATACA
The DNA here is from genome assembly GCA_963576475.1 of Molanna angustata. NCBI lineage: Eukaryota > Metazoa > Arthropoda > Insecta > Trichoptera > Molannidae > Molanna > Molanna angustata. The sequence continues at coordinate 7,612,933 of OY754979.1, read as the reverse complement.
TTTACATTCAAGATACTTCAAAGATCATAGAATGATAATACTGGAAATTATATAAAACTTTTATTTAATTTAATCAATATCTTGTTATGTGATGAACCAAACGAATAAATGTTTGCATCGATGACAATATTTCTTTGTTATAATGTATTAATGTTATAAAATTCGAATTAAATTCTTACTTTTAAATATACATATAAACAAAAATAAACAAGATATCATAAAGTCTTAGGTTTTAGCATAGCAAAAGCACTACGTATAGTTTCCAAGCAACAGTAAACAATGTTTAATCACTTCAATCTTACCCAACTTTTGTTGTTACCTAAAAAATAAAAGGTATCAGGAATCAGTAATCGTATAGTTTGCAAGCAACAGTACACAATGTTTTAATCGCTTCAATCTTACCCAACTTTTGTTACCTAAAAAATAAAAGGTACATATTATCAGGAATCAGTGATCGTATAGTTTGCAAGCAACAGTACACAATGATTTAATCACTTCATTCTTACACAACTTTTATTACCTAAAAAATAAAAGGTACTAATTATCAGGAATCAGTAATCGTATAGTTTACAAGCAATAGTAGGTATTGTACACAATGTTTTAATCGCATCAATCTTACACAATTTTCGTTACCTAAAAATAAAGGGTACTTATTATCACGAATCCGTAATTGTATGGTTTGCAAGCAACAGTACACAATATTTAATCGTTTCAATTTTACACAACTTTTGTTACCTAAAAAATAAAGGGTACATTTTATCAGGAATCAGTAATTGTATAGTTTGCGAGCAAAAGTAGGTATTGTACACAATGTTTTAATCGCATAAATCTTACAGAATTTTCGTTACTTAAAAATAAAGGGTACTTATTATCACGAATCCATAATTGTATGCTTTGCAAGCAACAGTACACAATACCCCCTTTTCCATTCCATTTAGTCCAAGTTGATATTTTATAACGCTAAAATAAGACCGTAAATCTAAAATCTACAATTTTAGTATGTTCCTATTTTAGTTACAATAGTTACATACCTACTGAATAGGTGGTAATATTTAATCGTTTCAATTTTACACAACTTCTGTTACCTAAAAAATAAAAGTTACTTATATTATCAAGAATCAGTAATTGTGTAGTTTATACATAATGTTCTTATAGTTTCAATCTTAACAAACTTTTAAAAAAGGTACAAATTTGTAAGAAATCAAGAAATGCATTCCAGAAAACGAGAATTTATCGAAAATATAGTGATTATCATTAATAATTATACAATTTAAAACTGAAAATTTTCGAATACAAATTATGGACCATCGATAAATAATCCTTCTCTCATTTGTGTGGCATAAAGCTATCGGCGTCTGCGTCGCGACGCTGCATCTCGCATCTCCTCGCTATAAATAGCACAAGGATGCGTAACATCCGTGCACTGTGCACTGGATGATGGTGATACATGCCAAAGGATTTCCGCTGGTACGCAACATTTCAATCCTCAAATGCTTTGCCATAAATTATTTTAATAACAACTTTCATAACTCTCGCCGAAACACACGAAGCATACTTCTGCTATATACGAGTACACACAATAAGAAAACCAAATATCTTGTGGAACAAAAGAATGGCTCGAAGGACTGCGCAAGAGTAAGATTTGATATGACGAGTATTCAGATTGAAGAAGTCCATTGACATACTGGTAAAAATCAAATTTAGTATGTGCATTTGAAATTGTTATATCCTATGATTTATCACAAAAAAATATGATATCTTATTAAAATTTTCGTTTTTGATATTGCTAAAACTAGACCCCTTTATTCTACGCTCTGATGTTCTGTGAAAATTTATTCGTATTTATTCATTTGCCAACATAACTATTTTTATTACTCATTAAATTGTTTTAGATGTTGGCAATTTACAAGTATTTTTTAGTGGCAATATTCAGATACTCGCTGATACATTTAATTTTTATTTTATTGGGGATATATGAACAGGTTACATTCATAATAAAATATATATACAATTTCAATTAAATCAATAAAAACAATTATAATTTTCAAAAAACAGGTAAAATCCTATATTATCTCAAATTGTGTAAATATGCTTAATATATTCAACAGTGTTCATATTATCAAATAATTTACCCACTAATTTATTCAGAATGTATGGTCACACTAATACTTTGTATAAATACTTGTAAATGTAGTATATTATAGTAAGTCTAGAGTTATGATGTAAATAATTATTGTTGCAGTTATCGTCACAGGTACCCAACTGTACTTAACTGTAGCTTAGTATATATTATGGCTCTGGATTCATTGTGTATATTGTTTTTTTTTTGTATTTTATTAATTTATGTTTCATTTTCTTATGGTTTTATATTTTTTCCATACTTTTATGTTATGTTATATACTATTTTTAACTGTCTTTACTATTAATGTAAAATTATCGACCTCAATACAGGCCAGCCCTAGTAAGGTCGATTATTATATATTAGCATTGTGACATGTAAATGTAAAGATATATTAAATAAATAAATAAAATACAATGAGTTGAACAATGTATAGTTAGGCCTGCCATCCAATAATGTATATCCACTGTTAGTTATATTTAACAAGAGAACAGAAAGAAAAGAAAGAATGCAAAGAAATATAATGACTAGGAGATGGGTAAGGGTAGTGGGAAAGGAAAGTGAGGAGGAATGGCAGAGGATTAATAAAAGAAAGAGAGAAAATTAAGATGAACTTTACTCTTACGAGATAAGAAAATAAAACATATATCCACTGTTATCTCAGATCATTTTGGTTAATTCTTTCATGTAACTACAATATACGGAATACGGCGTATAAAATAAGTCTAAATTATTGAAATTGTTGTTAAATGTTTCGCAGATACGAGGAATGGTAGAATGTTTTCGGTGATTAGTATTGTAATTTGGAATGTAGAAATGATCAGTTTGTCGGGTTATCAGAGTGAACATGTTGGCACTCTTATCAAAAAAAAAATCTGTAAAGAAACAAGATAAATTTATTATTTTTTCCGAAATAAACGCGTGCCGGAGTGCTTCGTGCAAACTAATCTAAGAATTGTAACCCAGGAGAAAAAAAAATGCGTTTATCTAGCTGTGTCAAAAACTCGACATGATCTGTGATTCGCAGTTACAAAAAAAATTGTACGACTGTTTTAGTAACAGCATCTCGATGCGAAAGAAACGTTCAACTCTTTAAAAATGCGACAAAGTAAATGTTAATTTCGCTTGGCACCTATTCATCATTTGGTTAATACTGTGAGAGCCACTTACACTGAAGATCCGTCACGTCAGCTTGGCTTAAAGTCCAGAAAAGAAAGAATGCAAAAGCGGTGATCGCTTCTGGGTATTTTTTCCAGCCTTTTTTAAATCCGCACTATATTTATATCTGGATCTCGCCACACATTCGATTTGAACGGAACGCAGCAAGCCAAACACAGCGAAATACGAAACATATGAAATGCGTATATCGATATTTTTTAACAAAAAAACCTAGAAATATTTAACGAAGAAACTAGATAATTTAATATTTATGTATAAAACACAATCATTATAGCAGTAGGTACATCTCGAACTTTTTTTAACAATTTATTATAAAAATTTAATTTAGTGACGACATCGTTTCATACAATTCGCATGGCATAATACATAATATCTACGGGGAGTCTCAATAGTTTGATATTTACTATTTTTATTTTTTATTTATTTATGCAAAATCCACAATAACCATACAAAAAAATTACAACAATACAATAAGAAAACATAGTACAACAAAAATTATGAAAAATAGACAATTTAGTATATGTTGGCACTGACAAAATGAATACAATCTATGAGTACCATCCATATACATATATATATATATATATATATATATATATATATATATATATATATATATATATATATATATATATATATATATATATATATATATATATATATATATATATATATATATATATATATATATATATATATATATATATATATATATATATATATATATATATATATATATATATATATATATATATATATATATATATATATATATATATATATATATATATATGTTATAATATTTTTATCTCGGTTTTCCCGTGTCAGTAGGTCTTGACTAAGACCATTTGTCTTCCGACGTTTCGCCTGAATATCACCAGGCATTTTCAAGGACTTAACGAAAAGCACGCGCGCGACAAGACCTACTGACACGGGAAAACCGAGATAAAAATATTATAACATATTTCACCCGTGAAAACATCAAATATAACATATATATATATATATATATATATATATATATATATATATATATATATATATATATATATATATATATATATATATATATATATATATATATATATATATATATATATATATATATATATATATATATATATATATATATATATATATATATATATATATATATATATATATATATATATATATATATATATATATATATATGTATATATATATATGTATATATATATATATATATATATATATATATATATATATATATATATATATATATATATATATATATATATACAGACCCTCACTATTGTTTCCATTATCTAGGCTGGAAAAAAAGACTGGCCTCCACACTATCCTATCCTGACATAAATGTTTTGTATGCAAAATATATTTGTCAGGATAAATGTTTTAATGCAACTATATTTACTATCACCATCGACAGTTGGATCTCATGTATTATATTCAACTAGTAATATTCAATGTATGATTTTCATAATACAAACTTAATTTTATGCGATAAAACTTTATTTTTAATATTTTTTTTTTTTTGTTAATACTGCCGTTTTATTACCACATTGTTTTTGATAATGCTATTTAACTGTCAATAAAATGCTGCATCAAGCTTAGTATACTCAATCTCTCTTTGACTCAATGTCAAAGTCTTCATCCAGAAGCGTCTCCCGTTCATATCGAGGGATTCCCGTGTCGTTGATGGACGAAAGCCATCACTCTTTTGTTGTTGCTTGTAATGCACCTTTTGGCAGTTGCAGCAGAAGCAGCTTTGGCATATATTATGCACTTTTGTTTTGCACTTTTTTCGCCCATTTTTAAACACTCGACAGCTTTTGGCACACGGCTGGCCTTTGTTACAAAAGCGGCTCGACACCGAGACTCCTTCCATTGCGTCCGCTGAAATTATTTCTGATCCTTCTTCTTCTTATATAACTTGAGACAAAAATACTGAATCTCGATTACACGCGCTCCAAGATTATATCAAAGTGTTAATTTGCATTGTGTCCTCGTGTCTTAGTCATATAAGGGTGTGAGATAATTCATTATATGTACTTGCCTTGCAAGCAGTGATGGGCCAGACCGTTCTTGGTATCGATAGGACGCCAAAAGTAAGACCATGACTATGTTTATCAATGCAAGATGCAAATCTAATCTGAGACAATAAATATAATTCTTTGGACAAGTAAACCAATATTGATTTTTTTTCATACACTTATTACTTATTGCAAAATCATTTTCATCATCATCGTCGTCGTCAACTTGTTAAGTTTTTCTGTTTTCTTTTTTCTAAGTAGGTATAATGTGATTGATTTTATTTTCCTATGATTTTGTTTTTCAACGTGCATAAGTACTTATATCTTTTATCTCAAATTTATAAATTTGTGAACTTATTTTTGCTTCACAAAACAAATTTATACTACCATTTTTTGTTGTTTATTTGAAGTTTTTAAAGACAGGTACCTATGCTATGGTGGTTGACTGGTAGAGATTGCCTGCGGGCAATAAGTCCGCCACGTTGTGTAAAACAATAAAAGTATTTTATTATTATTATTATTATTATTATTATTATGCATTAAATTATTTAGATCGGATTTATTTTTCTACGATTTTGAATGAGAATATTTTATTTACTTAAGCAAGATGCCGTAAATGAATAAATAAGTAAATTAATAAATAAATAAATAAATAAATTAATTAATTAATTAATTAATAAATTAATTAATTAATTAATTAATAAATAAATAAATTAATTAATTAATTAATTAATAAATAAATAAATAAATTAATTAATTAATTAATTAATTAATAAAGAAATAAATAAATAAATACTTAAATACTTAAATTAATTAATTAATTAATTTATTAATTAATAAATAAATAAATAAGTAAACAAAAAAATTCATTCATTCATTCATTCATTCATTCGTTCATTCATCATTCATTTATTTATTTATTAATAAATAAATAAATAATAAAATATATAAATGAAAGATGAAGTAAGTAAATAAATAAATTCATTAATTAATAAATAAAAGTTTATTCAATCATCTAAAATTTCGAAATACGATTTAAAATATGAAATAATTTCTCTGCATTAGATATCCCATTGTATGTAACGGGGAATAAAAATACTACAACAATAAATTTTCCATTGAAGAAATATATATATTTCCAACATGAATAAAAAAATGCTCCACAATATTTATAATTCCATATTTTAGAACTAATATACACTATTTACCTCTAAAGATTATTTTTACATAAATTCATAACCGCATTAAGTCCCCGCTATCACGGTACCAGTACAATAATATACATACGTATTCGTCTATTTTCCATATTAATTGTCATACGTTTCATGTATAATGTACAAAGTAAAATACCTGAAACGGACAGGACTACTATTGTTAATCATCGACTCAATTTGACATTATTCCTATACGTCAAATTACCTTTGAACAAATCAAATTGTGGTTTGTCATAAGAACCCCATACGTGCGGTTTTGAATATATCCAATCCTGAATTCCAACAGTTCCAGAAACATATACCTACATACATACTATCTACACATGTAGCTTAAACAAAAGTCGTTGTTCATGAACTGCTCTCAGACAAAGATATCTAATAAAACTCCTTGCAATTCCTTTGCTATGTGTTAGGAAATCATTCTGGCTTGTGTGCCGGCGTCCTGGATTCGACTCCCATCGTCATCATACTCTTTAGCCCGTATTTGTCCACAGCAGGACATAAACCTACCCTTTTCCAATCCACTATCGTTACTGTGTGATTTCCATCAACTGGAGTTCATCAAATATTTTGATATCGTCCATCCATCTGTTACGAAAAAAATGGCCTTTAGACAAGAAGAGGAATGAGTGGATAAACAGTCAGCAGGACTATTCGTGAAGTTGATTAAAACAATATTTAGATCAGCTTCAGGCTTAAGCAATCTTTGAGGTTAAATTAATTGAATAATAACATTAATTTATACGACAATTAATGACAAGTTCATTCTAAACGTTGATCTTAACATTTTTTATGATTAATTGTAGGGAATGATTAATATTACATAATTCCTCGTTTTATGTACATTGACAGTGAAATAATATTGTCCATTAAATTTGAGTTTATAAATTAATGAATAATTGCCAGGAAATTTCAATACCATGGATCCCTTCCCACAAGGAAATTTATAATAACGAAGTTGTAGATGCTTTGGCTAGGACAGCAGCTGTCTCTGGTGAATGCCATTCTAATATGGTTCTCCCCATGAGTGATGTAAACGGTTGGCTGGGCAGGTTGCTCGTGATCACTGGAGATCATTCTGGGATCGGGAGAGCATGTTCAAGGGTTCGTTGTATAAGGAAATACAAAGTGACATTCCAGGCAAGCCCTACAATCACAAGATATCTCGAATGCGGTTCTGTTCGGTCACTATAGACTCGATGCTCATTTGTTAAGATTGAATCTTGTTAATTCTCCTTATTGCGATTGTGGCCTAGATCTAGAATGATCTGGATCACATATTCTTAGGATGCCCTATTAGAGATCGATACAATTTATACCGATCTTTTTGTGGAAAGATTGATGAAGTGCAGTTTCCACTAAAGATTCGACACCTTCTTGCAATTGCTTCCCCGATGATTTACAAGTAAATTTTGAAAATCGTTGAGAAAAACATGGTAATTTTGTAGGCGTTGTTTGTCTGTTTTCAAACTGATTTTGTTTGTATTTAAATAAAATTCTCATGTCGTCAAATGGCACAAATCGTCCTTAAATGGTCGTATTGCCCGTATTATGATCTAGTACTGATTCATACATTTTTAAGATTAAGGCAAGATAAGAACGTATTAAGAACGTGTCATGAGAAGCCCCCCAAAATGAATTATCCGAAAGAATACCAATGCACCGTCCCCGGAGCGGCGGACAACACAAGTATCGACAACCAGTGGCGGGTCCCCGTCAGTCAAACTTGGAGGAATTTTCGACGAGGGGGCTTTCCCCTGCCCCCCAGTAGATACTCGTGTTGGCGATTCAAGACGAGCCATCATCACACTTCTGGTTTTTCCCGAATTCCTCATTCAATAATCATCCTTTGATGCGCAAGAAACACTGCAGAATGAAAGATGGACGAAAAGACTCGTGGGGTGGTGACTGAGAGGCGATAAGAGGCCGTCACAAGAGAGGCCATCTAAAACTTTTTTTATTAAAAGAAACGGATTAAAAACAAGGGTGTAATAGTATACTGCGGAGACATGATCAAGTAACAATAGCTTAAATTTTTATTTTATAATATTCATAATATATAAAAAAAAATGTAACAAGTTCAAAATGTTTTTAACGTGGTATATAATGCAAGTAATTTTCTACCTCCTCGGAGCAGGTTCAGCCTAGTGAGGTGGTTTATACAAAAAAAATTATATTTATATTAATTATTTTGAATTGTATTTTTTTTCTTATATTTATTGCTTGAATTAATTTTTGGGTTTTAATAGTAAAAAAGAGGAAAAAGTTAGCAAGTAAACAAGACCGCTGTCATGGTGACTTGATACTTGAGAAATGCTGTATGGAGAAAGAGAGACATGCTGAAAGAGAGTAAAGTAGAGATAGCTTCCTTAGAACTTAGAACCACGGAGATGAAGACTCATCGCAGGAGTCACCTTTCGAGGGTTAAGAGCTCGGAAATAAGAAAAATTTGTGACGTTGAAAATGAAGTGCTATGGGGTGCTGTACGACGACACTCCTGGGGAGATCACGTGGGGAGCAGCAGACAAGTATCTTGCAGGCCGCAGACCCCCTGAAAGACGTTGGAAGGGCAGCTGGACCTTCACCTCGTAGGAACAGGTTCCGAGAACAACAGGACGTAGTCCTGCCGAAGCAGAAAAAGAATTGATATAATATATTGACAAATCTACATACATAAACGTTACATGGAAGAATATGAGTATGTTTGTATGAATGTGTATGATAGTCTGTAGGTATGTATATGTTTATGTTAGTTTGTAGTTTGTATGTATTGAAACAGGAAGCATAGTGCACTAGTAATACAATTTAGTTGGTACTTAAATTTGAGTTATACAACATGCCCTGATGCAGTTCTGAGAGATGACGCAACACCCCAGCGGTTTAGTGTCTGACTCAAAAGTATCAAAATCTACATTTATGAATATTTTTTGTATAATTGAAAATTGTTGAAATAAACAATTTATTAACAATCTTGTAATCGTTGTGATGGTATGTTTGCGATAGTCCATGATTGTCCAAAGTCCTAAAACATTAGTCTGCATCATTTGGAGTTAATTTTGGGAGAGTAGGTATTACACCTGTCTATGGAAGAAGCGCTCTCCCGAAACTAGTATTCAGGGTTTAAGTATAACACTCAAAGTGTATAGAGCACAGAATCTGTAGTTTTTTCTCAAAAAATAAAACCATCATATTGTATATAGGCAATGACATTTATATATCATTGTATGCAGGTATATTTAATATTTTTCAATGAAGCTACTCGCATTTAATCTGACGAACTCTGTCCCAAAAATAAATAAATACCAATCGATCAAATCTTTGATTGATAAAATTTTAATAACATGAGTTGAAATTATGCAACACTTTTATAAATCAAACATTAAATAAAATGAAGATTGATAATAGTTAAAGATAATGTTATCAAAATGAATGTTAATGACCTGTGGTGGTTTGGATATGTTTCGAAGCGAAGGATGATTCATTGAGGAAACTAAATTATGTTAATATATTTTTAATTATTTATCTTTTGTACATAATATAAAAAAATATACCGCACACTGCCGGGCTTATTGCCATTTGGCAATTTCTTCGAGCCAACCAGATTAAAAAGTATGACAAAATTGTTAATGTACATCAATAAATGAATGAAAGTAAAAAAATAACAAAGAAAATATATATTAAACTAAGATATCAATCAAAACAGAAAAAAGACAATACTTCATAACAATAAAAAAGAATAGAAAAAGAATAAGGAGAAATAATCAGATTTTTTTTATTTATTTATTTATCTATTGATTATTTATTATTTATTTATATATTTACTAGCTTTTATGTCCCGCCGTTGGCCAAGAATGTAAAATTGTGAAGGAAAAAGCAATCGTTTTTATAATATTGTCACCCAATTATTTTGCAAAATCGGACTATGAAAAGTGGTTTGAAATATGATTGAATTTGATTGTAAAATGTTCAAGTGATGGCCACAACCCATTATTTTTTATATATTGCTATAAAGTGTGAATGAAGTATAATATACAATTTCTTCACTATTCGAAATGGTTTTAAATATGACTGTTTATCAACATTGTAAAGAGATTGGTTTGGCCACAACCCCCATTTTTAAATATTATCATCGAAAACAAATTGTAATATGTACTTACCTATTGAATATTTAGTAATTTTGGATGTTGGGATGTGGTTAAAATTTGATTAAACAAATGTACTGAAAAGATCCAGTGTTGGTCACATCCCATTCGTTTTATATTTTTTCATCAAGTGTGCATTATATTTTTGCACAATTAGACTGATGAACTTAAAATTGACACAAAAGTCTACATTAACGAAGAAGAAGAAGACTTAAACTATGGCAAATAATTTGAATATAAACGTTGTGAAGAATTCAGTAATGGCCACAGCTCCCTTTCTTTAAATATTGTCAACGAAATCAAATATATTATGTAGGTGTTAAAAATTATTTAAAATAGGATGATATAAATGGTTTAAATTTGATTAAACAAAAGTATTGAAAAGATTCTAGTGCAGGTTACATCTTCACATCCCACATCCCATTCGTTTTTACATATGTATTTTCATCAAGTGTGCATATCGTTAATAATATTTCTGCTCAATAGACTATTAGACTTAAAACGAACCCAAAAGTCTAAATAAAAAAGAGAATAATAAGTATAAGACTATAAGAAATAGTTTGTTTAAAAAATCCCAATGGTCTACATAAAATAAGAAAAAATACATAAAAAAAAGAATTAGACTATTGGAAATAGATTGTATAAAAACTGAGCAAAAGGTCTTCATAAAAGAAGAAGAAGATTAATCTATAGGAAATAGTTTGTATTAAAACTGTCCTTAAAGGTCTACATAAAATTAAGAAGAAAAATAATTAGACTCCAGGAGCCGTCGCTTCAGACCCTTCAGTACCTCCCGTCCCATCAGGCCCTTCAGTACATCCCGTCCCTTCAATCCCTCATCACGTCCCTTCCCATCAGGCCCTTCAGTACCTCCCGTCCCTTCAGGCCCTTTAATACCTCCCGTCCCTTCAGGCCCTTTAGTGCCTCCCTTCCCTTCAATTACATCCCGTCCCTTCATTCGGGTAAGAAAAGTTTAAATCCAGAAACCATCCTGGAAGAACCGCGAAGAGATGTAAGCACCGTCTTCTTTTCCCAGGATACTCCACCTTTATAGGTAAAATGACCAAATACACGATGAAGAAGAAGAAGAAAAAATTTTAAATCCAGAAACCGTCCTGGAAGACCTGCGAAGAGATGGAGGGACAGTCGGACCTTCTTTTCCCAGGATATTCCGCTTTCATTGGTAAAATGACCAAATACACGAAGAAGAAGAAGAATAAGAAAAAAGTTTAAATCCAGAAACCACCTCGGGCACACGCTCGACAATTCGCCAAAGTTTCATTGTAATCGGACATACGGTTTAGGAGCACATCGCTTGCATACATTCATACATTCATAAATAAATAAATAAAATAATTTTCCGATAGGAAATCAGTATATTGTTGATTTGTAAGTAAATAATAATAGGTAGGTACCTACCTACAACAATGTTCTAAATAAATTCGATTCATAACAAATTTTATTTGAATATCAGAATCTTTCCGTTACCATAGTAACCATTCCAATACGTAAAAAATATCAAATGGTTTGAGACATTTTTTGAATATGTAGGTACCTACATACATTGGTTTGTTCGATGCCATAAAAATGAAAATTGTCAGAAAAATCAAATATTATTTACAAATTATGCAATTTTATTATGCCTATATCTTTACTAATAATAAACACATTTTTACAATATATGTCTTAAAACTTGCTGTAATGTCTTGTGTTTCATTTTATTATTTCATAATTACATTTAATTCAAAGGTTTATTATTTTCAAGAACATATTCATTCGGTAGGAAAATGAAATATTGTATGAAAAGATATTAAAATGGCGGCGTTCATGTACAAAACGCTTACATTAAAAATAAGTTAAACATTATAATTATACAAAATATTCACCATGTTTTTCACTCAAACGCTAAGTTATACTTGAAAATATATTTTTTTCGTGTAAATACGTACTTCTAACTTTTAAACTAACAGATATTTGCGTGCAAAATGTATACTTTTTTGACAGATACGACTTGGAAAATTTTGTATGAAAAAAATAATTATTGAAATATTTTTAAAATTCAGCATTTTTATCGCATTATTTTTAGCGTGACACTGCATCAGGTATACAGGTACACGTTCGCACATAAATTAGATTTTTAGATGCTCTTGGTTTTTCAGAAGGCGTGAGACAAACACACACACACACACACACATACACACACACAAACACTAACATTTTGATTGCTTTATTACTTTAGATTTATTTTTGTTTTTTTATTAATATTTTTTTGTTGATTTTGTTTTTTTATTTATTTAATGATTTCTTTATTTTAAACTACCTTAAAGGGTTTTTACGTAATTATAAAATAAAAACATGAACCACGTTTTATGAACCACGAAATACATACATAAGAGCAATAAAAATACATAATAATTTTGAAACAAAGCATAAGCAAAACAAATGTTTGTGGAAGAGCAAAGCTTTAAACGCTCTGGGTTAGAAATACAATGGTCTCGAGTTCGAATCCTTTCACGACCGCTTTCGTGCACAAGGATTTATGATTAGTTTAGGGAATGTATAAGGATGTAAATGTACTTGTTAACACATTCATTATATATAATTTTAACAGGCAAAACTACGGATGTAGGCAAAAGGAGAACTAGAAGGGAGTTTGTAAAATAAAAATTAAAATGAAAAAAATACCGTATCAATTGAACATATGGAGAACGGTCAGTGATTGGCTTATTTTTTATTAGATTTGCATTAAATATCAGTAGTGTTCTATTTTCAACGCGATCAGTAAAATTATTCGCTGTCGTCGTTACCGACGAGTCAACATGGCTGCCGTTTGCATTGACTTTTGCGTGTGGCATTCGCTCGCGATGTTTTTTGTATATTTGGAAAGTGTCGAAACCTTATTTACCTGCTCATAATATTATACGACGGTAAAAAATTTGTAAAATAAATTTGAAAAGTATGAATTCATTATATGTAGGTACTTAAATACCTAAATCTTCACAGTTTTTTTTACTGTCAAAAAGTACATCTAAAAATAGTCTTCTTGAGATTTAAATGTATGTTTGTATATATTTATTCGCATGCCTTTTTAGTCGCACTTCCGAAAATGTGTTGTTTTTTTACCGTCTGCTTTTTAAATAATAATAACTTGGGCAGTCTGAAGGGGCGACGGGCTCTCCTAGGGGCGGCTCTGCGCCTCGTTTCAGACCAGGTTCAATCAGACGTATCCGTCGTGACTGATGCATACCTTAGTTTAATCATTATTAAAATATCTCGATGACAGGTCGTAAACCCTGTAGGTTCCTTGAGTTCCTGGTTCTCCTATATATAAACTTCGTCTCTATTAAGATGATACAAATTCGTCACAAAAGAATAAAATATTTTTTGCCCTGTCGGGATTCAATGATACAACCGAATTCTTGGTTTAGATATAAGTTTCATTGTCATTCGATAGAGGGCGATGGTTTTATCAGCTTATTCTCAAACGATGTAAATTTGCGAGGTGGCTTATGAGATAGGAAGTCAATAAAAAGGCAAAATTGGTGAACATTGCACGATTAAAACAGCCGATGACAGGTCATAGCCCTGTAGGTGCCTGGTTTCCTGGTTCTCCTGTAAATATGTATTCCCGCTTCTACTCTGTTGATATATTAAAAAGTTTATCATAAAGTTATTAAAAGACCGACGATATAGACAGATTTGGACATGGAGACACTGCAGTCAGAAGAGCAGGCCACCAATCACATGGCTGTGGAGCATTCAAAAAAATATGCCAGAGAAGGATAAGAATCCTGATCTCAACGACAGTTTTGTAGCTAGAGAATCAGGAGAGTGGAAACCGAGCAAGGCGAAATCAAATTGAAGCAGTGTTGGTGATATGAAGGTGAAAAATCGTACGCACATAGATATAAACTAAGTAGATTAATCGACGACAGAGCGGATTGGCTGCTGGATTTTTAATCCAGAAGATGCGGGTTCGAATTCATCATCTTGCCTCAATCGATTTCGTTTACTTTAATGTATATTGTACAAGTTTTTTAATGATGAAGATGTTTCAAGGATATATTGTGTTCGATTTCCAGCGGTTGATAAATTTATTTAAAATAATTTCATCCAGTAACGTCTTTATGGGCAAGAAATAATATTGATTAGTTGGAAAAAATACAAGTTATTTTATATTTATTTATTTTGATCAGAATAAGTCTTATAACAAATTAAAAAGAAGATGTACAAATAATAAGACTAATTACATACTAATCACAAGAGTATATAACGAGTCCTATAAAAATGACTAAAAACTTAAAAAAAGCTAAAAATTACAAAAAAATTTTTTTTTTTAAATACTGAAATGAAACTAATTTCAGCCGTTTCAGGAACATTTCATGGGCACTGACATTTTAGTCTTAAAAATACTCCAAATTTGTTAATTTGTACCAATTTTTACGTCGACCAATGTTTACATATACTTTAGTCTCCTTTCTAATATGAAATAGTGCAAAAATAAAAATTTTATTAGTTTTTTTTTAATAATTGTATAAAAAAATATTATATAAAACAAAGACAGCAATTTTTTTTTAATTTTGCGTCAGCCCTGTTTCTAATTTTGTTAGTACATTATCGTGTCCTACAGAAGTCCTCTCGAAAAATGAACTCCCAAGTTCATTAACCTGTCAGAGGTCATACGTCCGTCCCTCTCTCGCACACCGCTGCACTCCCGAATATATCCTCCGTCTCGCTCTACAGATATTGCAGACTGATTTTTTTCCCGCTCGCACCACGCGAATCGGAAATCTTGCATCTCAACCGACCGTGCAGACATAGTTCAGAACCACGCATCGGTTCCCGAATGCATGCGCACTCTAAATATACATATATCCGTCTCGCTCAGACTGTGTGTGTACACTAACGACATTAATTTACTGTTGACACATTATTTTGTATAGTAGAATATTTATTTAATATCTTCTTCTTCATCATCTTAAGTTATGTCATATGACCTGTTTGTGAAAAGAAGGTTCAGCTTTCCTTCCATCTCTTCGATGACCCATCTCAAGTTTGTAAGGAGTGATCTTACAAAAATATATTCAGAATTTGTGACCCATTTTATACAATTTCACCGGGTGTCATCCGTTCTAACAAAGAAGAAAATATTTTTTTAAATCAAAATTGAACGAAATCATTCTTTGAAAACGAAAAAATTTTCGTAAAAGACTTAACAGGATTTTTTTTTATTTTCTCCAGTCTAATAACAAGTCATTACTCAACTTTCTTTAACTTCATTTGTCTATCTTTAATGTACTGGAATTTTGTATTAGATTTTTAACTTATTTGCCGACCAGTTAGAGCTCTGAGACTTTCAGCTTGATGAAGAACAACTTGATTAATTAAATATTTTAATAAAATTGATTTTGGGGTAAAAGGTGTGGGGGTGTGCAAAACCTTATAAAAGGAAGCACTTAACATGCTTGCACCCCAAAAGGCACTACATTCAGATTACATAGGTGGTGAACGTAATTGCTGAACAATGTGAGATGTTATTGTTGCCAATTGCATTTTCAATTACCCGGCTCTTACGGGACATCCGAAAACGTTGATAATCGAAAAGATTGGAAGCAATATTCTAAGCCGGAGCCTCACGGCAAGCTATACACCTGTCTTGTTGTATATTCTTCTCAGCGATTTCATTTCAACTGCAGCTACTGATTTTATGCGTCTTCTGCCATGTCCAATGTCCTGAGGTACCTACTCTTGACACTCGAATTTAATTTCGATTTCAATTTTTTGCTAAGAACCTGCATTTATAACGGAGAATAAGGGGGAAAGTACGTATATTCTAATCGTAATAGAAATAAGACTGTAGGTACGTTTATGATGGAGACTAGAACGCACTTGTTTTTTTTTAGTTTAGCTTTATTCTTTTGTATATTTTTCACTTTTTTATACTTTAACAACTTAAGACCGCACAGGCACTTAAATATGATTAGTTCCATTGGCGTTTCCTCATTTACTCGGACAATACTGACATTATCGTCTTGAAACTAAAGACAGAGATAAATTAATGTATTGTTTACAGATTGACAGTTACAGAATCATAATATTTAAAGAAAATCTCGTTGAAAAATTATTCCGAAGGTACCTCTGAAGTTGCGTGATTCCCTTGTTATTCATTTATTATGCTAGATGTAAAGCCATAATTAACCAAGTATATTATTAAGTATGTTGTCAACACTTTGACTGTTTTAGATTTTTAAATTTGTGTCTTGATTTTTTTTTTTAAATTTATTATTCATATTGTAGCTTACGTTGTTCCTGTTTTGCGCTAGTCAAGTCGTGTAAAATGTATGGCGGAACGAACCCCACCTCTACTACTTCAGTTCGAGAAGTGGCTAACAACTCGCTAAAAATCTCAGTGCCTGTGCGGCCTTATGTTTACTGAGAATTGGCTTCACCTAGTGTGGTATAATTTTCGCCAAACATCTTGATCGAGCTTCCGGTTGTGCAGAGCGCAAATTTGTGTCTTTTTACTTCGTCGGTTTACGTGCGAATCTCCCCCCTTCTCGACTACAATTTCAAGATATTTGGCTACAACTCTAATGAGTTCCATTGTAATTTATAAGTTTAGTTATATTGTATTAATTTTATGCAATATGGAAAATAAGTATAAAAAAACGGTTCGAAGCGTAGCTTGAAACTGGATTTGGAAACTATTTTTGAAAGAAAGGACGCAAGTCACACTCGTGAAAAATAAATTAATTGATCTAGTGTGTGCAAGCATGACTTTTGCACTTATTAATTTAGAATACAGGGTGTTTACGTGAGCGTATTTTTATTGTTATTTTTATCGTTTATTTCGCTAATAGGAGTTCGTTGCATCTTGGCGCACAAAGATATAGCGAAGGTCATTATTATTTGCATATTTTTATGTTTACTTCATCTTCTCGGACGACCGTTGACTGACCATTTACAATAACATATAAAATTATTGCGCTATCATTAACATATTATTATTTGGCCAACCTATATTATTTACTGTATTTATAACTTTTTATTATACAAGTTTAATTGTATACCGGTATTTTACAAGTTGAAAGGGGCCATAACCATGTTTTCTTAATCCCTTACAGACAATTGAAGATATGTACAATGTTGTTTGCGCGTCAAAATGATATATAGACGATACATAAGACGATATTTGAGGTTTGGTTACGATTATAATAATAAGTAATAATATTTATTTTTCCATAATAAAATATAAACAGGAACTTATAGTTGCTGAACATGTAATTTATAATTAATAGTGTATAAAATAAAAAAGAATAAAAATAGTTATTGGGAAGTACCATGTTTGTTAGTTCCTCCAATAAATCTTTGTCTATCTAACTAGGATTAATTCCCGTTTTAAGACACACAATTTTATCACAATTTTAATAACGAGTCCACTACAAGCTACATGATTGTAATATTGAAATTAAAAAAGAAGAATTATGCTCATAGTAAATAATGAAAAAAGTATCCTTATTTGGAAGCAATCAATAAACAAATAAATAAGTTAACACGTCGTAGCAATGAAAAAAATATATAAAGCAACCAATAAACAAATAATAGATCAACAAACAAATTAGTTTGCAATAATATAATACAAATAATAAGGAAACACACACAAATCAGTATGCAATAATATAATACAAATAATAAGGAAACACACACAAATCAGTATGCAATAATATAATACAAATAATAAGGAAACACACACAAATCAGTATGCAATAATATAATACAAATAATAAGGAAACACACACAAATCAGTATGCAATAATATAATACAAATAATAAGGAAACACACACAAATCAGTATGCAATAATATAATACAAATAATAAGGAAACACACACAAATCAGTATGCAATAATATAATACAAATAATAAGGAAACACACACAAATCAGTATGCAATAATATAATACAAATAATAAGGAAACACACACAAATCAGTATGCAATAATATAATACAAATAATAAGGAAACACACACAAATCAGTATGCAATAATATAATACAAATAATAAGGAAACACACACAAATCAGTATGCAATAATATAATACAAATAATAAGGAAACACACACAAATCAGTATGCAATAATATAATACAAATAATAAAGAAACACACACAAATCAGTATGCAATAATATAATACAAATAATAAGGAAACACACACAAATCAGTATGCAATAATATAATACAAATAATAAGGAAACACACACAAATCAGTATGCAATAATATAATACAAATAATAAAGAAACACACACAAATCAGTATGCAATAATATAATACAAATAATAAGGAAACACACACAAATCATTATGCAATAATATAATACAAATAATAAGGAAACACACACAAATCAGTATGCAATAATATAATACAAATAATAAGGAAACACACACAAAATATGTTATAGTAAATCGAATATTTTTATTTTTGCAAACACTGGATTTTTTTTTTTCAAATTAATAATTTATTACAGATATGACGGCATAGTTGGTGAACGTTGCGCAATCACATTAAGTGATCACGTAAACCAGCCGATGACAGACTCATGACACGTTCTTAATGCGTTCTTGGCTTGTCTTAATCTTAAAAATGTATAAATCAGTACTCGATCATAATACAATCTTTATCTTTCTCTACATTTAATCACGAAAAATTGTTAATATCAACGTTTAGTATGAAATTTTCATTAATTGTTGTATAAATTAATATTATTATTCAATTAATTTAGCTTCAAAGATTGCTAAAGTCTGAAGTTGATCTTTATTTTACTGTTATCAACTTCATGAGTAGCCTTGAGTTTCTGGTTCTCCTACAATTTTTCAACTTCGTTTCGATGTTAAAAATTTTCAAAAAACAATAGTAGTAGGTGCATATTTTTTTTATATTCATAATATATACCAACTTAGTAAAACATCGATTATTTTTTTATACAATATTCGACGAGTATATAAGATTGAATGAGATAATAGGTTCAATTCTGAAAATACTCTTATTACTATTTTTTTATGTATTTTTTTTTTCTATTCTGAAAATAGAATAAAGGGAATTAAAATACAAACAAAAGAACATCATTATTGTATTATTAAATGGATATTGTTTAAAGTGATAGTTCTGGGGGGGGAATGTCCCGTCAAATGGTGGAATCAAAACCCTCATGATTACCCATTCATGTATATAATTATCATATGTAGTAGGTACAATATGTTAAGATATTATAGAACTCCATATAATAATTAAACCGTTTAACCAGACTTACCCCCTGCAGAACACATTTTTGTTTTTGATTACTACTTTTAAAATTAAATATTTAATCGTTTTGGAAAATGGCCCATTGATTGTACCTATAGTAGGTAAATAAATAAAAATAATTTAACAAATGGAACACTATGAACACGTTTATGAATGTAATCCTCGATGAAAACCGATTTACATACTGATATTAAGAAAATTATTGCGTCATTTTATAGGGTAAATAATGCGTAAAACAGCGGTGTGAGTATAGTGCAATTATTGGACATAATTGTAAGGTAATTATTGTGCAATTTTAAAAAGTATTATATTATATTGTGCAATATTATTGGGAATGTACCTATATAAGGAACATCTCCAATGTAACATTTGTCACCTCTAAATACAATGACAAGTGTTTTTTTTATATACCTATATTAATGTCACGTATGCATGAACAATGGAGAATGCAATAAAGGTACCTACATCTGTTTAGCTATTTTGTGTTTACACATTTCAAACATTGATTAATCGATAATATCAATACATTTTTAAGGATACATACTTTTTTAATTTGTTAATGTATTTTCAGCAATAAAATACTGAAATTGTTTTTTTGAAAACTATTTTAATTTGTCTGCTGAGATTGTTTTAAAATTTTCAATTAAAAGCCAGTGACACGCATTAAAAATAATATCATTATATTAGTAAAATTGTTTATATTTTGCCTTTTATGTTATGTTATTTTACTATCTAAATATAACGAATCATCTAGAGGCTAAAGTAGGCTATATAGTATATTTTGAAAATAATTTCTCCAGTACCCTCAAAAGATACGTCTTTGAAATAAGGAACAATTTTTATACACATTTTTTGGAGGTTGAATTTATTTAATACTTATCTTGCAAAATTAGTTTTATTAAAACCCTTTTAATTTTTTATTTTATGTAACTTAAAAACTACAAGGCCTATGAAATAGATTTTTACTTCAATCGAACAAGAATATGAAAATATACCGACTGATTTTTTTAATATTTTAATTACTATTCTTATTTAAAAAAAAACCTCAAAATTATTCATCACGAAAAAATGTTGTATATCACATACTAGGTGATATATAATATTTTTTCGTGTTTCATACATTAGGAGGTAATTTAGTGTGCATTTTTGTGTACATCCGTATACCCAGGGCATTAATAATTTTTCATATAAAAAACCGACATCAAAAAGAATGTGTGTCAAGATAAAAAAAAATGTGACGTACGTTCTCTCTTTGCCTTCCCCGTGAGGGATATGGTGTGATGTTATGTATGTATGTAAGTAGTAATGATATCTTTCATACAATTCGCCTTTACAATAATACATGCTATACAGATTGCGGACGCATTTGGAAATTGAAGAGTTTGATGCTTTTTTCTTAATTCTCTGAAATTGAAGAATTCGATGAAACTTATATCTGTGATCACCTCTGAAGCACTCCCGTCCTATTAAAAAAGAAATCATTTAAATCGGATAGTGTGGTAAAGAATTAATTTTAAGAACCTTAATTCACCGCAGCACCTTAAAACCAAATTCACCTATTTATCTAATCACGGCCAATCGCTTCGATCTGCTGAACGTACTATATTGACTATCCAAATTCACAATACTGAATTTTTCAGCTGTTCCTTGGAAGTACGTTCAGCAAGACTGGAATAATTTGAGTCCTGATATAACTTCGTTAAACTCGCTTTCAATTTCCAGGAAAAGACTAAAGCAGGAATATCTCTCTGAAAATACCTGATACCTCTCATTTTCCTTCCTTTCTTTTGCTACGTAATATTTATTAAAGAAGGTTTATTGAATTGGTTAGGTTTTTTTAGGTCATTTGCGAAATAGGACTTATAAATTCTTTTAAAAAAATCAGACAAGCTTTCTGAAATAATATTCACACGTACAAAAATCTTCACTTAGATTCCTACGTATAAAATGATAATAAACACTTCCTTGCACCCTGCACAACTGGGGATTTTTTTTCCATATTGCAATTTCTTCCAACTAACTAATGTTTCTAGCCCATAGAAGCAATGTTTGCGTGAGAAATGAATTTAAATACCTAAATTTCTCCTATTTAATAAAATAAAATAGTCACTTCGTTAAGAAAAAGTATAAAAAAATTGATTTATAAAAAAATGTAGCGCATTTTAACAGTCACAATTTTATTTTCATATATGTATCTACTAAAGAGGAATTAATTAAATTTGAATGGACGGCATTAAATTTTATTTCTATTATTAGATCAAATCTTTCAAATGATGTCACATTTCAAAATAAAATAAAATTTTATTGAATAAATTAATTCAGACATCAAAGACAATATTTAATCATAAATCAATATTTAAAAAAAATCAAATTATTAAAAAAAACTTTAATAGGAATGCGATTGATTGATTGATTTATTAAACATAGTTTATTTTATTTATTCTTATTATTAATAAATAGAACCAACAGATTATAATAGTATTAATAAAGTTATATTAAATTACTAAGTTCATTATTAAGCCATAGTTATTTAATTTTTTATAGCTCTTCTATATAATGAAAACATGTTTATTTCTGCATGAAAAATTAGGTATTTATTTAATAAGTGTGTATGTACCTACCATACCTACCAATACATAACATAATAATATGTGTTATCACAATTATTGCAAAAATATAACAAATAAATAATGATAAAAAAATGTGTTATGCAGAAATATAATATTTTTATATCACACACTTACGTAGTGTTGTGCAAAACAATCAGGGGTACCTAATAAACTTGGGAAGAATAAATCGAATATTTTTATAGTTGCATACACGCAAACATTGCATACCTACGCTATATAGTTGCATGTACGCAACCATTGAACATACGCAATATAGTTGCATGTACCTACGCAACCATTGTATATACGCAATATAGTTGCACATACGCAAACATTTCATATACGCAATATCGTTGCATTTACGCAATACAGTTACGTATACGTAAACATTGCATATACAAAATATTATACGTAAACATTGCATATACGCAAACATTGCATCGAGGGAGATCGCGATCCACTTCCACGCCGGCGACGCTATAGAGCCCATTGGCCGTGTTCGCCACCGGACGCAGCCGCAACATCGGACAAACACAAAATATCCACCATCCATCGGGTTCAACCACTGCCTCCGAGAATCCAACCTCAAACGGCGGGGCAACCGCTCAAGATCGGCAGCCGGGGCAAGTCCCTAGCACAACCGATCGAACGGAAGGGCTTGCCCCCGCACCCCTCGGTCCTCGTGTTGGCGTCCGAAAGCTTGGCGGGCTAACACCGGGGGCATCCGATGCAATCATCACCTGTCAGATTTGACGTCACAGATGTCAACACAGGATGTCTGACCCGACGTCTGCGCCGGCGGTGTGCCCGGACCAAACAACATTCGCCACAGTTGACGAGTCACTGCCGAGCGAGACTAGAGACGTCCGTCCTGCTCTTCTCTAAGTACAGAATTGACGGGGGCACAACAGCGTCGGCCGCCCACCCCCGCCTTTACTGCCTAGGTCCTTAGAGCCGCAACCTAGGCCCTAAATACACAATATAGTTGCATATACGCAAACATTACATTTACGCAAATATTCGATTTAAATACACATTGGTACAAGCAATTTAACAAGCCAAAATGAACTTAATTCTGACGCGGTTCGGGGGTGACAACTGTAATAAAGCATTGTCACCCCATGAATAAGGACTGTTACTTTCATTGATTAATAACCTAATTGTCAATAGATGGCGTTACAAAAAAATTTATTTATCAGTTCATAGATTTCGATGGTGTTTCCATCTTATTTTCAAACGAACAGATTTTCATGATTAAAATATAATTAGCTTTAAAAAATTCGATTGATTGGGAATTAAATTAAAAGGCATAATTGATAAACGTTGAACAAGCGCATATAGTGCTCACGTTGACCAGACGAATTCAGGTCGTAAGCCTTGTAGGTGTTTCGAACTCCTTCGAGTTCTCCTTTAATATTCCAACTTTTGTTATAAAATATCATCGAGTGTGAAGAATAATTTAAAAAAAAAAACATAAAAATTTTGTAAGAATAAATAGTTTTAACACTTAAATTGAAAACAGTTATAATTAATTTTAATACCCTTCCTGCTGGTCAACCACAGTGATCATACAACTTTGTAACTATGTGACATAATGTCTTTAAGTGGAAAAAAATATAATATGAATTCAATAACACATTAGAAGAACTTGCATATTTGGTTCCACCCATTTACAATAGAGTAAATTTACAATAGAGTAAATTTACAATAGAGTAAATTTACAATACAGTTAACCTTCAATATACACGAAACAATCGCTTCTCGATCTCCTTTATTAGCACAGCATCCGATTGTGGAACTATCTTCTGTGTTTCCACCTTCTTACACCCGGGTCTTATTTCCTGAGCAAGATCCGATTTCTTGTTTTTCTGAGCAGATTACAAGCCCTACCCAACGATACGTAGTGCGCTTCTTCGAAAGAATAGAATGGGCTCTATTTCTAATAGCTGGTGTCCTCTATAGTCTAAAAGATAGCACGTCAAAACAGCAGTTCATTTTTAATTACTGTTTTTGATATTTTCTTTCTTATTGAATATAGGTATGAAAAAGGTAATTCTGGCACCTGGGAGTGGTTGCGTTTACCAGTGCGCGTCGTCTTAATAGGTGAATATATATTTTTTTTGCTATGATGTTTTTTTTTTATTTATGAATCTTGGTGTTATGTATATTTTCTTTTTTCTTTTTTAGCTTTCATTTTTTGTTGATATACATATATAATTCTGTCACTCTGTAATCTGGTTAGTTGGAAGAGATTGCCTAAGGGCAATAAGCCTGCCAGTATGCATTATATTTGTTTATATTATGTATAAAAAGTTAGATAAATATATAAAAATAAATAATTAAAAAATGATATCTACCTACATCGAAAACCTTGCTATATCTGGGACTACTTCGTTGGCATGTTAAAATAACATAATTAGATAAATTAAAAAAAAAACGATTTTTCAAAAACAATACTGGTAAATCGATACTCTTCAATTTTTGCTGTTAATTATTTCTTAAAAAAATGCTATGGCTAGTGTGTCCGCATAAGTGTGGCTAGGCCCCTAGTCGATATCATAGCTGGTCGCGGTACAATAGTTTCAAAAAAATAATAACTATGCCACGAATGCAGTCCAATATTTTTATACCACTGTCAGATAAAAAATGCAAGTAGTATTTTTTCTGTTATCAATAAAAATAGGGCTCTTGGCCTCATTTTTACATCAAACAAAGAAACTTTGCGTGCTTTGACCTAGAATAATATTATGTTGTGTCAATATACATTAATAGGGCACATACCTACTTACCAGGAAAATGTATGTTACATACACAACACCTACGTAAATCATAAAACCTTAATCATTTTATCTAGACAAACAATCTTTAATGAGAAACTCCAAACTATCTATGTAGGTTTACTTTTCTATTTTACCAATATTGAGTGTCATGTAGAATTAATTATTCGTTACAATTCATGGCTAAAAAGTTTTCATGGCTATATTCAAGAAATGTTACTGGTGTCTGATACAGCTGCAAGGCATATCTATGGAACTTATAAAATATATCGCTGTACAATTTTTCTTTACGAGCTGCTCCGTTTAAGATGTCAACAGAGCATGGACTATAAAGTGTGTTTGATGGTTTCCAAGGCTCTTCATGACTTGGCTCGCCATTACTTTCAAGACCTGTATAAAAAAGTACCATCAGAAAAAAAAACATCATCTGGATCACAATGTTCCAATTATTTTAAGTAATAAAGCGGCTTTAAAAGGACATAATTTCGCTATTTTAAATCTTGTATTTCATTATTGGAGGTCGTGTCCATCTTGAAAAATGGCCCTTCAAAGTTGTTTAATGTGCTGAAGATCCAGCAGGCCTACTTATGGAGTCGATTAACACAGGAAAAGTATTAGGTTCAGATTTTAGAAATCTTTGATGTTATTTTTTACAAAAATTAACGACAAATACATACTAAACTTTAATCTTTATAAATTATTGTGATTCAATGTTTATAAAGATAAAAGTACATTATGATCGAGTGCTGATTTATGTATTTTTAAGATTAAGACAAGATAAGAACGTATTAACAAAGTTTCATGGGTAGTTCCCCTGAAAACTTTGTAGGTATTTGGAGCACATTCTGCGTGGGAATATACATGAGAACTTCCAGCTATTGCTGATTAGCAAAATTATTAGTTTAAGGCAGACATTGTGCTAAATATAAGATCGGTAATAGAGCTGTTCAGAACGGCACAAGATAGAGAAGCCGTTGTTGAACTTATTACCATGGATATGAGAAAGATTACGTTTGCGAATAAAATATCACTTCATTAAGACCTTCGTCTCAACCCATACACGACTTCTCTAAATTCTTGACAAATTAATATTTGGTCTCTCTGTTAAAGATTGACGTTGGTATACACAAAAAAATGATTAATATTCGTTCAAATATAGTGATGCGTTGGACACTATTTATCGATTGTTCAGAAAATAGATAAAATTGCGTTTATTATAAGCAAATATAATAAACATAGAGAGTTTATGGCACTTTATCAATAGTTCAGAGATTACTATAACAAATGGTTATTATGTTTTTCTATGATAAATTCAACACTAATTGATGAAAATAGGAATTGAGTTTTCATTACAAATATTTTTGACAGTTCTTTTCTTTTTCATTTTTAATTTTGGTATAAATATTTTCGGATATATTCTATTGTTACTTTTTTACATCAATTTTTTTATTTCAACTAACACAATTTTACACTTAAATCAGATTGGGACAGAACAAGGATAGACTATGTATATTTACTTGATTCAATGTGGACCTATTTAGTATATATAATTTTAAAAATTCAATATTTTTTATGGATTAACATAGAGCACTAACTGTCTTGTATTTTTTGTTTTGTCATTCTTGTATTTCTTTTATTTAAAAAATCTTCTTTAACCTTTCTCATAATCCTTTTATGTATAATATTATTAATGTGTTTTCATATTATGTCCAAACCTTTGTAATTCAATATTTTATGAATTATTTAGTAAATATAAAATATTTAATAAATATAACAATGTAAGATAGGTAGATACTCCCATTTTTAACACGAGATTTCGTCTCAATTAAAAAGGGTTGTTATGAAATATATATTATTGAACTTATTTACCTGACGTGTATGAAAATTGTTATTTATTCGTTTAATAAATAAAATAAAAAAATACCTAATATAAGGTAGAAAGAACCGAAACCCATACACAATAATACACATCGATCCTTGCTGACATTAATGACTTCCATTTCATTAGTTCATCGTCTCATACATGTTCGCCGATCGTTCAAGCTTCTTATTTCATTTATATGGTCATGATGTTTCTTTCTAAGTCGACCCATTGTATATTCAATATTTCAATTCGTATAATATTTCGATACACTGAAAAACAAGTAAAATATGTTTTGTAATAACAAATAACGAAAGCCTATATACATATATATAGATATCATACAAATGACATTATTTACATAGTTTACTTGTAGTGCCTATGATATGTATTTTCAATGTCAAGATTATTGTGTGAGGGTGTGTGTGTGTTAGGTTATAAATACAACACAATATTTATTTATGTGTTGGTTAAACAAATAAATGTGTAGCGGATCATATAATATGGTAGCCATTTTTTATTTTTAAAAATATCGAAGGAATATAACAAAAATATAATTTATTTATTAAATAATATCAGAGGTATTTATATCAAGGATGGGTTGTTGAAACAACAAATATGATGGCTTTCATTTCGAAGCGATCTTCATCTTAATGCTTCGAAATCGATTGTATCAAACAACTCACTCTGGTCAATTGTATAAATATATATTTTTTAATAAATAAAAAAAAACGAAATTTAAAAAATTTATTAACGAAAATATAATAAATCAAACTAAAAATAATGTAATTTAACAGAATTAGATACATATGTAAGTACAAAGGTCTTCTTTAAGTTTCATATTCTTTTAATTCATATATTCTGAAGCAATTATTGCGTCGCTGGGCTGAAATAATAATAATAATAAACACTTCCTTGCACCCTGTGCAAGTGGCGAGTTTATTGCCGTATGGCAATTTCTTCCAACTTACCAGTGTTTCCAGCCCAGAGAAGCAACATTTGCATGAGAAATAAATTTAAATAAATTTCTCCTCTGCTGGGAATCGAACCCAGGACGCCCGCACACAAACCAAACGGCTTACCAACTGTGCCACGGCGGTCGAAATCATTAATTAGCTCTAAAATATTACCATTTGAAAGCAATGTGACACCTTGAACACTGTGCAAATAAGTTGTAATAAAAAATTCGAAAAATTCACTTTAATAATCTTTCACTTCATAATAAATGTGTGTCAGGATAGAAAATGTGGCGTTCGGTTCTCTCTGCCTACACAATGAGGGACATGGCGTGATAATAGTAATATATAAGTAAGTATACTTTACAATATACCCTATACAATAAAACGTTTTATAAAGATTGCGGACGCCTTGTAAATTGAAAAGAATTTGATTTTTTCTCATTAGTCCTATCATCACCAACTCAATAAAGATGTATCGTTGAAGTAAAAAATGAAGATTTTTGTGATTTTCTCGTTGATCCCATGATCTGATCTTGACCAAATAGAAAAGGGACCTATCAAAAAATACCTACTTTTTAATGTTAAAAGAACCATCGAAATCGGACGACATAGAAAAAAGTTATCGCTGATCATACATGAAACGAGTGGGTTGTGGCCAACACTAAACTCTCCACTACACAATGAAGCTTCCCTGCTAATATTACACTAATATCTACATGAAATCAAATAACTGAACATTGCAAAACTTCTCTGGTTATATATATTTTTATTATGAACATAATTTTTCAAACGGTTGTATGTCTTTCTTTTAACGTTGACCAACTTTGAATGCTGTTTTTGGAAGATTTTTGATATTGTAGGTATATATAGTTTAAACAAAATTAAAATATCTTGAATTTCCAGGTCGTGAGAGCATTTTTTCAGTTTTAACAGATGAAATCATAGAGAAACATTGAGATAAAATGAACCGTGTCTGTGGAAAACTAATCAGCTCTAAGTTTATAAATTTCACACATATGATATCAATATTAAGATCATCGGCCCTTTAGTTTGATCTGTACAGAGGACACAATTTTTCATATTTGTGTACGGCATACGGCATACACACAAAAAAAATCACATCGAAACTCACATGCACTCTCTACATGATACCCATTGAGAAATTGATGTAAAAATACTAACTCTCCACTATTCCATAGTAGCGAAGAGTAAAAAATCAGGTCGAATTGATAGACTCTCAGTTTATTGATATCGGTTAAAAATAGTTCTTAGGGTCTTGAAGTTCGTATAAAAACTTTAACCTGCCTCAAAGCAGTCGAAATATTACCTACTAATTTATAGTACTTACTTCATTAGTGTATGGAACAGGATTTCTAAACATTTCAATATATTCAACATCCATATTATTATTTAATAAAAAGTGAATTAATAAATGTAATATTATGTTCCCTAAAATTAATGACATTTGGTTATCATAGATAGGCGCACATCATAACAGTTTTATCGCATTATTTATCAAAAGTCAATATTAAAGTATGGGTATCATCGATTTAAATATGTCGAATGTATGTATTTACAAAACAACTGCCATTTCAATATTTATTTTGTCACCTTGAAAAGCGTAACGTTGGTCTGGAACAATGACCTCAAAAAAAATATGCAACTACTATGTCAATTTATTGATTATTGGTTAATGGCGAGAATTATTGCATTAAACTAGACGAATTTATATTTAACCCTTTACCTGGCGACATAAAAATACTTTATAGTAAGTACATACTTTACTATATTTTTTTTTAAAACAACATATACTGTAAACATTTAATTACCTAGCATTAAATTTATGATATATTTCGCATCATTCTCATAAATTTAAATATTAAGTTACACTCACTAGTTTCTTAATATCAAGACTAGTTGCATGTAACACATGAGATCCAACTGTCGATAGCGAAAGTATGTATAGTTGAAGAATAAGTACCAAACTATTAACCCATTAATACAAATTATTTAATATTTTAAGATATTTGGTTTTCTATACAACACATGTACCTAGGTATGTATGTCAAGATAGGATAGTATGGAGGTCAGTCCTTTGATCCTACCCAGAATATGAAAACAGCATGATGCTATGTATGTATGTTTGGAGATTAGTATCAAACAATTAAGTCTTCTTAGATATTGTGTGTAGGCGACTGCCATACAAATTGTATGAAGAAATGTCGTCACTAAATTAATTTTTTTTAATTGTTAAAAAAAAATTGAGATGTGCTAATACAATGTTAATATTTTTTATAGAAAATTAAATTATCTAGTTGGGGTGTTTCGGCTTTTTTTGATATTTAAAAAAAAATTGGAAATATAGGCAGTTAAACTCATAAATTTATCAGAATAATATATTTTTCTTATTAAAAAATGTTTGAGGAGCCCTGGAATTGAAAACAAAATAATTTGAGATTTTGTATTTTTCTATGTTTATACCAACTTTCAGCGTTCTAGCTTTTATGGTTTCTGAGATACATGGAAAAATAAACCAAAATTTCAAAAGTTGATAACCTCTGACTGAAACAAAAAATAACAATTCTGAGTATAAAAGTTTTGTAGGCCAATAACTGTTTATATATTCTGAAATTTTGGGATCTGTAAATTGAGCGGATCAAAAGTTATAAGGGGGGACGGACAGACACACACAGACACACACACAGACACACACACAGACACACACAAAACACACATAAAATGTTCTACTCCGAGTAAATCCATGTATGGGAACATATATGCTGCGAGGCCTCTAGTTGGTGGTGATGCAACTAGTTTTAAATAGATATAAACCGGAAGCAAACATATCCAACTCGGGATCACTCGAACAATATCTATTGTACCCAGTACAAGTTCTATTAATGTATGAATTTAGCATATAGTTAGTTCTAGAAGATTCAATGTAAAAAAGAGACTGGTTTCTATTTCTTCTAAGTGGACAGTGTTAGAAGGAGTATCACAAAATATGACCCAATTTTTCACACGTTGCACGCTGATTCACCGTGTAAAGGGTTTTTGTATTAATGCAGCGTATTGCAAAATAAAAAAAAATTACGAGATAAATAATCGAATATATAACAATAATGAAAAGCGTATCGAGAGGGCGCTGTCAGTGACCAGCTAGTGACAAATAGAGGACGTGAGGTACACGAACCCTGAATGCTTGCTGTGTGAACTCGGCTACATTTTTACCCCGTGGGGCAATTGATCACACACACCCAATTCGGCTGTGCACATACACAATAATACCTACCCACCAACCAATGTAGCATTTATTATTAACTTGTTTTAAATTTGACTCATCGTCCATCAGACTGCACTCAAATCTTTTTTTATTATTAATTGCATTTTCGAGTCCTTTGAGCCGATTGTCAAACGGCAATCACACCGTCATACTACATACGTGTGATGAAACGATTGGATTGTGTCCAACACTAAACTCTCCACTACATTGTTAGTGCATAATCCACACTTCAACGACAATCCGTAATGCTATTATTTTTTTTGACAAACTTTTCAACATCTCAATAGATACGAAGTTGAAATATTATAGAAGAAGCAGGAACTCAAGGCACCTACAGGGCTTACGGCCTGTCATCGGCTGGTTTACGTGATCACTTTAGCGTTACAAAAGGTTTTCTTCGTTACTTGATAGATGGCAATAGTAATAATGTCTTATTTTCAGGTGATTAGTTAATCATTATTCTAATATATAGAACTTTCAAAATTAGCATTGATAAGGGTACTCAATAAGAAGGCATAATAGGTGAACGTTACGCAAGCGCATAAAATGGTCACGTAAACCAGTCGATGACAGGTCGTAAGCCCTGTAGGTGCCTTAAGTTCCTGGTTCCTCTATATAATATTAAATAATATATCGTTGCCTACCGACAGGGAAAAAAATCCAGTGTTAACGTATTATTATTATAAAAATTTCCTTGCACCCTGCGCAAGTGGCGTCTTTATTTCCATATGAAAAATTTATTCCAACTAACCAGTGTTTCCAGCACTGAGAAGCAATATTAGCGTGAGAAACCATTTAAATAATTTCTCCTCTGCTGTGTATCGAACCCAGGACGCCCGCACACAAAAAGAAACGGCTTTCCAACTGTGCCACGACGTATATGCAATTAAAAAAATATTAGATTTCGAAAAAGCATTTTTATGATATAAATACATTTTTATAAGATTCAAATATGGAATTATTGGTGTCCCAGAGGACCAGAGGACAAAAGTTTTCATAATACACCATACACACAAAAAAACTGACACGAAACTCATCGTTTGCACTCTCTAGTTGATACTTGTTGAGAAATTGATGTATAAAATAAGATTTAACAATACACGACCATGTTTGAGATAATTTTTTTTATTATTATGTTTAAGAGAAATAAATAATTAATTTATTATTTATGTATTAATGTTGATGAGACGATGGATATAAGATAGAAGACTGTGGTGTTCGGTTTTCTCTGTCTACCCTATTACGAACATGGCGCGATAGTGTGTAGATGGATAATATTTCATTATGGTAGTAAAAAAATATACTTTTTACTTATAGAACTAGTTGCATGTAACACATGAGATCCAACTGTCGACAGCGATAGTATGTATAGTTGAAGAATAAGTACCAAACCCATAAATACAAATTATTTATTATTTTATGATATTTAGTTTTCTATACAACACATGTACCTAGGTAGTCAAGATAGGATAGTATGGAGGTCAGTCTTTTTTTCCTACCCGGAATATGAAAACAGCATGATGGTATATGTATATTGTATGTTTAGAGATGAAGAATCAAACTATTAAGTCTTCTTACATATTGTGTATAGGCGACTGCCATACAAAATGTATGAAGCGAAGTCGTCACTAAATTCAATTTTTAAAAAAATTGTTAAAAAAAAATTGAGATCTTCTACTACAATGTTAAAATTTTTTATAGAAAATTAAATTATCTAGTTGGGGTGTTTCGGCTTTTTTCGATAATTGTAAAAGTTTTGGAAATATAGGCAATTAAACTCATAAATTTATCATAAAAAAAATAAATGAGATTTTTGAGACTAATTTGAGATTTTGTATTTTTCTATGCTTATACCAATTTTCAGCGTTCTAGCGTTTATGGTTTCTGAGATATATGGAAAAATAAAATAAAAATTCAAAAGTTGATAACCCCTGACTGAAACAAAAATTCAAAATTCCGAGTATAAAAGTTTTGTAGGCCTGTAACTGTTTATATATTCTGAAATTTCAGGCTCTGCAAATTGAGCGGATCAAAAGTTATAAGGGGGGGACGGACACACACACACACAGACACACACACACAGACACACACACAGACACACAGACACACACACACACACACACACACACACACACACACACACACACACACACACACACACACACAGACACACGAAATATTCTACTCCGAATTCTGAGTAAATCCGTGTATGGAACATATATGCTGCGAAGCCTCTAAGTTGGTGTTTTTTGACTTCAAAGTTGGAAAAGCCGTGAAAAAAGTAGACCTCTCCATACAATTCTCGCGTATTCTGGCTTGATACATTGTCGATATGTTAAGAGAACAAAGTTCTCCTGAACAAATCGACAGTTGGATTACTCTCAAAACATTCAATTAACACAAAAGAAGTTAATTTAATCGTATTACTAGTTGCATGTAACACATGAGATCCAACTGTCGATAGCGATAGTATGTATAGTTGAAGAATAAAAATCAAACTATAAACCCATAAATCCAAATTATTGAAAATTTTAACACATGTTGGTATGTATGTCAATATAGGACAGTATGGAGGTCAGTCCTCTTTTCCTACCCGGAATATGAAAACAGCATGATGGTTCTGTATGTATGTTTGGAGATTAAGTACCTATCAAACTATTAAGTCTTCTTACATATTGTGTATAGGCGACTGCCCTACAAATTGTATGAAGCAATGTCGTCACTACATTCCATTTTTATAAAAATTGTTAAAAAAAGTTTGAGATGTGCTAATACCATGTAAATATTTTTTATAGAATAGAAAATTAAATTATCTAGTTGGGGTGTTTCGGCTTTTTTCGATATTTTAAAAGAAAATTAAAATATAAGCAGTTTAACTCATAAATTTATCATACAAAAAATATTTTTCTTAATAAAAAATGTTTGAGAAATTCTGGAATTTTTTTGAATAAACTAATTTGAGATTTTGTATTTTTCTATGCTTATACCAATTTTCAGCGTTTTAGCTTTTATGGTTTCTGAGATATATGGAAAAATAAATTAAAAATTCAAAAGTTGATAACCCCTGACTGAAACAAAAATTCATAATTCTGAGTATAAAAGTTTTGTAGGCCTATAACTGTTTATATATTATGAAATTTTGGGCTTTGTAAATTGAGCGGATCAAAAGTTATAAGGGGGGAACGGACACACACACAGACACACACACAGACACACACACACAGACACACACACAGACACACAGACACACAGACACACGAAATGTTCTACTCCGAATTCTGAGTAAATCCGTGTATGGAACATATATGCTGCGAAGCCTCTAAGTTGGTGTTTTTTGACTTCAAAGATGGAAAAGCCGTGAAAAATGTAGACCTCTCCATACAATTCTCGCGTATTCTGGCTTGATACATTGTCGATATGTTAAGAGAACAAAGTTCTCCTGAACAAATCGACAGTTGGATCAATATGAAGTTGATAACTCAATTTTCCCATACTTTTATCGAACGAGTAAAGCAATACAATCTCAGCATGATACTAGTTGGTATACTGCAATAAAAAGATAACCTTAAAAATTGCGAATTAGTAACTCCCCAATATATCCCCTTGGGGTTGAAAGAAGATCTAGAAGCGCATACGTCAAGTTTCACAAAAGCGCATCCATAACAAAATGACAATTATTCTTTGCGTTTCATCGTCGAGATATCACCAACACAATAATATAAAAACTGAAAGTGATACTGAGAAAAATATCCTCGGCCTAAATAAAAACACCACATCTAGAAATGAGTCACTCAGCTGTTCAGTCCCGTTCAATAATAATGTTATCGACTAGGCATGCCCCGGCTTGTCTAGGCTAGGATACGCTGTTACTGGTTGCCCTAGGTCTAGACATTGCACTGTACAGTATTTCTGGTCTAGCGGAATCACAATACCGACACGATAACTTACAATGCCTTCGCAGTAACTGTTGCGGCATCAAAGATATTGTATATTATTGTATTAATTATAAAGACAACACATACTTAGTACTTATTATTACTAGTTGCATGTAACACATGAGATCCAACTGTCGATAGCGATAGTATGTATAGTTGAAGAATATGTACCAAACTATAAACCCATAGATACAAATTATTGAATATTTTCAGATATTTTGTTTTCTATACAACATATGTAGGTATGTATGTCAAGATAGGATAGTATGGAGGAAGATCCTTTTTCCTACCCAGAATATGCAAATAGCATGATGGTATGTATGTATGTTTGGAGATGAAGTATCAAACTATTAAGTCTTCTTACATATTGTGTATAGGCGACTGCCATACAAAATGTATGAAGCGATGTCGTCACTAAATTCAATTTTTAAAAAAATTGTTAAAAAAAAATTGAGATCTTCTACTACAATGTTAATATTTTTTATAGAAAATTAATTATCTAGTTGGGGTGTTTCGCCTTTTTTCGATAATTGTAAAAGTTTTGGAAATATAGGCAGTTAAACTCATAAATTTATCATAAAAAAAATATTTTTCTTAATAAAAAATGTTTGAGAAACCCTGGAATTTTTTTGAAAAAACTCATTTGAGATTTTGTATTTGTCTATGTATGTACCAATTTTCAGCGTTCTAGCGTTTATGGTTTCTGAGATATATGGAAAAATAAAATAAAAATTCAAAAGTTGATAACCCCTGACTGAAACAAAAATTCAAAATTCCGAGTATAAAAGTTTTGTAGGCCTGTAACTGTTTATATATTCTGAAATTTTAGGCTCTGTAAATTGAGCGGATCAAAAGTTATAAGGGGGGACGGACACACACACAGACACACAGACACACAGACACACACACACACACACACACACACACACACACACACACACACACACACACACACACAGAGACACACGAAATGTTCTACTCCGAATTCTGAGTAAATCCGTGTATGGAACATATATGCTGCGAAGCCTCTAAGTTGGTGTTTTTTGACTTCAAAGTTGGAAAAGCCGTGAAAAAAGTAGACCTCTCCATACAATTCTCGCGTATTCTGGCTTGATACATTGTCGATATGTTAAGAGAACAAAGTTCTCCTGAACAAATCGACAGTTGGAATATACCAACTTATTGTAGGCAACATTGGGTTGCCATAATACTTTTTTTATTTGGTAAACAAACAGGATACAATGTTATAAATAAAACTAGTTGCATGTAACACATGAGATCCAACTGTCGATAGCGATAGTATGTATAGTTGAAGAATATGTACCAAACTATAAACCCATAAATACAAATTATTTATTATTTTATGATATTTAGTTTTCTATACAACACATGTACCTAGGTAGTCAAGATAGGATAGTATGGAGGTCAGTCTTTTTTTCCTACCCGGAATATGAAAACAGCATGATGGTATA
This sequence comes from Molanna angustata, assembly GCA_963576475.1. Classification (NCBI taxonomy): domain Eukaryota; kingdom Metazoa; phylum Arthropoda; class Insecta; order Trichoptera; family Molannidae; genus Molanna; species Molanna angustata. The sequence continues at coordinate 7,576,051 of OY754979.1, read as the reverse complement.
TGTATATTGTATGTTTAGAGATGAAGTATCAAACTATTAAGTCTTCTTTGATATTGTGTATAGGTGACTACCATACAAAATGTATGAAGCGATGTCGTCACTAAATTCAATTTTTAAAAAAATTGTAAAAAAAAAATTGAGATCTTCTACTACAATGTTAATATTTTTTATAGAAAATTAAATTATCTAGTTGGGGTGTTTCGGCTTTTTTCGATAATTGTAAAAGTTTTGGAAATATAGGCAGTTAAACTCATAAATTTATAATAAAAAAAATATTTTTCTTAATAAAAAATGTTTGAGAAACCCTGGAATTTTTTTGAGAAAATCAATTTCAGATTTTGTATTTTTCTATGTTTGTACCAATTTTCAGCGTTCTAGCGTTTATGGTTTCTGAGATATATGGAAAAATAAAATAAAAATTCAAAAGTTGATAACCCCTGACTGAAACAAAAATTCAAAATTCCGAGTATAAAAGTTTTGTAGGCCTGTAACTGTTTATATATTCTGAAATTTTAGGCTCTGTAAATTGAGCGGATCTAAAGTTATAAGGGGGGGACGGACACACACACAGACACACAGACACACAGACACACACACACACACACACACACACACACACACACACACAGACACACGAAATGTTCTACTCCGAATTCTGAGTAAATCCGTGTATGGAACATATATGCTGCGAAGCCTCTAAGTTGGTGTTTTTTGACTTCAAAGTTGGAAAAGCCGTGAAAAAAGTAGACCTCTCCATACAATTCTCGCGTATTCTGGCTTGATACATTGTCGATATGTTAAGAGAACAAAGTTCTCCTGAACAAATCGACAGTTGGAATATTATATGATGACTCAAACAGGAAGGTAAGTTCTTCTTCTTCTTCGTTTTCTCAATGCTGACGGTCGTGATCTATGGGGCCGCTAATGGACAGAACTAGTCGCCTCCAGTCCTCTCTGCTCGCACCGCCAAATAGAGGTAGTTCCCGGTCATCTCCTTAATGTGGTTACACCATCGCGCTGGAGATCTGCCTCTAGGTACTTCTTTTGCCTGGTACACTTCCTGTGATAATACTTTTTTTTCCAGGTTGCAAAACTAACAAAACCAAGATCAAGACTAGGTATGCAAGACCAAGACTCGTTCGAAAATGCAAGACCAAGACCACATTTGTAAATGCAGGACCAAGACCATGACCACATTTGTAAATGCAGGACCAAGACCATGACCACATTTGTAAATGCAGGACCAAGACCAAGACCACATTTGTAAATGCAGGACCAAGACCATGACCACATTTGTAAATGCAGGACCAAGACCATGACCACATTTGTAAATGCAGGACCAAGACTATGACCACATTTTTAAATGCAGGACCAAGACCATGACCACATTTGTAAATGCAGGACCAAGACCAAGACCACATTTGTAAATGCAGGACCAAGACCAAGACCACATTTGTAAATGCAGGACCAAGACCAAGACCACCCTGTTCATGGTCTTGGTCTTGCATTTGCTCATCACTAATAAAGACAAAAAAACAGGAGTTCACGATACTTTCCAACTTATTAACTAACAAAACAAACTATTTTTGGAAGAAATTGACATATGGCAATATACGCACTTGCGCAGGGTGCAAGGAAGGATTATTATCATTATTATCATTGTTACCTAATTTCATAATAATATACCTGTATCGTTGTGTGATTAAGAGTGGATGTATGTATGAAAGAGACAAACAATGTGTATAAGGGTGTGTGTATGTGTGAGAGTTTCAGAAAGAGTATATACCATTGTTTATTTATACCTATATGCATAGTTGAGAGATTCAGAAGAGGAAAATGAGAAAAAAATAGGTATGGTGAAGAATTGCGTTTCACTGACGCATTGTTTTCCTGTAAATGCTGAAAGCTTCAAATGAAAACTGTTTTTTTACAGAACTATTCGAGCTCGGAGATCAGCACACAAATTTGTTTTAAATTGATAAGATAGATAATAATTTATGTTAACAGATAGATAATCGTGGGAAGAATGAATTAAGAATGCATGACGAAGATAATAAAGAAAACAAAGTCGAATCTATGAGACGATGTATGAATGTTGATGAGGCGAGAGATGCATGTCGAGGTAGAAGGATGGGGCGATCGTTTATCTCTACCTACCCCGTGAGGGACACGGCGTGATGATATGTATGTAGAAACATGTACCTGGATCTAGTAAAAAAGGAAGAAGAAGTAATTATTTATCTAAGCATTTCAAATCTATTGAAAAAAATAACGTACGCAGGTACACTCCAGTAGTAGCGGCGAGCCTAGAACATTTGAACTAGGCAAACCCTAAAAGAAAATTGGGAAATGTCAAAGATTATATGTTTTTTTGAGTTATTGTTCATTCCAGTGGCCATAAAAAATATTTTTAAAATGACATGCCAAAATAATATTTACATTTGTGGCCCTGTAAAGCATCGTATCTACATACGGTTCAATTTTTAATCTTGTAGTATGGGTGCTATAAACAAATAAATTACTAATTTAATATCATTTAATGATTCGGCGGATATTTTGTGGTAGTTAATATAAACCATTTTTGAAATATAAATTAGCTATAAACCACTTGTTTACAAGTGGTTTATAGCTAATTTATATTTCAAAAATGGTTTAAATTACTAATTAATTAAAATAATAACTTTTTTTTTTACACCACTTTTGAGTGTTTAGTGTCAACCATTAGTTGTTAATTTTCTTAACATAATATTCATAGGCAAGCCAAGATTTTCGGCTTCTATAGGCAATTCCGCTGCTGGACAGACAGTACATGTCTTCAAGCTATCGGAGTGGAAAAATCCATACGACGCTCATAACTTTTTATGACATTTGATCGAATTATATGCTTTTTAGACTCTGTACCTAAACTTAAATAATTTACACATTAACTGAATTTCTGAAATAAATGAATGTATAAATCGGCGCTACACATACCAAACAAAATCCCAATTCACAAATTACGTCATCTACCAAATTGAATTCATTACGACATAACACATTTTATAAACGTGTAAACATTCCGTCTCTGAATGTGTATTTATGTGTCAGCGTGTGTATGTGTGTATTTGTATATGTGTAGACTTGTTTTATTTGTGTTTAAACAGTATTTTAGCAGAACATCGCAATTTGCGAGATTGCATTTGAAAGAAAAAAAAAACAACATTCAAGAAAAATAGCAGAGAGATCATTGCTCTTTATGTCCTCTACGACATTGGTGCGCTCACAAACTTTATTATTATAATACAGGCGTATTTTTTAATGCCCACCCGTTACCTAATAATGAATAGCCACGGACGTGTGCATTCGACGAACAAAGAGTAACGTATGGGCCAAGAAACACGGCCGGAAATTTAAATTCGTAATGACCGCGTAATATCGGAAATTTTTAAGAGGTAAAATGAAGTGTAAACGCTGAAAAATTCCCGAGGCGTGATTTAGTAGAATGTGTGAAATTCCGGGAAGTCTTCAATATACATTTCTGAGTTTCGTAGAATCGATGTGATTTTTATGAAACTTACGTAATATTTTTTTTTTCGGTCGAGGCAGGATTCGAACTCGCGACCACTGAATTACTAGCCCAGCGTGCTAACCGCTCTGCCACCGACCCATCTAATTTAAAATATAAATAAGTATTTCAAATGACCGGACTTCGTAAAACAAAGTCATAAGCCATAAGCCAATCTCTACCGAGCAACGCATAGTCTCAAGTAAATTCGGTGCAATCACATAAAACACTCAATTTCTCATCCAAATTTTGCGTCTTTGGGCTGGAAACACTTTGATGGGAAGAGATTGCCATATTGCAATAAATTCATCGCTTGCTCAGGGTGCAAGGAAGTGTTTATTATTATTTGATAGATTGAATTGATGTTCCTAAGGTAGATGTTTTGAATTGAAGTTCCTAAGGTAGACGTTTTGTATTGAATTGATGTTGATGATGTTAAGGTATTAAATTAATGTTCCTAAGGCTAAGACGTATCTTGGGCAGAACCCTCAGAGACAGAATTCCCAATGAGGAAAACCGCAGAACCTGCGATGTGGAGGATATTGTAAGGTGAATCAGGCAGAGAAGACGATACTGGAGAGATCTTGTAGAGAGGATGCTATTGCAATATTGCGAGACACAAGAGGAACGCCGACCAGCGGGATGACCATCAAAGAGATGGAAGGAATGCTGGACATCCTCGTCCCAGGACATGTAGAAACAGATCATAGACCTACTGAAAGAGGAAGAAGAAGAAGAGGAATTGATGATAGATCTTCGCATAAAATGGCATTTATTTATTTATTTATCGTATGATACTAGTGAATCAAATGTTAGTCAAAATGAACAAAACACAGCACTGACAGCAGGCAAACACAAAACAGCACGATATATCAATCACACATTCACGTCGAGGGCTCCGAGCCAATCCACAAATGCTGGTGTCAATTCGCAAATGTCCGACTTTGGGCCTTCATATGCATGGACGCTGCATTCTTCCAATATGTGTTGCATTGTTTGAAAGGGGTGGCCACAATCGCATTGTGCGGATGGAACAATGCCCCACTTTGCCATAAGGTAGTTGCAGCGTCCATGTCCAGTGCGGATCCTATTCAGGGAGGTCCACAGCCTTCTTGGCAGCTCGAAACCTGGAGGTATCTTCGTTGGAGTTTCCATATACTTATTAACATCCAAGTTGGAGCTTACCCAGTCACTGTGCCAAGTCTCATTCAGGCTGAAGTCCTCACTAACAAGGTTACATCCGAGTTTCGCTGCTGGATTCCTTGAAGCAAGTCTTTGCTGTCCCTCAGACGGAACATCACTGTGGATTGGCAAAGCGCCATTGTCACAAATTCTCTTCCATAGATTAAATAGGGAGAATTTTCTTCTTGCGTCAGGGGGAGGTATATGTGCGAGCACAGGAAGCCACTTTATTGGGGTAGACCGGATGGTGCCGCTAATGGTCCTCATGGCCACATTCAGTTGAGTGTCAACTAGTTTTGTATGTGCACTATTGAGCCATACAGGAGCACAGTACTCTGCTACCGAATATACAAGGGCAAGTGAAGATGTTCTAAGGACTGTTGCACTAGCCCCCCAAGTTGTTCCTGCCAGTTTATGGATGATGTTATTTCTGGACTTTAGTTTAGCAGCTGTTTTTTCCAGGTGTTTTTTGAATGTTAGAGTTCTGTCTAGTGTGATTCCTAAGTATACTGGTTGGTGGTTGTGGGTGAGTCTACTTCCGCAGAAGTGTACATTTAGTTTGTGATTTGCATCTCGGTTATTAAGGTGAAAGCAACTAACTTCTGTTTTATTTGCGTTTGGTTTAAGTCTCCATTTATAAAAGTAGCTCTGTAACTTTTGAAGGTCTGATTCAAGTTGAACTTCGCATTCTTTAAAAGACAGTTTTTGTGTAGCTATGCCCAGATCATCTGCATATGAGAACTGTTTGCACTGTGTTGATGGGATATCACTAATATACAAATTGAAAAGCAGTGGGGAAAGAACTGATCCCTGAGGTAGTCCATTGTTGAGCATTCGTGGTTTACTAATCTTATCTCCCAAGTGAACAGTAAATTGTCTATTACTCAGCATGTTGTTTATAACAGTAAACATAGCCTTCGAGGGAATTAGATCCGCAAGTTGGAAAGGAGTCCCTGTCTCCAAACAGTATCATATGCTGCTGTTAAATCTATGAAAGCAACCCCAGTTTTCAGCTTCTTCTCAAAGCCCTTTTCTATGTGTGTGGCTAGGGCCAGTACTTGATCACAACAGTTACGGTGAGCTCGAAATCCTGCTTGGGTAATGGGTATTATTTTATCAATATCTGGCATAATTCTGTTGTATATCAGTCTTTCAAACACTTTGAGGCAGATGCTGAGAAGGGCGATAGGACGGTAATTTTCGGGAGCCTCTGGAGATTTGTTTGGTTTAAGTACAGCAATTATCTTCGACTTCTTGAAAGCTTTGGGTAGTTTTCCTGTTGATAATATGTCATTATAGAAGTTCAGGAGCCAGTGTCTGATATTTGGTCCTGCGTAGGTAATAAACTCTGGAAATATATTATCAAGGCCACAGGCTTTTCCCTTTTTTAGCATTTTTATTGATTTTTCAAGGTCATCCTGTTCAAATGGTCTGCAATATGTGGTATTTGATTGAAGGTTTTGCTTTTTTGATGTAAGAGATTTTCGGATGAGCTGAGAAAAGTGCTCGTCTCCAGCGATTTTTGAAGTAGTTATTATTTTGTTAGCAATTAAATTTGGATTAATGTTGCAGTTGTTTGGTTTACTTGGCTGGCTACTACCAAGATTTTTTAAAAGTCTCCACGCTTATTTGCTTGTTCTTTTGAAATTAAGGCTTTCCATGGTCTCCATCCATTTCTTTCTGCGGCTTTCGTCCAAGGATTTGAGTATTGCAGTAGCAAAGTACTGGTTTCCATTTTTTGTGTAGTCATCATATAGTTTTTGGGTCTCTTCGTTCCATCCTGGTATGTATTCTTTACGGTATCCCCTAGGGATGAACTTTTTAGCGGTACTGATTAACAGTTTAGTAAATCTTTCATAGTTTTCAGCTCTAGGGGGGATAAACCTTATACTTTTATCACATTCCGAAGCAAAGCCTGCCCAATTTGCTTTATTGAAGTTCCATCGGGCTATTGGTTTAGAATTTACTACTGGTATAGCTATTCCAATAGTGATGATAATTGGTCTATGTTGGCTATGTGGGAACCCCTGGAGTACTCGTTTTGTTGTTGGTATGGGAATTGCATTTTCGTCCGTAGAAACAAAGCAGAGGTCAGGATTGGTGTACGTGTTCCAGCGTGCTGAGTGGAAGGAGCCTTTATCTTTAGCGTCAAAAACAAGATATTTATTGTTGTAGTGTGCCCACTCTGCTAAGGCACGTAGAGTAGACAAGCTCCGCGCGCTGTGCCCCGGGTAACGCCAAAAGTCTACTCAATAGGAGGCTGAACAATTTTGCAATAAAATCTCCCAGCCATAGTGAATCTAATAAAAATGGCATTGAAGAATAAATTATCAAATTATTATTATAAAATATTTAAATAAAAAATAACATGAATAACAAACTCATTTCTTGAAAAGCTGAAAATTTTCCATAAAACTTTAACTAATTATGGTCGAATATTGATCTCATAACGATAGTATAAATTCTTAGGTGCACAAAAGATTTTTTTTCTCTTTAAGTTTTTCCTGAAAGTGCCTAGATGTAATCATTTGGAATTCACCGATTAATTCGATCCAAACAATCCTCGGAATTTTCGGATTTCAAAAATTATTTTTTCCTTTTCGTTGTCTTTATGTTTATTTATTTATACAACTCAAAACCTTTTACATAAATAAACGAGTGGGTTGTAGCCAACACTAAACTCTTCACATCATAGTAAGCGTTCATTTATTCTTCTTGAAAGGTTGACAATCTCTAAATCCATTTTTATGAAGTACATTTCTATTAGATTCTTAAACAAATATAAGACTCCCAGAGGACAAAAGTTTTCACAATACACCATACACACAAAAACATTGACACAAAACTCATAATATGCATTTTTTACATCAATTTTTACTCAATTTTCTTTTACAGAAGCTATTTTACTTATGTTATATACAATTTTCATACAAATATGAAATTTATTTCACATTGTTATGGCAGACCATAGATTTTTTTCTTTAAATTTTGACAATCCTTGAATGCATTTTCGATGGGTGTATTTTTGTTGTATCAAAATTTCAAACCGTATAAAAATACCTTGATTTTCCAGACCGTGAGAGCATTTTGAAAATTTGGACGGATGATATGACGTATTAATCAGCTCTATGTAGGTCAATGCACTTTACTCATATGATGTTAATATGAATTCGATCGGACTTATAGTTTCGGCTGTAGAGAGGATACAAAAAGGAAAATCCGTACGCCGTAGGTACACCATACATACAAACACATTACGACGAAACTCACAGTGTGCACTCTCTACATGATACCCGTTGAGAAATTGATGTAAAAAATAAATAAATTGTAAAATCATGACTCTTCACTATTCCATAGTGTGGAGAGTAAAAATATAGTTTTCTTGTGCAACAATCAAAATATTGATTTGTACAAACAAAACAACGAATTAGTGATACAAATAATTCTCAACTGCGTCATGGAATATTTTGTTCAAAATATTATTTACATAATACACACATTTAATATTTTTACGACTGGATCATTCTCACAGTAAATAATATTACATAACCAATTTATATCATATAATGATATTTTATTGTCTTCATTATGTATGCATACCTACATATTGAAGAGATATGTTAATTTCATTGTTATAAGTTACATTTGGCATTTGGCTATATTGTTTTATTATAGTCCCGTGGATATGATTTATAAATCTTTAGTACAAATGTAATATAGAAATATACAATTATTTTCCTTCTTTAATATGTAATATGAGTTGTTTGCAGTAATTTCTTGTTATTGATGGAAAGCTTGTTATTGGCTCTGAATTCTATATTAAAATTTGTAACATAAAAAATGTAAACGAGCTGTTGGCTTCCCAAATAAATAAATAAATAAATAAATAAATAAATAAATAAATAAATAAATAAATAAATAAATAAATAAATAAATAAATAAATAAATAAATAAATAAATAAATAAATAAAAATAAATAAATAAATAAATAAATAAATAAATAAATAAATAAATAAATAAATAAATAAATAAAAATAAATAAATAAATAAATAAATTAATGAATAAATAAATAAATTAATTAATTAATAGATAAATAAAACAAGTGGGTTGTGGCCAACGCTTAACTCCTCACTACCAAGTCACTCCACAAAGTATTCATATTTTGTATAGAAGTTAGGATAGTCGCGGTAAGGGTAGGAGGCAGATGTCATGACTAAGAAACACCAGGGTATGGACCGGAGTCCACAGAGTGGAAGAGCTTTTCTGGTTAAATCAAGACAGATGTGCCTATGACAAAATAGTAGCCGACGTGACGTCGGCTACTATTTTGGACCTAATATGGCAAAGAAAGAGGATGATATTGACAATAATAAAGCTAACAGGAATGGAACAATTGGTCGGAGTCGTCCCATTGAGGAATGGCCCGACCATGATGTGAAAGATATCCCGAAAGAATCTTGGACAACAGACGAACATGTAAGAGACGATGCAAGAATGGTGATGAGGCAATGGAATAATGTGGCGATCAGTCCTCTTTGCTTACTCCGTGGGGGACATGACGTGATGATAGTTATGTATATAATATCAAGAAGTAACAGTTTAAAACAATTAAAAAAATGCAGAGTACCTACAAACCCACCAATAAAATACCTATATAAGAATTGCTTAACATTAGAAGGGGAGACTACAAATAGTATAATATACATAATATATCTACAATATGTACAATTCAAATTTTTCAACTAAAATAGGAAAGTTCTAAGATTTTAGAATTAGGGTCATTTGAACTTAATTTCTTATTCTGTAACTGACCTTGTTCTTAAACTAAAATCTACAAAATTAGAACACCGTAAATATTAATTTGAACTCAAATTGTATTTGATGCAAACTACGCATGCGTATTGTGCACTGTTCGACCATGTTTATTAATGTCATGTCGCCTAACCTAACATTTCAATTGATCTGCACTAATATTCTTTGCTTTTTATTTTTAACATAACGCAACACATGTAAATTTAATAAATTATCCATTATTATTTTTTTCCGTATACAACTGATGTTTGCAACTTAGCTAAAATATCGCAGACTGCTGTGAAAATAACTAGTACACTTCTAATTAGTTGTGAACTAAAATAAGGAACGTTTTGACAATTGATTCGACTAAAATGTGGTTATAAAATAGCGAATTTAACTAATTCGTGATTTACTTGGATTAAGAACGATCCTAAATACAATCGTCCCTATTTCAGAGTTGTAGAAAATCATACAGAAATACAGAAATCAGACGCCGAACAAAAGTCGCCGATATCATTGATCGGATCGCAAAATTGAAATGGCAATGGGCAGGACACGTGGTTAGACAGCCAAATTCAAGATGGACTCCCAAAGTCTTAAACTGGAGGCCATGGGAATACAAAAGGGGTATCGGTCGGCCACAGAAGAGATTGGCCGACGATATTGTTGCGGTCGCCGGAAAGAAATGGATTGAAGCGGCATAGAATAGAGGAAAATGGAGACAGATGGAAGAGGCCCCTACATCCAGCAGTGGAGGGAAGGCTAGGAAGAAGAAGAAGAATATCATAGGAACTCATCTATCTTAGCCGGAACGTCATTTATAAAATATAGAATCAGACGTAATATAATCCAGAATAAGGGTCTTAGATTATTCTGTTCAAATTACATGTATTATTTTTTAATATTATTTATCCACAGACAAAAATGGAAAAACAAAATACGTGTTGCTTTGTTGTCTAATACAAGTTTTTATGATAGTATACCTACCTTTGTATAATATCTGAGACCACAGAAAAGATTGCAATTTTTTGTCTACATATAAAGTTAACGAGGTGTAAAAAATAATCTAAATACTTTAACAGATTTCGTTTAACGATGCGATGATCATTAACCATATCGATTCCGTGAAATGAAACACGTCATTTGACTATTTTCAAACCCAGGTATGGTTAAGAATAATAAACATTCCATAGTAATTACTAATTACTGATTGATAGCTGATACTATAATATAGTTTCCATGCATTTAATTATTGTCCATACGGTAAAAAGGTCGCACGGTGAATTGTTCCACCCCGGTCTATTGCCCACACAACTACGAACATACTCTTGGCAAATGTCCCAACGGTCTTTTGAATACTCGGTGAATATTCCATACGGTTAACTGTCCCCACGGTCTATTGTCCACACGGTGAATTGTCTCCACGGTCAATTGTCCCCACGGTCTATTGTCCACACAGTGAATTGTCATCACGGTTAATTGTCCATTCGGTGAATGTACGATCACTTGTCCAGAAATCGTCATTTTTTATTTTTTTAGCATAGGTAATATTTTCACAAATCCCAAAAACTAAAAGCTAGATAATATAAAATTTATGATTTGTTATACCAAGCCCAAAACATTAAAAATTATAATTTTCGGCAGAGCGGTTAACTCGCTGGGTTAGTAATCCTTCCACGATCGATTTCTTTCACCTATAGCACAAGCATTTATGCTTAATTTAGGTGATGTATATGTATTAATAAAGTTCGTTCTTTTCCAACCGTCGATTTGTTCAAGAGAATTTATTTCTTTACTTCTAAAACTCTTTCTATCAATTTTTGTAAAAAATTTATTTAGTTACGACATCGTTTCATACAATTTGTATGGAAATATACATACTATCTACAGGCAATCTTATCTTTTGATAATAAATCTTCATTCAATCATACATACCATCAAGTCGAGGAAAACAGGACTGATCTCCACAATATCTTTTCCTGACAAACATGTTTTGTAAAGGAAAATAAGATATCTTGTGAAGGTGAGGGTGTGCATGTATAAGAGAACAATGTGGGAGTTTCGTACCTACGTATTCTTCAACTATTAATACATACTTTCGTCATCGACAGTTGTATCTCATGTGTTACATGCAATTAGTATAAAAAATGTTGTATTTTGTTGCGAGATGTATATTTGTTTTTGTATAAATAATTTTAAATTACGAATATTAGCTTTACGCAATTCCCGCTCAAAAATTTACAATGCCGGTATTCCTTTGTTCTTGCGACTAATAATTGCTTGACGTTTCGAATATGTCTACACAAAATCGATAAATTAAATATGACTTCATTGCATTCACATTAAAATATCCTTACTCGGAACAGTTTAATGGCGGTTCCTAGTATTATGTCAATTGACTATTTAGTGGCATATGACATTGTCGTCGTTGTTATAATCGAACCGTCTGGAACGTTAATTTAAAAATTTGAATGCAGAAGCAGAAGAAGCTATCCGCTTTTGAATATGGAACATTTTTTTCGTGGGAGTAGCGTGACCTTGTCCCGACCTATACCAACGATCAACTCGTTACGTGATGCGGAATAGACAAAATAGACAGAGCCGTTTTTTTGTACGGGTGAATATTAGCATCACGCCATGTTCCGCAAGGTATAGGACGAGAGAACCGAACGCTACATTTTTCTATCTTGACACACAATCAATATTCATATTATACTGTCTCATACAAGTTTATTTTTTTTTTATTCTGGACATATAATACTTTATAACTATAATTACACAATCCCAAACCTCACTGTGTGACATTATTCACAAATATGCATGTTGCGAGTTGCAAGTAAAACAGTCGGGTGTACCTCACACATATTCAGCAACAATTTTTATTTTTATTATTTTTTTATTTATTTATTTATTTGTTTATTTATTTATTTATTTATTTATTTATTTATTTATTTATTTATTTATTTATTTATTTATTTATTTATTTATTTATTTATTTATTTATTTATTTATTTATTTATTTATTTATTTATTTATTTATTTATTTATTTATTTATTTATTTATTTATTTATTTATTTATTTATTTATTTATTTATTTATTTATTTATTTATTTATTTATTTATTTATTTATTTATTTATTTATTTATTTATTTATTTATTTATTTATTTATTTTAGGTAACTTAAAAATTTAATTTTGTTATTTTTATTTTCAAATTGGTATAAAGGCACATCACTTGCATAAAATGGCATTGAAGAATTATCGTGATATCATAATATAATATTTATATCAAAAATAATTTAACAAACTAATTTCTAAAAAAAATTGAATTTTTTCCATACAAAATTTGAATACTTTGTGAAGTAAGTACGTCGTGGAGAGTATGGCGTTGGCCACAACCCACTAGTTTTTTTTTAAATACAGAAATAATAATCCCGACAATTGTTTTTTTGTAATTTTTACTCTAGTACGAGATTGAAGTATAAATAACAGCTATTTATTTTTAAGGATTTTTTATCAACAATATTAGTTATATTTTAATTGATCATGAAGCAGATTTATTTTTACTATGGATCACTATTATATCGCACTAAGCGATTTAAATGATAAATGAGATACTTATATAAAGTTATGTTTTAAAATTGTCTTAAACACAAAGAACCTTGAACTTTTAACATTAATATTATGTAAAGTCAACACCATTATACATACATAATTTCTTTTTGACTTACACAACCAAGATGCAAGGTGACTTGCGAAACATCATAATTAAATAATGAGCGTAATATGTATATCTAGCATACATTAATACCGATTCAATATGTTTTTATTTCTTAATAATCTGTAGACATGAAATAAAAATATATTTTTCAAAAAGGGAAATCAGGTCCAGCAAGAGGTACGACGTATCATCGGTACAGAATCTTTATTAAACATAGCAAATACTTAAAGACGCATTGGCTGACAATTGTGATTTTACGTTTTGTTATTGAAGTCTGGGGTCTAATATGAGCAATGAGCAATGTGAAATTTTCAGGATTGTGATTTCCTATTACTTTTCACAAAAAAAATGTTCACAGGATATCTTTTCACAGGATATCACGATTGAAATTGCTCATATTAACGTGATCGCTTTGCAAGTGGATGCCGAATAAATTGTGTACTTCCTTTGTTGTTTTGTATAAATTGGAATATTTTCTTGTTTTTTTGTTGTTCTTATCTAATTCATACCGTGTAAATTTGTTTTTTTTCAACTTATTAATATTCTTTTTGTTTATACTAGGTGTAAGAAAATGTTTTTATTTTTAACATACATTTATTCTTCTTCTTCCTAGCCTTCCCTCCACTGCTGGATGTAGGCCTCTTCCATCTGTCTCCAATTTTCTCTATCCTGTGCTGCTTCAATCCATTTCTTTCCGGTGACCACAACAATATCGTCGGCCCAACTCTTCTGTGGCCGACCGACACCCCTTTTGTATTCCCATGGCTTCGACTTGCATAAAACAGTACACAAATACATCCTCATACGTTCCCTAAATTAAGCATAAATGTTTGTGCTATAGGTGAACGAAATCAGCCGTAGCAGGATTCGAACTCTCGACCACTGGATTACTAACCCAGCGCGCTATCCGACTGCCACCACGCATCGCTATGCATTTGCAATATTGCTATCCAATTACATCATGACGAAACTCGGAGTTTGCATTGTAGGTACATGTGTAGCTTCTTCTTCTTTTTCTTCTCAGCCTAATCCCGTCCACTCCTGGACGAAGGCCTCCTCCATTTTCTTCCACGCCACTCTATCTTGTGCTCTGAGCAACCAATTGACACCAGCATGACGGCTAATGTCGTCTCTCCATCTCATTGTCGCTCTCCCAATACCTCTGGTTGTCATTCTCGATCACCAAGTTAACATTATTCTCGGCCATCTGTCTTTTCCATATCAGGGTAACTATGCGGTGGGCGACATCAACAATTTTTGTTCTTCTCCCGATGACGTCATATCGCACCATGTCTTCTGACTCAATCCCAGCATGGCCCTTTGGGTGTCCCTTGGTTATTCGGCACTATTTTGTGCCGAATAATGTGGGAACAATTGACCGCGGGGACAATCGACCGTGGGGACAGTTAACCGTGGGGACAATTGACCATGGGGACAATTGACCGTGGAGACAATTCACCATGTGGACAAAAAACCGTGGGAACAGCTACTTATAGTCTCCAAGCTATAAGAAGCTACTGGCAGTATATAGGTCTCATATAGTTTCTGTTAAATGTTGATAGGAATTTTTCAATTTTTTAGAAGATGAGTAAGCTGGCCAACTTTAATTTTGTTTTCCAAGTTTACATACATAATATTTAGATATTTAAGCCATAATTTAGATTTATATAGCAATTATTCAAATCACAAATAAGAAGGTACGTATATATGTCATTTGTTATAAATCTAAATATGAATTCTTAAACAAATACGATACTGTGACTTCGCATTTTTTATATGTATGTCGAATAAAATTGCGCTGAAACAAATACTTATTGCTATTGGGGGAAAAATATTTTTATACGAACTTTTCACCGCTAATAAACTAAAGTTGTGATAAGTGATACCTAGATCTTTTATTTTGTCAATGTTGTCGCCATTGATATTCTAAATACAATTAAAAATAAAATCATATAATTACGCTAATATTGTTAACGTTATTGTTTGCAGAATGAAGTTTGCATTGTAGCTTTGTACATCGCGACTATTTTAGCCAATCTCTTTGCTAATTTAAGAGGCGAAATAGTAAATTTTAGTAGGCTACATAGTAAATTTTTGTAGGCTACATAGTAAAATTTAGTAGGCTACATAGTAAATTTTAGTAGGCTACATAGTAAAATTTAGTAGGCTACATAGTAAAATTTATTAGGCTACATAGTAAATTTTAGTAAGATACATAGTAAATTTTGAAAATCTTTTATTTTTTTTTATTCAAAGTAACTAAAAAACTACAAGACCTTCGCAGTAGATTTTTCGAAAGCAATCGAAAGAAATTATGAAAATCTACCAGCTGACGTCTTAACTATTTTAATTACTATTTTTGCTATTTAAAAAAATATAAATTTTTTATTTTCTTGACGAAAATTATGTTGTAGGTATATCACAGATTTGGTGATATACAATATTTTTCGTGCATTATAAGATAATTTAGTGTGCATATTTGTGTTCATCCTTATGCCCAAGTTATATAAGGTCCTTAAATCAAAATCTATGTTTACATCTGGGCTATTTAAGCCCTGAACGAAACACACGCGGTCACTATGCAATACACGCCGTAGAAATGGTAGGTATGGGCCACGCGGTCTTCGAGTTTTTCGACCCTACCCCACCTCGTGTCTGCGTTGCAGTGGCGTTGAACTAGGACGATACGAATAACTCGCGATTCTAGACTAATCAAATCACCATGGTGTGGTGTGTCTACCTATAGCGCAGCACAACTCTCGCCTCCCAAATTACACAGGTCGAACAGGACGGTCGGTGAACCAGACGCGCCCGTAACATTCAGGGTTCAAAGACGTAATACCTACGTTTCGCCTAATATATACCCATCACTATATTTTATTATGTTTTGCCGAATGCCCCGTCCTCACTAAACGTGTCTATGTTTGGATATTCGCCGCACGACAAAGGAACAAAAGACATCATTGTGAATCCTTTGAGCTAACATTAAAAACAGGTTCGATATTCAGAAGAGATGCAGATGATTCCTCGATTCAATAGGAAGTTCAAATCAATGTCAGAATTTGTCGTTTTAGAGAAATGGTCGTTAAAGAATTAGAGACACTCCTTATCAATAATTTATTTATTTATCGTATTTTTATTGAAAAATAATAAAACATAATAAATTTAAAAAAAAAATAACAATGTACACATGTGAGTCAGGCAAAAAGAAAACAAAGATGGTCGTCCAAATATAAACTCCTTGCCTTGCTCCAAAACATATCTTTTTATTACTTTATATGAAAAAGAGCGCATTTTATGAGAAAAAAATAGTATATGGAACATATTTATATTAAAAATAAATTAAATCAAAAAATATTGTGTGACATTAAAAGTTGTTACGAAAGAGGTTTAAATTAATATCTTTTAAAATTACCCTTTCTGCTTATTTTAACCATTAAAAACTTCGTTGAAAATCTTAATTTAAAAAAACGACAATCTTAGTTTAAAAATAAGGTTCGCGCAAGAACGCCCTTGGATAAAACATTGCTTTGTTGAATTGTAGTAAATTTAAATTTCCGATCTTCAATTGTTTTGAAATGAATTTCAGGAATACACAAATACCTCTCTTAAATTAAAACGAATGGGTTGTGGACAAAACTGAACACTCCAATACATACAGTTAATGTACCATTTTGTTTAAGGAAAATTTAACAATATTTCTATTTTTTTAAAATGTACAATCTTGTATACATTCTTTAAGCATGAAGAAAAACTAAATTTACCAGTACAATTTACCCCCTTCTGGGTGCCGCCAAAAAGGGCAAGGATTGAATTGCAAGGATTGCAAAAAAGACACTAGATTGAACAGTACAGTGGAGGTCGTAACAAGCTGTCTTAGACTTTGGGGCCGGGACACCATCTACCCTACTGCACATTGAAGACACTGAATAGACTTCGTACAGGTGTCACAAGGTGTAAAAAGAACTTGTACAGGTGGGGTATAGGACGAGAAATAGATGTTGGTATCTTGCGATTGCGGGGAGGTCAAAGATGATAAGCATCTTCTTGTCTGCCGAAACATGGTACAGGGATGTAACGAGGAAGACTTGGTTGTAGCAAATGACGTGGCAATTGCTACTGCAACGTAATGGAGTGGAAAGGCCTAATCCAACTGTCGATTTGTTCAGGAGAACTTTGTTCTCTTAACATATCGACAATGTATCAAGCCAGAATACGCGAGAATTGTATGGAGAGGTCTACTTTTTTCACGGCTTTTCCAACTTTGAAGTAAAAAAAAAACAACTTAGAGGCTTCGCAGCATATATGTTCCATACACGGATTTACTCAGAATTCGGAGTAGAACATTTCGTGTGTCTGTGTGTGTGTGTGTGTGTCTGTGTGTCTGTGTGTCTGTGTGTCCGTCCGTCCCTTATAACTTTTGATCCGCTCAATTTACAGAGCCTTAAATTTCATAATATATAAACAGTTACAGGCCTACAAAACTTTTATACTCGGAATTTTGAATTTTTGTTTCAGTCAGGGGTTATCAACTTTTGAATTTTTATTTTATTTTTCCATATATCTCAGAAACCATAAACGTTAGAACGCTGAAAATTGGTACAAACATAGACAAATACAAAATCTCAAATTAGTTTTTTCAAAAAAATTCCAGGGTTTCTCAAACATTTTTTATTAAGAGTTTAACTGCCTATATTTCCAAAACTTTTACAATTATCGAAAAAAGCCGAAACACCCCAACTAGATAATTTAATTTTCTATAAAAAATATTAAAATTGTAGCAGAAGATCTCAATTTTTTTTTAACAATTTTTTTAAAATTGAATTTAGTGACGACATCGCTTCATACATTTTGTATGGCAGTCGCCTATACACAATATGTAAGAAGACTTAATAGTTTGATACTTCATCTCCAAACATACATACATACCATCATGCTATTTGCATATTCTGGGTAGGAAAAAGGATCTTCCTCCATACTATCCTATCTTGACATACATACCTACATATGTTGTATAGAAAACAAAATATCTGAAAATATTCAATAATTTGTATCTATGGGTTTATAGTTTGGTACATATTCTTCAACTATACATATGTACTATCGCTATCGACAGTTGGATCTCATGTGTTACATGCAACTAGTATGTATATATGACGTGACCTAATAATTATGTAGAACGTGGAGGTACCTATTTTGATTTTTTACTTCACACTAACCCAAGGGGATATAGTGAAGAGCTATAAATTTGCAATTTTTAAGGCTATTTTTTGCAGATTATCAACTAGTATCATACTGAGATTGTATTCTGAAAATTTCATCTCAATGTTTTTTTGTGTGTGCTGTGTGCTACGTGCTGTATGTTTATTTTACTTTGCCGATTATAGACTAAAGTACTCATTCGATTTTTTTCAAATTTTGCAAATTTGTATATCTGATACTCACTTAAACCCCATTATATATAAAAGGATATGTGAATAGTGCTTCTCATATTTTTTTAACTATCAAATATTTCAATGTGACTCCTAGCTCAGGAAACTTTAAATTTGAATTTTTTATTTTTAATTGGTAAAAAGGCATTTCATAAAATGGCATAGAAGAATATCAAGTTTTTATAATAAAATATTTAAATAAAAAAATAATTTTACATACTCTCGGACCCCATTAGATTATGAAGGATATCTGAATAGTGCTTCTCAATTATAATTAGCTGCAAATATTTCAAAGGGACCCTAAGCTCAAGAAACTCGATATTTGATATTTTTATTTTCAAATTGGTTAAATCGCACATCACTTTCATAAAATGACATTGAAGGATTATCAAGTTTTCATAATAAAATAATTTAATCAAAAATAATTTAGTAAGCTCATTTCATGAAAATGCTGAATATTTTCCATAAAAAATTTGAATACTTTGTTGAGTGACTTAACAAGTCACTCTACAACCCACTCGTTTTACAGATAAAATCGTACAGAAGAAATGGTCCACGGTTCGATTCCCGGTGGAGACACAGCTTTAAATTGTGTTTTCAGTCTGAATCTGTGAGACGTTAAATATCGTAAATCTCCAGAACGTCGCAACTTGTTATTGGTTAATTTCCCAAGAAGCAAAACTAATGACGTTCACCGCATTCTTACAGTCAGTCAATTGGATGCTGAGAGCACAAAATAGAGTGGCCTGGAAGAAGATGGAGGAGGCCTCTATCCAGGATTGGACGGGATTACGCTGAGAAAACTGAAAAGAATAACAAAGAACGCAACATTTTATAGAATGCCATGTACTACTTCATGCTCGAAGGCCGTGGCACAGTTGGAAAGCCGTTTAGTTTCTGTGCGGGCGTCCTGGGTTCGATCCCCAGCTGAGCAGAAATTTATTTAAATTACTTTCTCACGCTAATATTGCTTTTCTGGGTTGATCACGCTGGATTCGGAATGAAGAAATTGACATTTGGTAATAAACTCGACAATTGCGCAGGGTGCAAGAGAGTGTTTATTTATATATTTCTTGACTTCACATGAAACCATCCCAACGAAACTCATGTGCAACTCTGTAAATTATACCCATTGAGAATTCAATGCTAAACGAGTTGAATTCTGGAAATTTTTAACCATTTTAATGAAATGGGTTTGTTAAATTATTTTCATTTCAAAATTTTATTATAAAATACATGATAATTCTTCAATGTCAATTTATGAAAGTGCCTTCTTGCTATTCGAAAATAAAAATATAAAATTTTCAATTTTCCTGAGTTTGTGGTCACTCTGATTAATTGACAGTTAAAAAAATGAAAACCACTGATCAGATATCCTTCAATATCTAATGGGGTCTAAGCAAGTATAAGACATACAATTTTAAAAGAATCGAATGAGTACTTTAGTCTAAAATCGATAAATTTGAATAAAAACGCCGTAGCATAGCATTAATTGCACAGCACACACACAGATACCTACATTGTGATGAAACTTTCAGAATATAATCTCAGATTGATACGCGTTGAAAATCTGCAGTAAAAAAATATGTTGTACTTGAGTTTCTTTTGTGATGTAAATGTATGCTACTCAATTCTCTGTAACAACCCCAATATAAAACCCCATAGGGTGGTTTTATCTATGAACCCACATATAAATGGTCGACGCCGTTTTAAGAATACCACCCATATTATTGAAGTTGCCAACCAAGTTTTATGTTAAGGACTAAACGTCGCGACACCGACGTCATATTGCACATTATTTTAGAACAAATAATTTAGTAATGTCATTCTCAACGAGTATATAATCAAAATAAAAAGGATATATTATGTATTTTAATTTCTAAAAAAAAGAACATACACAATGTATTATTTTCATAATATTTATTGTATTGGTATTATATACGGTGTATCATGAAGAGTAGATCAACCGAAGAAGGGAGGTAGAGGACCTCAATACCTATCGATTTTACCCCATATATGTTCAGCGATATTGGGTGGTTCAAAAGTTATTTACATTTGTGAAAATTAAGACTAATTTCAGACTAAACTACATCACTGTAGCTAAACTATTAGGTCTACAATCATGATTTTTTTTTCTGGGAATAGTTCAATAGTGATGCTTATGGAAAACAATACCGTTGTGAGTCAGTACATAATAACTTTAAAAAAAATCTAAAAAAATTTGCAAATATATATACCTAATACTTGCTTTGACCCCATTAGATTTTGAAAGATATATACCTAATACTTGCTTTGGCCCCATTAGATTTTGATAGATATATACCTAATACTTGCTTTGACCCCATTAGATTTTGAAAGATATATACCTAATACTTGCTTTGACCCCATTAGATTTTGAAAGATATATACCTAATACTTGCTTTGACCCCATTAGATTTTGAAAAATATATACCTAATACTTGCTTTGACCCCATTAGATTTTGAAAGATATATACCTAATACTTGCTTTGACCCCATTAGATTTTGAAAGATATATACCTAATACTTGCTTTGACCCCATTAGATTTTGAAAGATATATACCTAATACTTGCTTTGACCCCATTAGATTTTGAAAGATATTTGATTCGTGCTTTATATTTTTTTTAACTGTTGAATATTTGAAAGTGACCCCAAGCTCAGGGATTTTTTTTTTCAAATTGCTAAAAGGGCACATCACTTTCATAAAATAGCATTAAAGAATTATCAAGTTTTCAATGATTAAATCAAAAATCATTCAACAAAACTCATTTTATGAAAATGTTGAAAATTTTCCATACAAAATTTAATTTCCATAATAATTTTATTGAAATGACAACAATCACGTATATAATAAATTATTCATATAAATATATTGAATATTGGCCAATAGAAAAACCCGACATAAACAATTTAAAGTGATAATAGCAGAGAAGTATTAAAATCTATTTGTGCGTTAATCAAAGGAATATTACTGTTACCTTTTATTCTATTTATCTATTATATTTCAAGTTTATCGATTTTTTTACCTTTTTACTCCTCACTAACCCAAGGGGATACAGTGGGAAATTCTTCTTCTTCTGCTTTAGTTAGGACTGTGTCCTGTTATTCTCGGAGCCTGCTCTTGTGAAGTGGACGTCCAGCTATCCTTCCATCGTTTGGGTGGTCTTCCAGGGGATCTGCTATTTGTTATCTCCCCATCCGCTGCCATCCTCACCACTCGATCCGAACCCGCTCTCCCCACATGATCTCTCCAGAATCGTCTTCGTGTTTTTCCCCATCGCACAACATCTTCGACATCACACATTCTTCTTATCTCCGAGTTCCTTACTCTGTTAAGAAGTGTTACGCCTGCGATGGGTCGTAGTCTTCATCTCAGTGGTTCTTAGGAGGTTTTAAGGTTATTTTTTATTGCAGATTATCAAGTAGTATCATGCTGGAACTGTATTCTGAAAGTTTCATCACAAAGTATCTGTGTGTGTGCTATGTGCTGTGTGCTATGTACGGCGTGTTTATTTCACTTTATCGATTACAGACTAAAGTACTCATTCGAATCTTTTCAAATTTTGCAAATATGCATAACTAAAACTCGCTTAGACCCCATTAGATTTGTCAAATATTTCAAAGTGACCCCAAGCTCTGGAAACTTAAAATTTGTAAATTTTATTATCAAACTGGTAAAAATACACACCCCCTTCATAAAATGGCATTGAAGAATTATCAAGTTTCATAATAAAATATTTAAATAAAAAAAATATTTGACAAACTCATTTCATAAAAATGCTGAAAAATTTCCATACAAAATTTGAATACTTTATAGAGTGACTTCTTAGTGAGGAGTTTAGCGTTGGCCACAACTCACTCGTTTTAAACTATGTATAAAAGATTGATCTCGGTTTGTGAATTAAAGAAATTCTCACTCTCAATTAAGTAATTCTTTGAATTTATTCGACTGCAACATAAAGAATGTTAAAAATGGGATATTTAACGTCATCTCTGCTCAGTACATAAGAAAAATGGTGATAAAAAATGACTATTGTGTTGCTCAAGTACCAGACGAGATGTAAATCTTCACACTTTTCCACTTTTCCATCAGCTTCAACAGTTTTATCTTGTTATTATTATGTTGTGTTCTCTCAATGCCAAGTTCACGGACACAACAGACGCGAATCCAGAAATTACACAAAAGACCAACAATTTACAAAGAAGTCTGTTGTCTCATGATTACAAGTGAAATAAGAATTATTGATTAAAGTTGTAGCCAAACAAAAATTTGCCCCAAAAAAAGACACAAAATTGCATACTGTGCAACCGGAAGCTTGGTCATAATGTTTGGCGAAAATTATACATATTATTATTACAAAATATGGACGGCAAAAAGACGTATTGCTCAACAGTAGACTAGAGGCAGGAGAAAATTTTGTGAAGTAGGAAAATCTATAGTGCAGTTCGTTTTCAAAATACGTTGCTATCACAGAGTAAATAATACACAGAGCCTTACATCAGCTATGACTTCGGGCCAGGTGATTGGGACACAAAGTGAGGTGGAACACAGTCTTATTTCAGTAATCAGATTTTAAGGACACATTTTGTATAGCGGTAAAAGTATTTGTTTTTCGAAATTTAAATCCACAAAATATACATTTTGATATTAGTGTTGATTTCTGTTTCAATTTTTATTTCGAACAATTCGGAAAATATTCAAATATGTTATATTGATTACCACCAAATCTGTTTGGGTTCCTGTCTATTTGATCTTATCTGAAGTTCTCGTCTATTTGAACACATTCATAGATATTGTAAAATATTCATAAAAGTTCATAGATATTGTATGTTTGTACTTATTTTAAGTTTCTGTTTATTTGCTCAACTTGAAAGTCCTCATAATTTAAGTACTTATGCATTTGATCGTTATAAAGTCTCTGACTATTTTATCTTATTTTTAGTTCCTTCTATCAAGGTCTATTTCAACTTATTTTATGTTCCTTCTATCAAGGTCTATTTCAACTTATTTTGTGTTCTTGTCTGTATTATCTTTTTCTATTTAATGTTATTTTAAGTTCCCGTCTATTTGATATTATTTTTAGTTCCCGTCTATTTGATATTATTTTAAGTTCCCGTCTATTTGATTTTATTTTTTAAGTTCCTGACCAATTCGGCTGCCGTCACCCCGGTCCGGTAGCGGGTAACAAAAACGGGAAAGGGAACGAGAGCGTGTTATGTTGTGCATTCAGTCAGGTCACCTTGGTATCTCTGGGTCATTGCTCACACAACATTGGGCAGACTGATGCTTTGTGTGTCGCCTCCATTAAATATGTAGGTACATACACTATCTATCAACCTACAACTTGTGCATCCAATTCCAATACCAACCACGGGAAATGCGTCTCAGTCATAAACGAATCAACAACGGTGACTCAAATCCTTAATTTCGTTACCCAGTGAAAAATTACTTTAGTCAAATCTATTTCTCTGAACTGGAAATACTGTCCAGTTGAAAGAAATTGGCATATAGAAAAAAACTCGCCGAATACGCAGAGTGTAAGGAAATGTTTTTCTTTCATTCATTCATATCATCTCGGCAATTTTAGATAACCAGCGACAGGGTGTGCATTCTTTTATAAAAGGGAGCACGAAACATGCGTGTTTCCTCCAGTCTTGCATCATCTAAAATGGCACTATGTTCAGAATGGGCGGTGGACCTCATTGCTGAACTGTGTGAGATGTTATTGTTGCCTGTTTTATTTTCAATTACCCGACTACGGAACACTCGAAAACAATAATAAAAAAGAGTGGAAGCACTATTCTAAGCCTGTGCATCACAGTTAAATGTTTTGATAAATAAATAATATATAAAATAAATGAGAGAGTTCCTACCATCACAATAGACCCGATTCCTTTTGATATTACTAAAAACTCGTGCATTTGATACCTCAACGAATCAACGTCATACAACGAGATAAAAGGATATGCTTAGATTATATAATTCTATGAGGATATGCATGTCGCTGTCCATATAAGATTGAAATTTTTCAGTTAAGAATAAAAAAAAAAAAAAAAAACATCATTGAACTTTTACACAAGAGCAGCAATTTGAGAAAAAGAAAAAAAAAATACCAATAATTCCAGAAAAAAATAGTATTCATACATTCATTTGAAAACCCAGTGTAACAGACAAATTAATATAAGTTATAATAAGGAACAATAGATTAATATGAATTCATTCAGAATAAATATTTAATAGAGTAGTAACACCAACAAGTAAATATGTAGTGGTAAAAAATACTTACATAAAAATATAAGGAAAAAATAAAAGAAGCAGGATCAGAAGACAAGAACCGAAAATAAGTATAGATTCATTTATCAACGCAGAGAATACAAACAGTCAACAACCATAATTTAATTTGAAAGACAAATAAATTAATAAACAAACAAACAAAAATAAGGAATAGAGTTAGGGCATATAAAAAAATCTAAATTATAGCAAATACTCTTGCACATTACATTGATCTGTGAGTAGTCAAGATTATATATATCTGACAAAAGTTTTACGTGTATAGATTACAAATGAGACCTCTTATGAATAAACTTAAGACATTGTATTATGTAAAGTTTCCTCAAATCTAGGAGTTTGCTATCCTCAAAAAGCTGCGATCTTGAGAATCTAATTGTTTCTGGTACATTTTTATACTAGCATGTTTTGGACAGCTTCCAAAGGTGCAATATGTTTATTTAATGCTCCACCCCAAGCCATTTAAATACAATTGCTACCAACGCAAGCGGAAGATTAAAACAGTTGTCCCCACTTATGTAAACCATTAGGATTATCTCCAGTGCCGTGGCTTGACGTATCGTAAATTCTCCTCGACATCCTAATCTGTATTAATTATATATCATAATTATTAAACGACTAAAATATAAAACCTTAATTGAAATAAATACTTATCAGATTGAGTACTATTTTTCATTATATAAATTATCACTCACTCACTCCGATGGCGCTACAGCCCATATCGAGCCTTGGCCTCCTGTAACTTTTGCCTCCAACTAATTCTGTCCTCGGCTGCCGTCCTCCAGCCTGTCACCTGGAGGAGCTGCTCTGCATCCCTCCTGACCTCATCCTCCCACCTCAGCCTGGGTCTTCAAACTCGTCTTCTTCCACCTGGGTGTCCGTTCGGGTGTATTCTTTTGGGGACGCGTGATTCTGGCATTCTTTGTACGTGTCCAGCCCATCTCAACCTAAGCAGTTATAGATGCGTTGAGATGTTTGGGGCCTGATATATTTCGTACAGCTCGTCATTTGTGCGAATACGCCATTGGTCTCCCTCTTTTACCGGTCCACAGATTCGACGGAGGATCTTTCTTTCAAAAATATCCAGCATCTCGGCCATCCTTACTGTCAGTGTAAGCGCCTCACAAACATATTCCAGTACAGTACGTATTACTGTTTTGTAGATGGTGATTTTGGTTTTCCTGTGGACGCTACGTGACTTAAACACTGGCAGTAAAGAAAAAAATGTTTTATTGGCTGCTGTTATTCGTTTCCTGATTTCTGCTGGATCCTCGTTACTCTCTGTTAGACTGGATCCTAGGTAGGTAAACTGATCCACCACTTTAAAGGCGTAATTATCTTTGTATTGGATAGTGCCTCTTGATCTGTGCGATGGGTTTCTGCTTTGTGTCATCATTTTTGTTTTATCCACATTTATTTGCAGTCCCACATCTCGTGCGGCTGTTTCCAAGGGATCAAAGACCTCATCAATGGCTGTTTTTGAGCGACCGATTATGTTGATGTCGTCAGCATATCCCACGATTTGGCTACTTTTATAGCAAATATTAGAGCCAGTGTCCACCATAGTTCTTTTTATGACATGTTCAAGCACAATATTGAACAGAGTTGGAGCCAGCCCATCTCCCTGTTTCAATCCTTGCGACACTGAGAATTCTTCCGTCAGATCTCCGTCTACTTTGACCTGACCTATCTATCCAATATTTATTGTCTGTAGTATATCTAATATAGTGAGATGTATTTTGACAATACTTTTGAACACGCAAATAATCTTCTGATAAAATTCTTTTAAACTAATTAATCACAACAATCTTATAATCAAAACTCCTCTCCCTATAAGAGCTTCGATAACAGCATCATAATATGTTGACTTGTTTACAGCTTACAGCTCTCCCAATTTATATAAAAAATGTAATTAAACTATTTTTCACAGATTAGAAAATTGAATTGAAGTCATCATAATATGCATAAACATAAATATTTTGAATGTAGTTAGGTATCTTGTCATTTTTATTTGTTAATTGCTCCAACCAGAAAAAAAGTATCTCCGGGGAATTGACACTGACAGAGTATAGATGTGACTACATCCATGCTCTGTCAGTCATATTTTTATCCAGTCGAGTCTCAGATCGAATCAAGACAGCACAAAATTTATAAAACAATCAGGATTTTAGTACGAAAGAGAAAAAAAAAATTATGTAAAGTATTCTCGGGCAACTAACATGTACTATGTCAAATATTAATTTTACTCGCAACCAAATAACAAATTGCCACATTCTGGAGATCCAGATCTAGACTGAAAACACAATTACATACATATTGTCTCCACCGGGAATCGAACCCTAAACCTTTGGCTCAGCATCAGACATCTAACCAACTTGTTGTTTCACTTATTCATTTTAAGTTCAATGTTGACTGAATGATTTTTTATTTTTTTTATTGGTAGATATGTTCGTGAGAAAACTATGAGAGATATGCCTGTTATTGTCTCCATTATATTTGAAAATTATAAATATAGTAAAATTATTCTTTATTTTTTTGAGATAGAATATTGATGAGTTCAACATTGTAAAGGTGATAAAAATAGGGAGGCTGCGATGGGCAAGACACGTGGAAAGAATGGTCGATAAAAGAGTGCCAAAGAGGATCCCACACACAAAACCCCAAGGTAGACGAAGCGCTGGTAGACCGAACCTCCGATGGCTGGATGGCGTGCAGCGGGATGTGGAGGTGGTTGGTGTAAGGGACTGGAGAGGTGCATGCCAGGATAGAGGGAGATGGTGAGGAATGCTGGAGGAGGCCAAGTCATTGATGATGATGATGTATTACAAAATATGAAATATTTGAAACTGCTGTATTACAAAATAATAGCAAGGGACCTGGGTGTTATCATTCACAGCTTTAGGAATTTGGGGTTTATACTAAGATGCACAAAATCTTTTGAACGCACAAGTTCCCTTATTCTTATTTATAATGCCTTTGTGAGAAGCCACCTAGAGATTGCTTCAACTGTGCGGAGTCCTAACTACAAAATACACATAAACCGTATCCAAAAAATCCAAAAGAAATTGGTCAAATCCCTTAACTTCGGTAATTAAATATACAATCACACCTATGTCCAATCCTTAAGGGAGCACAATAACTTACATTAGAAAAATGGAGATAAATCACAGACATCCTCTTTCTTTACAAAATATTAAATAATTTGGTCCATAGTTCTTATATTGTTGAAAGAATGCCTTTTAACTGCCCGTCTAGAATGTCACGCCACAATAGTCCATTTTACACACCTCTGTCAAGAACAAATTACGATCAAAACAGTTTTATTAAACGCTGCTGTAACAACTACAATAATCTTAATCAATATTTTATCTGTCTCAACAAGGACTAAAGCAAATACTTAATGCGACTACAATCATCGGTAAGGGAATTATCCTATTTCATCCTTCCAGTTCATTTTCCATTTTCCTTACCATATCCTGAACCTGATCAATGTTTTCTTCATGAAATAATATGAAAAATATTTAAATAATTTATTGAAGCATTATAATTCGCTAATTACTTTGTTAATTATGTAGTTTTTTGATGTATATTAGTAAAAAAGCTGTTATCTTTCCGAATAATATACATAAAATAAATAAATAATTAACCCTTCTTTAACCGATGATTCAAATTGAAATCATTAATATATTTTACGTATATCTCAATGAAAATTGTTATCAGCTGTGTTATTTCTCTTCTAAATTATGAATCATAATATTTTTGATCTATTACAATACTGAAAATGACGGAAACTTCTGTACTCGGTTATTGTACAGTTGAAAACTCGGTTATTGCGAAATGTACTTTTCTTGCTAAACACGGTAATTCAAAATTTGATAAATGTGAGTTTTTTTTGTCTTCTAGCATGCTATATTGTTTTAACTTAGGTAATTACATTTTCTTCAATCTCTAATAATAATTGAAAATGAACAATTTTATATTTTATGAAAAGTATATAGTTTTATACATGAATGTTGACAATATTGGAATCGTTAAAATTTCCAAAAAAAGGTATAATCACATATTTTGCCCATATTTTATGAAACATTTATTTTCATAATGCTTTCATAATTCGGTTAAGAAAGGGTTAAAATTAATAATATTTCGGATTATCAAACGTTGCTTGTCCTACACTTTTTCTTTCCATCTGTCAAATAAAAATATTTCAGTTCTTCATTTTTGACACATTTTGGTGCAGATCCCTCAAGTTCTAAAGCGACTCTTCGTGAGTTTTTGAAGAGTTCAACATGATACCGTAATTCACTTCCATAATTATTAGGGTGGTAGTAAGGAAAAATAGCGGATATTGAAAATTTAAACGCTAGTGAAAATGATTTTCAAACCCTCGATATACCTAGTACTAGAAAATTAGTCATGTTTCTAGGAATAGATTGACGAGCAATTATTGGATATTTCGGTTGTCGCTTGCTGACATTTCATTGACTCATTATTCATAATCGTGAATTGATCCGGTCCAGGACGCTTGCTCAACTTGCTTGGGAATAATTGTTTTTTTTTATGGGGATGTCGAAATTGAAGCCAGTTTATTCCCAAACGTTATGACTCATACAAATCTTGGAAGATCTCACACTGAAATTATGATCCCGAGAAATCGACCATTGACGTTGTGTATAATGAAAAAAATTGAACATATGAAAAATACTACACTTGAAAGTATATTTATGTTATTAATATACACTGGTGGGCTTATTGCAATTAGGCAATTTCTTCCAAACAACCAGATTATCGAGTGACAGAATTATATATGTAAATCAACAAACATCAGATCGAAGCGATAGGACGTGATTAGATAAATAGGTGAATTTGGTTTTAATGTACTGCGGTGAATTAAGGTTGAATAGCGTATTGTATAGAAGTGACAAAATATGTCAATAAAATATAATTTTGTCTATATTGACTGTTTAAAAATATTGTAGATCTCCATCATAGAGGCAATTTGAAGTAAATAAATAAATAAATAATATATATTTATAAATAAATAAACAAACAAACTAATAAATAAATTATAAATAAGTAAATAAATTAATTAAAATAAATAAATACATGAATTAAAATAAATAAATAAATAAATTAAAAAAAATAATAAATAAAAAAATTAAACGACAAAAAATAAAAAAAATAATTAAATAACTAAATAAATAAACAAATAAATAAAAAAATTAAACGACAAATAAATTAATTAAATAATAAATTTATTAATTAATTCATTAATGAATTAATATAAAAATAAAAATAAATAAATAAATAAACATTTAAATAAATTACTCAAAATTATTAAATTAATTCATTAAAATAAATAAATAAATAATAATAAATAAAAAAATAAATTATATGTAAAGCGCCGTGAAAAATAAATTAAATAAATATATAAATAATAAAAAATAAATAAGGATTGATCAAATTCCAGATCAGATTCCGTAAACATTTTTTTTTTTTTTATTTATTTATGATCATATAAACATATACATTATTTTAATATAAGATAGCCGCCTCACTAGAATAAATCTGTTCTGAAGCAGCCACCTGTACATTTGTGAAATTATTACATTACAGTAAAAAACAAAAGAATAAGAAATCTATAAAAATAAACATTAGGAATAATTACATATTTTAAATTAAAAAATACAGATTTAAAAGTGAAATAGGTACACACAATCTAAACAGACAACAAAAATAATAAGTTAAGAAATTATTGATTAAATTATTTACACCAGTAATCAGAAACAAAGATGAGGATTAACTATGTACAATAAACTCCAATGGTAAATTATTTCAAGTAAAGAGAAAAGCTGAGGCAATTATCATATTTGTTTCTGCGGGTGCGGGTGTTAGTTTCTTGTAATAAATTTTATTTCAGAAGTTTTACAAATATTTATTGTGTTTCACCAATCTGTGATATAGTATATTTTTTTTAGAGAAAAGATATCAGATCAGTGCTCCCAATTTTTAATCTGTTAAATGAAAAAAAATAAAAAATTGCGTGATGGTTTCGTGTGAAGTACCTTGTGATGTAATTAGGTAGTGAGGAGTACAGCGGTGGCCACAACCCACTCGCTTATCATATATCAAGTCTAATGACTAACAAACTTTTAAATTTCATAAATTATGGTCGAATTTGACCTCCGCATGATCACTAGTCTAAATAATTGTTTATAAAATACAGAAAAATTAAACTTTAACAATTTATAATAAACAAAAAAAAAACAAATTCCGTGTAGGTACCTACTTGAAAAATTAATGTATGAAATGAAGACATTTAATTGTTGAAATTTATATTGATAAACGTCTTGTTGTAATGATTAATCCGCTCTAAAAAGTACATATTATGATACGACACTGTTTTATGAATTCAATATAAAATTCTTACGAAACGAATTATGCTAACAAATCACTTACAGCATCAATAATAATTATCTCATGAACATCTTCATTATTATACTCTTACAGTCGTAGCATAGCTTTGTTATTGTTCGGAAGTGACTAACTCTACATCTTAATACTTTTAACTTTAAACAAACTTTAAATTATTAAGATATACAACAAAGTCCTACGTTTTATTGACTCTTTGATTTATTTATTTATTAATTTATTAACTATAACTTTTTATACATAATATAAACAAATATAATGCACACTGTACACCTGATCGGAGTGGAAGTCCATGATTGGATAAATAAGTGAATTTGTTTTGAGATATCGTAGCTGGTTTGGATTAGAGAGAATATTGTACAATAGTGACAGAATGACATGTGTATATTGCGCCGCTGGCGTATCTTGGGCCAATACGGAAGATTGCGGTGCGATGATATGTGATAAAATTTTTTCCCAAAGATGAATCTGATACATATTATTTTGTAGATATTTAAGGTTATTAAGATACACTTCATTTGCATCCATATCAGTCAGTATTGTCAGTATTGGCTGATTGATTGTAAGAAATTGCCTAATAGAAACAAGCAATACCACTTTGCAATATGTTAAAAAAATAAGTTTCATAGTGATTTCGTGTATAATGTAAGTTTAGTATTATGTAAACCCAATGACTCATGGAATCATATATATTCACTCGTATGAAATGAGTCATTGAGTAACTCGACCATCAAATGGGTTGACTCAACTGAGCACATCAGATAATTAACCCTAAATCAATTGTGAACATTTAGATGACATGGAGCATTAATTTTAAAAGCGATCGTATATTCTGTCTTGACGTTACCTCAACTAAAAACTATAAGGTCCAAACTTTACAGTCGACTTTAACTGACTTCATTGTTTATTAATTTTGTTGAGGTAAGTTCGGTGTCTTCTCAGTTACAATACGTAGACCAAATTTAATGACAATGATTTCAACAGTTCTCTCTTTACCCTCCAACCTTTAAATATACTTATAACTGCCACAGAACATAAAAAGAATTCAGAGAACTTAAAATCCTCGCAGACTCAACACAAGTGTCCATGGAGCTCACTGTAAGGAAACAGTTGAAATGAAATGACCACTGCATAATATGTTTTAATGTAAATTACTGCCCAATGATAAAACTGAAAAAAAAAATTAACTAATAGTAAACGAATAAGGTGAATGCCGTGG
The DNA here is from genome assembly GCA_963576475.1 of Molanna angustata. NCBI lineage: Eukaryota > Metazoa > Arthropoda > Insecta > Trichoptera > Molannidae > Molanna > Molanna angustata. Next base: position 7,543,420 of record OY754979.1, on the reverse strand, counting down.
ACCAAAAGTGCACGTAATTTTTTTACATCTTCATCTGTCAAAGACGCGGACATCTATGGAAATATAAACAAATTGATTTATTTAAGTACCTGCAACTAAAATAGTATTTTGTTATAAAAAAAATAATTATGTGTCACCATAAAAACATAAAAGCAATATCGGTGAAAATATTTACAAATTCACACGTACATAATATATTATAAGATAAAACAAATTAAAAAAAAATCATTAAAGTTAAAAAAAAATGTACCTACATATTTATAGCCTACACATATACATAAATAAAACAAAAATACTTTACACACGAGTGCTTGCACTCTAGTAAAGGTTAAATATGTTTTGTCTTACTGTGAATCTTTTCTATATAGTTTGTTGGTTTTATATTTTGTATATGTTATTGTAAACTTAATAAAATAAAAAAAATAAAAAAAATATAAGTATAATTTTTAGATGGGTCGATGGCAGAGCGGTTAGCACGCTGGGTTAGTAATCCAGTGGTCGCGAGTTCGAATCCTGCCTCGACCCATTTCGTTCACCTATAGCACAAATGTTTATTTTAGGGAACGTAGGAAGATGTATATGTACTTGTTTAACAAGGACATATTCATTTTTTTAAAAAAAAAAATAAATAAAAATTTCAAAGCTATGTCATGGATATAAACAAAATTTATCATACATTAGAAAAATATATACATGTATGCCGACCGTTGTGGCACAGTTGGTAAATCGTTTGGCTTCCTGGGTTCGATCCCTAGCAGAGGGGAATTTATTAAAATTCATTTCTCATGCAAATGTTGCTTCTCTGGGCTGGAAACACAGGTTAGTTGGAAGAAATTTCTATATGGCAATAAATTCGCCACTTGCGCAGGGTGCAAGGAAGTGATTACTATTATGTAAATTGTATTAAAATTATCAATATGGCTATACAAATATTAATGACAATTTTATACAAAACTTTTATCCAACGAATTTTCATGATTAAGATAAGAAATGAACGTATTAAATTTGTTTTAATATTGGTTTTTTTTTTCATTTATAAAATTTAAATATAATGTAATATAATAGTCGACCCTCGTGGCTCAGTTGGTTAGGTATCTAGTTGCTGATCCTAAGGTCCCGGGTTCGGTTCCCGGTGGAGATAGATTTTTTTTTAAATCTCAATAGAGACGAAGTTGGAATATTTAAGAAGAACCAGGAAATCAAAGCATAATATAATATTAGTAGATGGGTCGATGGGAGAGCAGTTAGTGCGCTGGGCTAGTAACCCAGTGATCGCGAGTTCGAATCCTGCCTCGACCGATTTCGTTCACCTATAGCACAAGCATTTATGCTTATTTTAGGGAACGTAGGAAGATGTATATGTACTCGTTCAACAAGGACATATTCATTTTTTATTAAAAAAAAAGAATATTTAACCTATATGAATAAAATATATAGAACTTTAAAAATTGGGTTGATAGGGAACTCAATTAAAGAGGCATAATTGGTGAATGTTTCGCAAACACATAAAGTGATCACGTAAACCGATGACAGGTCGTAAGCCCTGTAGATGCCTTGATTTCTCGGTTATTCCTTAATATTCCACATTCGTCTCTATATTAAAAAAAATGTCGTAGGTAAAAATAATCTTTTGTTTATGCAAGTTACTTAGAATAACTCATGAACAACGTTGTATGATAATACCTGCCAACTGACATACCTATAGATTACATAATAGGTATATTAATATACAAATGATTCATGATACTTTTGGCATAATAGATTCATAACAACATTTTAAACAATATTATGGAGGAATTCTTGAAACTGTTGAATGAGTAATGTAAATTTATATTGCGCAATACTTGTTCGCGAATCAAAATAATGTTTTGATACTTGTGACGCTTGGTAACATTATAATATTTCCCAAGACGTAAAGGATATTTGATTCTTATAATAGGTAGCTACTTAGAGGGTTTGTTCTCCACTACTAAAGAAAAGTGGACACTAATGATTTCAAAATATGTGAACATTTTTTACGTCAATATCTCAACAGGATATTTTTGTGTTTATGGCATACCTAATTTTGAAGAATGTGTACTTTGCACAATCCATCTATAAATTTGATCGACTTAATATTTATTTTTTTATCACACCATATTTTACAATGATACTTAAATCTACATTTTTGCATTACTTTTTACATGTATGTTATTGTTATTCGTTTATTATTTCATTTGATATATTTTTTATATAATTCTGTTTTCTTTTAATATCACTTGTTTTTGTATGTATTAACATTTTTATATGTATGTGTAAAGGCTATTAAGCCGTAAATTGTAATAAATAAATTAACATGGAGATTACTGCTGTCCAACTAGGAATCCCTGTTTTAGGGATAATATACTTTGGAACTGGATGATGATAGTTTCCGATCATTCCGACAAACGTCATTTGACTGATTTTGTTTATTTAACAGTGTATGTTTTTTTGTATATTTTAGTGTATGTCCCTTATATAAATAAATAAATTATAATAATAATAATTTATTAGATTTTCCGGCTCTTGCGGGACACCAGAAAACGATGATTACAGGAAATAATGGAAGCACTATTCTACGTCGGTGCCACAAAGCAAATCGAACTGTCGGAAAATACTACAGGCAAAATAATATCTCAAATAGTTCAGCAATGAGGATCAACACCCATTCTGAATGTACTTTTTAATGTCTTTAGGTGAAACGAGACTGGTGTGTGGGTACACACGCATGGGTCGTGCTTTCTTATATAAAGTATTCCACATCCGCATACCTATCGCTGGCCACCCCACATTGTGTGGTTATGCCGTGATAGTATAATTGAATGAGTGAATAATTTATTTGAAAAAAAAATACAAAAATATATACATACCTACAACATTACAACAAAAAATGTAAAATGGGAAAAAGCCTTGTGCTTCGGGAAGGAGATCAGAAAATTCACAATTCATTCAAATTAATATCTATTGATAATATAATATCTTTAAATTATGATTACTTTAGTAATTTTCCCGCCGTTGCACAGTTGGTAAACCCTTTGGTTTCTGTGCGAGCGTCCTGGGTTCGATCCCCAGCAGAGGAGAAATTTATTTAAATTAATTTCTCACGCTAATATTGCTTCTTTGGGCTGGAAACACTGGTTAGTTGGAAGAAATTGCCATATGGCAATAAACTTGGCACTTGTGCAGGGTGCAAGGAAGTGTTTATTATTATTGTTATTATTTTTGTTATTGTATGTTTAATTAATTAAAAAAATATATGTTTATGAAAACGTTTGGTTTTTTTTATTTCGATTTAATTTCCGAACGATCTTTGGCCGTCCGTGTCGCTTATTTTTAAGGTAATAAATAGATATACGTTTCGTAGATTCCTGATTCTCGGAAAATCCCGGATTTTCTATTTAAACTATAAGTTTTTCGTTTTTATTCCCTGGTCCCGGAATTATAAAAAAACCCGGGAACTGAGGCACCCTTATCTCAACTTAAACCCTGGATTGTTTTTTGTAATTTACTTATATCTGAATCATTATTGCATTCAGGTATTGTCAATCATTTTTTGAAAAAACAAAGAGTACACTAAATAAAGTGATGAGTTTTGTGTTGGCCCCAGACCGCTCGTTTTATTATGAAACTTTGAATTGATGCGTAAATTGAATTTGAGAAAAAAATGCGTTATTTAAATTAAGTTACTAACAAATACAATAGTTTCCTTGTACTTATACATAATGTTAAATATTTATGTGAGTTATATTCATTAAATTTTATTACATTTGCATCCTTTCTGCTTCCTAGAATAATTATATAATGACGTTCTTCTTGTTTTGTGACGACAAATTAATATTCCTCTACCATAGAATTATAATGTAATCTAAGTCCTCTACCATCACGCCATTTCCCTATTTTGGGTTGGCAGAGAGAACCGAACGACAAAATACTCCTATCTTTGCATACATTTCTCGCTTTATTCACGTCCATGCGTCTTCTCATACACACTCTCCTATTATTCTTAATTCTTGCATCTACGTCGTTCAAAATCCCACGTATTTGATCGTGCCAAATTTTCCTTGGCCGACATGTAGGTACTCTTCGTTCCTCTTTTATAAGCATTATACAGTTTTTTTGTCAGACGATCATCACTCATCCTTTCCGTGTGGCCAAACCACCTTAAGGCATTTATTTTATCTTAATTACTATATAAATATGATACATCGGTCTTAATGACCTCATTTCAACCTGCAAATTAATATCAATTACATTTTTTTTTGAACTCCTATTTTTCAATGTCGTGAATCATCTGTCTTAGATTGCCGGCGACCTAGGTTCGATTCCAGTGCCTTTGAGAATAGAAAGGAATAATAATATAATGAATTTTTCTCAAAATTCTTCATCTTCTTACGGGTTATTTCACCACCTCTGGATAATGTGCCCGATAGCCAATCTAACACAAATCTAATGGATAAACCGAAAATCCCATGGATAAAGTTCTAGATATGTTGTCTAGCGGAATAGGTTCGCGATAAGTGATAGATAAGTTAAACTGAGTATAAGTTATTTTTTAAATGATCGAAATTTATGACCAAATCGACGATGATATCGTATTTTTACATAATACGAGACAAAATCGGCGTCAGAGATTTATTACAAATGCGAAAAGATTATTTTTCGGAGTTCGACAATATTGATTTCAAGGCGAGGTTTAGATTGACGAAAACGTCAGCACAGAACATTTTAGGACTCATAAAAGAAATTATTTTTTCTTATATCTTATTTTCTTTAACATTTTTCGTTGATGCCATCCTCTCAGAAATTCGTAGTTCTTTCTCTTTTATACATTCTCAAAATATTTGAAATATCTTGTTTTGTGTCCACGTGTTCGTTTTGACCGCGTGTTTATTTACCGTTGTCCGTTGTTTACTGCGACTTTTTACGATTTACAATGTGGCAGCTTTATCAACCCATAGACAAAGACCATTGAAATAGATGAAATTACAACGTTGCCACCCTTTATCCGTCGGATAACAATCTGTAAGAAATTTGTAGGTGGTGAAACGCTCGCTTCATATTATCCTTAAGATAAATTTATCTTATGGATAGTTATCTAGAACTTTATCCAGAGGTGGTGAAATAGCCCGTTAGTTTTATATCATAGACGACAAAGAATAATGAAATAAATATTTTTTATGTGTTAATACTTATCTGATCCTAATCGTTACCCTCTCCTGAAACTATACTGCTATGATATATTTTTATTTTTATACATAATATTTTTCTTGATTTATTATTATTTGTATTTCAATAAATACAATTTTTATTGTTTGCAATGTGCAGATGTACCAGTACCAATACATATAATAACTAGACCTAAGAATACACCACAGCATACATTAACAAGGGCGGATGAGCTGTCAGTGGTATAATAACCATGCACTTCCTTGCACTCTGCGCAAGTGGCGAGCTTATTGCCGTATGGCAATAACTAGTGTTTCCAAAAACCAGTGTAACCGGTGTTTTCAGTTTTTATAGTTGACATTAAACGCAAAAAATTTTAACACAAAAAAGGAATAGTTTTAAAAATCATACAACAAGGTACTTACTTACGTATATAAAATGTTGAGAAATATATTTTATTTGAAAAATGTGAACCACAAATGGCAAAGGTGTGGATAACATTTTTCCTGCGACCAATTTTCATTCAATTTATAAAGCAACTCGCTCACGTGAGTCGTTATTACCATCCCCCCATTTCATTTGTTGGTTAGGTTCAGTTAGTCTTAAATAATACTAGCGACTCGCGTGTGCCAGTTGCTTTATAAATTGAACTAAAATTGGTTGCAGGAAAAATGCTTTCATCACCTTTGTCATTTGAGGTTATGAATAAATTTATTACGTTTTCGCTTTTGGTCACATTTTAAATTAAATTATATTTCTAAAAATATTATTTACGTAGTTGTATGATATTTTTTAACAATGAATATGTCCTTGTAATAAGTAAATATACATCCTCATACATTCCCAAAACTAAGCATAAATGCTTGTGCTATATTTGAACAAAATCGGCCGTGGCAGGAACTCGAGACCACTGGATTACTAACCCAGCGCGCTAACCGCTCTGCCACCACACATCAGATACTCCTTACATATTATTTTTTTATGTTGAAAATTTTCGCTTTAGATCAACTTTGACATCTCATCCGATTTTAGTAAATATTATGAGCTGCGGTGTTTTCTACGGTCTAGTAACAATATTATATTTTATGGTTGGTTGGTAAGGCAAACGCCAATAAGGCCAACAGTACACAATTAATTACACAAAAAGATTTTAAATACCTATATAAATAATACGATATATATACTACCTGTAATTGAGAGATAGTTTTGTATTGTTATTTGTTAGTATCTACCTACCTTATTAAAAATATGAAAAAATTACAGCAATATTATTCCTTTTTTGAAATAGTTTGATAACATTGAAAGGCATTGAACAATTAACAAATTGCATTTTAAAATGTGCAAAACATTATTCTAATTAAACATAGTTTGATAATCTAATAAGACATATCATTGGGCATTCCTGAAACTCTAGTCATATTATTTTAATATTGTTACATTCATAAGAGAAAAATAATATGAATCATAAAATGATACCGCGTACGAATCATACACACAATTACGGAATTCTCGCGAAGTATTATATAAATAATACATGTAACACAGGAATAACATATAAACTCCCTCCTCGGCGGCCGGCGCCCGAATGATTCAACTAATAAATGTTTGTTGTTTGTATGTTTTGTATAATAACGTTTCTAGAAACGCTATCTCCCGAAAGAATCCAAATTCAAAATCAAATCGTTCCATTCCATCAATAAACCGTTCGAATATTCGCGGGAAATTTATCCATAGCCGGCAGACGTCGATTGGTCGCCTGTTGCATCTCTCTGTCCAGTTATGTTGTGCACATCGCGCAACTAAACGGTGAACTCGACAGTGCTCTGCGCAAACGGTTGTGCGCAAAGCAAATTGTTCGAGTGTGGTCAGGTCTAGACGTAGCGTACTACGGCCGGATTCGACACGGGTAGGCCTGAACGATCGTATCGTATTATTAATTTTATATTTTAATTTCTCTTCATCTTCACATTTTGTTTAACGGGAGCGGCTATCCTTTGTCCACTGTAAAGATAACAATCTTATGCCACCGTCCTTAGAAACAAGAAATCGATAAGTCTCTTTTCAAAACGAATAAATACCACTTTACATAATTTCAATTGATTGATATTATCAAATAAATTACACAATATGCTCTTTTTAAATTAAATAATTTTATTTATTTATTTATAAATAAATAAATATGAAATCGGTTGGTAATTAACATTTGTAAAAGTAAAGCAATATTACACGGCGTAGTTAAAATCGCTTGATATTGATATTTTATTTAAATAAATATAAATTTTCTGTTTTTCACCCTTGTGATGATTTATTTTGACTGAAATTTAAATTTTCATCAAAGATGTGTTATTTAATTCAAAAAATATAATCAACTAAAATATCAAATTAATATAAACTCTCACGCAATTATTATCAGCTACTAAATTTTAACTAGATATATTATCTTAAATGGAAATGTTTTCAATTTAAAACTACACGAAAATTCATAAATAGATTTCTTCTCGCATAACTTATTCAATTACATTACTCGATATAATGGTATATTATATCATATATCTGGCACCCTTAATTTTGTTTCATTGTGGCTTCAAACAACGCACTGATGCATAGAATAATAATTCATCGCTAATTATTTTGTTATTGTAGGCTGCAGATTCACATCGCAGTCTGAAAGCCGAGTCCAGAACGGCCGCCGTATTTTCTCGTGTGACACGACGCGCCGTGAAAAACGCGCCATGCACGTTTTCATTGCAGACACGCCACACCATTCCGATTATCGCCCAGTCTCGTTTTGAAATTCGAACGTTGCGGTCGTTCCGACAGCCGTTCGCCAATTCGATTGTCAACAAACACTTATAATAATAATAAATACATTTATTAATCTTCGCGTGTCGGCAGACCGCTGCCTTCGTCCAGAATTTATATCGAAATCAGTCGGTCGTGAGACTTCGCCAAAGTAACTTGTGTGTATTGTACGCTGAGCCAAACCCCAACACGAGCGTTGACGTATTTACATTTTGCGAATTCGTTGATAATAAATATTGTGAAATCGTTTATTTTGATAAACAATACAAAAAACCTTTTTTGTACTTTTGTGAAACAACTTAGTGAGTTTTGAATACTTTTTTTTGAAACACTGTGTGCCCCATCCGAGGATACTTGTTTTGTGAAAAAGAAACTTTGTGTTTTTCTGTGACTCGAATTTTTGAGAATTTTGATTTTGTGAAATTGTGAATCATAGTGACATACAATCATTTCCAGTGCTTTTGAATTCGACTGTGGATATAATAAATCGTTTACAATAACAGTTTTGATTCCTTGAAACTGAGTTACTCTATTTTGACTGTGAACAGATTGTTTTTTTTTTGTGTCTTGTAACACTGAAGTTACATTTTTTTCGTTTGGAGTATTGTTGTCGCATACTTATTTTGGATTTTCGTGACTCAATCGACGAGGACTTTTGTGCAAGAATCCGAAGGGAAGTTTAGCAGTTGAGAGTCAATCATTTTGTGACTCAGCGGCATGCCCGCTGATTTTGCCAACAACTCTGTGAATGTTGGAAGATTTTGATCGTTACGAATTTTCTGGAATCGGAGCAGAGGTGAGTCGCAACTATATATTTTTTTGCTAATTATCATAATATAGTCATTTGGGTGTAAATTTTTCAAACATATTCTTTATTCAAATTTAGAACAATTTATTGGAATCATAATTTTGTATGTTCGAATATTTGATACAAATTAATCGCACATAGGTAATATTTATTCTTAATTCAAAATTAGAACATAGTAACAAAAAACTTTAACTTAAATTTAACGTACATATTCGTAATTCAAATGAACATAAGTATATTACATGAAAATCAATTTATTGAAACAAAAAATTCAAATAGACGCATTTCTTTATTATGAAATTGTGTATTCAAATTGAAATTTTCGACAAAAACATGAATTTAGAAGTGACTATTCATTTTCTTTGTTATGGAATTTAATTCTCCAGTATCCAGATTATTTAAATTTTACAGTGATTTTAATTTTAAAAGGTATATCAATCAATAATTTCAAATCCATATTTATAGGTAGGTACTTTTATTTTATGATTTTTTTGTATTTTTTTTTTTTTTGTTTATTTTTAAGATGGATTTTTTAATACACACATAGGTAGACCACTACTTCACATTTCATTTAAATTATTTGTAAATATTTTATTTCAAAATTAAATATTCGTTATTTCTACTAAATTACGAAAGTAGGTAGATAAATCTGAGGTGAATAAAATATAATATATCAAAATTATGTACTTATACGGATATATATATATTCCTAGATTCAAATACGTATTTTTTTAAAGTATACGAACTACATTTTAAGATAAATTAAAGTTAATTGATACCTACGGAAAAAAATGTTTTATTTAAAAAATTTAAACGTATTTTTTTAAGATGTTTATTTTACATTTTATGTGTAGGTAGGTACTTACCTCCTTTTCCTCATTGCTATGATCAGTGTTATTTTTATTATTCTTTTATTTTTAAACTCTCTTTTCATTTTTTTCTCTTTGTATTTTTTTTTTATATTTCTTACTCTTTTATGTTATTTTTTATCAATTTATTTCTCACTTAATTAGTACTGTACCAATTTAACTAAGAGACTTCGCGTTGCTCGGGTTGGTTGGAAGAAATTGCCTAATGGCAATAAACCTGCCTTTGTACACATGTACATAAATTATATAAATAAATAAATAAATAATTTTACTTCAAACTGTGTGTTTTTTAATTTATTTTTAACGTTTTTTAAGTAACTGTTTATCGTTTACTATATTATTTTTAACGAATTAAAAATGTACCTACGTAATGGTTATTTGTTTATATTTAAGTATTCATTTTATTTGTTTGCGTTGGCTAAATATTAAATATAAATAAATAAATCAACAACGATAAAACCTAAGTATTTATTTGGTAGTTCAGGGCCGTAATTAGATTTTTTTTAATATTTTTGGTAATCAACTGTGAAAATAAGTCTAAGTTTATTCTTATTTTGAAAATATTCACACTTTTTTAAACAGTTGGGAATTACAGGGTTAAAAGTTTAATGAAAAAATCAAGACGTATCCTAAAGCTAAATTTGATTTTAATACCAACATATTATATAATAATTTGAAAGACGGAGTAGAGTTTATTTTTTTTATTGTAAATACCTATTATATTTTGCTTGATTACTTTAAAAACATCGATTTGCTTTCGCATTTTAATCCCTACAAATCTTTATTTCAGACTTTCATTAGGTACTCATTATTTCAAAAAAAATTACCCTTATTCGTTTTTCCAGTAGGTAGATTCTGAGAAACATCGATGCATTTTTCTTATTACTCCATGTCTTTTTAAATCAATGATGTCAATCTTCATTACTTACACACTTAACTACCTATAAACACAACACCAGTCATATTCAAATATAGGTATATAATCGAATTTGGATTACCTACGCATATTGCTTTTAAAAAATAAACATTAATGGCAGTTCTTCCCCGGAAAATACGTCAAAGTTTTTCTTATAAATTATCGAACTGATTATTTTAATCTCTTCTTGGTAATTTCAAGTGCTTACCCACTTTCCCGTTTATGTATTTCTTTTTTAAAATCGGTGTACTTTGAATAGTTATAAATTGTGAAATTGCGTAATTATAATTAACAGCGATTCAATTGAAATCACAAAACGATTTCATTAATTCTTTCAAACCAAAGTTATTAGGAAAGCAGCCAACGAAACTGGTATATAAATCATGATTTAACGCTATTGCTTGCAACGCACTGCCCTTTGTTGAATTCAAATAAAACTAGCTTAAAATTGCAAAATCTATGATAATTTGTACAAAAGATATCGTATTATCCAAATCAAAAATGAATTCATTGATTCATTCAAACCAACCAAAGTTATTAGGAGAACAGCCATCGAAACTGGTATATAAATCATAACTCTTTTTGGTGCAACGCAAAGCCCTTTCTTTTTGTTCAAATAATAATAATAAATAAAATTTATAAAACGCCGTTTAGTGATGCAAGATCACTCCAAGGGCGCTGTAGCTTATTTGTTGGCTCTACGAAACTTGTCTAAATTTGAGTTATACATAATAGTTATTGTGCAAAGGCGATCGTAGCGAAATCTTAAACGAATCGTATTTTATTCCAAACCAATGTATCAGGAGAGCAGCCATCGAAACTAGTATATAAATCATGATTTAACGTTATTGGGTGAAACGTGAAGCCCTTTGTTTTTATTCAAGTAATGCTAGTCTAAATCTGAGTTTATACATAGTATGTGCAAAGGCGATCGTAGCGAAATCTTAAACGAATCGTATTTTTCCTAACCAAATGTATCAGGAGAGCAGCCATCAGTGTCGGTATATTATAAATCGTGATTTCAACGTCACTGGGAGCAACGCCCTCTGACTAAGTCAAACCAACAAAGACCCAATCAGCAAAAACACGATAACAACGCACACCACCACAGTAACATTTAGTTTTTTTTTCGTAAGAAATTATGAATTAATTATTTTCGGGATTTTTGAACACTCGAACAAGTCGGACAAATAAAAACAATAAGTTATTGACCGGCCATTTGATGAGTCGGTAAATTCAATTCAATAACTCGTATTAGATATTTTGTAATAGGTACTACAACTTAAGAATACATATATTATGTCTACGGTAGCTTCAATCAAACCATCATTTAAATTTAATCAAGCAAGTTATAAATACAAGTAAATAAATAGGGATGGCTCTTGATACTTCATGTTTGACCAAATCTTAATATTAGGATCTGAGTCTGTTGGTGATTGTATATCAGGGGCGTGCCTAGAACTTTCAGACTACACAAACCCTGAAAAAAAATTAGTAAATGTCGAATATTTAAAGTTTTTATAGCACAAGTTCATCGTTGATCATTTTGTGACCCTGTATAGTCTGTTTGCAATAAAACAATATAGAAATATTAAGTCATGAATTTGTAATAATTTTATTTCCTGAAATGACAGTTTTTAAACAGTAATTATGTTTTTCTTTATGTATTATATTTTTGTAGGCAAGCCAAGATTTTCGGCTTATATAAACTATTCCGCTACTGCTGAATTCCGCTAAACTGTTCCGCTGCTCTTTTTTACTGGTATGCACATATAAAAAAATATATTTCGATTTTGTTTCCCACATATTGGTTTCGCCTTAGTGGGATCCTTTCATATTTAATATTTTGTCACATTAATATACCTATTGTCATATAACTATTTTGTAAGGATTTACATGATTATTTATCAAAACCAACGTAAAACCCTGTATAGGTATTACTTCCAAAACAGCTAAACAAATATGGTACCAAGGTAGGCATGCGCCCAATGTATGCATAACAATATAGATTTTATAGATATTATTTTTCTTACTGTGCAAATATTTTTTGTTGTTGTAACAAATTCCTGCACATTTATATAAATTACAAGCAAAAAAGATTAATAAACAATCATCGAACACCATAATAGTTTATAGTTATAAAAGGAAAATGGGAACCCAAAATTGTGCACGCAATAATGCACACTAAGTTACCTTCTATTGTATGAAACAAGTTACCTTCTATTGTATGAAACATAGCAGGCAAAAAAAACATCTCACATAATTTATCAATGAGGTTCACCACCCATTCTGAACGTGTAGTGCCGTAGCCCACACTGTAAGAAAAACTGTTAAAATATTTTGTTTTACATAATTTAAGTACCTTATTAATAAATGAATAACCTGCTATACAAATGAATATTCAATTTGAACGGTTCATGATGGTGATAAATATCAATCACCGTTGTACATACACACACGCATAAGAGGAACCTGTGTTATGGTGTCATCGAGCGCAAGATGGAGCGATCTCAGAGAGCAGAGCAGGGTCAATGAGGACAACGGCGATTTGGCGGAACTGGTTTTTTGGACAGTTTCCAATGACGCAATATATTGGCCGATAGAGATACGTGCTACGTAAGAGAACAGAGAACCGCCTGTCCCAGAATCTCGTTCGTTGATCGTACTACGACACGAACCATTATCAAGTACGATTCGAAAATCAAATACTAATCATTGATCTGTTGAACCATAGAGGAGCTGTTAAGAGCCGCTAAAGACAGGGAGATGTACTTAGAAAGTTGTCGACGTTGGGAGGACCTAACAAAACTCTACTAGGCAACTTACAATACAATATGTTAAATAAGAATATCATAAGTAATTCTAACTTAATCGGCTCACCTTTGATTCTATGTTACATGTAGGTAGATACTCAGTGCTGGTAGCAAAACAATGAATTATTCCTGTCTAATGTGGCTCCTGAAAAAGGTCCTGGATATACAGAATATATCCACGGAGCTAATCCTTTCCAAACTGTTGTGGTATGCATAATGCATAGGTGCAATGGCGAATTCTGAGCGGCGTTACTTTTTTCTATAAAGAACGTTGATGTGTGCCTTGTTCGTCTGTTTGATATGTTGAAGTTAATAATTTTCAGAAGGTCTGTATGGTACATTCAATGTTGAAGTTTATTATTGTAAAAATGAAGAAGTTTATTCAAAAACTTATTTACCTAGACACAAAAGAAATACCAAAGTGTGAAGCGTAACAATTTTGCTAACGGGAACATTATTGTATTTTAGTTGTTATCGATTTTCTTATTTCTGATACATCTAAATTGTCTAATTTGAGGCTATGTATTACGTGTAAATTTTTTACACCAGCATTAATTTAGAGACTGTAATTATTTTATACGAGCAGATCAGCATATTCTGAAATCTTTTTACGTTTAATTTTTCAAACAATTCGTGTTTCTCCCTGTGTTATTCCTGTTAATTGCCGTAAGTATTATATTCGGTCAAAACAAAGTCATTTGAAACTGATACAATCAAGTTGTTTGAAAATGTACGACAAAGTTAACTAAATAAATGTTTTAGCTTAACGGGCTCTGTGACAAAATACAGTAACCAATTAATCTCGTCTCTTTCATGTGTCACACATTGGCAAATTCGCTTTCCTCCCTGACCTTTCTCCAAGCACTACCTACATCAAATCTCTTGTTTTCAATAATTATTGTATCAAATAATGAGTCCTTTGTATGTCATTTTATAACAATGACTGTCTTCCTTGTTGTATCTTTGCAACACATGATATTGGTGGCGTTGCATATTCAATATTGTTAAATTGTTTATAAATTATGTTACGTTTTTCTTGTGCCTCTGATATCGGGAAGTTGTGACACAAAGCGGAAATAGCAGAGCACAACACCCAAGGTGATGTTATGATAGTAATAATCTCAATGTTATTTTGTTTATTAATTTTATTCACAGTCCTGTTTCGAGATGTGTTTCAATGCTTTTTGGGAACTGATGAACTAAAAATAGAAATCACGTCTTTGAAAATATGATTTCATTTTCAGGAATCCGTTAACATCTTGAGAATGTGAACAATAAAGACACAAACATTTTCATTTCTCAAAACAATCAGTTTCATTTTACTTACATTTTTGGTTTCTTCTTATTGATTTGGAGTCAGCATCATAATCGAACGCTCAAAAATTAATCAATTTGTCTAATTTTGCCTTTGGGAAGATTTTCTTTAATGCAACATACTGAGATGGTCGTTCGCATCGTTTGTTACATTTAAGAGATGTCTTTAACTTATCATACCATCTATTTTTAGCAAAATTTAGTGTTTCCTCTAACTCTTCGCGGATATGAGAGTCGCCAAATTCACTCACAAAGATGGCCATGAGTTGATCGTAAATGTTAACGGCATCATATTATAAAGAAGCCAAAAGTGCATTTCCGATGAAAATAATATTTGATTCCTAGTCATTGTGTCAAAACAAAGAATACGATATAGGCGCCACAAGGCCTATGGTAATAACGCAGATACGTTATTAGAACAATGTTCACAACAATATCAAGAAAACTTTGCGTCGTACATTAGATGTTATACAATATACAATGTTGTTCGTGAGTCGGTCTTGAAACGCAGGTGAGTAAAACTCTGATGCGTAGATCTACAAGCAAATTGAATTTAGATGCTGCCAAATTTTCCGGCAATGATAAATTTACCGAATTATTAATGATGTAACAATTATAGTTTATTGGGTCATTTTAAAAGTAGTCGAGCCTGTATCCTGATTATTGTCTGCTAAAGCAGCGGTTAATCAGGTTTTAGGTTTCGTCCGTGTGAACAATCAAAACAATTTGGACTTGCCATCGCAATATATTGTGTTTTTTTTACAATTATATTGGTCTTGGTCATACAATTTATTTGATCCATCCATATATGCTTCATTCTTGTTTCATTGTTCTTTATAAACAATTATTTTCTTTAGTAATAATAATAGTTATGAACACTTTCTTGCACGAGTTTATTCCCGTCTGGCAATTTCTTCCAACTAACCAGTGTTTCCAGCCCATAGAAGCAATATTGCAATATTTTTAACAATTATTGCAACCTCTAAAGTGTGATGAACTTTCATTTTAGTTAATATTCATTATTTTTCCTGGTGAACATAATTATTATCAGTTGTAAGGATGTAATTTTGCGTTATTTTTACAATTCTCTGTCCTGTAGGTACCCACCATTCCAACTCATAAGTTTCCATTTATGATCTATTCCTTATTTTTAGGACTCTTCTTAAAGTATTTGTGTCTAATTTTTTCTATCCTTTTCCATGATAAGTACCTTCTCTTATTCCTATTCCTGATTTAACCCATTTTTAAATATTACTTTTTTTTTGGTGATTTTTTCCTCGATTTCGCCATAGACAAAGGGTTTTCAATATAACCAATATTGAATCGTTTGCGTTGGTTAATTCAACGTCATCTATTCATTTCAGTACAGCACTCATTATTGATTCAAGACCAGATACATTTTAGGGTATTATGCAATGGTTTCAAAGTTCAATTAAAATTGATGCAAATACAAATCAACAGATTCACAAACACTGAATAATACAGATTATATAAAGCAGGAAATGTTTCTTTCAACAGTCAAGGTTCTCTTGCATCACCCATATATGCACTGAATATGTAATAAATAATAACATTATGTTAATATATTATATACAAACTGCAGTATGTATATATCATGCATATCATTAACTCGTTCGTTGTATCATATTATATCTATTCCAAGGCATAAATAGGCGAATACATTATTATAAAAACATGATAGCATTGAAGATTACTTTTAGGTTGCAGCTCCGACGTTTACCGTTGCAATCAATAATTGTCTATGCTTTACGTCATGTACCATAGATGACCACATAGATGAATGATGAAATAATTAGCTTTGGCTAGGTGACCCTTACACAAAAGAATTATCTGCTATTTTGGTTTTATTTGTTAAATTTTGATTATAATCGCCTTTATTTATATTTTTAGCGTAGATATATAAAGCATTAGAATTAAATATTATATTAAATGGAATTAAAGTATTTTATTGTTTATTTTATTTTAATCTTTTAATTAATTATAAAGTCTGAATCAAATTTTAATTAACTTGATGAGTAACCCGCTATAGCAAATTTATTTTCTTTTTTGAATTATACTGCTTTTAAGATATCGTTAAAAAAAATTATTTGTTGTGCCTAACCTAATTACGTCTTGTGTTTTTCGTCCATTTCGATTGAAAAATACACACGTAAAAGAATTTATTCAAAGTAGGTAGGTATACATACTTGAATGTTATTTTATATTTAGTCCAAGACGGTGTCTTACTTCAAATAAAACTTTTAATTTAAATAAAACTTTTTATATAATATTTAATTTAATGTATTTATTATCTATTTTGTAAAATATTTATTAGGTTTTCTAAGAAGAAACAAAAATAATAATCAGGTAGTCACCTACCGTCGGTATTGGAAAAGCTTGGAAGCACGCGCGCTATTCGCCGTCATCTTCCGGGTTCTAAATTTAAATTTGACAACGATATTTTATTTTGAAAATGGAACTGGGTGAACGCTCTATGGATTGACGCGTCGTTGCCGAGATAATTTGTAGATTTAGAGTAGGTACCTACTTAAATACCGCTACATTATGATGTAACCTACCGATCGCGAGGTGTCCGAGCTATTTTGACGGGAAACGGTTTGAAAATGGAAAAATACCGAAGAATGGAGGGAACAAAAGAAGGACGCGTAAAATTAATGTGTCGTATGAATATTTAAATAATAGAATGAGGTTTTATTTGAAATATGGAAGTGAGTTGAACGATCTGAGAATTATGCGTCATTGGAAGAAAATATTTACATACTTATGTACATTTATTATGTAACAAAGTTTACATTTATCAAATATTCAAACATATTTATTATGAAATATTACAGTTCGATTTCCCGATTTATATTTGTATTCGGTGTAATTATTCAGCTTTCGGATTTTATAAGTAATACTATCGCCTCTAAATAGTATGTAGTATAATAAGAAAAAAAAGAATTTATTTATTTATTTATTTATTTATGTTAAAGTTGGACAAAAAACAGCGTTAAGACATAGTACAATACAATAGTAACATCAAGTATTAAGGCCTATTACATTTTGTCGTTATGATTGACATAAAATAATACAAGTTTGCAAAAAATAAAAAAATAAAATATGATCATAGGTTGGTATGTACATTATGAATTTAAACTAAATGTGAAATTACACGTTTTGCTACAATTTTCTCTTTTTTCTTGCTTTAGTTAATTTAAAACTGAAAAGACTCGCTTTAGCGAGTTGCATTGAAATTTAAGTCAAAAACTGTATACTGCTTGAAATGTTTTATAAAATGACTTGTTCCTAATTCTCTATAGTGCACCCGGTGCACCGGTTGCGCATGCTCAATGCTCACACGGGATATTTGGCAAAGAATGCCGCCTGCAATGCAATATTAATAATAAGTTTTAATCTAAAAGTCAATAAGATAACCTTCATTTTTTTCATCCTAGTTCTATCATTCGTATTGTCCTTAGTTCAGCTTCGTTATTTTTGCAATTTTTTATTCTCGTTAACCTCACTTTTTATACTGCAAAAACATGGACGGGTACGAAGAAACATGGGATTCATAACAAATCTATTCAACTATGTTTTGAATTTGTAACCGTTTGTAAAACATACGAAATGATACAGGAAAATGACGTAAGAAAAAGTTGCAAGAATATTATGTGTTATTTCGTTATCAAATTGAGCAACATTAGTATTGTTGTAGGTACAGATAAATATACAAAGGTATGTAGGTAGGCAATGAGTTCCTCGCTCGGTATATTGCGCAATCTATGTATTTATTTAAAAACAATATCACATTTATTATGTATTGATGCATAAATTACTGCATCTATTGTATTCTAGTTTCAATGTTTAGATGTAACTATGTCTGTAGGTATATACCTACATCACACCGCCCTATATTCCTTTTTATTCGACACAACTTGCTAAACACGTTTTCTTGCAAATGGATACTGTAAACAAGATTTATTGGATCAAACTATTGTTATACTAGCGATTGTTTTACAAAACCTTCGTTCGTTCAAACTTGTACCACATTTCAAGCGATATGATTCAATATGTTGCTGTTTTATTTATTAACATTAAAAACAAGAAAAAAATATACTTAATCCATGCTACGTTTCATTTTCTTAATTCAAAATTATAATTCAAATTATATACTTTAATGTCTGAAATTAAAATTTATCAATCAATATCGTCCCATCATTCGACATCGTTCGAATCCACATTACAAAACGTTTATAGTTCAAAGTTTCGTTCAAAATTATCAAAATTGTGTTTTATCTTCTAAATACAAATTTACTTTATCATCATTAAATGTTCGTTATTTAAAATTTTGTACCTTTTATCTACAATTTTGTACCTATATCGTTCAAAATGATCAATATTGCGTTTTATGTTCTAAATTCAAAATTACCTTATCATCATTAAATGTTCGATATTTAAAATGTTGTACCTGCCTATTATTTTAAGTAGGTACCTATCAAATCTCAATATTGTGTTTTATGTTCTAAATTCAATATAACCTGATCATCATTAAATGTTCGTTATTTAAAAGGTTGTGCCTATTATTTACATGTAGGTTTCTATCTCGTTCAAAATTATCAATACATGTATTTTATTATCGTTCGAAATTCAAACTTAACATGTTTTGATACAATTCGTATTGACACAGGTAGGTACTATATTCAAGTTTTAAAAGTTATCACGTAAACATTGCGCAACAATACGTCCAAAATGTCGTCTTTTGTTATCATATACATATATAGGTACTCCATTTTCACCGTCAACGATCGCACGTAGCGAATGAAAATAATCCGACGTACGCAATAAATAATTGTGAGTATGGGTTTGAAGAAATTAAACGATAGCACGTGGAATTTTTTCCTTTGTGTGTGTGTGTGTGATATTTTTATGTATCGATTTCACATTATCAAAAACTAAACTTGTCCAGAAAACTGTTGTGTTTATCTTGGTGTACGTTACTCAAGTGAAGTAAGTACCTACTCACCGATGGATGCTCTTCAGGTTTGATACTAGTCAATATCTTAATTTGTTTGGACATTATTGACTCTTAATTGCGACATCAATATTCATGCGTTCACGACAACCTTGATGGCACGGCCACCCTTCACACTACAAAATTTCTGACAACCGTGAGTAAAATTTCTTACTACTCGTAAATGTGCTTTGCACGAAACTAGTCGTAGTCAGCAAAAATAAATAAGTGGAATTATTATCTGTCAATAAATTAAATATAATCACCAAGAATTGTCTGTCAATAAATTAAATATAATTAATATTTCTTATTTCTTCTCTTATTGTGAGTATTTTGTGTGACCCATCTTTCTCTCCAGGTATCTTCTTAATTGAATTCATATTATTTCAATAGATTTGTACTTTAAAAGTAGCAATTTATGTTAAAGTAAATTTATATTCAAGTTGAAACGACAAGGTACCTACTTAAATATATTTTTACTCAGTTAATTGTTGAAAGATATCAGTGTAAAATAATAAAGTTCTTGAGAAGAACATATACATATATCTAGATTTTATTTATTGATATGGCAAATAGTATTTCTCACTCTACAAAATGTTGCGTTTTATGATCAGTATTTTTATCCTTTGTTGACAATTGAATAAAATATAGTATGTGGATATTTCGTATTTTGAATATTAAGTATATCTGGCCAAATTTCGGGATTTTAATTATAATCCTTCAACGCCGCTCAGAATAGTAACCTTTCTTTAAGGTCGTCACGTACCTTCATACAACAAATACGTCTGTACTAACAACTGAGAATCAGGAAATATTATTAAGGCCAACAATCAATGAAGGTATCTCTCATATTGTAATAGATTCTTGTACGTTGTAACTACAAGATATTAGAATTGTAACTGTTGTCGAAGGTTTGTTCCACACCACATTGAAAATAGTAAACAGGTTGTTACATATCTATTTTTAAAAATTAATTGAATAAACGAATTCTTGAAAAGCATAATCTTTGTCAAATTAAACAACGAAACCAGATCTTAACAAATAAATCACACTTCAGCGGAGTTGTTTTCCGTTTTACGAGTAATAGACAACTGGGATGAAAATAGCTCAATCAAATAATTGTGTAAAATACTAATTAAAATTGAAATATTTACAAAACTGACAACGAAATGTGAAAATTCATAAAAGGAAATGTAGAAATCATGTATGGAACCATGATTCAAAAACAGATAAGACTAATGATGAAGGTTGTGCAATGTTTATTGCCAGACAAC
Source organism: Molanna angustata (assembly GCA_963576475.1). NCBI lineage: Eukaryota > Metazoa > Arthropoda > Insecta > Trichoptera > Molannidae > Molanna > Molanna angustata. The sequence goes on along the minus strand of OY754979.1, from coordinate 7,522,426 downwards.
GAATTATATTTCGTAGGAAAAAATAAGCCACCATTACAAAAGTTCACTGCGCAAATACAATTTTTGGTGGAATTCGGTTTTCGTTTATTTGTTTATCTATATCAGTTGCAATAGTCGGCATAAAATCAAATAACTCGCATGATAGAGTATTGTGAAGAGTTATATTAGATAAAAACCGAAAACCGTCCAATAGGTTCATTTTACCGCATTGTTTCACGTATGAATTGAGGTATCGTGTTTAGCAAATTGTCTTTGTTTTACTGGTACTGTTATTGAAATTTGTGGTCTACAGCGCTCCGATATTTTGTTCCGCGAGTCTCGAACGCGGACTCCCGCAAGTCCCAGTGACAGAGTGACCTCGTTAATCGCTCAGCCGCTGGAGCGCTACTCTAGTGAACTAGTAACGGTCGACAACGCCCGGAACTAACAGTTAGCTTAGTCGTATAATGTAGCTATAACATACCGGTACATACACACATCTTGCATCTCTGCTGTAACTCATCCCATTACTTGGGAAAATTGTAAATAGTTATATTAGTTTCACAACTTGACAACCTTTCTCTAATTAATGCACCTTTAATTATAAAAAAAATGTTATTATCTAGACCAAACGCCTTAACAATTATCCCATAATTGACGCACTTTTAACTTTATCAAACGCAATAATTCCATCTATACGATCAAATACTGTTTCTCTAAGAATCTTCGCCTTCATTTTTAGTAAAAATTGTTATAAATATAATAGTTTCACAACTAAAAGCGCTTCTCTAATGAATGCTCCTTAATTTATCAAATAAATGCCAAGGAATAAGTACAACTAAAAGTCTATTAAAGGTTTATTGTGGCTCATCAAAGTTATTCCAAACATGTGATTAACGTTATAGTACTTTATTGATTGAGCCAATGACGTTATAAATATTAAATGATATGACATTTTTTTATAATTGAGTCATAATAAGTTGTGCGATTTCGATAAGCTATATTTTAATTGATAAAGCTTCAAACATAACATATTTAATTGGTTTTACTTTCAGTTAATTCCAAAAGTGACAACATATTTTAATTTGCGTTATTCTAAGTTATTCACCTAAGGAGTCACGGGTCATGAGATTTGCATTTAATAGTTTCGATATTGAGTTGAGAAAATTTTAATCAGTACTCATTTAATCATAAATAACAATAGAAAATGTCTTTGAATGGTAGATCTAGACAAAATATTACAGACAACGTGATAATTAGTATATTTCAAAAATGTCACAAAAATATCGAGTGATATAAACGAAATAATTTGATTATTGCAGAAAATTTCTAGTATAAACATTAAAGTAGACAAAATAATCTTAATAATGACCAAGAAATACACTCAGATGTTAATTATCTCAATATCAAATTTGTCGTAAGAAAATTATGCAACTGTTAATACCAATAAAAACCTTGAAGACTTAATAACTGAGATGTGCTTAAAAATGATATTCAATTGTCTTTAAGCAATTCTGTCTTTTCTCACGTCAATAAAAAGATTTACTCGCATATTTTGTAAGATCGAAGACCTAAATACCAAGTGGTTCGTGACAGCCTCTTACGTATTGTAGTTAATGATTTATATATCATTTTTTTGTATTTGATCTGTGTCATCATTCCGTTCATCATGATTAAAAAAAGCCTCCCGCTGTAAATTGATTGCTTCCACCTCCATGTCAAATAAAACTCAAGTCTCTACAATGCGACGATGACTTAGCTAGTAGCTCTCGATTCAAACAGTAAGCTATACTCATTAACTGTATTGTAAACCTACACTTGGAAATGTAACCCCGTATCAAAAATCACACATAAAAACTGGTCTTGCCTTTAAACTATAGTATCTCCGCATCTTGGATGGAACAACAGCCGCTCGTTGTTTTGACCACACACTCCCAATAAAAACAGATACACATTAATACTGATAATGTGAAAAAATCTAGGTCCAGAGTATTAGATGTCTTTAGAATTGTAGGATATAGTTATCGTTGGTGCTTCGGGCAGTTTAAATAATGCATTGCCAAAATTGGTCATAATGATTAGTGCATGAATCGTTTGATGTGACTATCGGAATGGTGCTATAACCGTTGTTGAGCTATCCTCAAATGGTGATAACCTGGTTACCAAGATACATGATGTCATAACTTCAAGAGTCGAACATAAATACCGTTTTATTTTCAATAAAATCTAAATATTGTTTTTGATATTATGAATTCTTTGACGAGACGATTGACATCTCTATAGTAGATTCTAGCTACGATATTGGAGTGAGACGGAGACGAAGGACTGAGGAAGAAGGGTTTATGCAAATGGCTGATATCATTTTAGTAATTGGAACATATTATAACTGAATTATATGTTAAGTGGATTTCTATTTAAAACTCGATTGTTTATTTTATTACATTTTGTTGAATATTCTCCTTCTCCGGTTTAAATATTTCCATAATATACGTAACTGATAAAGTTTACGATTGAACCTACCTCACGCCTAATTTGTGATTTAACTTTGATAATTAAAATGCCGTTTCTGAAGTTCATTAATTTTGTTATTAATATATTTCATTAGATAATATTACTGATACATCACTATCGTAACTTTAATGTAGTTTCTTATTAATTACAGTTACAAAGCTTGTCTCAATGGTAGAAGAAAAATATTAAATGCACGAATAGCTACAACTCAAAGCTAATTTATCCAACGCCATCATTTCATAATATTGCATGCAAATCTTGCATTTTTAGACACAAAACTCAATCGCCTTATATAGAGTGCTGTGCAACACCGATTACCCGGATAATATGCCGCAATCGCAGAGTTAGCAACGAATTTCTCAAAGCTTGTTTCACACGCGGCCAATCTATCTAAAACTTAGGTACCAAGTTATTACACATAGCAGTGGTTGGCCTTCATAGCTCGCTCGGAAAATGGATAATACCTACATAATATACACTACGTTCATATTCGTGCGTTGTGTTGGAATTCTCGTTGATTACACGGAATGGCAAAGGAAATTCAGGTCTTCGAACTTGCGGCAATACACCGGATCTTTGGAAAATAAATTTGCAATTCGATTGCGTTATACAAGTACAACACGAAGGTATTTTTTCTTCTCGGTTCCATGTCGTTTTAAATAGTTAATTTTCACATTACAACAAAAAAATACTAAATATCAAATTATTTACGAGTTTATTACATTTTTTTAAACTTAAAAATGAAATTACCCCATAAATAATTTCAAAAAATGATCAGATAAGATGTACTATGTATGAAGATCAACATTATCTAAAGCTGTTTTTAGTCAAATGCAATTTACGTAAAACAACAGTTATAATGGATTATACCGATGGAGTTCAAACCTTAGTTTTATTATATTCTGGAAAATATTTTTTCTTGCAGTTTTTTTTTGTAAAATAAGTGTTAAAATCGTCCCAGTAATACGTATATTATAAAAACGTTTGGGACATACAAATTAAAAAATCGAATTGATGATTCAGTGTTAAGAACATTCAATAATCCTGCAATTAATGTTTGTGACGTTACAAAACATAATATCGTGACACGTAATCTTCTTTACGTTTTTTTGTTAATAATTGACACAGAAGCGCAAGCCTATTGAAGTCCCATAACTGTTGCATGGTATGATGCAAACATCAAGCGGGTGACCGTGTACCGTAGACCAGCGAACAGCACCGCCAGCTCGGGTGGCGCAAGAATGAAATTACAACATATTGTGTTGCTATTTCTTGCTAAACTGATACACAAGTAATAATATTTGCTGTAATATTAACGTAGTACATTACCGGCTAAATTACTTTATCAATGAAGACTGCATCACCTTTAATGGCTATTTTCTTTGTTGTATTCATACATTTCAGTTGAACTTTCAAGTTTTGCTATAACCTAAGAAACCAATACACGAGAGATGATATATGCTTCAAAATTAAAGTTCTTTGTAATAGTCTTAATTGCTTCATCAATGAATACCGTATCACCTTTAATAACAAATTTCTTTGGAGTTCCAATATTAGTGTTTAAGCCTTATTGATAAGTACCTACTAGTTTTTAATCAAACAATATGGTCACTCGAGCCAGATATAATGTTATGAAACGCAAAGCTTTTTGACTTTAAAATTATTGTTCTTTTGGGTCATTTTATATTTCAAATGTAAAGATTTACCAAATCACATGCTATTGAGTTTATTATATATTTTGTGAAGAAAGAAACTCCATTCCGAGTATTTCTAAAAAAATATTTATTATTTCACACATATTTTCCAATTTCTTAATTTAAATGTAAATCGTTCATATATGCGATGTAAGTTTGGACCAATACTCATCTTTTCTGTAGATGTAGGTAGATTTTATAGTTTTTTTTATCATTCATTATAATCGGTCCAGTTAATAAAATAATAATACACGCGTATATACATAAATGAATGAAGTAATAAAAATTAAAGGAAATTAAGGACAATGTTGAAACTGATTTTGAACAGAAATTTTCTCACAATAAGCTGTAATTTAAAAATAGAGGCCTAACGCAATTATATGCAACCGTTTCCAACGTCGATGACAAAATCGTTGGGCGGAATAGTATCTATACTATCTGACATAATAACAATACCCCCGCCATTGTGTGTCTTAAGTTTGCTTACAATAAGAGTCAAAGTCGCGAGAATACATCATTATCTGACATAATAAATTAAGCAAGAAATTATTTATCTAATGCACTCATTAAATAAGACTCGTTATGGCGTACTGTAAGCGTGAGCAATTTACAGTATTGCACCAAACCTAACCTCAAAAAGCTTTACCTTACGACCGAATTTCGCAACCGATGTCGTTGACTTTGTTGCGATTGAAACACAAAAAGGCCGTATGCAATAATGATTGTGTTATCGCTAAAATTATAAAATCTAATAAGTTATGTTGCACTTAGCGAACAAATATAATTAAGTATTTATGAATTGTCATAATTATTTTATAGGCATGAATATTTTCACATCTGGATATGTCAATTTTAACATTTGTATTTTATGTTTTTAAGAACTGGTTGAACTGGTGCACCAATCTTTATTATGTTTAAATATTCCATCATATTAACTTATTTTTGAAATGATTGTGATTGCCTTTATAGATGTTTGGCATAAAACATTCGTTCCAATTTGCCTCAAATGCCTTTTAGAATCACTAACAAAAACGAACACCAAATAATAAACTGTACCACAAATTATTATTAATGATCCATCCGATCCATATTAACAGAACTAGGTCAAATTATCAAATAACTAATAAATGTTTTTGTTGACTTTATCGCCCCAGTTCAGCATATCGACCCAACTATCGTGCTCAATTGCGTCATTCTAGACTTTACCATCTGACCAAACACAAGCGAAAGAATTTTTCGCATTTTTTAGTATTAATCATTGTTTAATAACTAATTCCCCACTTGTGTCAACTAATCTAATAAGCTGAACAAACTTTGAAATGTAATCTGAATCTATATGAATATTATTTAGTTTGAAATGATGCAGTGTTATACTTTCATGTTTTAGTTGTATTTGTACACTTACTTAAATATTTCTCAATATTTCGTTCGAACATACCATTATTTCTCAATGTTCGATTCTTTACATCGCCAATTGCAGCAATGTATAAATAATATGTTCATGCCCTTTGCCAATACATATATTTCTATAATATACACTTCAAGAAATCTATTGCTTAGTTTAACGATTTGTATAAATATGAAACAAAAGTCATCATCAATCATAATATTAGCGTTATAATTATGAATGTCTTTTTAAGTAATCTTACAGATCAGAATTGACTATATTATAATATTCACACTTTGTTTTAAACACCAGTTCCAAAGAATTCCATGCTAGTATTATCATTTACATGATTAACATTCTGATAAGAACTTAATAAAAAGTTTGCTTACTGAAAAAATTCTTGTCTTTATAGATATGCGTCTACGCATTTATATAATTTTTTTTTCACAATACCCAAAATTCAAACCAAATATGTATAGTCAAATCGATTCTTATGTCAATTTTCTCGTAAGTATGCTGCCCTGCAGAAATGATTAACGTCCATCGTGTACTTGTATTCAAGTTCTCATTCAATATTTGTTTTTCAAATGTGCACAGCAAAAATGACGGTCAGCGCCTCGCCATTTGCATCGGTGCAGCATCACACAACACAAAAGCTGTTACGTTTTAATGCCAACAATTTTCAATAATACCGACACTATTACATAATTTCCCTACCAACAATCCGTGACGAGCCGATGTTGTGTGTTATGAATGTAGGTAGGTGAGTTTAAGCCACGAAACTGGGTTAAGAGCAAAATATACCGTTTGATTACAGCATAGTGCTACAATAGAGATTGCCAACCCACGACCCACGGAACGAACAGCAGCCTGTGGAATCCCGAATGGCACACTAAACGTTCCGCTACTTGATGATCGATGCGTGAAACAAAAACGCTAATAAATAATATCTCGACGTCTGATCTTAATGTTTCTATCAATTCTTAACAGTCTTTCAACCGTGAAACTGTTCTAAGTAGGAGCAATAAGTTACGAAAAGTTTAAGAAACCACGAACATTGTTGGAATAAGAATTTCTCAGAATCAGGCAACAATGATTTATTGCTTTCTTCTAACATGGCAACAACACAATCGACCTTAAAAGTACTTTGTTATTGATAACACATACTGTCATATCCGACGATTCCGTGAAATTGATGATATCAATCGACTGATATTGTTGTTTTTGATTGCTCGGCTTTATATAATGAAATTATTACATAAATTACGACATATTTTGATAAAACAAGATTTCTTGGTACTTCTCTATCTATTGTCAAAATAATTGTGAAATTATATTATTTAAAATATTTTCCTTCTTATTGTTGTCCTGTCAATATTATAACTGCAATTTGAATTTTGTATCCTTCTATATTATTCAGATTTCCATTCAAATTTATCCATCTAATCGCGAACAAATATATTTGGATATTTTTGGAGTACTTTACGCGACGAAATTCGCAGTGTCCAACATTCAAAGCAAAGCTTTATAAAACCAGTTCCACAGTGTCATACAATCAATGAATCAGTGCGTTATGAGGGTATTACATATTATTTAATTTTCATTTTCGCCTCAAAATTTAGCAAATCGATTCATTTCATCGACAATATTAATTATGTTTGAGTTCATTCTTTCAATCTTGAATAATCTTTCCGTTTTATTCTTGCGTCTGTGGTTCGAGAATGATTATGTAAATTTGTGCTATTCGATTTAACGCAGTTTATTGAACTGTTCAGCTTCTCTGGATTGATGTCATCTGCTCGTGCTAGTCATAACGCTTCTTCTACGATAACTATAGCAGAGAGAGACTGACACGATTATTGCACCGGCACCCATTCATTTCATAATCGTGGGTTTTGCAACAAGTAACCAAGACACGACCAGTTTCTGTTACAAAAATCCTAGCCGGTATACCGTAATTCAATTTAAAAACTTTTCGCACCAGTAGGGTTCTGTGGCGTGTATTTATTATTTAGTGTCTATCGTTTGTATAGCTCTTGTTTAATTTTTGCTAAATTATTATATTATATTTATACCATATCAACACTTTATTACATAAATAGTTTTTAAATCCACTGTTTTTTTATGATCAGATACATACATTTTTAAGGAACTTGGGAATGCTATTCTTTACCAAGTTATTTATATTTTATTCATTTTAGTTGTTTTTGAACTTTTTTTCTTGGTCTGTATCTTTTAACTTGGTTTTTATTTTGTATTTAAAATCATATAAAGCTTTTTTTATTCACTACACAGTCGAATATATAATCTTTCTATGTTTATTCTTGTTACCAGCCCTGTCGAATACACCAGGCTCCGTTTCTTAAGTATTGTGGCAATTGCCAAGATTTGCACAATCCAAACATGGCATTAACAATTCAAACGACTTTGAGTAATTTTCAAGTTGTTCCTAAAATTAATTATCTTTGTCGGGGTTTTCGTATCATCCATTATAGATATTACAATTATATTTATGCAATCAAAATATATTAGATATTAAATTTGTACAATTTTTATTATATCTTTCCATTTTGTATTTAATATAATATTTATGTTCCCGATGCTTTGATGGATTAAAAAAATACTTTGTTCTCTCCTTCTAGTTTTGGCGACCATCTGCACGAATTGATGGTGAAGGATTTTAGGTCAGTACCACATTTTAAAATATCTCTAAATTCTATATTTTCCACTCTTTTAAATATCAAATTACATTTATCAAAATAAAATTGAAACACAATACAGTATTACTTCCGCAGTTAAATTTATTATTATTTGTTACAATTCCAAGAAGACGTTAGAGTTTGATTAAATCTGATATAATGATTTAGGATTTACAAATATTTATCTTCTAAATCAGAAATTTGATCAAAAGAAATCCTTATCTATTTCTGTAAAATAAATTTCATCAACATTGACAGCGTATTTTTCAAGAACCCTAAAACAAAATTATTCCGTCAGTTCATTCAATGTCTCCGATTATGTATTGAGGATGAGTTAAATGTAATATTACCGTAAACATTACCGTCATAAAATAGACAATTGATAGTTCCATATTTCCAAAACTTACGCCATAGAAACATGAGTCGTAACACCTCCGTCGCAACATGTTATATTTGTTAATTTATTCGAATAACTATGTAACAACAGTCTTGAATCATTGTTGTAATATCTTTGTTGTTATTAATAAAGATTTACTCCGTTTACCGTTAACAATAAATAATGTATTAGTAAAAATACAGCTATATGACGCGAGATCAGAAATGTTACATTTGCCTCCGTTAGTTGGTTAGTTAGTTGTTCAGCTCTTAGATGATGATGGCTTAGCCAACCAGGTGTCTTAAACGTTGACCCAATATCATCGATTGCTCCACTTGGTTGGCGGATGAGCGATTTGTATCTTGACAAAGTAAAAGATGTCTTAGTATCAAATTTAACTTTAAATATATATTTTTTACATAAGTTAGGATTAGATTAAGTATGAGAAGAATTTCAAAGATTTAACACTCCACCTCAGTGGAAATGTTGTATGACCCATTGTTCCGTTCGTAAAAAATCTCAAAAAATCAAAATGAAATAATAACAGATAATTAATATTAAAAACCATTTTTAAAGCGCTGTTTCATGATTCAGGATCATTCCAAGGGCGCTAACAGTTCATTCTTGTGTTATTTTACCAAACACACGCTATTTTCAGTCCTTTAGAGAAAGTGCACTGCAGACATCTGGAGGCAATCGATTCCAAATTATATAATAGGACCACTAACATCACAACAAAAAATATCAGAAAAAAATTAACAATATTGATAAGGTAACAAAAATACAATTTTGTGCATTTTGATACAACATATTGTCTCCATTCATTTTGAAAAATATGAGACTGCTCTGAGGACTGTAAAAACGGCATTCTGATTTCTAAAATATTAAGTATTCATTTCTCAGTACGCTATACGTTCTACTGCCCATTGTGAGTCTTGGCTTTCTCCCGAATTTTTAGCCATTTATTACAGTCTGTCGTTGGCGTTCTCCAGTTTGTTATGACATGGTCAAAAAATTCACAAAGAATTAGATGTATCTATCATTAAATTAATAGAAAAAAATTCTTCTTTAAAACAGTTTTGTTTGAAAAAAAAAATGGGTGTGTTAATATAAAACTGAGGCATTGAAATGTTATATTAGTAGCTATCGTGTTACATGTAAAACACATGGGCTGTCACGGGTTAAGTAGGATAATGTTATGGTTCTGTGAATACTTGACTAAGAAGGTATCGCATACATCATAACCGTTAACAGAAGTGGTCAACTTTAACCAAGTGTGTTTGACTTAATTGTTAACTCACTTATCTGACTTAGTTGTCATTTCTTGACTTCGATTTATACGACGACAAAATCTAGTTTGTTATAGGACTCTGATCTTAGTAGGGCTACTAACGACACGATCTTTATACGTTCTTATCTTGTCTTATTTTTAAAAATGTATAAACCAGTACTAGATCATAATCTGATATTAATCTCAATCTACAATTAATTTATTTTAATCTAAAATATTACTAAAATCTGACTCTAATCATTAGGTATATGTTTTTATTTGTTTACTTTTTGGAACTGTTTTGAACCCGCTGTTTTTATCTTATTTTTTTATACCAACATGTAGGCACCCAAATATTTTTTTTTTTATAAAAAAATGAATACTTATGTCCTTGTTAGACAAGTACATATACATCTTCCTACGTTCCCTAAAATAAGCATAAATACTTGTACTATAGGTGAACGAAATCGGTCTAGGCAGGATTCGAAATTGCAACCACTGGATTACTAGCGCTAACCGGTCGATGGCGCGCTCTGCCATCGACCCATCGCGCATATTTTTTTTTTAATATTAAAACATTTTCATCCGTCGTCAGTTGTTATCCGTCCTGAGAAAGAAACGGTCGCTTTGAAATCAATCGTACAAAATAACGCATTCGTGATTTCATAGAATCAAAAAAGATATAGGTATATTCTAATCTTTTGCCGTTATGCATTTGTACGATAACCGAGTCATGAATGGATCTTACACACGTTCATACATCTCCGTAACCGCTCAGCCAAGCCGCCAGGAATGAGGTTGGATCGGGCAGGTCCGGTTTGCTTGTATAGATACCTGTCTTGTACTGTACCGACTTGTTAGCAATGATTTAGCCAGAACGCGGACTCGATCTTGGATACCTGCAGTTATCTTCTTCTTTTTCTTCTTGTTGATTTTGTTGTTGTTGTTGTTGTTCACCCACAGACACAGAAACGGTTACCGGTTATTTAAATACCGCTATAATCGTGTATACCGTCGGTCGTGTGAGCCGGATACCGATATCGGTATTCGAATCGCACGAATTTTCATTTTTTTTAATGTTTCATTTAGTTTATTCATAGATAAGTACGTTGAAAATTATCAAATATATAAAATAAATATAATTGTTGCTTAAAAAAAAATAATGGGTAGTAAATTGTTTTAGTTTAATAACGAGTGGGTTGTAACCAACGCTATAGTCCTCATTATCAAGTTACTAAGTATTCAAAATTGAAGGGAAAATTTTCACATTTTTTAAGAAATGAGTTTGTTCAATATATTTTTTATTTAAATATTTTATTATGAAAACTTGATATTTCTTTAATGCCATTTTATGAAAGTGATGTGCCTTTTTACCAATTTGAAAATAAAAATTTCATATTTTAAGTTTCCTGAGCTTGAGGTCACTCTAAAATATTTGACGTTTAAAAATATTGAGACGCACTATTCAGATATCCTGCAAAATTTAATGGGGTCTAAGCGAGTATTAGATATACATATTTGCAAAATTTGAAAATAATCGAATGAGTACTTTAGTCTATATTTGATAAAGTAAAATAAACACGCCGTACATAGCACACACACACAGATACATTGTGATGAAACTTTCAAAACACAATCTCAGCATGATACTTGTTGATAATATGCAATAAAAAAATAGCCTTAAAATTACGAAAACACAACTCCCCACTATATCCCTTTGGGTTAGTAAGGAGTAAAAAATAGTTATTTTGATTCCAATAGTAATAAATCTATGATTTCTCACTCTTAATTTGCTTTGGAATTTTATTAAAATTTGTGTGGTGAAAAAGTAAACTTAATATATCTTATGGTTAGGGAAAATAAATGAAAAATAATGATTTGAAATCCAAAATAATATTTCGCATTTTGGAAAATTCTTTTGTGTGAGACGCCACTTAGATGATTTTAACTGACGTAACAGGGCACAAAAAGAATTGCTCAGATGTTTCTAAGAAAAAATTATGTCATCATTTTTTCAATGTATTGAATAATAAATAGTGTAATCTCTGCGCTGAAAAATGTTTTGCTCAAATATAATAAACCTTTTTCAGGAATGCGATGATCAAACACACATGAATATATACCGAGAATACAGATTTATTATTCTTATTTTATTTTATTAGACCTTTTGTCTAATAAAATAAAATAAGAATTCACAAAATACACACGACAAGGCAAATAAATATTGCTCTTCATCAGCGAAAGAATGTGCGATTGCATAATAATTACAGAGGATTATTATTAGGTAGTAACATTTTATTAGGAAAGAATGGCATAAAACAAAGCGAACTTTACCTTGTATTTCTGATTGCGTAATATACTACGTTCGATCGTGGATAATAATTGCGCAATCGCTCCTATTATTATCGTATATTTTTAAGTTCAATCTTTTATTGAACACGTGCACTTGAGTTGTTTTCGTTTAAATTTTCAACAAAGGCAAATAGGTACCTATACATAATATTTCAAAACATGATATATTATAAATGCAATAATCGCACTCTGACTCAACGAATTATTAGTTGACGCCCCTAGCCGATGAACGGGCCCATATTTCTTACCTTGACTTTTTAATTCGATCGTGTTGCAATGTTGACATGTATTCAATTTGATAATATTATGTTCATTTCGCTAAACTTAGTGTTCAAATGTCGCGATTTAAGAGGACATAACGCTAAATCTAGTGACTGAAAACATGATATTATATTAAAACCGCCTAATGCACGATGAAGTTACGTGTAAGTAAGGGTAACTATCACGTGCGTAAAAAAGGTTTATTCGTGATTTAAATTATCGGAAACCCAAAATTTGTTGATTTTTTGCATTTTAAAGACAAATCTTACTTGAAATTAATACAATTTAGCGGTCATTCACTTTAATTTTATGCAGTATATAAGCATATAAAAGATTTATTTCTCTACGACACATAGTTATGGAGTAATTTAAAAAAAATATATGGGAATTTATGCTGAATTTTGAAATTGTGTGACGAACATTCACTAGAGAAATTCACTTATGCTATTTTTTCTAGAGACACACTGTTTAACATATTTGAGGAATTTAATTTGAATTTGGTGCGTAAGGGTATATGCCTCCTTAAAACGAATTCATTAAAAAACACTTATAAAAACAGAACGTAAAAAACAAATGAAATTGAATGCATTTTAAAAGAACATCATCTTTTATATGCCTATTTTTTCCCGTGTTAGGTTTTTGCAACCGTTTTGCAATCCAATTTTGCTACCAAGTAATAATTGTGATTGGGGTGAAAAGATATATATTTAGGTTTACTGATAATACAAACAACTTTTTACTAATGGTTGTATTAAAACTATCAATATTTTGACTGCCAAATTATGAAAAAAAGTCACTATTTTTTGCATCATTTCGTTGTAATAAGTTTCCGACATTTAGCGTGCAATCGATTACATGATATAAGTCCGAGATTCAATAGATACTAGTCGTTAATCCGATATTAAAACAGTTTGTTGTAATATAAAACTATATATGGTTCATTTGATGTACTCGTCATTATGTTATTAATTATCCATTATTTATTGCTAGGTATTGCATGTTTCCTTCTTGTGAAAATAATGTCTATCATCGTTTCCGCCGTTGCGCCATTATGACCTCCAATTGGCATAATAATATTATTATGTAAGGCTCACGTGTATCGTATCTGTGTACAACTTTACCCTCTGTTAAAATCACGTAACATCATCAAGTTACAGAATCACCTACCAGCAATATCTTGTAGGTATTCAATATTGACAGGGAGGTTACAAAATAGGTTACGTTTTTATTTGTATCATGTGATACAAATAAAATTATTTGTATCATGTGATACGGCTTAGAATAGTGCTTCCATTCTTTGAAATCATTGTTTTCGTGTGTCCCGTAAGAGCCGGGTAATCGAAAATACAACAGGCAACAATAACATCTCACATAGTTCAGTAATGAGGTTCACCACCCATTCTGAATGTAATGCTTTTTTGGTGAAACGAGACTGGTGTGTGGGTATACATAGATGTGTTGTTCTCCCTTTTATACTGCACACCCGCACACCTTTCGCTGGTTACCCCAAATTGTGGGATATACCGGGATGGTATGAATGAATGAAGAATTATTTATAAAATAGGTTACATTTTTAATATCACGAAATGATTAAAAAATAGGTTGCATTTTTAGTATTACGAAATGATTTACAAAATTGGTCACATGTTTATGGTTTACAAAATAGGTAATGTTTTTTTATTTACATCATTGCAATTTTTTTTTATACACAACATTATGCCTGAAACGCCAAAAAATAATAATATTACGCAATTAGCGAAACGCAAATTCAGAACGCTCAACGTTAACATAAAATAAAAAAAATGAATATGTCATTGGAACAAGTACATATACATTCCCTAAATTAAGCATATGTTTGTGCTATAGGTGAACGAAATCGGTCGTGGCAGGATTCGAACTTGCGACCTCTGTATTACTAATCCAACAAGCTTACCGCTCTGCCACCACCCATCAATTTTTTTATCCAACGAAGCATTAACTATATTATAATTTGTTTTATTGGTATAATATACTTATTAAAACGGCTGTTAAGCCATAAATAACAATAATTAAACTTTTCAAAAAATATCTCATACCTACTTTATTTTTCGCTTTTTACAATAATACGAATCTTATTCCAAAAAATCTTTATTATAGATAATTAGATTTTTTCTCAGTTTATCAAAATAGTTCTAATTTAATGATGGCTTTTAGTTGTAATAGCGAAAAATAAAAATTCGAATGTAACACATAAAATTAAATATATTTTAATTTTACACAGCTCCAATACAATGTACACAGCTCCAATACTTTGTAGTTTAGTTTGTTACACATTATGACTCTTGAGCCAGAGATCCTGGATTAGATTCCTGGTGGGGATACAAATTTTATATATTTTTTTTTAAAGAATGAATATGTCCTTGTATAACAAGTACATATACATCCTTATACATTCCCTAAATTAAGCATAAATGCTTGTACTATAGGTGAATGGAAATCGGTCGTGGCAGGATTCGAACTCGCGACCTCTGGGTTGCTAGCCCAGCGCGCTAACCGCTCTGCCACCACCCATCTCAAATATATATACTAATACATTTTATGTTTTTTTTTATTCTTATCTCTTATTTTCCCAAATAATATGTATTTGGAAGTAAAATCAAATTAAACAAATAAATTACGAGGTTATTACGAATTTTTTAGATTCACAGCCAGCCTTCATAATTGTCTATTCCATAATCATATAATTAAATTTATTTTTTCGATCGATAATTCTTGATAGTGTGATACTTGAAAATATGTTTAACACGAAACCGGTTATAGGTTGTCTTAAAATAAATAGTGGAATGATTTAAGTGTTTTTTATTTATTTTTAATATTAAAAAAGAAATCTTTAATCAATGTATTTTTCAGAATCGTCAAGCTGAGACTGGTGTACGAATTAAATAAGTCTTTGTTGAATGAAATAATAATAAAACTCAATTTACAGATTTCTTAGAAATTGTCAAATAATCGAATCTTTCGAAGACTTTTAGAAGTCGTGATATAACTGAAAATATCCCCTATTTAGCACGTTTTATGTTCCTAACCATTCTTTTGAATTCAATAATTT
Source organism: Molanna angustata (assembly GCA_963576475.1). Classification (NCBI taxonomy): domain Eukaryota; kingdom Metazoa; phylum Arthropoda; class Insecta; order Trichoptera; family Molannidae; genus Molanna; species Molanna angustata. The sequence continues at coordinate 7,506,809 of OY754979.1, read as the reverse complement.
CTACGAAAACAAAGACTTAAAGAAAGTTTACATGAAAAGAATGTTGAAAATTAATTAATTTTACGCAATACATTTGAAGGTATTCATTATCCAACCTCTTTGATACTATTTATCGAAACAAAGACTTGCTGATAATAAAAAATATCTTTTTTTCTCATAAGTTAGCCCCAAGTTTATAATAATGACGTTTTGCTTTATGTAACTAAAAATATTTGTAACGCCCTTAAAAGTGTCACCTTTTTTGTGGTAATCGTGTTTTTCTGAATACACGTGATACGTACATACATATTATGTTGTTTGTCCGTTGAATAACCTATTGAAATATTATTCTGTACTGTGGATTTATAGGTGACATAATTAATGTGAACTTTATTCTGTTACAATTATTCAAAACGTAAATTTTATATTTGTGTTTTTTTTTAATTAAGTATCTATACGTGCTCATACATTCCCTCAACTAAACATTAATACATTTGTTATATGAACAAGACCTACAGCAGGTTCACACATTTTTTCGCACTATGTTTCTTGTTAGGTAAATACGTATAATGTGTATATATTTTACTGTGCCATTTTTAATACCCACTAGTATTAATACAAGTAAAATAAAAAAACTTAGATTTTCACATAAAAACGAAGCCCTACAATTAACAAGTACCTACCTTGATTTATTATTGATTCATTTAAATTTTTAAAATTAAATAATAGATACCTAATTGTGGTGGTTTTTTTTTTGTTCTATTTACTTTTTTTTCATAGCCAAATATGACGAAAACGACTTCCATAGGTACAAAAGACCTAAATCTTTCCTCAAGATACCACCCCCACTCGAACCCCTACCATAGCAGCGATCCAAAAACCTCAAAAAATACATATATAAATTTTCACCCCCTCTAACCCTCACTATAACCCTATAACCCACACCTTCAGTATTTACTTCCAAAACACCCAGTTAAGTAACGTCACATGAAGGAGCAAGGAGTCGTAGCCTCGGTACTCTGATGTTCAGTAAAGTCCGATGACCAATGAGCACTTTTTTTTTCAATTTAATTTATATAAAATATATATAAAAAATTTTTTCGACATGACTATAAAAAATAAACTCTGATACATATATATTTTTTATAATCAAATTTGTGTATGAACTTCTTTAGATTTCAAGAAATTTATTTCGTATTATATCTCACACACTCATGCTTCTCTGAAGTGGAAACTCTGGTTTGTGGGAAGAAATAGCATTTTGGCAATGAATTGGCCACCTTTACAGGGTGCAAAAAAGTATTTATTACTATTATTAGAAAATATTAAGCAAGTCAATATTGTAGTCAATTACGATTCGAATCCGGTAAAATCTAAATTGTCACTATTGCGAAGTAGCGTATAACTTTGTCTCTGAATTTATATATGAAGTTGGCCGATGGCCACAGTTTTGTCTGCCAAGATTGTAATTTTAATGGTCTTGACGTTTCGGGGACATCCCAATGCTTCTTTACCTTTGTCTGTGTCAAGGCGACGGTCATTCACTGATGCGAGGTCACTCGTGTTCAACAAAACAATCGCTTTGTTCGTTGACTATCAAGGTACTCGATATAATGTGATTTTTTATAAATACCAACAAACAAACTATAACTGTAGGTATTACAATGTTGGTTCGAGCTCTGAAAATCTAATTGTTAAAACGTGAATTTTTCAACAAGTGGCGAATTTTCAATTAAATCCTATTACCGACACGTTACATTTCAAAATAGATTAATTCTTTAATAAATTAATATTAACACTTAGGTACTTGCATCGAATGGGTTGTAACCAACAGTAAACTAAACTTAATCCACTACATAAATTTAAAATAAAAAAATAAATAAAAAAATTAAAAAATAAATAAAATTAAATTTACAAAAATAATTATAATAAATAAAAAATAAATAAATTAATCAAAAATAAATTTAAATAAATATACTTAATAAATAAATTTAAAATTAAAATTTAAATTAAAAAAAATTTAATTTAATTTAAATAAAAAATAAGTTAATTTCAATTTGGTTTTTTTTCACTCCTTAAAATAAATTTTAAAAATCCGGAACGTGAGAGCATCTGTAATATTTTGACATGAGAAATCAGACAAGCGAAGAATTGGACCGCTGTCTATGGAAAATTAAGAAAATTCTTGGTTGGAAAATTAAGTAAATGGTTGTCTGGAAGAAATTGCCATTAGGCAATAAGTCCGCCATTTGTACTAGCTATTAAGTAATGTACAATAAAGTGTTTAAATAAATAAATAAATAAATTCTCTTTACAATTATAATATAAATATTAAGTAGATTTAACTTACTCGTAGTCTGGGCTTTATGAATACCTACATAACTCGTTATTATTACATATTAGTGAACACTTAAAATTAATGTCTCGAATGTAAATGTAGACGGTATATGTTCAAGCGGTATCGAAGATATTTTGTATGGGTTACGAACATGGTAACAAAAATATCCATAGAAATCATAACGAAGTAAATTGAATTTCTCATGATATTTAACAAACTTATGGCAACATTTAGCTACTATTTTTTTATCAATATAACTTGGGTATTAACCCATATATTTCAATCAAGTATCATCAGCCGAGTATAATGCAATGAGGTTATCATAATAATATAAAGATTTAGATAATAAAAAAAACGTTCATCATTTCCATAGAAATGTTCTACATAGATATTTAGCAGGTACCTACCAACCATAGATTAAAAACTATAACAATAATCTACCCAATTCCGTCACTCATCAAAAATGCTTGTGCTGATAATCTTTTGTGAAGACTTGTACATACTTGATATTTTAATCATAGTGTCAACAGTTATAAGTACATATATATGAATCAGATCTGATTTTTTTTTTTGTTTTCTTTGAAAATAGTACCTAATGCAACTATAAAAATATTTTTTGTTTGCGTGTATACCTATGTAGATATATACGCATTTATTTAATCAATTATGTTTTTTGACATGAATTATTTCTAGTTAGGCAGACAAAGGTAAATAGTGGAACACATATACCTACTAAAAAATGGGTGAATTCAGATAATATCTACTTATATATAGATCTTATTATTTTTTTCTTTGTACCTATTTCAATATTGTTCCAACGTAATGTGTTTTTTAAAAGGAAATAAAACATTTATTATTATTTATTATCAGAGAACCGGAAAAAACAGATGCCTAAACCAAACTTCTCAATAAATGGCGTTAGAAATAGTTTCTTCGTCATGCTCATAGATGGCGATAATGTTTTGTTCTTATTTTCAAACGATGTGAAAATACCGCACATTATAATATATACTAGTTCCAAATTTGGATTGAAATGGGAACTCGTAAAAAATACTTTATTTTTTGAACTATGCGCAAGCGCTTAAGTGATCACGTAAACCAGCCGATGACAGGTCGTAAGCCCTGTATATAGGTACCTTATTTCCCGGTTTTCTAAAATATATTGCAACGTGATCTCTATTTCTAGACCTCAGAGCCAGACGATATTAATTCCATGCCCTAAAAGTAAGGCTTTGACTTCTCTCAATAATATTTCGAAAATAAAACCTCACTTTGACTTCTTTCAATAATATTTCGAAAATAAAAGCTCACTTTGACTTCTTTCAATAATATTTCGAAAGTCAAAACCTCACTTTTAACAAAAAGTGGACGTAATACCCTTTGTGAGGTTTTGACTTCTTTCAATAATATTTCGAAAGTCAAAACCTCACCTTCAACAAAAAGTGTACTTAATAACCTCTGGCTCTGTGGTCCAGATTTAGATGTTAAGTTTGTCAAAAAAATTAAGATTTAAAAAAGTAGGTATTTTATTCAATCGAAAATATTTCATTCTGACGATGCTCGTCGAAAAGCGACACCGACATTTGTATTTAAAAACAAAAATAATAATATCATCCAGTATCATTATATGGTGCTATAAATATCTTCATATATTTCGAACCGGAAGAATTCAAACACGTAACTTCCCAAGTCTTAAAACGAGATTCCATATGGTGTAGAATCTCTATATGGGGTGTGCAGCGGATGTTGGGGTCATATAAACACTCGGATAGAGGGGAACTTATTTATGGAACATGTTCATGTTTCAAAATACATTTTAAGTCTTATGGGGTAAGTACCTAAGTTCTAACTTGACCTTGAGATAAATTATAAACTCAAACATGGGGGGGGGCAAGTCTGGTCAACCGACGTATTCAAAAACATCCATGTTTACCATAGATTTTCATATAATATATTAGATGGAGTACTCCGTGCAATGAGTGATTCATGGTATATCGCGCGTTATTATATTTTAAAAAAATATCACGACCACACACCTGTCGCTGGTTACCCCGCGATGTAGGATAGCCGTGGTGGTACAAATGAATGAATATTAAAAAAAAATCAAATTAAGTATGTTGGTTGGAAAGAATCTACTAAGTAGGTACCTACTGGATTCGAAAAAATATTTCAAGTATTTCAATAGAGACATAGATTACAGTTACTGTAAAACATCTTGATCCCGTCACGTGGGTGCGCATATCGAAAATTTGTGCCTTTTTTCTTGGTTGGTATATGTGCAAACTGCGCCCCCTCCACGTCATAAAGGCTCAAGATGTTTGGTGGCATCTATAGTTTTGTCAGTAAAGAAATACCGTGCAAATTTTTCTATAAAATATATTGTTTTTGAATTATTCCATTTGCTTATATCATACAGTGGAATCTTTGATAATAAGTACCTACTTATACCTAATTATTTTTTATGAAAATAGGTAGATTAATTACATAAGTTATTTTATTATAAAAACCTGTTCTGCAGCTTCAAAATGAAGTATTTCATTTTTATAACAATATTTAATTTTATTTAGATGAATATTAGCTGTGAGGCACCGGCTTAGAATAGTGCTTCTACTCTTTTCTATTATTGTTTTCGAGTGTCCCGTAAGAGCCGGGTAATCGAAAATACAACAGGCAACAATAACATCTCACATAGTTCAGCAATGAGGTTCACCACCCATTCTGAATATAGTGCCTTTTTAGGTGAGACGAGACTGGTGTGTGGGTATACACAGATATGTTGTGCTCCCTTTTATAAGGTAATGCACACCCGCACACCTTTCGCTGGTTACCCCACATTGTGGTATATGCCGTGATGGTATGAATGAACGATGAATATGTTCCCCTGGTATCTATCCACGTTTTTTCTATAGTAATTTTATTATTTACCTCCATCTATACACGTGAAAACGAGTCATCAGTTTCATCATTATAGCGGCATTATTATTATTTGTTCTCATTGGTTAGATTTTCCATTAATTTATGGATCAATATTATCCACTATGTTGAATTTACATAATACACAATCGTATACAAAGTCGTGATACAAGCGATGATGATACAATTCGCAATTGTACATAATGATACGTCATCAATGCCGGGTGCTCGAGTATCACTCTCGTGTCAACCCTGAAAGACTATTGGTAGTCACGTTTTCAGTACTTTATCACGTGTATCGAATGGGACGGGTCGCCGAGGGATGTTGTACTAAACAAATTCATACCCGATAGCAAAAACAAAAAATTTTTTTTTTTAATTTTCAATTTCAATTATTTTTTAGCTGATTAATTTTGCCATGACGCCATAAGTCTTGTGTTTTGGGACAATTTATAGGACCTTAAATCTAGGAAACGGTTTTCTTTTCAATTCATAAATTATGAAACTATTTCAAGAATCATAAAATGAAATTATAAATTTTGATCCAATCTGCTATCGAATGTTCCATTCCGTAAAAAAAATACATTTTTGTTATTTCAATGTTGGTAGGTTCTCTTTGAACCGCCATTTTATGTTTTTTAATAGTGAATTAATCTTTAATGTTATGTATATTTTTAATAATATTCATTAATGCATTATTTAGACGCATATATATTTATTATCTGCGTTGCCCTAGAAAGTACATATGACTCATCGGATATCAAAAAAAATATTTTAACAGATTGTTGAATTATATGGAAAAATTAAACAAAATTTCTTCGTAACGTGCTTCGATTTGAAATAAAAAATATTGTTTCGGCATTTGATAATTCATATCAATTTGATTCCTTGTTTATTGATAAGAAATTTCAATTTCTGCATTGGCAAAGTTTTTGTAAAATAAAAAAGGAATACTTTGCGAATTCTTTAAAAATTTCTATAAATCGTTTGATAGAGAAAATGATCCGGCTACCTGTCTTCCCGTCTGTCACATGTCACGGTAAATCTGAATACGTATTACGACCTTTTGCAAGTTTATCCTAATTAGCAAACATTTATAATCGTCGTTAATCATACAATTATTATTAATCTTATATTATAACACATTTACTGTGTATATCAAATTAGATTATATAACATAAACCAATTCATTTATTTATGTTTCTCTTTCGTCTATCTTATGTGAAGCATATTTTACCAGTTCATAGTTTTCCTGTAACGTGGTGCTTTTGAACCATCTTCCAGGTCAATGCAGCAGACTAGATATTGTTAATTGCCAGATATGGATATCTCTAAACAAATGTTGAAGTAAGTAAGTCGGCCTTCGTGGCTCAGTTAGTTGGGTATCTGACTGCTGATCCAAGGGTCCCGGGTTCGATTCCCGGTGGAGCCACAGTTTTTAATTGTGTTTTCAGTCTGGATCTGTGAGACAATTAATATCCTAAGTCTCCAGAATGTGGCAACTTGTTATTGGGTGCGTGTTAAATAATTATTTGACATAGTACCTGTTAGTTGTCCGAGAAGCTACATAAATAAATAAATAAGTACTTTTATCTGTAATGAGTTATACATTAAACAAGTTTCGGAAGAGTATTGCTCCCTTCGTCGAGATAATTTTAAAACTGTAAATTGATCAAGGGATTGGAAATAGTTCCCTTTTATTGCGCTGTAATTAAGTTATAATTAAATAATTGTTTTTTCATACATATTTTTTTATGAATTATGTATACCTCCTTGCGCAGGTTTAATTTGAAAGATGAATTTTTATCTGTTGAGGTGGCGGTTTTTGCCGGGACTATATCCGGCGACCGAGACCGGAAAGTGGAGACCGATGGATATCAAGACTTTTTTTGCCTTTAGATCTATACCAGTCTCAGTTAGCACGGTCCTGTTCTCCCTACACTTTTTTTTATATTTTAATTGAGACATAAAAAAATAAAAATTCTTACAGTTTGTATCATAGGTACTTAAAAAAAGTTATGACAATTTTTGTCAGAACTTTTGACCATTACAGGTTATGTCAATTTTTGTCAGGACTATTAGGTAAACCCTTACTCGTCATAACAAATTATTACGACAGCCGGTGATTTTATAACAAAAGATGACCACGTCAAACGATATAACCCCCCGGCCAAACCGCCCCCCACTCGTTTCTGGAGCGAAATGATTACATCGTGTCCCTCTCTTTACGTAACGCCATCTCACTCTCCCCTACGTCAACGTTTAACGTGACGTTTTGCCACGCCACCACAGTCCATTCATACAGAACGTTATAATATTATCGTGACGTGCGTACAATGTTGTATAACGATTGTCACAACAATTGTTTTGTAACTACCTACCTACCCGTATTTTGTTCAAAGACGTTGCCATAATGCCACGTAAATCCCACACCGCCTACCCCCGGAGAGCAAACGTAAATTATGTTACGGAACAACAATATTATTTTTAGTAGGTACAATTGTTTTGTAATTACAATACCTACTACCTACCCATATATTGTTACTAAGTCGATTTTATAATGCCACGTGAATTCTCATACCGCCTACCCTTGTTAGTCAAACGTAAAATCTTATTGCACACCATTTTTTTTATTACTATATTTTGATAACGTATGTATCAATAACTAAGCTACATGACGTTATCTAAACTATATGTTCGCTGATGAGGGAAACTGGTGTATGGGAGTCGCGTCAACGATATTAACTTTAAAACGAGTGGATTGTGGCCAACATTATACTCCTCACTACCAAGTCGCCATTTTCACAAGTTTGTTCAATATTTTTTGATTTAAATATTTTATTATGAAACCTTAATAATTCTTCAGTGGCATCTTATGATAGTGTTGCGCCTTTTTAGCAATTTGAAAATAAAAATATCAAATTTCACTTTTCCCGAGTTTGGGGTCGCATTGAAATATTTGACAGTTAAAAAAATGAGAAGCACTGTTCAGATATCCTTCACAATCTAATAGGGTCTAAGCGAGTGTTGGATATACAAATTTACAAAATTTGAAACAATCGGATGAGTACCTACAGTAGTTTATAATCGATAAAGTAGAATAAACACTCATAGCACATACTACACGCACACCCTCACACACACCCACACCCTCACACCCTCAAACGCACACACACCCTCACACACACCCACAAACACACACGCCCTCACACACACACACACACACACACACACACACACACACACACACACACACACACACACACACACACACACACACACACATACACACACACACACACACATACACACACACACACACACACACACACACACACATACACACACACACGGTTACATTGTGATGAATCTGTGTGTCATATCCCAAAATTCGGGGGTAACCAGTGACATGTGTGCGGGTGTGAATAACCTTGTAAAAGGAACCACGAAACGTGCTTGTATGCCCACACACCAGTCTTGTCTCACCTGTAAAGGCAACATTCAGAATGGCGGGTGAACTTCATTGCTGAACTTTTCCTGTTGTTGAAAGAGATTTCTTTATGGCAATAATTACAGCTATGTATTGTTATAAATAATTTTCTCTGGGTATAAAATAGGTCAAAAATTCACTATTTAACATCGAGGATACAAATTGACAGAACAACATGACACTCATTATCTAAGCTATGCATAATTGTATGATCACATTATATTATAGCGTACAAAAATAGACAAGAAAGATAAACAGAATGTATATACAATTTATTGATCGAGCAGCATGCGATAAATAGATCTGAACGCATAATGCAAAAGCGCTGCTATGCAATACCTACATATTACCTATGCAATCTCAATCGCATCGTATTGGCACTTGAGCGTATTATATATGTATGTAGTAATAATGGACACATATACACAATGTGACTTTAACCTTAACATTGATAATTATAGTTTCAATGTAAGGTTGAAATCTATTATCTAAAGCACTATACTCGATAATAGGCTATTATGATGTGTCGTTATGTGTCGCAACAGTTGCGCAACTTGTACAACACGTGTCGCAGCTAATAAATAAGTTGAATAAATTGATACGTAAAAATATGATTTTTATGATGCAATAGTATATTGATTAGGTACCAATATTATTTTACCTTAACGTCATTAATTAAACGTTTCACTATAAAAACCATATTAGGATTATACAAGCAATTTTTAATATGTGAACCTTATAATATGTAATATGGTGAATCGGTGATTTGTTATACTTTGTCTTTGAATTCTGTTTCCGCCTTTTTACAACGCCGTTTTTTTTAAGATCTGAATTAATATTTTCTTGAGCAGATTGCAAACCCTCCCCAACGCTACGTAATGCGCTTCTTCGGAAGAGTATAATGGACCCAATCTGGGGGGCAAGTCTGTTCCTACCGGCGAAATCAAAACCCTCACGATTATCCATATTATGGATATAATTATAATATGGAGTTCTACAATATCTTTAGATGTCATAGAACTGTATATGATAATTATATCCATGATATGGGTAGTCACTAGGGTTTTGATTTCGCCGGTCGGACCAGACTTCCAAAATAAAAAAATCTTAAAAAAATATCATATTATAATTAGACCAACATATACCTATACGTTCTCGTAAATGTAATTATTTCTAGTATTTGACTAATAATAAAGGTAGGTATATTTGTTTATTTATCATCTTGTACACATGATTTTTACACTGAGTTACATAATTTTACAATCAGTGTTGATGATGATGATATACAATACAATACGTACCTATTATGGCAATAAGATAATGACATAACAATAAAAAAAATTATAAAGATTACAGCAGACAAGCAAAAAAAAGAACAGTTGATAGCAATGATAGGAAAACAAAAGTATAAGGAGAGAAATAAGAAATCAGGTATTATCAGATAGATATTTTTGCATTATCCTTTTTTTTAATGTTTAATGAGATAGCCGATGTAATATCGGGACTTAAGACAAATATTAGACTATTACGTGATATCAGACTACTCTGTACCTATCCTTGATTATGATATAATTACGTAGGTAAAGATTTTTTTTGTTATGTTAACAATAATATGTACATTTAACGAAAAACTTTATTAGACCTATAGTTTATTAAGTTATGTTTTTTTTATAATTTATTATTTCGTGGACACTAGTTAGTATTATTTTAAATCAGTAATTTAGATAGGTTAAGTAATGATATTATATTGGACGGTTGGTTGGTTAGAAGAAATTGCCTAATGGCAACAAGCCCTCCAGTGTGCAATATTCTTCTTCTTCTTCTTTATCAGCGCTCTTCCCTCTACTGGTGGAGATTTTCCATTTCCTTCCATCCTTGTTTATTAGATGCCATCTTCATCCATTTTCTCCCCGCCGCACTGCGCACCGTTTTGTCAATGTAACATGCAATCGGTGTCAATATATTTGTTTATATTATGGACAAAAAAATAAATAAATAGACTGAGCTGGTTGGGTAAGGTTAGGTTGTTTTTATTGATAATTCAAATAATGTGTCCAAAAGCTCTATGTTAAATAATATCCAAGTCAAAAATATCTATGATAAAACCACGTTTTTTTACCATGGATATTTACATATCATCCTGTCGGCTGACATTCGTCACATTTGATCGAACTAATCCTATAGGCCGATTATATTGGCGCTGATCTATAAATGTATTTTTTATTTTATTGTTAAATACAGTTATTGGATACGTAATGTGTCAGTCAGTTATGCAAGTTGGGATAAACGACGTCACGTCTAACAACGTGACTCTTTGACTCGATTATGTCAAAGTCACGATGCCCGAGCGTCGCGACGCGTGATACAAGGGAGAAATATAAAAAATAAACACTGAGTCAAAGAAGATTTAGATCCTTGGAAAATAATAAGGGATGAAGAAAACGATATATGATACCTCGAGAATGGTTACGTCAGTTATAAAGGAACGTCGAACTTTTTTTACAAGTCATTTTCAATAAAAAAAAATCCAACATTCTGTTACGCAATTCAATATTTACATAATTTCAGCGAAAATTAAAACGACGTCTTGTGTAACGGGGCGAGTTTGGAACTTTAATTAGGTACGTGCAAAAAATGCGTAACTTTTTTAGCGGTGACGCAACGCTTTCTTTGATCAAAAATGAAAGGAAAAACAATAATAACGCAATATGTTGTTTGCCTACGTTTGTTGAAATATTGGGGTGAAATCAAATCCAATATAGTACAACGATTTGGTATTAAACGGGGAAATGTCACCCTCACAAATAAAACTTTGTAAAGCGCCGTTTAGTGATACATGATCACTCCAAGGGAGCTTTTAAGTAATTATTGGCTCGAAAAATTAAAATTGTCTCAAGAGAGTACTTATATAATGGTAGTGACTGAAAAGATGATAATATTGAAACCGCCTAATACAATATGAAGATGTGTTAGTAAGGGTAACTATCGCGTGCGTTAAAAAAGGTTTATACTTGATTTAAATTATGTTGATTTTTTGCATTATAAGAAAATACCTGACCTAAAATGAAAAAATATTGTAAACATTCACTTGAGTTTAGGCACTCTTGTGTTAGTAAGGGTAACTATAGCGTGATTTCACTTGATTTTAGGCACTCTTGTGTTAGTAAGGGTAAATATCGCGTGCGTTAAAAAAGGTTTATACGTGATTTAAATTATTTTATTTATTTATTTGTCACACCATTTAAATAATCTTTATTAAAATAGATAACTGCTGCCCAACTAGGTATACCTGTTCTAGGGCTAGCAGTGTACATATTATTACATTTCACAGGAGTAACTATTTGCATTTTTTTAAATGAATCTAAACAATATAAACTTAACTATTTAAAAAGAATCAAAACAATATAGACTTAACTATAACACATATAGAAAAAATGTAATTTGAGTCATCATGATATGCATATTATACATAGTATTGTAAAAGTAGGTATCTTGTAATTTTATTTGTTAATTGCACAAAATAAACTGAAATAGTATTTCTTGGGAATACTGAACTGACAGAGCATAGATATGATCCGTCAGTCATATCTTTATTCAGTCGCGCCTCAAATCAAATCAAGACAGCACAAAAATTGTGTTGATTTTTTGCATTATAAGAAAATACCTGACCTAAAATGAAAAAATATTGTAAACATTCACTTGATTTTAGGCACTCTTTAAACACACAAAATATTTTGTCTTCACTACACATGGTTATGGAGTAATTTAGAAAAAAATGCTAATGCGGAATTTTAAATTGTGTGATGAGCATTCTCTAGAGATATTTTGTAAAAACTTTTAAGAAACACGATGTTTAACATATTTGAGGAATTCTATTTCAGATTGGTGTGTTTACGTATATGCCCCCTTAAGTATTTTGTTGATTACCCACTATCCGAGCCCCACGCAAGTCAGAGGGCAATTTATAATATTAGATTTTTAAGGCCCTTTAAAACTGAAACTGCTATCGTCGTAAGTCGGCTTATCGATTCAGTTAAATTCATTTTAAAAATTGGTATCGAGATGCATTCTTAATGGGACCAAATTTAACAATTTTGTATTTCATACAAATTTAGTGTAATTGGTTATGAACCAATATCATATCGTATTGTTTCAAAATATATTATGTATGTTCTGTATTTGAATTTGTTTGCTGTATTATATGTGTGTTTGACATTGACAGTATTTTTTTTTTATTTATTTAATATCTTGTTTTTTGATGAGGGAATGAATAAATGTAAACAATCTAAGGAATGACGTGAACTATTTTTACTCCTCACTAACCCAAGGGGATAAAGTGGGGAGTTATGATTTCGCTATTTTAAGGCTATTTATTTGCAGATTATCAACTAGTATCATGCTGAGATTGTATTCTGAAAGTTTCATCACAATGTATCTGTGTGTGTGCTATGTGCTGTGTGCTATGTACGGCGTGTTCATTTTTACTTTATCGATTATAGACTAAAGTACTCATTCGATTCTATTCAAATTTTGCAACTTTGTATATCTAATACTCACTTATTAGATATCACTTTCATAAAATGGCATTGAAGAGTTATCAATTTTTCATAATAAAATATTTAAATAAAAAATAATTTAACAAACTCATTTCATGAAAATTCTGAAAATTTTCTATACAAAATTTGAATACTTTCATTTTTTTATATATTTGTTTTGTTTTTGTTTTATTTTTATAAATTTAAAAATCTTTTCATTATCGAAATAGTAATGCATTATCACAAGTATTTAATTTATATATATATTTGTTTCGTAACAGCGATAACATTATATTATCTTTTTTTATTAATTGTCATGATATGATCGAATATTTATTACAAATAATAATCACTATTATTATTTCATTATCTCAATGACCTTATTCCATTCAAAAAAATCGTATATTGAACCGTATCTTCAATACAAATACTCATAAAAAAATAAAACCACATAAGGAATTAAACTTTGTATTTATTGTATGAATGCAAATTATGTAATTAAATTTAATGTTTCATTTATTATTTATTTTCATCACACCATTTACATATACATATATACGTAAGTAAAAATAGATAATTTTGCCCAACTAGGTATGCCTGTTCTAGGGCTAGCAGTGTTTTGGTAGGTACAATACCTTTTTAAATAAGTATTTTTGTCTACTTTTTTGTTTCATACAATTGCGAGTTTTTTTTTTCACATTACGCAACATCTTCCAACATATAAAGTTTCAATTTGGCACTATAATTATTAAGTATAAAACAACTTAATAAATACGTCCAGCAAATCGAATGGACAGATTGGTATAAATTTAACTAAATTTTTTTAATTAATCACGCAATATACTCATATTATGAGTAATTTATTTTATTTATTACATACTTAATTAAATAAATAATCATATTTGTGTATTGAATAATAAGCACCGCTTGCAGTGGTTGTGAAACCTACTTGTGAAGATGGATTAACGGTATACCAGGTTTGACACACTTTTGGTTGTCGAGCCGTTATACATAACCTAGATTTAACACAGATATCATCTCCTCTTTCTTGACAGTTGTACTCACATGAGATAATACGTACCAATCTGTGCTTATTAAAACATACAGGTATGAATGAAATAACTGTATCTCAATATAAATATAATCAGTATTTATTTACACGTCATATATTTTTTACTCTAAGATGTATAGTACTTACAGTAATAAACGAGGACGTATTGAGAAAAGAGTATAATGTCGTAAACATGTGTTCTTGTCAAATTCGATATTCAGCTCATAATACCAATAATGCTAAAATTATGTATTCATAGAAGTCTGATTTATGTCGTGAAATTCTTGTCAAATTCGATATTCAACACACAATATTATGTCAAAATAATGTTTATTAACAAAGTCCACATGTCATAAATAAGTTTTATTGTCAAATTCGTTATTCAGCACACAATAAAATGTCAAAATAATGTATCTTCGACGAAGTCGACATTATGTCGTAAACATGTATTCTTGTCAAATTCGATATTCAGCACATAATATCAAGAATGCTATAATTTTGTATTCATGACAAAGTCGAGTTCATGTTTTAAAAATATATTCTTGACAAATTCGATATTCAGCTCAAAATAACGTATTCTTGACAAAATCGTCTTTATGTCATAAACATGGATTCTTGTCAAATTCGATATTCAGCACATAATATCAAGAATGCTATAATTTTGTATTCATGACAAAGTCGAGTTCATGTTTTAAAAATATATTCTTGACAAATTCGATATTCAGCTCATAATAACGTATTCTTGACAAATCGTCTTTATGTCATAAACATGGATTCTTGTCAAATTCGATATTAAACACATAACTGGTTAGACAGAAAAAATTTCCATAAATAGCAATTTCTTACCACTTGTGCAGGGTGCAGCGAAGTTTTAATAATTATTTATTAACTATAATGTATAAATCTGGTATAACTATCTAGGGAGCGATTTATAGACTTGAAAGTGTATTTTTATTATAAAGAGTACCTATGCTTATTTATTACAAAGAGACTATCCCTTTTTTTCGTCAATGACATATTCGTTTCAATAAAAATTATATTTTTGCGCGATTGTTTTATAAATAAATAATAATGTCATTAAATCGTATCATAATTAATTATTTGTCAACAATCATAATAATATCACAAGAGTTTTTTGAACTCTTACACTTAATTCACCTTCAAAAAGTTCTTTATTAATAAGTTTGCAATATTTTTATTTTTAATGATTCGTTTTAATTTCTTAATCGTTGCACAACGTATTTTTAAAAATGGCGTCATCTAAAAACATTGTTTTATGACTGTCTTAATCTGAGTCATTAAAATCGATAGGAACCTACCTAAATATGTTATCATTTAATAAAAGTAATTTTATCAACAAAGAAATTCTTTGTCTGGTGTGTGTATCGTATACTCGTAAGTATAAAGTGATCTAGTTCACAAAAACTATCGCATTTTGGCGCTGTTTTTTCGTAGGAAAGTAATGATTAAAAATTCGTTTGTATATTTTACATGTTTTATATGCCTAATTAAAATTGAAATATTTTTTTTTATAACCAATACATGCGGTTTTACGAAGAATCGAAAATTTTCCTATTTTTTAATAACTTAAGGAGAATTATTTTGAATATTTTCGGGAATATTTATAAGGACAGTTGTTTTCATTGTTTACAAGAAACCGATTTCTCAATAGATGACATTACAAAAAGGTTTTCCCTTAATTTATAGATGGCGAAGGTAAAAACAGCTTATTTTCAAACGATCAATTTCTCATTATTTAAATATACTGAACTTTCAAACAAATGCATTGATAAGGGAACATTGTGAACGTTGTGTGTTGGTGAACGTTGCGCAAGCGCACAAATTGATCACGTAAACCAGCCTATGACAGGTCGTAAGCCTCGAATGTGCCTTGATATTTCCGGTTCTAATATAATATAAAAGTACTAAGTGGTTTAATGAACTCCCTCTGATTCATAGACTTGAAAAAAATAGCCCGGTAGGTGCCTTGAGTTCCTAGTTCTCCTATAATATTTCAACTTCGTCTCTATTGAGATGTTCGAAATTTGTCAGAGAATTATTTGTTATTGAATATTTCATATGTCGTCGTAACCTTGTGGCTCAATTGGATAAATATCTGATAATTCTGATCCAAGACTCCCGGGTTCGATCTTCGGTGGAGACATAATTTTTCATTGTGTTATTATTCAAGGTTTTTGAAACGGATAAAATCGTAATATATATATGTATATTTATCTCCAAAATGTGACCAGCGTTTAAAAATCTAGTTAGTTCTAAAAAAATAAACCAAAATGAATGTAAAAGCCTGTAAGTATTCCATTTTTAAAAACAAGAATAAAAATAAATGAATTCTAATCTTCACGTTGCATCGCCCGGCATGCATAAGACATGAGAGCGGTTTTTTGAATTCATAATAATATATTGTACAGTGTGTGTGTGTATCTGTGTGTATGTATATGTTGAATATATAATATATCGATCATCATCATCGTCATCTTGATATTGTGTATTGAGGCACGTTCAAGCACACGTGACATAACATAGATGTATTATAATATACATACATATATAGGTACATAATATTGGTAAAGATTTAAATTATGAAACATTCTATTATGTAATACACACCCGTGACGTAAAATATGGGAGCTGTACCATCTGCCATTTTTTTTTGTGTCACGTTGTCTTTTAATTTTTTAATCGACACATTTAAACATATTAGAATAACAGTTTTTTTTACACATTTTAAAATTATATATTTTTTAGTAAATACAATATAGAGAAAAATCATTTATTGGTTCTAAAAAAAATCTTCTTATTAGAAAGATTGTTTCGATATTCATAAGGGCTTGCTTTTTCAACTGATAAAATTAAACATACATACATAATAAGAGACAACATAGAATATGAAGAACAGTAAAAAGATGTATCAACATTGAAAATAAAATAAAAACAAAACATTAAGACTAAAAATAGTTTTAATTTTTAGTCTTAATGTTTAAAAATAGTTAAGCAATTAAAGGATTAGGAAAAGAAAATGAAAAAAATAAGAATGAAAATTTTCATATTCCTTTTTAGTCTTTTCTTAAATATGCGTTATTTTTATATATATTTAATTTTATCAGTTGAAATGGCCCTTGCGGGGCTAAACGATCGTCCTATTTAGAGCAATTAAAATTCATAGAAATATTAATGAAGGTTTTAAGGACAGTGAAGATGCTTAGGGACAGAATTCGTTATGACCGTGAGACCGAGGACATCATACGATTGAGAAGATTCTGGAGGGACCATTTCAACAAAATAGACGCATCTCGAATCCCATCCATAGCGGCAAACGAAATCCCACCAGGGCATCGCCTAAGAAATATTAATCTTTTTGATTTTTACTGTTATGCAAAATTCAAGTTAATTTTAATATTATCTACAATTATTATAATGCATATTTATTATCGTCACGATGGCTGATAGTGCGGCCCCCACTACGAGACTAGATAAATCTGTTGTGTATTGTATGGATCGAAGAAAATTGATACGGCGAAAACAATAGTTGAGTCAATCCACCGCTAGACGTCGTACTGTCGTTATCGCAGTGTTTAAAAGGCACTTACGGTGCAATAGTGTTAACGTAAAATTTACCTACATAAACAAATACAAGTTCAATTTAATTTATATAACTTACTTTGTTATCAGTGCGATGATTTTATTTGTATAGACAGTTTAAAATTACAATTTATCCTGTGATTAATTATTGATATTGTGTCATAAAATAAATCTTGTTTTAAATAATATATATTTATTTATATTTTTTTGTTTTGCCACTACATCTATAGAATAATCTTGTAAGTATTTTTACATCCGTTATTTTTTTTTATATATAATACAACATATTATACAAATAAACACAAACTCAAGATTCAGAAAAAGATAGGTACACATTAAAAAAACATATTGCCTTTTACCATGCAGAGTGCAAGCATTCGCGTCAATGCACATAGATTTGAATTGTTTTTTTTCAATAAGGAAAAAGAACAATAAAAGTTATATAGGTAGGTACCTAATTAATTAATTTTCGTAAATATATACGTAAGTTTTTATAATTTGAAGTTTGTTTAATGTACAAGACTGATATAAGTAATTATAAAATACTTAAATAATTAAAAAAAAACTCACCAATATATTTCTTCCATCTACCAAATGATTTTTTGTTTTGTATATTAAAAAAAAACTAGAAAGCGTGCAGTTTGTCTATATTATTTTTTTCGTTGTATTATTATTTTCTCTTAGTTTGTTTTTGTATTACTTTGACTTACATTTTTTTTCAGTATTATTAATTATTTCATATATTTTATTCTTAAAACCTTCATAATTTAAAATTGTTCCTTAACGAAAAAAAAATTGGGGTCAAATCATATTTCATTGACCTTAAAATACATTTTAATTACAATTGTATAATTGAATTTTACATTGTATATACAATATTAAATGAATTTACTATCTTTTGTGATGTTATAATATCAATATGTGTATTTGCATGGAAATAAATTATTGATATAACTTATAATATTAATGGTTTGTGATATTGAAATGGCGTTCATCAACTTGTCACATTGATAAGAATTGTTTATATAAATTATAATATACATGTTTAAAAATAAATACACCAAGTTCAATGCATTATAAACAAATAAAGCTACTCATGCACTTATAAACACGAGTTAAAATTGCAGTAGGTATCTATAATACAACTCTATATGAAAATTTCATAATTTTAGCAAACAGATGTTTTTTTCGAATGATATAGATCTTGTAACAAGAACATGACATTCATCTTCATATATTTATTAAACAAAGCAAAAATGCTGATACTGTAGATGAACGGAATGAGTCGAGGCAGGATTTAAACCTGCGAGTTAGATATTATAAATATAACCACTCGCCACTGATCCACGTAAATATCATTCTGTACAAAATGGCGTTTTTTACAAGTGGTTACACGTTAATTATATGGACTCACCCACTTTTTGAAAAACAGAATTCCGTATCATTAATCGAAAGATTTTTGTATGAGAATTCTGAGTTTTAATAAAATATTTACCAATACCTGACGTTTTGTAGCGATATAGTTAACCGTGTATTTACTAATATATTATATTTAATTTAATCCAATTCAAATTTAAATGCAACACACTTTCGTAATTTTCAATTATGATGTCTTTCAATTATTATGCTGATAAATTTAATATATCACAGTAAAACTGTAGTATTACCTAACAGATATTAATTTTCTTCTGGGATTCCCGAAGAATGGAAAAACCGCTGTCGTAATGACTAGCGGTTTTCATTTCAGTCTTAATCGTTTTTCAATTGTAGTTTATGCATAATAATAAAAAGAAAATAAATATTAATTTAGGAAACAAAATTATATTTTAAAATTAAATACACTTCAATAGCGAATATTCATGTGAAACAAATTAGCTACTATAGTACCCTTTTCAAATATAATACATTTGTGGTAATACGATTTTAGGAAAATTTGGGAATTTTAAGAAAAATGTTCATTTTTGATTCAACTTGATTTCACATTTATAAATAATAATTAGTAAAATATTGAAAAAACACCTTTAATTTTTCCATTAGTTGAGTTTTTTTAGCTATATTAATTTTCCGTTACGTTTTAGCAAAAATAATTTTAACTGATTAACTTTAAAAACTGTCGTATTTTTGCTGACGACATTTGAATAATAAAAATATGCTATGTATTAGAAAACCAAATATTCTATAACACGTGACGATATCATATTCTATTCACGATTTCGATTAAGATTTTCATTGCTTAATTTATACCGTATTTCACTACGGCAAACTTATTTAGTCTTTACGGTGCAAAACCATTTTTTCTATGACTCCTATGGGCTGATATTATGAATTGTATCTTAATTATCTTTATATATGTCATCGTCCGATCTGAGTATTTTTTTTTTCACGAATGTTATGAGTAGACATTTCATTTAATTAACCGTCGGAATGTTTCAACGTGTTTTTCTTGTAGATTTTTAACTGTAAAAATTAATGTACAAACCAGTGAGCCTTGCAATAGTTTAAAAAGTAAAATCTGCCGTTAATTTTTCTTGTTTAACCAACGGTTAACGGTTACCAACCGATTTAAATAATAATTACAAACAATTATATTTCCGTCAATATTATATATTCGACTTGTTTTCGTACCGAACATTTAAAACATTTCACGAATGCGATAATTACGAAGAATTAACACCACTCTTGAACTTGGTCTGACAGTTTTCTCGCGTAACATAACCTGAAAAAAAAAACTACGTGGCAAATTATTCCAGCTAATATTACGTATGTTTATGGCGAAGATGTATTCTACTTGCCAAGATGGCGGCATCTATGACATTTGATCATGGATAAAGTAAATTCATGTGTTTACAAAACTAATTTCAATCAAATTTTTGATTTACATCCTAATTAAATATAAATATAGTTGTTATGCATTATTTTTTCCTTCAACGTCCTAGAATGCTGTTTTTGAAGGAATGATTCATCTTTGACTTAAGATTAATAATGTATTACCCATAGAATTATAGTATATTATAATTCTATGGTATTACCCATAGAATTATAATATACTAGAATTCTCATTCCCATACAAACTCTCGCTGTATAAGAGAAGCCGGCTCTTGTCTATGTATGTGTAATACTGTCGGTAAGCCTTGTACATATATTACCACTCAGTATGACTGTGTGTGTAAATAATGTTGCAAACAGTTAAAAAAATTCCCTATAAAAATGGTGTTAATAATTTTAATGTCATCATTTGAGTTAGTAATAAATATATATTTTTTACATACATACCATCACGCCATATCCCTTACGGGGTAAGCAGAGAGAACCGAGCGGCACACTCCTCTATTTTTGCACACATTCCTGGCTTCCTTTATATCCATGCATATTGAATGAATGAATGATGAACGACTGACCAAAAAAATATACATGGGTGTAAGAGATGGAGTGAATAGCAGGGGCCGCCCCAGAAAGGGATGGCATGACCATGTGAATGATATTTTGAAAGAAGGAAATATAAGAAGCTTGAATAATCGACTAGCATGTATGAGACGATTTTTTTTTTACCTTTTAATCATTAAAATTTTTAATGTTATTATTTGCGTGACATTGTGATAGTTAAATTTTTATTTTTTAGTTACTGTATTTACCACGTACAAAGTAAAATTAAGTCAATAGGCCCGCTTTGACGTTGGATGTTTTTTAGATGTTTTCCATGCCTACTTGCCTCAATATTTCATTATTCTGGTGTCACAAGCCAACATCATACAAACTTGAGAGAACTTGTTTTGTCGCAGGTTTTTGTAAATATATTAATAATTGGGATTTGAGAGAAAAAGAAATATCCATAAATCTTTAATATGATCAAATATGAAATAAAACATTGGATTTACAATACAAAACCTCCAATCGGTAATTAATTGAGATATTAAAAAATAATAAATTATTTTATAATAACAAAAAATAACTAGAATTAGAGGGAATTTGTATTAATATAAAATATCGTGTAGGTAATGGATTCGATGGTCTATTTGATTTAATAGTCAAAACGAACAAATTATCTACAAGCACTGCTCCTTTACGTATCTTGCGATGCCCTGCTTTTGTTATGTATGTATCTTCTTTTTCAAAATGCTCAGAGCAAATCTTAGTTCCTTTATTTGGTTTCCATGATACGTTTCTTCGAGTTTTTCTCACGATTTCTGTCCACTTCGACCAGTTTATAGGATCACGTGGAAATCTGAAATGTTTTATCCGTAGACTACGATAAAAATTTTGGATCGAATAATTCTTGTTTTTTTGCCTAAAAAAACGATATTCTTATGTATATTATGATACTAACTGTATATTGTGAAAATACTAGAAAACATAATTGTAATGCCTATTTTTTGGTATTTAAGATCATAATTCAATCAGCACATGACGGCTACCAAACGATTATTACATTGCTAAAGAATTGTTCATTTTGAATAACCAATAAATTATACTAGGGCATTAATGTTCTTTTTTTTTAAAGAATGAATATATCCTTACCTTATAACCAGAACATATAGATCCTCATACATTACCCTAAACTAAGCATAAATGGTAACGAAATAAATGGTGAACGAAATCGGTCGTGACAGGATTCGAAATCGAGACCACTGCGCTAATCAGCGCGCTAACCGCTCTGCTACCACCCAAATAAAATAAATAAATAAAAATAATATAATAAATTAATAACTTTTAAAAGTATTATTGTATCATCATAAGTTACTAAATTAATATTATAGCACACTTGGTAACACTGTCATGAAGAAAAATCTAAATAATTTTTAAAACAGCCGTTTTCATTATACAGATTATTATGTACTTATCACAAAAATGGGGAAAAAATGTTTGAGAGGTAACAACTTTCGGTGGAATGTCATGTTCTTAATGTCGATTCATTTGAATATAACGTATTTATCTTTTTTTACTATATTAATAGAAAAACACGATACTTACAAGTGAAATGAGATTCCCATAATGTTTCCATTATTTCTGGGATAGTTTTTACAACTCGACACTGCACAGTTGGGCATTTTGACCACGTTTTATTTAATAAATACGGAGAACGTTTCACGCGGGCGGCCAAATGATTACTGAATATCCTCACGGCAAATGTAACCCAAATTGGAAAACAAAAAGCGGCTTCGTTTACTGCAGGCAAATGATCGTTCTAGTATATTATAATTCTATGGTATTACCATAGAATTATTTTGGAAAACGGACTAAAATTACATTTAACTTGATATGATAATTGTAAAAAACATAGTATGTATGTATTTGCATAGTTTACATAAAAATAATATTTCTTATGGTGCGAATATATATTTGATTGGAACAATTTGTTACCTACGATAATATCTGCGTGAAATTGCAATATAATTAGATCAAAATGGAATCGAGTCGATTTAAAATGGGCGTTGCGCAATTTTTAATACGTTGTGCAATTTTCGCATAAATGTGTGAAGCCATTTCGCAAATAATAAGATATTTTATCGCCCCATAAACAATTGCTACGTTTATTGACTTCAAATCGTACGGTATTTTAGTTTAAAAATGGAACACGCATGCACATGCATAGTGTGCTGGCCGCCTCGAGCTGTGTTGCAATATGTGAAAAATAATAAAAATTATAAATACTCAGCTGGGTACCTACACATGTACTTATTTTACATCGCGACATAATGTTTTTCCTACTTTTGTCGGCGGACAGACAGTTTGCAGACCGAATGAAAAAACATTTTATTGTATTAATTTCAGACTTGTCATTTCAATATGTAGTTTCAATTTTTGTTTTTTGGTTTAGATAACGTTTTTTGATTACAAGTTTTTATTTATTTATGTATCATAGCATTTAATCACAATTTCTATGAATTTATTAGTCACAATAAACTATCGGTAACATTATAATATCAATTTTTATAATTATAACACTTTTGCTATCGTACATTGATTATGTGTTATTTATTTATGTTTTAATTGCGTCGTTAGCTTAATGATGTATTTTTTAACCTAAATTTTATTTAAGTATGTATGTACCTTCTCACATTATATATAAAAACATGATTTTTTTATAATTTAGTTCATCTTATCAAACAATACAACATATTGAATGATAAAACACATTTGCGTAATCTTTTTTCGCAATTATATTCATGATTAACGTAAGCATCCGGATTGCATCTTATTAATATGTTTGATTTCGTTTTATCGAGAAAATTCTCTTAGGCAACCTACCTGTCTGATATTATATTCATCTGCATTATAATTTTTTTTGACCTGATATTGTCCATTCCTTTTTTGTTATGATAATTTATTTGCCGGCGAAATCTATGCAACAAACGTGAATTATCCCGCATAAATCATGGAATGATATTCAAAATGATCCCGTGTTCGTATATGAACCGACACGTGCGCCTTTTGTATGCATGTGTACATTTATTTACACACACAGTGGACTAGGTAAGTTCATTATTATACGCGATATATCTATTTTCGTCATGTTATGTAAAGGGAGAACACGTTTTTCCGACTACGTGACGCGTGCACGATCCAATAGTTATAAATGTGCATAATAAATAATATATACGACTGTTAGTTTTCAATGTAAACATCACACTTTTCCAGTTTTTGCTTGTATTTACTGTTTATGATCGACAGTTAAATGTAGTACAATAATAATGTAATGTCAACTTATACTAATTGTTTTGCGTGCAGTAAGTATCTATTAATATTTTGCGTTCATATTTGAATCTGATTCTAGTCAAGAATAGCATTCCATATTTGAATAATATATTATGTTCTTGTTTTTTTTTTCGTGCAATTATCGAACATAATATTGATTTGAATGATTTACGAATGTCATCCATTGTTTACCATCATAATAAGATTTAGTTCCATATTCAAATATGACAGTTCTTCGAATGTTTCGAAATACATATTTAAGTATGTATTCCTTTTTTTTAAATATACAAATATTTTTTTTTCTGCATAGATAGACTTGCTTTCAATTTATGTCGTTTGTATTGATTCATACCTCATACATTGGTAATTAGGCTCTACTTGGTAATAAGTAGGTAGGTATGTTGCTTATTTAAATAATTAAATAACTAAATTTTCGATTGATTTAATTCTTATTTGATATTCAAACACTGATTCACTGTCTCACAAATATTATTAATTTATTTATCTTACCTATGTACATTATTAAGTGATTATGGAATATTTATAAATATACTACCGTATGGTACCTACCCACATCCGAAATTTTCATTATTTTTGGTTGAATAATTACATATCCATCCAGTACCTAGAATTAATAAATAATTCAATTACTAATTATATTTTAAAAAAATCATTTTCGTTACACGTGTTCATATTTGAGCCATTCGACACAATAATTAACGAATGATTATATTAAAATAATTATTATTTGTTTTTAACTCATAAAAAGTAAATAGGTTTTTAACAAGGTTTACGTTAATACACATAATTTTGGTCTGATAAACTTGAAATAATATTAATAAGGCCGTTAGAGTAGTTAATTAAAAATTATTATTATTATTATTCTCTGATTATTTTTTTATATGGCGGAATTTTTAACACTGGCAACTCGTTGCATACCTCGAAGTATTATTTTGGGTATTTGAATTGTTTGATTTTTTTTTTTTTTTTTATTATTGAAACCAAACAAAATATAACAATATAGTTACAAACAATAAAAATATTACAAAAAAGTACAATTTAAATAAGTTATATGAAACATTTTTTTTATAGGATTATTTGGTATATACCACCTCACTAGGCTGAGCCTGTACCGAGGTGGCAGATTTTTTTTTTTTTTGCGTTATATCTGACAGAAAAATATTAAACTTGTATTTGACTAAAACTTGTTAAACTAAATTTGTCTGAATATTTAGATAAAGTAACTTTATTTTAGGAATATGCGTTCATTGTGTAGGTATTTATTTTCTCTCTCGTCCTTATCCTCGTAACTGAGGATGGTGGCTATAATCATCCCTTATGTGGCCCGCCTCTGTGCTTAATCTGTTTTAATCAGAGCTTAGAGCACCAGTCACTGAAAAACCTAATGCAGACTTAACAAGAACACTCCAGTCAGTGAACGACGACGAGATTTTCGTTTCGGATTTTGTGAAGGCAGTCTGGTTCTGGCTAGAATACGATTACATTTGAAACACATTGTTGACAGACGATCCTTAAATATTTATTATATCGGTACGCTAATATCGTTCACCGTATGTATGCATGTATGTAAGTACTTACGTAAGCAAGTAGGTACCTAGTGTACCTACCATTTTTGTGCGTGATAATATCTATTTATATCGATTTAAAAATACACATCCCTATTTTCCGAGCTACGAACCTTCACGAATTCGGAATTCAAATTTATTTTTAGATTCGAACGGGCTATTATTGTACCACATGAGTATGGAACATCTTTAGACAATCGATTTTTGGAGGGAAATATAATACATTAAGTAGGTACCATTCAACAGTAAAATTAAATTTACGTGATTCAGATTCCAATATTTTGATATTGTAAATCAGTTTTGTCATAATTGTAATTCATCTTATTTAAAATATCCCATTGAATATCAAAACACCATTTTTTATCCTGTCATGCACTGCATTACCACTGCTGAGGTAACCTTTAATTCCTCAACATTTTGAACCGCCCAACACATATTACATTGATTTCAAAGACTTAAGTCTTTTCTCCTGCGCAATTGCCGTGTGCCTATTATCATTTGTCAATTTCTTTCAAGCAATCTGCGTTTCCAGCCAAGAGAGGCAATACATTTTATGTATTCGCCGTTAATAGAGATATGTCATTAGCATAATAATTGACAATAAGGATATTTCAATATTTGTCAAATTCAAATTTCATTATATGAGGAAAATCTAAAATATTGTAGTACTTATGTATGTATTTGTTTTAATTGACGCCAATAATATCTGATATGCGTTGTGTCGTTTTAATGACATGTGACACGTGACATTTTTTCGTGATATTTTTCACCACGTTTTTTGTACTACGCAGTTGGACACTGTGACGACATATTTCACCGCATCGTTATAATATAAGTGGTTATATCCACAAATCGTATCGATTTTGTGCCTTACTTAGTAGTAGGTATTATAATTTACCAGGTACATTGACGTCAATGAAGAGTTATTTTGAGTTGTAAATTTACATATCTCAAAACGCACTTTTTTTCTAAAATCTTACCCGAAATAATATTTCACTTATTGAACAATTTTGTGTTTTTTTTTTCTAATTTCAAAAACCTTACAATTTATTTAACCGAAATTTATATTTGGGTAAATCTTCGTATGTAAATAATTTTATATTAAAGAAAACATAGATTATATATGATACAGATACCTAGTCAGTGCAATGAAAGTATGACAACTAAAACTAAGAACAATGTTCTGAGTTTCACTCGCCCGGCCGTCAATACAGTCATAGAACACGCAGTAGTACACGTAAATTCTCATTTCTATGCAGTATACGTACACCTACCGATTCGATTACCGATCTACCGCCTCACACACACACACACACACACATGTAAATAAAACTTGTCATACATTTGAATTCGAAATTTATGTTGCACGCGACTTGTGTACCTTATAATTCTATGAAAGAAAATAAATAATTAAAAGTTATGTATTATGCATATGTAATAATAATATATGTATCTGTCTATAAGAAAAAAATCAATTAAACTTTAAAATATTTATATATAGGTACAACCTAACACATGAATGACAGTTGAATTTCATATATTTTTAGTTTCCCCACATAAAACTATTCTTTGTCATAAACTTGTCATTTAATACTTACATAATTGGTGATCAAATCTACTTGCGTAAGTCGAATTTGATTTAGTTATTATACTTTGTTTTTAAATAAACCGTTTTTCAAGTCAAAAATAATATAATCGTGTCTTACGACCATATTCAACGCAAGTAGGAAAACTTCTCGATTATTCTATTTTGTCATTTACGTGAAGTTTATTTAGGTATTTTTATTGAAGTTTGTTCATGACGTGTATACAAAGTGTAAAAATTTTGAAAAAAAAAATACTCCGATTGCGTAATAGTGTGACGTCACACGTCGCAATAGGTACATCACCATAGCTATTCACTTAAAACGTAAACAACAACATATTATTTTGTATTTTTATAACGAATATGTAGGTACCTACCTACATATCACATATGCATTCGTCAAGATATAATTAGGTTGGTAGGTATCTACCTTTTATTTTTTTGGCTTTGTATGTAATTATATTTTGCCGAGATAAGAAATTTCAAAGAAATATATTCATTAATCCGGAATGTATTTATAATATGAAATGTTATTTAGGTACATTATGTGCTTATTTTCAGGATAAAATTAAAGCGTAGTAAATTTGGTAAACATATTTTTTTGTTTTGATGTAATCAATTGACACGTGATATATATATTATTATTGTTGCACTTATAGCAATGTAGGTATTATTATACTATAAATAAGTGGAACTGTTTGCGTGTTGTTTAGGTGTGTACTGCGCAGTGTATACATATGTAGTTTATATATGTAGGTACCTACCTGTCATCTTCATTGTGAATATTATGCTATTTTGCGTAGGTATCAAATCTATTTACTGGGTGATTTGAAAAAAAAAATCAATCATAAATTCATCGCGTAATAGAATTGATCGCGTAATAGATTAAGTTGGTGAGGTTAGTGAGGTAAAAAAATATATTTATTTATTTATTTTTATTTAAAGGACCACTTACAGCTAACAAGTTATTTTACATCGTTGTTTAATCAAATAAGGGCAGGCTATTACAAAACTGGTCAGCCAATTACAAGTGGCTACGTCCTGCATTAAAAGTTGGCGTA
The DNA here is from genome assembly GCA_963576475.1 of Molanna angustata. NCBI lineage: Eukaryota > Metazoa > Arthropoda > Insecta > Trichoptera > Molannidae > Molanna > Molanna angustata. The sequence continues at coordinate 7,477,978 of OY754979.1, read as the reverse complement.
CAAATTTATAAGAATATGAAAATCTAAAGATACCTACACTAGAAACTAAGTTCACAACAAAGAAAAATAGTGGAAGATATTAACAAAAGAAAACAAAAATAAAGCATTACTATAAAATATACAACTAAGAACAAAAATAGAAACATTATATCTAGAGAAAAAATAAAAAAAGCTAGTTTATTAGGTTAATTTATAAGTGTGGAAAGTTTGCTTCTGAATGTCACCAGACTGTCGCCAAAAATATCTATGTCTTTATTGATATGTAAAAGTATTATAAAATATACACATTCTTGTAATGTAATTAAAGAAAACCCGTGTTAATGTTGAAAAACTGTATTCTAAATAGTTCTGGGTTCCTTATGCGAGAATGTGTGGGAAGTTTTATATTGTGTAACTTAAAACTTTTTTATTTCATGGCATCATAATATCTACGTTTACCTACGTTTTATTATTGAGTCTTTTCTTTACTATCTCGTAGATCATCGTAGTTACCTATAGATAATTTGGAAATTTAAACCAAGTATAACAATGTTTAATAACAGGTGTAGGTATAACTGTTAGGTTTCTAATAAGACTCGTCTGAGATCAAACATTGTCTGTTACGTCTAAAACTAATGATTTCGTTTCTTATTGTTACAGAGCAAACAGTCACTGCGCTTCGCGCGGCCCCGCCGCATCATGGTGGCCGAGTTTATTCTTCAGCAGCAACAGCAGCTTTCTTCACCTCTGCCTCCCCTGCAGCTACCGCACCCGCATCCGCATCCCCCCCTTCACCAGCCGCAGCACCAGCAGCAGCACTACCCAACACAGCCCTACTCACCTCCCCCGCAACACCACGACCAGCCACCACTAGTCAGCATGGGTCCTCTCAGCGGAGACTCGCACAACTCAGACAACTACCCGCCGGGATTCGAGTTCAAGAGGAAAGACTTTTTCTCACAGAGAAAACAGAGGGAGTTCATACCGGACAACAAGAAAGACGACGGCTACTGGGACAGACGGAGGAGGAACAACGAAGCCGCCAAAAGGTCCAGGGAAAAGAGGAGGTTCAACGACATGGTACTAGAACAGCGCGTCGTAGAACTATCAAAAGAAAACCACGTTCTCAAAGCACAGCTAGACGCCATCAAAGAAAAATACGGAATATGCGGGGAGGCCCTCGTCAGTATAGAACAGGTCATGGCCACACTACCCACGTGCGACCAGGTCCTCTGCGTCACCAAGAGATCCAAACTAAACAGCGGATCCTCTCCGACGGGTCTGTACCCCCCGACTCCCCCAGCCAGCGCAGTACCCTCCGCCCCCGTTCATCTGGCGCCCCCCTCGCTGAGTCCCCCGCCGCCCCCGCACCGCAGCCCCATGCAGACGCCCTACCCCGAGCCCTGCGAGTATCCGCCCTACCGCGGACACTTCGAACCTAGCGCCGGCAGCGTGCTGAACCTCTCGAGGTCCCGGCGGGCTCCTAGCCCGTACGAGGTCTCCAGCCTGTCGGGCTCCGGAGACGAGCAATGCGATGGGGGCTCCTACGGCCAGAACGAACCCAACAACAGTCTCCCGCTCAAACTGAGGCACAAGTCTCACCTCGGAGACAGGGACGTGGCCGGGGCGCTGCTCGCCCTCCAGCACATCAAGCAGGAGCCGGGCTTGAGGGCCTCTCCTCCCTGGGACGGCGAGGGGTCCAGCGACGAGAGAGACTCGGGCATCTCGATAGGCCACGACTACCAGGGTAGGCAGCAGGTCTCCCAGTCTTCCCTACCCGCCGCCGAGTCAGAGGAGGACGCCCACCTCAAGGCAGAGCTGGCTCGCCTCGCCACAGAAGTGGCCACCCTCAAAAACATAATGAACCAAAATAAGGCTAGATCTATGGGCATGGCGGCCTTACATCAAGATTGAAAAAAACACCCAACGAAAGGAGTGGAGAGCAACTAAACTGTGATTTTACCTGATAATTTTTTACTTTTTAATAATTTATTTCTTATTTTATACGACGGACTTATTTTTAAAAAATTGAAAACTGAAAAAAATATATATTTATAGTACGTCTTTAAAAGACATTTGAAATTATTTTTTTTTAATAAAAATGAAATGTGTTGTAATCATTGAAATGATGTTGGGAACTATTTTCGGTAGGTATGTTATTGTTTTCCAAGGAGGCGATTGAAGAAATATTTTTTTATGTTCCTAAAAGTGATCGATTTAATACGAACTGATGATTTGATATTTTTCTATTGCCAGTGTTTATAAAAAGAAATGTAATCATTTATATTTATAAATCACTTTTTATATTACGATATATAAAATTTTTAATAAAAGATGCGAAGAGCGTTCTTCGAAAGATGTTAATTAGTCACATAAGCATAAAACTTGTAAAACTGTATTTTTTTGTATATATATATTTTATACTTTACACTTAAAACTGTACTTTTTCATATTATGTAATATATTAAAGAAAGATAAAAATGCCGATTGCAAATTTGTACATACATATAAATATTATAATTTAATAGATATTTTCTTAAAAAGTCATTTATTTTTTTTTATTTTTCTTAATGCGAAAATTCTTAAACACAATTCATACATAAATAAGTCATTTGATTAAAACGATATATAATTTATTATACGTAAAATAGTGTAAACAAAATGTTTTTTTTTTCATTACCTGCTACAAATAATATCTACATATTTACAGTAAATTCGATAAGAAAAATATATTTTTTTAAATTGTATGTAAGAATTTTCGTGTTTTTATTATTTTTTGTTTTTTTTTTCATCGTGTTTTAATAACTGTCTTATCTTCTTTTCAATGTTTTTCGATTGTATTTTTTTTTTACCTTAATACGACCGTTTTTTTTTTGTAAATATTTTTAACATTTTGTTTTTTTATTAGAATATTTCAAAACAGCATGGCTGTATGTTGCATTTCGGATTATGAAAAAATTATATCTAATATATATAAAACTATGCCTATCTATAGTATGTTTCGAAAAATTGTATCAACAGTGATAAAAAATGTCTTATAGGAGTTAGGAAAAAATCATTTATTTATCCATTTTAGATATGTAAGCGTGAAAAATAATTGTAAAATATTTATTTATTTTGTAAACAACCGTGTTTATATAATATGTAATATTATATATTAGTGTGTAAAAAACAATAAATTTTAATGAAGCATATACTTTTTTTTATTTATTTTTTTATTAACCTTATCTATTAAAAAAACGAATAAAATCGTCTCAAAACGATAAATTCAAATCAGATTATAAGATCCATTCAATTTACTAAATAAAAAAGTGATAGAGCCTGATGCCTTCGGTCAAATTTACCGATTTATATTCCACAAAGATTTATTTTATCTTTAAAGGACGATTGATTGCCGACCGCCGTGGCACAGTTGGTAAGCCGTTCGGTTTCTGTGCGGGCGACCTGGGTTCGATTCCCAGCAGAGGAGAAATTCATTTAAAAATTAATTTCTCACCCAAATATTGCTTCTCTGAGCTGGAAACACTGGTTAGTTGGAAGAAATTGCCATTAGGCAATAAACTAATGAAAGTGTTAATTATTATTATTGTTTTGGCTGATGAGCTAGTCACCCGATGCGATCGACCTGTAATAAGGAAATCAATCAGTAGAATTGAAAATTGTAAAAAAAAACTTATAAATAGAAACACAGTTAGATTCCACAGTGAGTAATAACTGTGTTTTTTTATAAGTTTTTTTCTACAATTTATAATTATGAAGTTCCACTGTGTCAACGAAAAAACCTTCGAGTCAGTAGAATTGATTTTATAAATCTATTATATTATAGAGTTCTACAATAACAATGCAGTCAACGTCATGTCAAAAATAAAATAAATAATATAAAGACAACAGAAGAAAAGTAAAAAATAGACAAAAAAGAAAGAACAGTTAATAGCAATGATGGGAAAACGAAAGAATTAGGAGAAGAAGTAGAGAGGAAGAAGAAATCAGGTATTATCAAATAGATAATTTAACTTGAACCTTTTTTTGAATAATGTTTAATGAGTCGAATATTCTTTTTTTTAATTGCATATACGCAAACATTGGATTTTTTCCCTTTCGGGAGTCAAATGATATTTTTATTGACAAACATTTTTTTTCCAACATCTCAATAGAGATCTGTCATCGGCTGGTTAAACCAGCCGATGACAGGTCGTAAGCCCTGTAGGTGCCTCGAGTTCCTGGTTCTTCTACAATATCCCAACTTCGTCGCTATTGGGATGTTGGAAAAAAAATGTTTGTCAATAAAAAAAAATGTTTAATGAGTTTAGCCGACGCAATATCAAGACTATTCCATGTCGGCCTTCATGGCGCAGTTCGTTGGGTATCTCACTGCTGATCCAAGGGTCCCGGGTTCGATTCCCGGTGAAGACACAGTTTTTAATTGTGTTTTCAGTCTGGATCTGTGAGACGATTATATCGTAAGTCTCCAGAATGTGGCAACTTGTTATTGGGTGCGTGTTAAATAATTATTTGACATATGTAGTACCTGTTAGTTTTCCGAGAAGCTACATAAATATAATATATATAATAACCTATTATTTAATAAAAAATATATAAAAAATATCTTTGACTCCCGACAGGAAAAAAATCCAATGTTTGCGCATATGCAATAATAAAAATATTCGATTACTTACAGATTGGTACAAGTAGGTAAATAAGACAAAAATGACCTTATAAGTCTGGCGCAATTCAGGGGTGACTTCTATGCAAAAAATGCATTGTCACCTCAGGTATAAATATTGCTGCTCTCATTATTTACAAAAAAACCAATTCTCTCAATAGATGGCGTTACAACAAAAATAAAAATAATAAGAATGTTGTTCATAATTTCACACATAGATGGCTGTAGTAAAAATCCTTATTTTCAAGCGAAAAGAATTTCAGTATTGCAATATATAGAACTTTCAATAATTGAATTGATAGTGATCTCATTAAAAAGGCATAATTGGTGAACGTTGCGCAAGCGCATAAAGTGATCACGTACACCAGCCGATGACAGGTCGTAAGCCCTGTAGGTGCCTTGATTTCCCGGTTCTCCTACAGTAAATATTCCAACTTCGTCTCTATTGAGATAATTAAATATCTTTTAAATAATATTGTATAAAAGTTGAGCCAAAAGTACTTTCTTCAATTGAAATTATTGATTATACAGTAATTGATTACACAGTTGAAAAATTCATAAGAAATTACAAGATAAATTATGTCTAGACAAGATAAAGTTTTACTGATAAAAATTAAGTGGGAAGTAGTGTACCAGCCCCCCTAGTCAACGAGTCATTTAAATCAAGAAAAGAAACAAGAAAAGATAATACAATTTATATTTAAAGTGACAGTTGCCTCATAAATAAATAAATAAAGAACACTTCCTTGCACCCTGCGCAAATGGCGAGTTTATTGCCGTAAATACTTCCAACTAACCAGTGTTTCCAGCCCAGAAAAACAATATTTACGTGAGAAATGAATTTAAATAAATTTCTCCTCTGCTGGGAATCGAACCCAGGACGCCCGCACAGAAACCGAACGGCTTACCAACTGTGCCACGGCGGTCGGCATAATATACCTATATCCTCATACATAATATAAATATCCGATTACTTGTAAAACTTACTTTGTGGAAGGTTCTAAACTTTGAGGCTTGAGTAAGGGTATCTAATCAATATAGAATGCAAGTATGATTAAAGTAAGTAACTGCCAATACTTTTTATAAAATATTAGTAATCCTTTAAAATACCTTTTTTGGGTTTAATTTATTTTCAGGCAGTTGCAGTGGGGTTTGCATAAGCCTGGATAATGATCACTTCCGGTGTACCTCAAGGATCCATTTTGGGGCTCTATTTTTTTCCATCTATTTAAATATTACAACTTATTTCCATTATGCTAAAGTACATTTGTTGATGATAAGAAGATTTTACTTCCCATCAACTCAATTAGTTGTTGTGTGAGTCTACAAGATGATCTTGATCGATTTTACCAATACTAAGTACCATGAAAATAAACTCTCCGTAAATAGATCAAAATGTTGCAAAGTTACTTTTACTCGTAACAAATGCGTCGTTTGACGGCATTAGATTTCAATGAAACACTAAAATAATTTTAACTATACTTTTACTTTAATCTTCGTTAGAGAAACACAACCTAAGACAATAAAGAACCTGGGTATTGTTCTGAGAACATGTAAATTTGTCACGAACTTTAGGAAGTTCTTGGTCCTTCACAATAGCTATTTTCGTCCACATTTAGAGTATTGTTCTCAGTTTTGGAACCCACACTACAATAAATATGTAAATCGACTGGAGAGAGTCCAAAACAGATTATTCCAATTCGTAAATTTCAAATCATATAACTTATATAGTTCAATTGATGATATTTTTACCGATTAACAAAGATCGTTCAAATTTTTCACACCCTTATAACCCCAATGGCTTCGGGACATATAGATGAAACTACAAAAACCGAGATTTTGTATTTTGGCCCTTATGACCCTAAGTCCCGTAAAAATGAGCAAAAAGAAAATTAATATTATTCAATAATTTAATATTCTCGATTCCTGTAGATTTTAAAATAAAGCATCAAAACAAACTAGACGGTTTTCTAGGAATTCTGTATAATTCCATGTCTATTTTTTTTATATTCACCTCAAAATATTACGATTGATTACAAATATGCATTCCGAATGTCAAAACACACTGTTCAACGTGGATGAATGTGATGAACGTCAGATGAAAGTTAATAATAGGATGATTGTCAGATACATTATTCAGATAAATGTATGTTGTAATTTATGTATGATATAACTAATAAATAACCAATCGACGTGGATGAATGTTAGATACATGCAGGTGATTGTTACATGCATTACTTATTTATGCTTAATTTAGGAAATGTAGGAAGATGTATATGTTCTTGTTAAACAAGTAGATATAGGTACATTAAAAAAATATGTATAAGGGGGATCGTTATACCTTATATATTAGATTGAATGTCAGATGTGTAAATTATTTATTTTGGATGAGATTAACAAAACACGCCGTTCAAGTCGGTGAATGTCAGATTTATTATTGATTTGGACGTTGTCATTTATATTAGTATTAAAATAAATGTTAAGACCATAGTCAGGACAGTGTTGGCATATAGCTGCGAGGCATTGACCCTAACAGTGAGAATGGCAGAGATGTTGGACTCATTTGAGAGAAAAGTCCCGCCGAGGATCTGTGGACCCGTTTTTGAAGATGGATCATGGAGAATTCGGCGTAATGACGAATTGTACTCCATTTATCAGGCCCCGTGTATCTCAACCCATATAAGGTTACTTAGACTGAGATGGGCGGGCCATGTACAATGAATGCCGGAAAGACGGGTCCCCAGAAGGATTCTATATGGACATCCGGGTGGAAAAAGGAGGGTTGGAAGACCAAGGCTGAGGTGGGAGTATGATGTGAGGAGAGATGCAGAACAGCTTCTCCAGGTGTCAAATTGGAGGACGGCAACTGGTGACAGGGGGCGTTGGAGGTGCTTGCTGAGGGAGGCCAAGCTCGATTTGGGCTGTAGCGCCATTGAAGAAGAAGAATATTAAAATAAATGTTAAATGCAATTTATATTTATTTGAATAAGTTTTACAAAACTATTTATTTTGGCAACGTTGCCTGATCACTCTGAGTAATCTCACGCATGCTTTCCATAATCCCCCATTTTCTTCCAAATGTCTTATTCTACAGCAAAAAATATTATGTTATTGAGAATATTTCTTTTGCAATTCATGTTTTAACCAGTAGTATTCATCCAACATTTTTAGCTTATTTGTATATATCTGCTTGTCATATGTACTAAATTGGCTGTATGTTTGTTTACAATAAATAAAATGAAAAAAAAACATTAAGATGATCTTTTCAGATACATTTTGTATGATAAAGAATTTTAGATTCATCATATGAGATAAATATAAAACACCCCATTCAATGTCGATGAATGTCATATTATTTAGTAGTATGTGACTATTGTCCCTTTCGTCCCAGACAAAATTGTCCTGTGACTCAGCGTTTATCTAGGCACATATAAGATACTATAATTATTTTATATCAATTTTCGTTCTTTTTGCGTAAGACCATTCATATCAGTAGTCGGACCGCATGAAATGTGTGGAAAAACATAGAAGTTATTCATCCAGTTATATTCAGATCAGTGAGACGACCCGTTGCTTCATCCATATTGAAAGGTGAAAATTTTCCTTGTTCCAACACTGCGTTCGATAGGTCTGGTACCTACGTCCTAATGTGTCAGACATATTAATACGTAACCAAATATTCTTTGAATGATAATATTTATATAAGCATATATTTATTATATACTTATATTATAGTGCAAATAATTCATTCATCACCTCATCAGCCAATTACCTAAGCATAATATATATGCTGGTGTATTAGGTGTTTATGTAGGTACCTACGTAATTTGTAATTATGTAGGAGTGTAGAAGGGTACCAGATTGCAATTTATGTTAATTTTCTCTTCATATTGTATGTGAATTGTCTGTTAAATTGGTATTTTTTTTTTAATTTTTGTGTCATTTCTTTTTTATGATGAATATATATCCTTATGAAAAATACATATTATACATCCTCATACATTCCGTTGATGAAATCTTTCTCCGACCACGAGTAATCATCAAAGCCAATGTGAGGAAGAAAATAATGACAAATGATGGTGACACTTGATTTTTTTCAGTACGGCGCATTTATTCAGAATATTGATTTAAATTCCAAGGCAAATAAATTAAAAACATAAAAAACACGTGGCATATAAAAAATGAAAAGACGTCGACCAGAATATACAGCCCCAGGGTATAGAGATATCCTTTCTCCAGCGTAGAGGCGCTATTTGAAAATTTGCTATTTTCAATCTAATGCGGGGCCGTTCTTCTATAATTGGAAATGTTCTTCTTTTCCTTCCTGAGGGCTGAGTGTCACGCAGTGTTCTTGAAAAAAGTGTTGTTGAAAATTTGCTGAATATCTGGCAGTCCCGTTGGACGGCTTGAGTGGGAAGAATATCGTTTTTATTTTTTCCTGACGTGAGGAATCGGCTTAAATCTTCTTGGGTTGTCCCCGACTTTTGGACTTCTCAATTTTTCACAGGACACGGAAGATTTTAAGGGTTATCTTCACCGATTTAATATTGTCTCCTCTGCCTCATGTCAGTTCTGTCAGTGCCCAGACCAAACTTTGGAACATATCCTGTGGGATTGTTGCCACCCAATGGTGTCCTCTTTTAGATCGGAGCTCCTCGCTACTGTCCGTGGGCCTCTTCAAGGTCCCATTGGTCACGCGGATTTTGTGATCTCGAAGAACAATTTTAAAGCCTTTAAAAAGTTTTGTCATAGTTATGGTGCCTTAGGTAGGTACTATTGTTAGATTGCCAGTAGGTTATAAGTCCACGAGTGTGAATCCTCCATTCACATTCGTCGATTGTTCTTTTGCACTATGGTGCCGAGATTTCTAATCTAGAGGGCTCCATGAGCTACTTTTCGTGCTATGCATTTTTTCTTGTCGCTCACTTAGCGTTCTGTGAAGGGGCCGTTTACAGTCCCCATATGCAGAGCGGGTGGTGGTGGCAGTAGCGATCATTTCTCCAGCCATGTCACTGTCTTCCACGTGGTGGCTGTTAGTTCAGCAGGGCCCAGACTCTGCGTCAAGCTGGCAGGTCCTTGTCGTACACGGCGACGTATTTACCTTTCCTTATTGATTAGGAGGCAAGTACTGCCTCGAATTAGGCACTATTTTGTTGCGCTAATGCACTTAAAAACTCATGTTGAATTGTGAACACGGAATGGTGAATACGCTACCCGGCGTGATTTCCTCTTCTCCTCTTCAAGACATTCACCCATAGCTGATTCCGTGCCACACAGCAACACTATGATGGCGCATCTCTCAACTCAGCGACAGGATGGTTCTCGCGACTCAGCGACAAAAGTGGCAGGCTAGCTGGGAGCCTCACCGGAGGCGAACCAACGCCCCATACCATCATGCTGTTTTCATATTCTGGGTAGAAAAAGGGACTGATCTCCATACTATCCTATCTGGACATACATACCTACATGTGTTTTATAGAAAATAAAATATCCTAAAATATTCAACAATAATTTGGATTTATGGGTTTATAGTTTGGTACTTATTTTTCAACTATACATAATATCGCTATCGACAGTTGGATCTCATGTGTTACATGCAACTAGTAAATAAACAAAAAGGTATACAAAAAAATAAACATTTTACAATCGAAAATTTACAAATCCGTACTGAAAGTATCACAAGTTGTATATTAAAACAAAGGTAGATATAAATTAATTGTTGTTGCAACTATTGAAATTTCACAGAATGCTGTGGTGTTGCAGTTGCTATCATGAAAAGTTGATATGGTAAGAAATGCAAATCTTTAAACATTACTATGTTTAATGTTATATTTTGTTTGAAGGATTTTAATGAACTACATATTAAAAATATCTACACCAACCACGTGTTGTGAGCATAGTGAATTATACTGTCGACAAATTCGACGTATTGGATTGTTTTTCCCGAAATTCCCCGATTGTTCACATGGCTCCCCATGTGAAAAATCTTATGAAAGAAGTGTAAATGAAAAACCAACACGTATGAACCGATGTATGAATGATTTAAGCAAATATAGAAATGTATAGCGGTCGATTCTCACAACCCACCCATTTAGGGATGGTTTGTTCAATTAAAGCATTCTCAGTGTCGATATAGATCCACAAGGCGTTTATTATTTTGCCTTTTATAACAAGTTCCCACATCTTACTTCACGGCTGGCAACATTGAGAATGGTTGTGAAATGAAATAGGCAACTAATGCTATGTTTATTGCCGTGGTTAATTTCATGTTTTAACTGTTTCATATTGTTATGTGATTTTGTAATGTATGGACTTGATATTTCCAGATTCGAACAACTTTTTAGCTTGCTGACATTATTTCATTCATTTATTTTATTTGGATTTTTCGAGCAATATTTTTTATACCTATATTTTTTTAAATAATGAACATGTCCTTGTAACAAGAACTACCTCATACATTCTCTAAATTAAGCATAAATGCTTGAGCTTGTGGCAGAAATACCTACATCAAACATGGTATTTCTGTCACAAGTAAATTAATCAGTCAAAACAATCACCAAAGGGTAATGACTTAAAGGTGTTACTTTCTCTTTAGGTATACAACAATAATTAATTATTCATACTGATATACCCTAAAGGCTGTTTTACAGACGACAGTTCAATGAACCCTAAGTACCCAAATAATGAGTATATAAACAAAACAACAGGGGGTACATCATCTCTTTACCTGTCAAACTTCCTAGCGAAATCATCGACCTGCTAAAGTTTTATACGCGAGTGAAAATTGTTATTTTTCTTATTTATAAAATCTGTGATAGTGCTAAATACAAATTTGTAAGTTAACATTTTAAATTGTTATTTCTCATCTCTACTCTGACTTTACCCTGTTATAAATACTTTAACTTGATTGTGACTTGTTGGAACCTTTTATAATACTTAATAGAGTTCGCACTCTATTTAAGCGAACAGTTTCTGTTCTGGTGACCTCTCTTCCAGCAAGTCACAACAAGAAGTTCATTCTGCATTAATTTCCCTTCTGGAGTCTAAAAATATAGAACCTAACTAAGGATTCTAATGATATATATAAGTAAACCCCTCTGGTTACTAATTTTATTTGACCTATCCAATTGGTAATAGGCACACACTGGCCTTTAGTTGGCCACACCGCCTTAGTGGTTACCCCGAAAACGTGAGTTTAAACCTGCTGTATGGTTTTACCGTAACGTAGGTTTAAATCTGGACGCGTAAATACCTAAGTGAATGAACTATAGTAGATTTTGTTTGCCTACCTTGTAAGTTTCCAATCCAAAATCCTTTCTTTCTCCCGAGAGAGATTAGAACTAACAATAACAAGCACAATCACAAACACAGGCAAAGAGATCATTTTGTAGAATTTGCATTTCGTTTCACGATCATTTTTCCCAGGTGATTCGAAGTCACTTCGAAATAACATATTGCGATTTTATATTGGGTTTCGTATCACATCACCGCGTTCCTGGTGCGTAATTCAAAATTATTTTTATTGTAATTATTAATTAACGTACATGTTAGTATCTAAATTGTAATTTCACACACTATTTTATTCACATTGAAACCGGGACATTTTAAACCGCGCGATACTACGTATTTTGTAAACAAACCCGCCACCCCATTCTTACCGCACTTACCGCGAGGAACATTCCAGACATTTCGTATAAACCGACTTTTTGTACGGGAACAATAATTTTTTTCTTATCGATGTTTTTATATTGGCTGAATTTTTTAATTTAAACCTTTTGCACTGTATTCACTTAATGCTATTCACATTGCTATCACTTTTATACACATTTTTAATTTAATTAAAGCCACAATTGGTAACTGTTTGAGCAATTAAATAGTATTTCAATACTGCAAAAAAATCGCGCCGCGTACGTATATTTTTGTTAGCAAAACTAACTGAACCTAACTTCACGTTTGAAGCACGCACTACGAACGAGTCATATTTTTCTATACAAACTCAGGTATACTTATATACCTACCTAGGTATATTTGTTGTTTACTAACAAACATTGTAAACGCATTCTTTTGTTGTTTTATGTTTTTGTTTTACAATTGTTTGTCATTTAATTAATATTTAAGTGATTAAAATCATTCATTTGGTCAATTGCAAATTTAATTTAATCATTTTATTACTATTTTTCTTTTAAAGTTTTAAATTATTTTATTTTATTTTCTCAAGTATACCTGCTGTGTAATAATTTAATATCTTGCTATTTTGAAACTTAACTTTCACTGTCGACCAAAAATTACACTTGACTGACTTACTGACTTGACTTTCACTTGACGACTACCAACAACCAAGATGTCTTTCGTCGACGACAAACAAGTATCATCAGTCAAGGTACAATTGCCAACTTTTTGGAAGACCAAGCCAGATTTGTGGTTCGCTCACACCGAAGCTGTTTTCACCAACTCCAGAGTCACTGACGAACGGACGAAGTACTTCCACATCGTAGCCAACCTCGACCCAGAAACCCTCGAAACTATCTCAGACGTTGTCACCGAGCCGCCAAAAGACCTACCATACTCAACATTGAAGGCTGCACTCACCAACCGCTTTAAGGAATCTGAAACGAAGAGATTGTCCAGACTTATCGATGGCATCCAACTTGGGGACAGACTGCCTTCGCAATTACTTCGGCAAATGAGGGATCTCGGAGGATCAACCCTTCACAATAATGAACTCTTGAAAACGTTATGGCTCCAGAGACTTCCACCACAGGTGCAGGTCGTTCTCGCGGTCGACGACGCTCAGAATCTGGAAACAATGGCGGCAGTAGCAGACAGAGTGGCTGAAGTGATGGGTGCAGGCCAGATATCAGCCACCAAGAGCGCACCATCAACCTCGGTGCAACAATCAACTCCAGAAACCATGATGATGATGATCAACAAACTTGCCGAGCAAGTAGCGATTTTAACCACGACCATGCAATCGACTCAGCAAAATCGAAGTAGGAGCAGGCAAAGGCATAATACCTTCGGTCGAAGAAACTCAAGATCGCGCAGCAGATCACCAGGAGGTTTATGTTTTTATCATCATAGATTTGGCTCTAAAGCAAAAAGATGCGAGCAACCTTGCACCTTCAAGGCCTCGGGAAACGAGGCACGCCTGGCACAGTAGCAGCGACCTCCAGGCAACACCACGAAACAAGGCTGCACATCCAGGACTACTCCAACAAGTTGAAGTTCCTGATTGACAGCGGCGCCGAAATCTCAATCATTCCAAGGCATCACAAAAACGCACAGTCAAATCTGGGAATCGATCCATCACCTGCGTTATATGCAGCAAACGGGTCGGTCATCAAAACATTTGGCACACGTACCATCAACGTGAATCTGGGCCTGAGAAGAAATTTTCCTTGGACATTCGTCATCACAGATGTCGATACACCTATCATAGGCGCAGATTTCCTTACGCACTACGGTCTCCTCGTAGATCTAAAACAAGCTAGACTGATAGACAATAATACTGGTTTGACTTCGAACGGCCAATAAACAGTTTGCAGCGCCACAGGCGTATCAACGGTCAACAAAAATGACAGTTGGCATCGCATTCTTGCAAAATATCCATCATTAACACGTCCCTTGCAACACTCAAGATCTAACCACAGCGTGACGCATGTCATAGAGACAAAGGGAGCCCCTGTATGCAGCAGAGCAAGACGGTTAACACCGGAAATGATGGAAGCGGCCAAGAAAGAGTTTCAGACCATGGTCGATCAAGGAATATGTCGACCCTCTAAGAGTCCCTGGGCTTCTCCTCTCCACATGGTTAGAAAGGCGGACAACACCTGGAGACCTTGTGGAGACTACAGACGTCTCAATGCTATGACAGTCCCGGATCGCTATCCGATTCCTCAGTTCTGTGATTTTACTCCTAAGCTACACGACAAAAAAATTTTTTCAAAATTGGATCTCGTGAGAGCTTACCACCAAGTACCGATTGAAGAGGCTGACATTCCAAAGACAGCTATAATAACCCCGTTCGGGTTATTTGAATTTACTGCGCTGCAGTTTGGGTTATGCAACGCCGCACAATCCTTCACCCGATTTATTAATCAAGTCTTGGGAGATTTAGATTATTGTGTCGTATACATAGACGACATACTTGTCGCCTCTGACAACGCTGAACAACATGAAGAACATCTTCGTTCAATTTTCAAAAGACTAGAAGCCAACGGTCTCGTCATCAACAGTGAGAAGAGCTCCTTTGGACACACCGAGGTCAAGTTTTTGGGCTATCTTGTGTCTACAGATGGTACACAACCGCTTCCCGATAAAATTCTCGCAATCAAGAATTTTCCGAAACCACACACAGCACAGCAACTACGCCGATTTTTGGGAATGGTAAATTACTACCGTCGATTCATTCCTAAAGCGATTAAAACTCAACAACCATTGTATGACGAGTTATCTCGCTTGGGAAAAGGGAAGCAAAACCCTATTCAATGGACGGAACGCCTGGAAAATGCTTTCGATGCAACCATTATAGCACTCACGCAAGCAACATTGCTATCACATCCTTTAATGGGAGCACAACTCGCACTTGTCACTGATGCATCGGACACAGCTATGGGAGCAGTCTTTCAACAAAAGACTGGCGAACACTGGCAACCGCTAGGATTTTTCTCAAAAAAGTTTTCCAAAGCTCAACTTAATTACAGTACCTACGATAGAGAGTTATCAGCTATTTTTGAAGCCATCAGGTACTTTCGAGAACACATTGAAGGAAGGCAAATAACTATTATGACTGACCACAAACCATTAACATTTGCGTTTACAAAAAAGACTGACAACGGCTCACCGAGACAACGGCGTCAACTCGATTTTATTGCGCAATTCACCACGGATATAGTTCACATTAAGGGTGAAGTTAACTACGTCGCAGACGCATTGTCACGTATCGACGCATTTACAAGTAGCAACGCATCTTCGCATACCGACGCAACACCGCATATCAACACAGTACACACTCCAACCCTTCTCGACTACGAGAACCTCGCCAATTTGCAAGACACCGATGAAGAGCTGTCTCACCTACGCAATGGGAACACCGCTCTTTCATTCCGCAAGACAGAGGTACCTGGCACACAGCTGCAAGTATGGTGTGATGTGTCGACAGGAAAGAATCGTCTTTTCATACCTAAACAGTTGAGGAAGACCGTCATTAATAACCTTCACAGACTCTCACACTCGGGAGTTAGTGCGACAATTCGAGCCGTCAAGGATCGCTACGTCTGGACTCACATGAGCAAGGATGTAAAGGAAATTGTCAGAAATTGCATCAACTGTCAAAAATCGAAGGTGCACAAACACAATAAAAGTGTGTCAAACACGATTAGCACACCGACATCTAGATTTCGACACGTTCATCTGGACCTGGTTGGGCCACTTGCTCCTTCAGAAGACTATACTTATCTTCTCACTATGATCGATCGATTCACTCGATGGCCAGAGGCAATCCCGATCAAGGACATTACAGCCGAGACGGTAGCTGTCAACTTCATCACGCATTGGGTGGCCAGATTCGGAGTTCCTGAAACCATTACCACGGATCAGGGACGTCAATTTGAAAGCCAGCTTTTCAAAGAAATATGTAGACTACTGGGCATCCACAAAATTCGCACCACTAGCTTCCATCCTCAAGCTAACGGGATGGTAGAACGGTGGCATAGAAGTCTGAAGAGCGCGCTGAAGGCGACCAGTCAGACACAATGGACAAAAAGCCTCCCTCTAGTACTGCTAGGTCTTCGGGCAGCGACGAGAGAGGACAGCGAGACTTCACCAGCACAACTAACTCTGGGTTGCAACGTCAATCTACCAGGAGAGTTCTTCGAATCTTATCCTGATGAGGCACCAGACACCATGGCTCGACGTCTTCAAGAAACGATGAGACAATTGAGACCGGTGCCAGCGACCAATCACAGCAACGAGAAATCCTTCATACACAAGGAGATGAACTCTGCCACACATGTTTTTCTTCGGACAGACGCGGTGAGGAAACCGTTACAACCACCTTACGAAGGTCCTTACCGAATTGAAGAAAACGACGGCAAGACTATCGTCATACAAAAGAATGACAAATCAGTCAGGGTCAGCATCGACAGAGTTAAACCAGCATACATGGCGCTGCCATGTAAACAAGCGACAGACAGACTACAGACTGATACAATAAGACCCATCTCTCCAAAGGCAGCATCTTCCATGACGTCATCAACAGCAACGGCCTCAACGCAGCCAGCGGGACCAGTCACCACCAGGTCGGGCAGAAGGGTTCGATTTACGCAGAGGTGGCAACCGTGATGTGCTGCGGAATATCGTGACATCTTCGATGTTTCTTGGAGGGGAGGAATGTGGCAGAAATACCTACATCAAACATGGTATTTCTGTCACAAGTAAATTAATCAGTCAAAACAATCACCAAAGGGTAATGACTTAAAGGTGTTACTTTCTCTTTAGGTATACAACAATAATTAATTATTCATACTGATATACCCTAAAGGCTGTTTTACAGACGACAGTTCAATGAACCCTAAGTACCCAAATAATGAGTATATAAACAAAACAACAGGGGGTACATCATCTCTTTACCTGTCAAACTTCCTAGCGAAATCATCGACCTGCTAAAGTTTTATACGCGAGTGAAAATTGTTATTTTTCTTATTTATAAAATCTGTGATAGTGCTAAATACAAATTTGTAAGTTAACATTTTAAATTGTTATTTCTCATCTCTACTCTGACTTTACCCTGTTATAAATACTTTAACTTGATTGTGACTTGTTGGAACCTTTTATAATACTTAATAGAGTTCGCACTCTATTTAAGCGAACAGTTTCTGTTCTGGTGACCTCTCTTCCAGCAAGTCACAACAAGAAGTTCATTCTGCATTAATTTCCCTTCTGGAGTCTAAAAATATAGAACCTAACTAAGGATTCTAATGATATATATAAGTAAACCCCTCTGGTTACTAATTTTATTTGACCTATCCAATTGGTAATAGGCACACACTGGCCTTTAGTTGGCCACACCGCCTTAAGCTATAGCTGAACCTGGTGAACTAAATCGGTCGTGGCAGGATTCGAACTCTCGGCCACTGTTTTATAAACCCAGCACGCTAACCGCTATGCTACCACCCATCTAATATGTATATTCAACCATTTTAAAATTATGTACTCCATTCTTTATATTCGTTATTTTTATTGAAAAAGTATTAATTTGTTGGTTATTTTAATATCTGGTAGTTTTAAATTACTCAGATATAATAAATAAATACACGCGTTTTCAATTAACACAGTTTATGACAGTCAAACAGAAATTATATTTAACAGAGAGAAGTACAATTATAAAGTTATACATGCAAGAACCACAAGGTGAGAGCACTATCGTTGATCAAAGCCAAAAGCCCCTCCAAAACCCCGACATACCTTTATATTTAAACCCGAAGATTTCCGAATCATATATTCGTATGATATCATAATCCGCTATACACCTTGCCTGATACCAGGCGCAACATCAATATATTACAGTTATATATTATGTAGGTGGTTGGTTATGGATTACCTATACAATATTTTTTTGGATTATTTTTGAAGGAAATAAAATGTATTTTATCCAATCATAAATATACTTACTTTACTTTCCGTGTCCGGATTCATCAAATAAAGAACTTCCAGTAGTTGGCCACATGTACGGCCCTGTCACTTGCGGCAATTAGGTCCTCCCGCACGCATGTCTCTCCGACTTTCGGACATATCATAATGTGTTGGTGGTCCTGTATGTAGCATAAATATAAACGGACGATATAATATAAATTTTTTTATGAGAGAAACAACTTATGAAGTTTTCAATGCGGATTTGTATATTTTCATTTTTTTTCTTTATATATAAATATTTTTTTTATTTAAATAAATTTGTAATACATATATCAGTAACAATAAATCGAAAAAATAAAAAAAAGATATACAGTAAGTAAAAACATATTTTCCTTTACCAGAGTGGAAGCACTCGTGTGTAAAGGAAACATTTAAAAACTAAAGACACAAAATATTATAACACATAATTATTATCTATACAAAAAGAAGTTAATACAATTTTAAAATAACTCAATTTTAATAAGTTTATTTTATTTTTATTTTGAATTCATTATATTCATTTGCCAGTCTCAAATCTGTTTCAAGTTGATTGAACCACACCACCCCATTGTACGTGTAGTAGTGCTGTGCAAAACTTGTATGTGTTAACGGGGTATATTATTTTGTCTCACCACACGTAGGTACAAAGGCAAAGTGCGACCTTCATATGTCTTTATTCTCCACACTATGGAATAGTGGAGAGTCATGATTTCACAATTTTTCGTATTTTTAACATCAATTTCTTAACGGGTATCATATATAGAGTGCACACTATGAGTTTCGTCGTGATGTGTTTGTGTGTATGGAGTTCGCCGTACGTCGTATGGATTATCCTTTTTGTGTCCTCTCTACAGCCCAAACTATAAGTCCAATCGAATTCATATTTACATCATACTAGCGGACCCGACAGACGTTGTCCTACACAAACGTTGGCTTGTCCGTTATTAGCTGGTTTAACAAACATAAAATTGGATGTGTATTTTGTGGATTAAAAGAAAGCAAGACACATTACATTGAGATGACTTTGATATACCTAACCCGAAAACGATTATCATAGAAAAGAGTTTATGGAATGTTCTGAGCCAGTACTACACAGAATAATTAGTAGAAAATATTACTTAACAGTAAAAATTAAAAAAATAATACTCATATTTCGTTGTTGATAACATCTGATGTGCTTATAGGTAGGTACCTATGTGTTGAATATAAACAGTTAATAAGAAATTATAAAACAACTTACAGTAAAATTATTAGCACCCGTGACGGATTATGATAATTATGTTGTTGAAGTATGTATGTAAGTATTATGCACTATTGAACAATATTGTTTCTACTTATAATCGCTAAATGTGACAAATATTTATTATTATTATATATAATACTAGCTTCAATGTCCCGCCGCCGTTGGCCACGAATGTAAATATGTGAAGGAATGATCAATCGTTTTTATAATACTGTCCCACAAAATTTCAGTAATTGGTGTAAAATTTGATTAATAATAAGCATTGGAAAATATTTTAAAGTTAGCGAACGTAATTCCTTTGTATATAGTGTAAACAAAATTTCTGCAAATTCGGACTATGGGAAGTTTTGTATAAAATTTGATTGAATTTAAGCGTCGTAAAGAGTTAAGTGATGACCACAACCCATTAGTTTTTTTTTTATATATTGTCAACAAGTGTGCATAAAATATATAAAAATTCTGCACGATTCGACTATAGGAAAGGGTTTAAAATTCGATTATAGTCTAGTTTTGGCCACATTCTATTCGTTTCAATATATTGTCATCAAGCAAGTATGTATAGAAAATTTTAGCAGTAATAGATTATGGAAAATGGTTTTCAAATTTGTTTGAACAAAAGCATTTAAGAGTCTAGTGTTGGCCACATCCATTTTTTTATCGAGTGTGCATATAGTTTATAATATTTCTGCACTAGTAGACCAAAGGAATGGCTATGAATATTGAATATAATCGTTGTATTGAGTTAAGTAGTGGCCAAAATCCCCATTTTTTATAAATTGTCATCAGAAGAAGAAGAATTTTAGCTATATTGGATGATGGGAAATGTAATAAATTTGCTGGAACAAAAGCATTGACGGAGTTTTATACTGGCCATATTCTATTTTTTATATTTTTTCATCGGAAGCAAGTGTGTATAGAAAATTTAAGCAATATTGGATGATGGGAAATGTTTTAAATTTGACTGAACAAAATTACAAAAGCATTGACGGAGTCTTGTATTGGCCATATCCGATTTTTACATTTTTTCATCAGAAGCAAGTGTCTATTGAAAATTTAAGCAATATTGGATGATGGGAAATGTTTTAAATTTGACTGAACAAAATTACAAAAGCATTGACGGAGTCTTGTATTGGCCATATCCGATTTTTACATTTTTTCATCAGAAGCAAGTGTCTATTGAAAATTTAAGCAATATTGGATGATGGGAAATGGTATTGTTTTTTTTTAATATAAATCAATTGCACAAATCAATAATACAAAATAACATTTCATAATAATTTTCTTCAAATTTAAGTACCTACATAATATATAGAGATCTGTTTTTTCATCAAGATATAATATGATAGTAGGTAAATACAATTATGTCTCCAATAAGAAGATTCTATAAATAGGGTAATAAATAAATATGCTCAAATAACTGACTTTTTTCAGATTCAATAGGTACTTACTTACGTAAGAATTTGATACCTGAAATCTGTTTGCATTGTTTTGTTTGCTTTTTATTTTCTTTGTTAGCGCATATAGTTTGTGTACCTACCTACCTATTTGATTGTTGATTAAAAATTGTAATTTGTGTAGGTATTTAAATATTGTTTTATGTATGTACTAGAAGAAAAAATATTTGGGAGTTGTTGATTATTGATTGTTGTAATTTTTAAGTTTATATAATATGTACCATATTGGTATAATAGAGTGGCCGTGTAGGTACCTAGGTATATAAAAATAAATAAATTGAATTTCCCAATGAAATTTAATCCTGACATCTATCGTTAAATTTATAAAACAAATAAACTTGATGGTGAATAAAATGGAACTTTTCTATGAGGAACAGATAAGCAGAAAAATGGTCAATGTTTCGAGAAACCTTGTAAAAATTGTTTTAATGATTTTCAAGAGATGTCAGTACACAAATATTAATACAAGGAGTTAGTATTGGAATAAGTTCAATAAAAAATAACAATATTACAATTTTATACGTCAGCATATTATTATTATTTTAAAATACTATCCAACACATAAATAAATAATAATTTATTTGTTGCATTAAAAATAACAAGCAATTATATATCTTTTGAACTATTTTACAACAAATAGGCTATTATTTCTCAGCTGTACACCCGTGGAGATCCACAGTGCAGCTAATTTTCAGCAATGCAACATATGAATTCAAAATTAATATTCACCTATGTATATAAAATTTATACTCTACCTGTAGCTGGGCATAAACATGTGCAAATCATAACGACAATCATACGAGATCTACTTTAATTATATGATGACGTTGAAGACAGACGGATGCAGATTACGAACATATTTCAATCTCAAAAATCGAGTTTAAAGGGGGGACTGCTGCCAACGTACCTATTTTTCAGTTTGATATACCATCATTATTTCTTATCAAATCGTTTTGAAAAAAATAATTTAGATAGTTTGGGTATTCATAAAGAAAAATGTATCTTTACTTTTTGATAATGTTCTGTATAAATTCTTGTAGAAAAATAATGGCATACCACGATTTTCAACGTTTATCTTATATTTTTAATAAAATATAAGGCGTAGTTCAACATATTATTTTTTTTAATTGAAGAAGACAAAAATATCTAAAAAAATACGATGTGATGTTGCATTAATGCTTCAGGTTTAGAAAATAAACCTAAAAAACATTTATTTTCCATTCAGCGCCATGGCGAAATATAAGTTTTTTTGGTTTATTAACTTAACCTGATGCATTAATGCAACGTTACATCGTATTTTTCCAGATATTTTGATCTTCTTTAATTTTAAAAAAAATATAATGCTCTATACCTTATAGTTTTTTAGAAATTTAAGATAAATGTCAAAAATTGGGGTATGCTTATTATTTTCCTACAAGAATACATACAGAACATAATTGAAAAATTAAGGTATATTTTTATTTATAAATATCCAAACTAATTAGGTTATTTTTTTCAAAATGATTCGTTTTGTAGTAATGACGCAAATTCAAATTGATTAAATAGTTACGTTGGCAGCAGTCCCCCCCTTAAAGTATTAATGAAAAGTCCCTCTTGTATTTTTTGGATGGTGATAATTTAAATTTAAAGGCATGGTTTCATTTTAATCATAATACAACAAATTTATATTGGATAACATAGTATATCGAGGTAAATTATAAAAAAGTTTGTTTCACGTTTATAGCATAAAATCTTCAGGACAATTAAATGGTACCTACCTAACGAATTTTTATAATCAGTTAACCCTTTCAGACCTGAATTATTTCTATAAGTAAAAAAATATTTTTTATTGTAATTATTGGCATAAGACACTGACGCGACCTCTCCTGTTCGCGTTATTTATTATTTGAATTCGGCGCCAAATCAGACCACAAACTAATATTTAAGAAAAATAAAATGTGAAAAATTTTTGACAATAACACATAACCTAAAATATGTGACATTACGAGTGACAAGTGACAGTCGAAATTAGACACGCGTCGTGTCGACACGGACCGCGCTCACCGCGGCCGAGGGATGAATGTCTGCCATGGATGTATATAAGGTAACGGATGGACCTTTCGAACCAATATGTATTAAGACATTTGAGTCCAATAGGGGGTGTGGAGAAACCCCCTGGCGTACGTCTTGCTCGAACCAAATGTAGCACTGGTAGCCCAAGGATGTACACTAACTGGATAGATAGAGGCATTCGTAATATTTATGAAGCTGCGCGTTATTCCAACCAGTCTGTCGTTTGGCGTCTAGCTGTCAGGGTGTCCTTTGCATACCTAATTTATTATTTTTAAAATCATTTTTGTGTTGAAACAGTGTATTATTTGTTCTATGAAATATTAAATAAAAACAAATATGGTGATGTGTGCTCATCCCAAGAAAGAGGATTGTCACATTTTAGGTAAGTGGATGAGTGGATTTGTGTTGCATTTAATATTAATGGTCTTTTAGATTTTTTTAACATTATTTTCACCGTTAATATGTTCTTTGAAGTTGTTGTTTCATTATATGTATGTATATACATTAGAAATTGGGCTGTAGGTATTCTACAGACAAAAATAATGTCCCTAAAGTAACTTTTTAACATTTGTTGGCCTTCATGGCCCAGTTAGTTCGATATCTGAGCTAAAGATCCCGGGTTCGATTCCCGGTGGGAACACAAAGAGTATCACTAATCTCCAGAATGTGGCAACTTGTTATTGGTTGCGTGTTGAATTAATATTTGACATAGCACCTACCTGTTTGTTGCCCGAGAAGCAATACAAAATTAAAATTACACGTGTATTTTCTGGGAGCACACGTGTTTTTTTAAAGATAAAACGCATTTTTTAATCTAATCTCATTTGAAAATATAGATTGTAGGTACCGCATTTTAATCGCTGACGGCGTTAACATGTAGAACTCCATTAAAAAATCAAGAAAATAATCTATTTTCACCAGTTTTAATTTTTAATATAATTTGGTCATTATAATATATAACGTTGTAAATATTTTTTATTGCTTGCTTTATTTACATTTTATAAATTATACATTTTATAATTTTATTGTTGTTATACATTGTATACATTTTATATATTTTTTTTATATTCCTTTGCTTTGAGTATGTAGGTACAGTAAAGTCTTGAAAATATGCAGTTATCTATATACATATAATATATTTGTTTTCTATAGTGAAATAATTGTTTTATTTACTCCAGTTTACACCAATATTGTGCTTCATTTACTAAAATAAATTATATATATGAAGATAATCAGCACTTCCTTGAAATCGCCCTGCAGCTTCAAAAATTTGATCAATGCATCCATCCATTACTTTAGTTACATCCATGGTCACGATGAAACGTGGTTCAAGCAAGATGGCGGCGATCCCCCCCCGCGGTTACAACAATTTTACCTATGCTTCCATCCAGTTACATCCATGATGTCTGCATCCCTCGTGGCCAGAGCAGCTGCAAGCCGCACCAAAGGATGTCGGTTAGGCTCGCTCCACATCACCAGCCATGGACGTGACACCTGGAGTGCCGAAATGGATCGGTGCCCCACCATTCGGCGAGAGAGCCACTTTCCTGGACCGAAGCGGGTCCTGAGTTTGGAAAGTGTTCCAAACGCTTTTGGGTCGCACTGGACCCTGGACCTGGAGCAACGGCCTGCATCTCCTTGAGACTCGCGCCGCCGCCGTTCGCCCCCGCCAGTCACCCAACCGGCATCTGCCGATGTTCATTTTAACGTGTGACGTACAATATTGACACTATTTATTTTAATTTGTGACGTCCTAATTTATTATCAATTTTAATTATTTATTTTGATATTTTACTATGTGACATAAACGTTCTGACGTTTGAAAATTAATATTATTGGACCAGGGTTGTATTTGAAATGAACATGTGAATATATTATTTGAAATGAACATCTTATCTAATGAAATTCTGATAAAAGGATTATGAAAATTATTAAAAATATTAAATTTTTCCTTATGAACTTTCCTTATGAAAAAATATTAAATTTTCCCAGCATGTGCATAATTATGCACAATTATTCTGCATATCTCGCGCGAAAATGTAGCAAATGTAGTTGATTATTATTACGATTTTAAGTTTTTTATAGTCTTTCCCGTAGGCAGGGCCGGATCTACCATAGGTTCAAACGGTGCAGTTGCGCCAGGCGCAAACTAAATCCGGGGCGCCAAACATAACAAAAGATTAAAAAAATATATAAAATAGACCATAAATATATACCTCAAAACCCGAAATTGAAAAATATCACGGATGAATTTGAATTGAATTACTACTATTTTAATTATCTATTAACAATCCAGAGATATTGATAATGAGTTTTTTAAAATAAATATTAAATACGAATAATTATATTAAATTTATACTAAATATTATTTTTCAAAGTGGTACACAATAAAAACCGCATTTACATAATAATATAATAATAATGCCTAAAATATAATAAATACGAATATCAATAATATGTCTAATTTGAATCTCGCTCCGCACAAGTAACAGTAGGCAAGGGCGTCCCCAAGGGGGGGGCAGCTGCCCCCCCCCCTAGAGATAAAAAAAATGTAACAATTCATATTTTTCTCATCCTCCATAATATAGGGTATACGGAGAATAGCCTATGAATGGGTCAAATTGCCCCCCCCTTGGGCCTTGAGCTGGCGACGTCAGGTACATAACTACATTTATTTTTATTTATTGCAAAATAATATGTTGGTACAAAGGTATATAATATTTTTTTTATAATTAATACATTTATATTATACGTATTACTCCACTGAAAGAGTAAATCTCGTGTTCAGCGGAGGAAGAGCGTAGCAATTATTTCAAGTCCATAATAGGTACATAAAAGATATTAACAAATTAATAAAATATGTATATAATAATCCGCCCGTACCATATTGTCAATAAAAAATCTGCATCTAAATAAAGTTGATCTCGAGTAAAATAAATAAACCCAACCTCATATAACGCATCAATTGAAATAAATATTATGATATAATATAATCTCACAGAACAAACAATCTATAGAAGTATTTTAACAAATTCGTCTGGGTACCCACTGATCGTCTAAATACCATTGACCATTTGACCGTCATCTGGCGCTGTGAAAGCATCAGGTGTTTCGGCACTGAACATTTTAAGGGTGTGCCTACCCCCACATCCCACATTGTACCCCATTCCTCAGCCCACGTGGCTTCAATGTTTGGATGATTTTAACATGTGTTTAACAGATATGCTACTTCTATAGATTGTCTGTTCTGTGTATAATCTATAATATAATTTCTTCGTCCATTTCGATATTACATATCTTACATATTTTTCCATTAAATATGTTTCTCCATTCCAATCTATGGATCTTTTTTTAATGTAAAGTGTTTGTTTTACTTGTATGTATGCATAATTGGTAATTGTTTACAAGAACTGTCCCTGGCCAAGTCTTGAGTATTTCATTATGATAAAAATAATAAATTTTGACTTTTTTTTTTAGTTTCCCTGTCTTATTTTCGTTGAATTAATATGTCTATTGGTTTGTACAATGGCTTTCTGTGTTTCTTGGTGGTTGAGCATTTATTATCCATAGTTGTAGAAATTAATCGAAAATTGTAGAAATTAATCGAAATGCGTATTGTAAAGAAAACTACACCGAAATAAAAAATACTATGACGACTATGTGAAAATTCCTAATACCTGCCAAAAAAAGTAACTTTGACAGCGGAGCGACTTTCACCTTACTATTTCTTATAGCGGCTTGGGCGACATTATTTGTACGAGTCAACCGTAATTCCGAACGGGCAGAATAAAGACTAGCGTCAATACAGGTGCAGCGGACGGATCACAACAGACGGATTATAACACGGTGGGCCTAGGTTGCGGCTCTAAGGGCCTAGGCAGTAAAGGCGGGGGTGGGCGGCCGACGCTGTTGTGCCCTCGTCAATTCTGTACTTAGAGAAGAGCAGGACGGACGCCTCTCGTCTCGCTCGGCAGTTACTCGTCAAACTGTGGCGAATGTTGTTGTGTGGTTCGGGCACACCGCCGGCGCAGACGTCGGGTCAGACATCCTGTGTTGACAACTAGACGTCAAATCTGACAGGTGATGATTGCCTCGGATGCCCCCGGTGTTAGCCTGCGGAACCTTCGGACGCCAACACGAGGACCGAAGGGTCGGGGTACAAGCCCCTCCGACTTGAAACGGAGTGTTCTTAGCGGCCGATTTCGAGACCAATTGGAGGCCCTGACGTGTGTGGTTGGATTCTCGGGGGCAGTGGTTGAACCCGATGGATGGTGGATATTTTGTGTTTGTCCGATGTTGCGGCTGCGTCCGGTGGCGAACAGGGCCAATGGGCTCTATAGCGTCGCCGGCGTGGAAGTGGATCGCGATCTCCCTCGAGACGGATTATAAAATTCTTTGTATAGAAATTCATACAAGTGCGTCCACTGATTGGCATCGGACGGAGCGCACGTATCGGATCGTTGGAATGCGGACACCGTTGCTAGGAGAGAAAAAAATCCGATCGAAAAATGTCATTTACATTTTTTTATAAACATTTTTACCTAGTTAGATAGTGGAAATATCTTAATAATATTATAAATTCAAATGTTTAGATGTTACTTATCACGCGAAAACGGCTGAAAAGATGAAATTTGGCATGAAGATATGTATATTCTAGAAAAGGCTATGGGGTATATATTTTTGAATTCATTCTTATTATCATTGATATGAGAGACATTTTTTTATGAGAGAAACAACCTGTGATATTTCAGTACGGATTTGCATATTTTCGATTGTTAAATGTTTGTTTTTTTATATCTTTTTTGTTTATTTATAATGTACATGACACTGCTATTTTTTTTCTATTAATACTACTTTTTTTATTTAATGTTTAGGTTGATTTTGAGTCTATATGTACATCATTTTTTTATGTTTGCATACGTTATTGATTTTTTTTAATTTTTGAATTTAATGTTTTTTATTTTTGAATTTACTGTTTTGTTTTTTTTTGGATCCTTATGTATATTTGCTTACATCTATTTTTTTATTATTTTTTATTTTTTGTTTTATTGTTTAGGTTTAAGTTTTTTTTTTTTGTTTGCCAAGTGTATACCTAATTACTTTTGTTATCATCAATATGTGTTTTTATCTATGTATGTAAAAGGCATTTTATGCCGTTTATAAATAAATAAATAAATAAATAAATCCATGTAAGAGCCGAGCGTGCGATTACCAAGCTGAAAAATAATCATTTTGTATTTGTATTTACTGTAAAAATTGTCAACAAATCCAAATGACAATTGTGTCAGTAATCCAATTGGTGCGCCTATGTGGACGCACTGCCACAAAAAAAATCGTCTGTTGCGCTCCGTCCGATCCGTTCGCTGCGCTTGTATGGACGCTAG
Source organism: Molanna angustata (assembly GCA_963576475.1). Classification (NCBI taxonomy): domain Eukaryota; kingdom Metazoa; phylum Arthropoda; class Insecta; order Trichoptera; family Molannidae; genus Molanna; species Molanna angustata. Next base: position 7,449,532 of record OY754979.1, on the reverse strand, counting down.
CCTTAAAACGCCGCGTGAATCTCTCGAGGTATTCCGAACGCAACTCTACTTTAAAATTTAAAATATGGCAGCCCCAATGAACAACTGTCATCTGTGATCTGTCATTTTTTCTGAATTTCGCTTGCCCATTTTGAAACACTACTAGTATTTAATGTATTTTTTGTGAATAAAGCATTAGAAACTGGAGGTATACGCATACTAAATAATTCATTGACGAAATAGTTTTGGGTATTTCATTATGATAACAATAATAAATTTTGACAATAACTAAACATAGTTGTAAATAAATATTTGTATGGGTGATATTGTTGAAATTTTGGATAAAATATTTTTACAACAATTATCGTCTTAATTATTGTTGTAATCAAACACAGACATAAAAGCAAAATTCTTCTAGAAATAAAATCAGTTTTTATGTAGGACTCGTAATTTTTTTATCTGTAGGTATAATCAAGTGATTGTGTGTTCTAATTTATTATTCAATTAACATAATATATGTGATGATAATGTTTATCTGTGGATGCTGCGACAAATTGGTGCGTTGTCACGTTGTAACTTAAATAAATAATTTTAACTATGTAATGAAGATAAGAAGTATATTTTATCTATCATTCCATTGTAGGTTCTGTGTTGTTCTGGTAGTTTCTGCAGTGATCGAATATTTTTCGTCATCAAATAATGAGCCTCGAAAATGATTCCTTGGTCAATATCCCTGTGGAAGAATGGCCCAAGCTAAAGGAGAGGTTCAAAGCCATGGGGATGCCTCGAGGATTGACAGCCTGGAACACTATGCACAATCAATGTTATTACATGAAGAAGTTCAAAGATTTCCCAGTTGAAGTGTGTGCTCCATTTGGAAATTCAGACTATGGTGTGGTTTGTCTTTGGAAGCAGGTGAGTGAATATGACTTGTTGTATAATTAGTTATCACCAAATTTCTAAAAGAAAATTGACGTGGAGGTAGTTCAAACCAACCATATAAAAAATGTAAACTTGCTTTCCGCAACACCACATGATTTTTCTAGATATTTATTTTATTTTATTTATTTTTTATTTGTTTAGAAACCTCACAGCTATACATTTTTAATGCTTAATTGTAAATAAGTATACAAAAGAATAAGCCAATTATAAAGTTTCACATATTTAAATTATTATATATTATGTGGTATGAGTGTATGTGGGGGAAAGGGAAGGGTAATGGATATAGGAAAGCGTTGATAAAGAAGGGATGATGGTTTAAGGAAGATAGGTTTGATTTTTAACCAGTAATATTACCAATAACCGCGCGTAATTGGTGTTTCATCGATGTCTGTGTGGAGTTAAATATATCCAGTTGGGGGTTAAGACTGTTGTAATAGTTTTAAGCATCTGTTTACATAATTATTCTGTGCGTAATTTGTTCTGCAGTGTGGTGTATAGAAAAGGTGATTTTGGCGTGTTGTTTTCATGGGGCAGTTGAAATAAAGCTGTGTCTTGGTGCGTGCATGTCGCTCCTATCATGGGACATGACAGTAGGTGCACATTGTCCTGTCTGGCGCCACACTTGCAGGTGTCTTCCTCTCTGTAACCCCATTTCTTGAAGTTACTGCAACAGCAGGAGACACCCGTTCTGAGCCCATTGAGCGCTCTCCATGTTGGATTAGGCAGGTTATGTCACACTGACACGTCCTTCGTGGGTGGCAGCTGCGTGTGTAGTATCGTAGATATTTTTTTAACGTTTCATTTAATAGTCAAAGATCATTAAAGCAGACTGTAATTATTGTTCAGAAATAAGTAAAAATTCGACCAACACCAATCTATTCTCTTACAACTGGTTTTTAAGTATATGTCTTATTTATTTATTTATTTATTAAGGAATACAAACAGTTACAGAATATAAATGTATAAAACTAATAGCAATATGTAAAGTCGACGTTTATCTGCAACCTTACAGTATTCACAATTTCGTTTGCAGAGTAACACAATAACAAATAAAAAGCCATAAATAATAAAAACAAGTAAAGAATTAATAAAGAAATAACATTAATGAAATGAAGTAGTTAAGAAATTGAATATAAAAAAACATTAAGGGGCAAAAATAAACAATAATTATATAAAAACATAAAAAAAATTAAAATATTGAAATTAAAATTAAAATTGAAATTAAAATCCGACCGCTTGCGTATACTAATTTTGATGGCTCGATGGCGCGCCCGTGAGTGTAATGAAAATTTTACAATGCTCCAAATGGAGCCGGTCCATATGGAACGACGCCGAATGGCACGATTGTGAATGGGCTGCTTTACAGTAGGAATAAGTTTTCATAAGATTTTTAATAATGATAGAAATACACTAGTAATGTCTGCTAGTCCTAGAACAGGGTTTCCTAATTGGACAGCAGTAATTTGCTCGTTGTGTCATTATAAAATAGTGTGATTAACAAATTAATAAAATAAATAGATTATTTCTCACTGCCATATATTTAAAGCTTACACAAATTTAAATCGAATTACCTATGACCCTTTTTTTCTATAAAAAATCATTAGGAGTGAAAGGAAGATAAAATTTGTAGTTGTATGTATTTTTGGATGAGAAATCTGATATCGATAATAGCCTTATTTGGTTCAAAATTATCCTATCTTTCAAGCTGGAACGAACCACACACATTTACAAAATTTCATTGAAATCGGTTGGGCTGTTTCGGAGATAAGCAGGTACAAACATCATGACATAAATATTTTTATATTAATAATCAACAAAGTTTTTATTTTGTAGAATTCCATTATAAATTATGTCTATAATTAAAAGTAAACCACTTTTTGATTCTACATGAATTTTATTATGTGCGATAGGCCTATTTCGCCTTGTTAGGGCATTTACTAGATTATATTTTTATATATTTATTTATCTTTTTGTACATAATATAAACAAATATAATGCACACTGGCGGGCTTATTGCCATTAGACAATTTCATCGAACCAACCAGATTACAAAATATGACAAAATTATACATGTACATCAAGAATTTTTTTTTGCATAAAAGTTTTTTTTATATATTCTGTTTTGTAAGTAGAATTAAGGTTTGTGTAGCATTGCACCCCAAGCGCCCGCAGGGGGATTGTAAATAGTCGAATAATGTTATGTTTATTTTTAATCACTTTGTGTTAGCACAAAGAAAGTGTGGAGAGACAGAACGTTGGCCAACCTGGAGCAACATCATCGCCAAGTTGGCGACGCACCGGTGTGACGTGAGCGTCAAGCGTTCAGTCCCTGCGCCTTATTGGTCGGGCCGATCTTTCTTTACCTGTCATCTGCATTAAAACTTTACTAAAAATATTTTGCCCCTCCCCCCTAGAAAATTTTGTGCGGGCGCCCATGATCGCACCCCACTGCTCACAGATGGAATAAATGTTTTCTTACAATATTATAATAATAATAATAATAAACACTTCCTTGCACCCTGCGCAAGTGGCGAGTTTATTGCCGTATAGCAATTTCTTCCAACTAACCAGTGTTTCCAGCCCAGAGAAGCAATGTTTGCGTGAGAAATGAATTTAAATAAATTTCTCTTCTGCTGGGAATCGAACCCAGGACGCCCGCACAGAAACCGAACGGCTTACCAACTGTGCCACGGCGGTCGGTATTAGTTTCCTGCTGTTTTTTATTTTTACATTTAGGTATTTTATTTTTTAATAAAATAAAGAATTACAATCATAATGGGTGGTTAAATTTCAAGGGCCGATGTTCAATGTGAACCACATCTAAATGTCAAGTTTTTTTCTGCATTTCATTTGACATTTCTCAATTTCAGACTAATTCAATTTGAACCATGGAAAGATACACAATCGAGCAACGCGTTAAAGTTATTCAGGCCTATTATGAAAATGGGCGTTCAAATCAAAATGGATATTGTGCACTTCGTGATTTTTTTGGTCAATTTAATCGTCCAAATGTGCGTACAATCGGAAAAATCGTACAAAAATTTGAGCAAACCGGGTCTGTAGGAGATGTGAAAACACCGGTGCATGCTCGTACAGCTCGTACTGCAGAAAATATTGCTGCTGTTCGCGATAGTGTGGCTGAAGAGACGTCCACCTCAACTCGTCATTGTGCCCAACAATTGCACCTCTCACGCTCGTCGTTGATCAACATTATGCATAAAGACTTGCATTTACACGCTTACAAGGCACAATTGACTCAAGAACTAAAGCCTCTCTTCCATTTCAAGCGTCGTCAATGGTCAGAATGGTGGCAAGAAATGGCAACAGTAGATGATCTATTTTCGAAGAAAATCATCTTCAGTGATGAGGCACATTTTCACCTCAGTGGATTCGTCAATAAGCAGAATTGCCGCATTTGGGCGAATGATAATCCAAGAGTGATTGTCGAAAAACCAATGCATCCACAAAGAGTGACTGTTTGGTGCGGTTTATGGGCTGGTGTCATCATCAGGCCGTATTTTTTTCCAAAATGAGACTGGTCAGGCAGTTGCTGTGAATGGTGTTCGCTATCGTGAGATGATAACGGATTTTTTATGGCCCGAATTGGAAGATATGGATGTGGACGATATGTGGTTTCAACAGGACGGTGCCACTTGCCACACAGCTAACGAAACAATGGCTCTTTTGCGCGAAAAATTTGATGGCCGAATAATCTCACGTTGCGGCGATGTCAATTGGCCGCCAAGATCATGTGATTTGACAAAGAAAAGGTGTACGTCAATAAGCCAGCAACAACTCAAGAGCTAAAGTATGAGATAATTCGGCACATTAACAACATAGAACCTCAATTATGCCTCAGCGTCATCGAAAATTTGGACCATCGGACGGAAGTATGCCGCCATGGCCGCGGCGTCCACTTGCCCGATATTTTGTTCCATACATAATTGAGCCATACTAATATTATCATAATAAAAAGAAATGTCAATAATTTCCTAAATAATTTGTGTTTTATTCAAAATCAACATCGGCCCTTGAAATTTAACCACCCTTTATTTTTCCACCAAATTACATATCAGTTTTTTGACAGGGCAAATTCTCTCTTTCACATACATCATCTTCATCGTCATCAGCCTGTGTTTGCCCACTGAAGGACATTGGCCTCCCCTCTCCTTCTCCACTCCTCCCGTTCCTGTGCTACTCCCATCCACTGTGGCATCACATACATACTTAACTTATATCACAACACAAAAAATAAAATAACAGCAAACTAAAAGAAAATAATACTTCATAATACTCTTTCAAAGATACACTCTAAAAGTTGTTTTGTAGACTCTTTCTTTTTTATTTGGCCTTATTTATACTGCTGAATGGTAGCCTTTATCACAGCCTCCACTATATTTCTTCTCGGGTCCACTTAGTTTCTCGGGTTCACTTTCTCCCAGCAACAAGAACAATGTTATTGAACAATCTCTTCTGAGGTTGACCAACTCATCTTTATTTTATCCTGTACACATTGAATATTGTACATCAGATAAACAAATCCTGTCTTGTTTTCAATAAATATTTTGTTTTTCAGGTTTCATACTGCACCGAAGTTGGGATTTACACATTCAACGAAGATGACTGCACCAAGCTTCAAGAGGCCATAATTCAAACCAACCGACTAGATTGGAAGAAAAGAATTTTCTTCGCCTGTGTAATGTCGCACCTGGTGCAGTGCGCTCGAAATATATTGAAGGCTAAAGGTTTCGATTGCGTCATAGATGAAACATACGTAAGCCACATGCCGATTGAAAAAGCCAAAAAGCTTAATGTTGAGTGAGTTATAATTATAATATATTTTTAGATAGGTTTATGGTTAATAATTATCAGGACGCGGATTTGAATCTCGCCTCAAATGATTTTATACACCTGTGTATGTCTTTGTCTGGACAATACTTCAGCATTTGAAAATTCTGGAAGATCAGTTCTGGAAGACAACGACAGGCGAGAGAAGAGACAAGAAAGCTGCTAAATCTTAGCAGAGAACAATTGAGAACAATGACTGGTTTATTCACTGTCACCTAAAACGACACCATTACATAATGGAAATCGCTGATGACCCAAACTGTAGAAAGTGTCAACAACAGGAAGTAACAGTCTCACAATTCAAAAAAACAATTTGCAATTCACAATTATTATTTTATTTATTTTATAGCATCTCAATATTTATTACATTATTTATAAATACTATCCCCACCTCACTACTATAGGACTACGCCTGTTTCGAGGTTGGAGATTTACAATATTATATTGATACATTACATCTACATCCATGCACCCACCACACAAAAATACAATATTTACCAATACGCAGTTGGGTACCTTAAATCATTATTGTGACAGTAATATTATTACACAGCAAAAAAATAGGCACACCCAACTGGTACAATTAATGCAAGGTACATGGATATAAATGCCAGGGTGACCACACAATCAAAATATTTTTAACATATCAATATTAAAGATAAAAATGAAGCAAATTACAAATTAATTTAAATGATATCAGGCGAGTATATAAATATTGAGTTGTTTTTTGAACAATGGAAATGAATTTATTTTTTTAAGGCATTCGGGAAGATTGTTAAACATTAAAGAAGCTTGAAACAGAACAGCCATATGGTTTAATGATAATGCCATTCTAGTGGTTAGATTTTGTTGGGTTCTGTTTGCTATTTCAATACAATAGAATATTTTAATTCAGCCTTAATTTGCAAAATATGGGGCTTTATTCAAGAAACTGAACTGCTATTGAAATGACTGCCCTGAAGGGAGGTGCACAATAGATCAAACATGGTCAAAATGCAACGTCCCACTCAAATTTAGAATATAAATTTTAGAAATGTGAACAACAGACGAACATGTATAAGACGATTTATGAATGTTGACGAGGCGATGAATGTATGTCAAGATAGAAATTCGGCTCTCTCTGCCTACCCCGTGAGGGACATGGCTTGATGGTATGTATGTATTGTGGATCGAATAAATTTTAGTTTTTTTCATTACATTTTGTTTTAGTCACCTACCTACTAAAACAAAATCTGTCAATAGTTCTATATTGGATATTTTTTCTCTAGATCGACTCATAAAGCATTTGCGATCGACCGTTTGAGCATCCCTGGTTTAAATGGTCTTCATTAAAATGTTTTTTTTTTTTTCAGAATTCCTTCTGATGTGGAGATTGCAGTGGCTTTACCTGAGCACGCTCAGGAAATTGACAATTTGTGGCCCCACCGTCATCCTGGTTCTTTGGACTACTTCTCCTACATGACCAGTAAGGGTCTAGCCTCTGCACTTGTGATCAAGGAAAGTAACCAATTGGCCGGATGGGTGCTCAACAGTGTCAGGGGAGATATGCATGCGTTGCAAATTAAAGAGGTTAGCTAATATGCTATTATTAAAGTTTAGATTATTCAGTAAATTTAGAAAATGCACTGCTCCTGCCTTGTTTTCTGTTTCGCACCTGCCTACTCAAGATTATCGGGAGCATTTTTAGCAATATTATTACCAGACAGGCAGCCAAGCTGATATTTTATATTTATTTATTTTATTTTACATATTATGTTCCAATACACATAAAAATATAATTCACAAGTATAGTAATTTTTACAAATAGTTTTTTTTTGCAATGGACTTTTATATACACTGACGACATAGCAATCTGCACCGAAGACAAGGACTCCCTACAGCAAGCCCTTCTGGCTTAGAAACACCAGTTACAGAAAGGAGGCCTGGTGCTGAGTGTGAGCAAAACACAGTTTATGGCTTGCAATGTTCCCCAAACAGACACTGACCCGATTACAATTGATGGGCAGCAAGTCACAAGATGTGATAAATACAAGTATCTCAGGAACATGATACATGAGTCAGGAAGCCTGGAAACTAACATTCCGCACCGTATTGCCGCAGCCTGGCTTAAATGGAGAGAAGTGACTGGAGTAATCTGTGACAAGCGAATGCCAGTGAAGATGAAAGGCCATGTATACAAGACAATGATCAGACCAGTGTTGACATATGGTAGCGAGACCTGGACCGTCACTCGAAGACAAGTTCAGTCAGTGCAAACAGCTAAGATGAAGATGCTTTGGTGGATGTGCAGCGTCACGAGAAGAGATAAAATACGAAATGAATATATAAGAGGTAGCCTGGGTGTACGTGATGTATCCGATAAGCTGATGGAGAATAGGCTGAGGTGGTTCGGGCATATCCTTAGAAAACCGCCAGAATATATAGGAAACACTGCATTGGACCATCGAGTGTCTGACAAAAGATCCAGAGGGCGTCCCAAAAAAACAATGGATGGGCCTGGTGGCTGAGGACATGCAGGAATGTGATGTCTCTGAGGACGATGCTCAGGATAGGGCGAAGTGGAGGAGCGCAGTGAGAAGAGCGGACCCCACCACCATTTGAGATGCAAGCTAAGGAAGAGAGAGAGAGTTTTTTTTGCAATGCCTCATCAAAAAGATTGCAATCTTGTGCTTGATGAGGGACCCCCTGCTGCTACAATTCTACCATATTCCCAAAACTTGTCAAAAAATTGTGAAGATTACGATTGACTCAAGTCACGCTCACCACTCACTCACCAATCTCCGACTGATACTCCACTCCCCTGCGCAACCAAATCCAATAGGATGCGGATAATGCTGCTTTTACCACCCTATCCAAAAGTTCTTTTATTTTACCTCTAGGGAGACCCAGGTCTTTAAAGTAGGAATATAAGGATTTTGTGGGCAGGCCTCTCGCCCCCACCTCTACAGCATATATATTCGTGCTAAAGCCATTTTGAACTGTTTTATCTACCAGTTCCTTGTACTTGTTTAGTTTGTATTGGTGGTCTTTTGGAATATTTGTGTCCTATGGAACAGTCAGCTCCACATAAATAACTCTTTTCAATGAAAGAAAGTATATTGTCAAGTCAGCCTAAGAGACGAGATGCAGATCTCCTTTGGAAGGTTATATCTCTCTGTTCTCGTATCAATTAGGATATTCCAGTCATCTGACTTCCCAATAATTGATATTAATTTCTTTGTCTTATGTCTAACTTTTTGTTACAACCGACTGTTTCATATTGTAAAAATATATCGAATATTTTTATTATTGCATATGCGCAAACATTGGATTTTTTTCCCTGTCGGGAGTCAAAGATATTTTTTAACAGATTTTTAATTATCTCAATAGAGACGAAGTTGGAATATTTATTGTAGGAGAACCGGGAAATCAAGGCACCTACAGGGCTTATGACCTGTCATCGGCTGGTTTACGTGATCACTTTATGCGCTTGCGCAACGTTCACCGATTATGCCTTTTTAATGAGATCCCTATCAATTCAATTTTGAAAGTTCTATATATTGTAATACTGAAATTCTTTTCGCTTGAAAATAAGGAATTTTTACTACAGCCATCTATGGGTGAAATTATTTACAAAAAACCAATTCTCTCAATAGATGGCGTTACAACAAAATAAATAAAAAATAATAAGATTGTTGTTCATAATTTCACCCATAGATGGCTGTAGTAAAAATTCCTTATTTTCAAGCGAAAAGAATTTCAGTATTACAATATATAGAACTTTCAAAATTGAATTGATAGGGATCTCATTAAAAAGGCATAATTGGTGAACGTTGCGCAAGCGCATAAAGTGATCACGTAAACCAGCCGATGACAGGTCGTAAGCCCTGTAGGTGCCTTGATTTCCCGGTTCTCCTACAATAAATATTCCAACTTCGTCTCTATTGAGATAATTAAAAATCTGTAAAAAATATATAATACGTAAATGAGTGTGAAATATTAACCTAAAACGTTGTTTCTCTAGGTTTGCTTTTTAGTTATGTTTATAAAGTTATGTAAATAAAATTAAATATGTTTGTTATATAAAATAATGATATTAACTTAGATTATATATGATACAGATACCTAGTCAGCGCAATGAATGTATGCCAACTAAAACTACGCTGAAACAGACGAATTTCACTCGCCCGGCCGTATACGTACACCTACCGATACGCACACCTACATAATACGTAGACCAACCGATCTACCGCCTCACACACACATGTAAAAAAAACTTGGCATACATTTGAATTCGAAATTTGTACTACACGCGGCTTCTGTACATTATAATTCTATGGTTATTAACTTAGATTACCTTATTATTCAATGGTTATTAATAAAATACATATGTTATTTCTCTTTTAGAGCAAGTCATCTCAGTTTTATTTCACCATTAACCCACTTCAAGTGATATAAATATATTTTAAGTTAATATTTCACACTCATTTACATAGTATATATTTTTATAATATTTTGTTAAATATGTCGGCCTTCGTGGCTCAGTTGGTTGGGTATCTGACTGCTGATCCAAAGGTCCCGGGTCCGATTCCCGGTGGAGACACAGTTTTTAATTGTGTTTTCAGTCTGGATCTGTGAGACGATTAATATCGTATGTCTCCAGAATGTGGCAACTTGTTATTGGGTGCGTGTTAAAGTAATATTTGACATAGTACCTGTTAGTTGCCCGAGAAGCAATATTAAATAAATAAATAAATAAATAAATATTCACTTTACATTTTAGACATATTTGTGTTTCTGTTATTCTTTTATTCTATTTCCTATTTCAATTAGTTTTTAAAATGCCATAGAATTATAAATTTAAATTTAAATAAGTACTATAAAACCTCACTTACATATATATAAAAAAAATAATATGTCTACCAATGAATTTGATAAGATGTATAAATGTGCACAAAGTGATGGAATTTTTTTTCTTCATATTCCACTATGGATAGGAAATGATGATTTAAATGCATGTATGTACATGTATAACAAAACCTGATTTATTTATAAATACATAATTTTATTTAAAATAAATAACTATCATAATTATTTTCCATTTCAGGAGTTCAAACGTCGTGGCTACGGTCAACTGCTGGTGCAGTGGATAGGGCAAAGAATGGCTGAAGAGGAACGTGAAGTGTTTGGTTGCATCGTCATTACCAACGAACCTTCGAAGAGCATGTTCAAAAAGCTGGGATTCCAATTTGTAACAGTCACATCGTGGATAGTTGCCAAATAGTATCCAATTAAAATGTGGAAGATGTTTTTAATTATGTCAATGTTGACAGTATTGTTATTGTAAAAAAAATTCCATCCAAGGATTTCTTTAAATAAAATGTTGAAAGGACTTTTATATTTGGACATTTTAGTTTGTATGACTGACGATAACTCATTAATGTTTTAGCAAATTTTTTATTCTTTCCGTTCTTTTCTTTTTCATTTTCCATCCGTCATCGTTGTTGAATATGATGACTATAATTAGTTCATTTTTAAGAGGTTGAAAAAGTGTATTGTACGAAACTAGTAGAAGTCATCATATCAAACTAAATGGAATTATTAAAAAGTGTTTTAGGTATATTTTTTTTTATAATAATATAACTACAAATGGTTTTCCTCGATCAAGTATTTTCTGTTGAAAAAATCAATCTAAACATTGTTTTAAATTTTAATTTATTTTGAAATTTCATCTGGATGAAATTTAATTATTCAAATTCGCTATGTGCAATTATTATCAATTGAATTGTATTGTCGTTAGGTATCTGACTGCTGATCCAAAGGTCCCGGGTCCGATTCCCGGTGGAGACACAGTTTTTAATTGTGTTTTCAGTCTGGATCTGTGATACGATTAATATTGTAGGTCTCCAGAATGTGGCAACTTGTTATTGGGTGCATGTTAAATTAATATTTGACATAGCACCTGTTAGTTGCCCGAGAAGTAATTTAATAACAATTATGTAACAACTATACAATACAACAATTTTTACAATAATTTATCACTAGTGGTTGACTATGCTAGATAGATTTTATTTATTTATCTTTTTACATACATGTGTAAATTATGTACACTGATTTATTATTCTATGTACACTGATGGCTTATTGCCTTCTGCCAATTTCTTCCAATTAACCAAATATAACTTAAGAGTAACCAAATATAACTTACTTGTTATCTGCAAAGTTATCATTTTTTACTCTCAATTTGGAGAAACTACATTTTAAATACTACTCGTTTCATCATAATGATTTTTATATGTATGGAGTACTATCAAATTTTGTATCTTCTGCACATATGTTAAAATTGGTTTCGTAATGATATCATATATTATATAAAACTGATTAATTTTCAATAGACAAGGCATAATTATTTCTCTATGATTTAATTTTTCCAAACTCTCCATGCTCTCTTCTTCTCTCCGTGCCATGTGGGGTCCTGCCAACGTCGGCTATTGTTCCATCATAGGCATCTCTGTCCTGAACTTGATGAAACTACTCACCTTCCTCGGAAACATCAAATACAATGTGGGGAAGACAAATGATGATGACACAATTTTGTTTGGTACGGCGCTTTATTTAAAATATTATGGTCCATGGCAAAAATTAAAGCAAATAAAAAGAAAATTGCAAACAGCAAACACGTAACATGTAAACTACTCTGACGCCTCTGCCCTATTAATGCCCTCATCCTGGTTTCGCAGCACCTTTCGATTGCCAAGAGACCGCTCCAACTTCAAGCCTTCACCAAGCGCACAACCGCAGCGCTGTTGCTGAATTCCTCTCTTTGCCACTAGCCACTACTTACCACTACTTCCTTGGTAATATTCTTCTTCTTCTTCTTTGTCAGCCATCTCTCCACTGCTGGATATAGGCCTCCTCCAATGAACTCCATCTCTCTCGGTCCTGTGCTTCCCCCAGCCAACCCCTTCCCGCAACCGGAATAATTTTTTGTGGTCGCCCTACCGGTCTTTTATTTTCCTACGGTCTCCATTTTAGTATTCTGGGTGTCCACCTCTCGGTACCCTGTCTTGCAGCATGCCCTGCCCACTGTCATTTCAACTTTGCAACACAGTCTGCTATGTCAACGACTTTTGTTTGGCGTCCGATTTCTCAATCCTAACATTTGCCGTTCCATAGCTCGTTGCGTACATTTCAATTTGTATATTGTGTTGGCAGTTAGTGTCATTGTTTCCAATCCATATGTTAGCACTGGGAGTATACATGTTTCAAAGACCTTTCTTTTCAAATTCATCGGAATGTCTTTGTTTTTCAGGATGTGACCGAGTTTACCGAAGGCCGCCCAACCTAGTCCAATTCGTCTGGGTATCTCTGCTAATTGATTTTCCTATCCCAGTAATATTGCCATGAATAAATTGGAAATTATCATGTTTTTCAGCAAAACTCTTTTCGGGCATAAGAAGCTAGCCGGAACAGCTCCTCCTCTCCATGAACTCAGGTCTGTACGCTCATATGTTGCTCTCACGTTCTGTAAATTTGTTTTACAATCACTTTTATTTTTATTTATTTATGTTAAACACTTTATTTTACATTACTTGTTTGCTAGTACAAATGGCAGACTTACATACCGCCTTATATACTTTTACGCGGACTTATATACTTTTATACCGCCGTTTAATGATTACTATGATTAGGGATCATTCCAAGGGCATTTATATTGTTTCTCTAATATGTATATAATGTTTTACAGCAGAAGATTTAGTGTCTAGTGAGTGCCGATCAGCACCGTTGCTTCAGTAATTGAACTTATCCAAAACAACAGTATTTTGATGTGATTTACTAGCTAAGTCATGACCTTTGACAATTAGTAGTGGAGTAGTCAGGGTGGCCCTCTTATAGCCCCTTGATTTAATCTTGTTTTAAATTTATCCTTTTAGGTATATAAATATAATTGTGGTGTATTTATCAATAAACACCACTGTTTATTTTACATTAATTAATGTATTTACAATAATTATAACAATTTAATTTACTTAAATTTCGCACGCGTATTCTATACAGACATTCTATATAGACCTAGTTTGACATAGTGTGAACGCTTTCAAGGTTGAACGAAGAATAAATGAAGATTTACATGACCCAATATTCACTGTCGTTGGGCAAGTACATACCTATGTACTGAGTGGTATCAAATACCGCAATAATCAATATGTAAAGAAATATTTTTCACTAGGTCCATCAGGGACAGCATTTTTTGCTTACAATATTTATTTTATAAATTTTTTATATTTCCTCTTCCTTTGGCATCGTGACTGGGGATGGGAGTTACACTCAATCGTTTGACTAAGGGCTTCATTAATTGAAGATTCTGTAGCGATCTTGATACTCCATCGAGTCATTTAGCCACTTCTGTGTATTCTACCTTGAAGTTTTCATGGACAAAACATTCATAACCCGTTATAACTGGGCGTTAATAATGAACTTTGTGTCATCGTTTAGATAGTACAGTTCGTCGTTATTTACCTTGATTCTCAGTCTTTCACCTTTATTGATGGACCCATAGATTCGAGGCAAAATTTTCCTTTCTAAAACGTTCACCTCACCTGTCTACCTCTGTTGGGCAGATCGAGGGGCTTCAGTAATTGACAATCTTGTAGCGGCAATGATACTCCATCGGGTCATTTAGCCACTTGTGTACCTCGAAGTTTTCACGGATAAAACATTCATAACCCGTTATAACTGGGCGTTAATAATGAACTTTGTGTCATCGTATAGATAGTACGTTCATCATTAATTACCTTGAATCTCCGTCACCTTTATTGATGGACCCATAGATTCGAGGCAAAATTTTCCTTTCTCTAGAATATTCTCTTTTTCTCCAGAAGAGAGAATATCTTTTGATGTTTGAGGAGTTTTTAAATGATTAACTCTTGTATTAAAATATTTTGTTTAATACAATATTTCAAGAATAATACAAGTACAATGTAAATTGTTTACAAGTTATAGTTAACTGTCTACAAGGTGATCAGTCTGTAACCAGAATGAGATTTCTTAAGAATATTCATTGTTTCGACGGTTACCTTGTGGTATTCCATAATTCAATTTTATTATAATATTAAATTGCTATGACCACTTGAATTGAGTTTAACGCAACTAGTTTCGGGAGAAACTGACCTCCCATGGACAGGCGAATTACAACTAACTAATGTTAGACGTTTGTGTTAGGTACCTAAATTAGAGTGTGGAGCGGGGGTGGGGGTGTGTGAGTTATTACCATTGGTTATTTTCGTTGGGGGTGGAGTTATAGGGAACATTGTTAGTAAAGGGGAAGAATTTGGAAATATGTATTATTGTATTAATTAATGATTTGCCTGTATTTATATTTTTATGAATTTCTATTGTTTCTAGATTGTTTAATTTTATTCTTTGATTTGGGACGTGGTGTAATAATTTTAAACTATGGCTGTGGAATGAGTGATTTGTTGATGTAATGTGGTTTGCGAATTCTGAAAAGTTGTTGTTCGAGAGACATCTTTTGTGTTCGTTTATGCGAATTTTTAAGTTTCTTGATGTTTGTCCTATATATACCGCATCGCAATCTCCGCATGATATTTGATAAACTCCGCTTTTTTCCTCATTATTGATCTTTGATTTAGTGTTCATTAATATTTTACCAAGGTTATTATTAGTATAGAAGGCTGGTTTTATGGTAGGAGGGAGGTGTTTTACTAGTTTTGGAGATATGTTTTCAATATATATAATTTTTTTCCATTTCGCTTCATCGTTATTTTTTATTGGTGTTATTGGATATAAAAAGTTTTCAACTATGAGTTTGAGACGTTTTTTGTTGATTAATTGATCTATTAGGCTATATTCGTATCCATTGTTTCTAGCTATTTGTTTAATTATGTTTAATTCTTTTTCAAAATTATTTTGTGTTAGAGGAATGCGAAGTAATCTATCTATTAATGCATGAAAGCTAGCGAGTTTTTGTGAGAATGGATGAGAAGAAGAGGAAGGTATTATGATGTCTGTATATGTCTTTTTTCTGTAAATACTGAAATCTAATTTGTTGTTAATAATTTTTATGCTTAGATCTAAAAAGTTAAGACTGTTATTTTCACCTCTGTCTAAAGTGAAATTAATATTTGGATGAAGAGAATTTATGTGATTTAAAGTTGTCTGTCTGTTCCGAGGAAAATACAGAATACATCATCAACATAACGGTACCATACATATATATATATTTTCTTAGGGGATGATTAGAGTTTAAGAGATCTGTTTCTAATTTATCCATAAAGATGTCTGCTAAAATTGTGCTAGCTGGCATGCCCATAGGCAGACCGTCTTTTTGGGTATAAATTATATTATTGACTTCAAAGTAGTTCTGACTTTTTTTATGAATGAATTCTAATCATTTCCTTTACAAGTGAATCATCTAATTGAGAATTATGTTGCATCTCTATGAAATTAGTTTTACAATCTTTGACCAGTACATTTGTGAAGAGATGGGAGGTCAGTTTCTGCCGAAACTAGTCGCGTTAAACTCAATTCAAGTGGTTATAGCAATTTAATATTATAATAAAAAAGATTTCTTTATTTTCAATCAATAAAGATATCTCTTTATTTTTCCCTTTCAAAAATTAAAATCAATAATCATTATGAGTCATTTCTTGGATAGCAACTAAAATAATATATTTCAATAAATCAATAATTAATAATAGACATCTGTCCTTAAATATATGAACTATTTCTAATACGTTAATAAATATCCCCTAGTATGGTTCTAAACCCTGCTACTTATTTATTAACAATTTACACAGATGTCTCCTTACTTGTCAAATTGAAAATAACATATATACAATATATTATACTTTCTGAAACATTCACCTCACTTGTGTATCGCTATTCAATGAGCATCGTTAGAAAGATGGAAAATAATTATAGCTACAATACATAATGCATTAATATCATACAATTACACAATGTCTGTGTAGTAAAAAATTAGTGGTATTTGTCAAAACAATTCAAAAGTCACTGTCTAATTTTTGATATTTACTTGTAATTGTTATTCTTATAATAAAAATCTTATTTATTATTAAATATCAACACTTTTTTTATTATCTGTCAATTTATTATCATCATCACCAATGGCGTTACAGCCCATCATGAGCATTGAGCCTCAAGAACTTTCCGCCATTCCAACCAGTCCATCACCTGCACCTTTCAATTAGTTACACTGATTGAATTCAGGTCCCTTTCTACACCTTCCAACCACCTTAATTTGGGTCTTCCCATGTTTCTCCTCCCATCTGGTTGTGTGTTGAGAATCTTCTTCAGCACTCGGTTCTCCTATGTTGGGCTCATTGTACGTACGTTCTAGCTCATGGTTGTATCATTCTTATCTTCCATGTTCTATTTTCACAGATAGGCCCGTAGATTTTTCTCAACACCTTCCTTTCAAAGACCAGA
Source organism: Molanna angustata (assembly GCA_963576475.1). Taxonomy (NCBI): domain Eukaryota; kingdom Metazoa; phylum Arthropoda; class Insecta; order Trichoptera; family Molannidae; genus Molanna; species Molanna angustata. Next base: position 7,432,316 of record OY754979.1, on the reverse strand, counting down.
AGTGTATTTTCGTCCTCAGGACCCAGCACTCACATCCATACACAAGTACTGGTCCCAACAGCGTTTTATACAACAGTAACTTTGTGCATCTTGTCGGCAAACGAGATTTAAAGTGCTTATGGATTCCAAAGTAGCACTTATTTGCTACTGTGAATCTCCTTTTAATCTCAACACTAAAATAATTTTCAAATCAATAAATATTTTTTCTAGATAGTTTCTTTAGATAAACTTCTTTGATTGTTCATGTGGAGATGAGTTTTTTTTCCATTTCTTAGCTGTTATCTCACCTCTGTGGGTGAAATTCAAAACTAAGATTTAATATCGCCAATGAGTTATTTATATTTTACACTGTCCATCCCTTGGAGGAGTAAATATGAGTCCATCCTATAGATGGCATTATTATAAGTCTATCACATATCTATCAGTCTATCATCAGAGCACATTCAAATGTGGTAGATATGTGTTATCTTTTATAGATATCATTTTGTGAACATATTTTTTGTTCATAATCTATTTAATTTTTTGTAAGATATATATTTTTGAATGTTATCTCCTTACTTTTAAAGAGGAGAAATATTACAAATAAAAATTTATTGTACTTTCTGCATTTCTAAATCTTCTGATGGATTAGAAATGATTTTATATTAATATGTTTATACAATTTGTTTTTAATATAAAAACTGTGCTACTATCATAGTTATAATCAACTTTTTTTTCTTCTGGAAATCAAATTGGAAAGTTATCTCAGTATTTGTATGTTTTCACAATTGATATTGAGTATTTTAATGTCTAATAAGGTTATGAATTACACCCACTTTTCCTCTGGACATTTTATCCTTTATTGACAATTATTAAGTTATGATTTTTTTATAAAGATAAAAATTGAAGTGTGTAAATTTACAGGGTGGATTGACATTCTTTAAATCTAATCTCAATCCTTACCCATTGTAATAATTTTTATCAAAAATGCTTGGTTTTTGTTTTCTCGCAAACATTTTAGCATTTTGATTAAATGCCAATCTATTCACTGCTACATTTGAATGTTTTAAGTACTTTATTTGATTTCCCTCTTAATGTATTATTTTTGACTTGTCTTCTGTAGACTTGCCCCCCTGATCCCAATCAGGATTTTTTGGCATATCGGCTTCCTTCAGCCATCTCTCCACTGGTAGATATAGGCCTTCCAGCGACGGGAATTTAGTATGTAATTAAATCGGCATTCAGTGTCTCTACAGCGAGGGAAAGGTCATCAGGTTTGAAGTGAGTATAAAGTTGGAGGTCGTCCGCAAATATATGATATTTGCATGTTATAAATTTCGCTAAGGAATTTATGAAGATGGAGAAAAGTAATGGCAAAAGTATACCTCCTTGCAGAACACCTGCTACAAGGTCGGTCCAGTTAGATGAGTCGTTGTTAATTTGAATATGTTGAGAGTGTCCACGCAAGTAACCTTCAAACCATTTCAGGGAGTGTTGAGAAAAGTTTAGGGACAGCATTCTCGCTAGAAGTACGTCAAAGTCAACCGAGTTAAATGCGCTACTGAAGTCAAGTTGTGTCAGTATAGTAAGGTTTCTTTAATTCATAGCGCGCCTAATATCATCGGTGATTTTAACTAGGTCAATAGTGGCACTGTGACCAGTACGAAAACCTGACTGAAGAGGATCGAGTAGATTGTTATTCGTCAAAAAACTGTTGAGTTGATTGTACGCGATGCGTTAAATAACTTTGGAGAGAATCGGTAAGATAGAAATCGGCCTATAATCTTTTAGGCAAGGCAAGAAGGAGATGAAACTTTGGGAAGAGGTATAATTGTGGCCATTTTCCATATAGTAGGAAATGTGCTACTGGCCAAAGAAAAATTAATCAGGTGAACAATAGTTGGAAGAATGGCATCAAGAATATGTTTTATCATATCGATGCCCAGTTTGTCACAGCCCACGAATTTAGTTAATTTTAGAGATGGTTTGTTTGACTTTGAGATTGTTTGTTGAGAAGAAAGAAAATTCAGGTCTTGATGTACAATAGTTAGAGGCAATTTCTTGCAGTGTTGAAGCTTTTACTGTAGGATCAAGAAGTATTGGAGGTGTAACAAAGTTTTTGTTTAGGTCATTTAAGTCAACGTTAGGTGAGCTCATTTCTTTTATTTTCCCAATTCCTAGGTTTGTGAAATATTGTTGTTTGTCATTAGGTGTTGAGTAATGTAAGCGCGTTTGGAGTTTATACAAAGTTGGTTACATCAATTACAGAGAATTCTATAAGTTTCCCAGAGCTCCTCCGATGGTGATTTTTTGTCTAGTGAGTGCTTTGCCCGTTTTTTGGATTTCATCTGTTAGCCAGGGTGAGGGAGGATGTTTGATGCGTATAGTTTTTATTGGGGCATGGTAATTATATAATGTGGTCATTTTATCGTTGAAAAGAGATACTTTTTCATTGATAGATAGACAGCGGCAGACGCTGACACATAGAATTTGTCACATTAATATTGCATATTCAGATTGTCTATTTCTACCTTGCTGACGAGTGTTCTCGAATCTCTTTTTTAAAATTATATTGTTTTCATTATTTATTTTGTTTGGATGATTCCATAGATTCGGAATTGTTTTCAATGCACAATTTTTGAATAAACGAATTGTTTTAGATTCATTTTTGGAATATATGTATTTACAGATAGAATTTGTCACATTAATATTGCATGTTCAGATTGTCTATTTCTGCCCTGTATAAAAAAATCATTCTTTTTTAAGAATCAATGCATAATATTAAGTGTCTTAACTTCTTTTTGGAATATTATGTAAATTGTTTCCAAAAAAATATTATATTTAATGAAGAATCAAAGAAAGTCTTAGATTTTGTCGTGGATATTTTTACTATTGCATTTGATATGTGTATCATCATCGCTTGTCGATTTTATCAATTTCAGTCTTAATATCAATTTTTATTGTAGAATCAATATATAAATGATTTCCACACAAATGATGTTCAAGGTAATAAATATTCTTGTATACATTTAATTTTTATTATATTATTACATACATATTATTCTATTTACTTAAGTGCTAAGGATGAAAAAAATTCAGTCTAACTATTCTAATGTCCTAGTTCTTCACACAACTGCTTCCCTGAGGTAGAAACGTTGGTTAGAAAGAAATCTGTCAATTCACAGTAAAAATTAATTCATATTTATAATATTTATTGACCCTACACAATGATATTATTGTATCTTTTAGTTTGACTTTTGTGCAAAGGAGTAATTCATTCAAAACAATTTCTCACGCAATTCTTTTTTCTTTAGGGTGGAAACGCTGGATGGTTGAAAGGAATCTGGCAAAAAAAATCACATTATAAATTAAAATAGGATTTTATTTATGAAAATAAAACACACAGTTTCAATTCACAACGAATATGAAATTTAATAACCTAAACACTTTCTTTTTTATAGCATGTCTGAAATTTAATAACCTAAACACTTTCTTTTTTATAGCATGTCTTTATTCGAATGTCGTGTTTGTCTTTGGAGTCACGAGAAGATGCCTATGTGTTATTTTGTAATTGTATAGTGGTATAACGTGATTTATTTTGTCTTTTTGAAAATGCATGGAAATAATTGTTGAAGACTGAACTGAACTATTATTATAAGTAAATATACAATGGTCTACATTTTTAATTACATCATCGAGAGCTATTTCATCCTACAAGAACTTCCTTGTATTGATTTCAGTAACAATATAAGAAAATACTGTACTTCATCGTACCAACATCCCATTCATTTTAGGATTAATACCGAGACAGACGACCACAGTGGTATAGTAGTGAAACATTTGACTTCCGTACAAGCTTCCTGGGTTCTATTTTCTTCCCAAGAGAAAGACTAGAAATATTTCTGACGTAATTATTCCTTCTCTGGGCTGGAAACACTAGTCATTCAATACAAATTGCCTTTTGGCAATAAAATTGTCTCTTGTGCAGGGTGTAAGGAAGTGTTTTTTTATTTTCAAATACTCTGTACAGAAAGTATGAAACAGGCATTCTATTTTGCTTAAATTAAAATATTTGAGTTACTCCACACCAATGTTGTATGGTTCCAAGTGGAACCGTGACTTTGGTGTTTCAACCGAATGTTGCTAGTCAACTTCAGAAAGATAGTGGAGGTTGCTTCTGAAGTCTTCGACTGAGTCGAGAAGAATCAATGGCCGATGAAAGTTTTGGTATCACCTCACGTGTGTCGTTATTCAACCGTAGTGTGAGCATTCCATTCCCGGTGTTTGCATATTTTATTTAATGTTGACATTTAATATAAATAAACTACGATCACATAATCCCCAACCAACTAGGACTATGCCTGTTTCGAGGCTGGCAATTTCACACAATTAGTGTGACATTATTCACAAATATACATATTGCAAGTAAAACGGTGGGGTATCTCGCACCTATTCCGCAACAATAATATTGTAACTGCACAAATGCAAGGCACCCAACCATTGTAGTACCTATCTAAGTTAATAGTACAATTTTGATGTATAACATAGACATTGTACAAAACAACAATGTGACCACACAGTTAGTAAATATTTAAAATATTTTATCAGTAAAAACTCAAAAATAAATAATTTCATTTCTGTAAGAATGAAGTTTTTAATTATCTTTTTAAATAGCTTGTATGAATAAATGTTTTATTTATTTTACATTACATTTATTGTATAAAAGTTGAGCCAAAAGTGCTTTCTTCAATTTAAATGATTGATTATACAGTAATTGATTACATACATACTTGGAAAATTCATAAGAAAATACTAGATAATTTATAATGTTATTCTATTAAATATATAATCATGGTATAAAATATATTCACTTTGTATATTATCATTAACAAATACTCATTAACTTTGTAATTGTTTTTATATAATTAATGTAACCTTTTAAACATAATTTTTATTTCGTGACCATCATTGCTATTTTTTTACTTTTGAGGTATAATTAAAATTGACTCAGTTTTGCAGAGGCTAAATTTTTCTAGCTAGGTATTTCAGTTTTCAGTCATAGATGAACTCAATATGAATTATTTTATTTTTTACATGTACATTATATAAATGTTGAAGTACATCCTCAATGAATAATTAAGATTGAAGTAATTGATGAATTATGAAAGCATATAAGTGATTAACACATGTGTTATTTATAAAAATAAATTTGGTTCAATTGAACCCGGTTCAAAGTCTTATTCTGAAATTCAAATATTCTCATATAAAAATAAATAATTCTTTTATAAGAATATTTGAATTTCAGAATAAGACTTTGAACCGGGTTCAATTGAACCAAATTTATTTTTATAAATAACACTGTATATGTTTTTATATTTATTGTTAAGAAATAAAACGTATTTCAATTGTTGATTTGTCAAATCAATAATTGTAATTTTAAAATTAAATCACCGATAGTATTGGGTACATAAAAGTATCTATTATTATGTTTGAATTGTAAAATTTGACATGTTAATTGAAATTGTTGAACATTTGATATTTTATTGTGTTGTTTACTACGAAATATTATATTACTTAATACATATTTTTTTTAAATGTTTGTTTTTCTTCAACAAACCTTAATTTTTATTTGTTTTGTATATTACCTAAAATTAATAATATACAATGCTCGTTTGCGAGAACAACGACATAAGTCAAAAATCCGATTTTTGAGTTGTGTTTATCAATATTTATGTCACCTCCAATTCTCAGTACAATATCTCTATAAGTCCGAGAGAAACAGCAAATGTGTCGTTGTTCTCGCAAACGAGCTACATATACTTTAGCAATAGGTATATGGAAACAAGACATGGTAGGATTTGAACATGGGTTCAGTAAATTTCTCGTCATGTACTAATGACTTATTAACCAAATTATTTTTATTTTAAAATTAATTTTTAATTTTTAATTTCTATTTTTTTTTTAATACTTTTAAATATCTTTCACAAGGTCGGTAGGAAGAACAGAGTAATTTGCAGACTGCATAGTGGTAAGGTGTTTTGACTTCTTTGATGGCATCCTGGGTTTTTGTTGGGTTTGTCAGAAAGCTGTTTAAAATTATTTCTCCCACAATAATTGCTTCTCTGGCCCAGCTGGATTCACTGATTGTAAGAAGAACATACAATAAACTCACCACTTGTGCAGGATGCAAGGAAGTTTTCATAAATATATAAATTGTTCAAATATAATATTCATAGTATTGTCTACATTCGTGAAATACATGCTCATAATTATTCATTTTTATAATATTGTCAAAAGTTTTATTTTTAAAGAATGAATATGTTCTTGTAGCAAGTACATTATACATTCTCATACATTTCCTAAATTAAGCATAAATGCTTGTGCTATAGGTGAACCTTTTTGAATTGATTATTTTATTTTGTTTTGCTTATTGAGCATCTAATAGATACTATGTCAAATATCTATTAAGCACACACCTAATAGCAAGTTGCCACCTTTTGAGGACATGTTTATCGTCTCGTAGATCCAGACTGAAACAACGATAATTAAAAACTGTGTCTCTGCCGGGAATCGAACCCGGAATCTTTGACTCAGCAGTCAGAAACCAATCTACTGGGTTACGATCAATAAATTTGAAATAAATATTATTCAAACATATTGTGATTTTTTTTTTATATTTTTTTTATTTTAATCTCAACTTTAAAAAAATTGTATGAGGAAACAAAACCATTTAAGTGTTTAGTCTGGCATCACATATAGTGACAATATATACCTACCTACAAATATATATATCTAGTAATATATAACATTATGTGAATATGGACAATTCACAATATAGGATGCACAACAGGATCGAAATAAGTTTATTTGTTGCCCTATTTTTAATATGTTTAAAAACAATATTTTTTTTAGAAAAGGAACGAATAACAGGTGAAATTAAAATTTAAATGCTACGAATTTTAATTTATCTTTTTATACAATTAACGTTTCGCCTTAAATCCTATTGGACTGATTACTTAAAGGTCATCATATAATAAGAGGAATTTAAATTCGTAAGTAGAATTAGTTTGACCAGTAAATAATTCTATCATTACGTTACCAATAAAGAATTCTATCATTACGCTGTCTCTATGGATAAAATAATATCTTTATATTTATAGGTTAATATAACCCTTTAAGGAGGTTTTTCTACAATATTGTGTATGGCAGTGTTAGAAATAAAATAAGAAAACTCGGAAAAATATGGAAAAACATTTTTATTATCAAAATAATTTATAAACCTTCAATTATTACATAACCTAAAGTGTTTTTTTAGACAAACATACCTAAATATATTTTTTGGAAGAAGAAGAAGAAGAGGTTTAAAACAATGTTGTAATTTCGTTATATTATTTAAATTAAAATTGGCCACAAAGTTTTGAAAATATTAAAAAAAGAAAAAGAACTTTTTTATTTCAAAATACGATTATTCCGTACACAATCTGGATATCTTTGCTAGGAAATTATAAAAAAAGTTTTTTTTTTATTTTTTGACAAGATTTATATACCGATAGAGAGTTCAAATGTATTATATTAAGGAGAACCGGAAATCAGGCGCCTAGGGCTTACGACCTTCTTAATGAATTCGTCTATGGAGATAAAAAGATTGTCAAAAAATATTATGTATCTACTCCCACCAGGAAAAAATCCAACGTTTGCCAGATTAAAAATATTCCATTTAGCATTTTTTCTATTTAAAAAATCAGAAATTGATGTCCCAGTTATTTCGTGCGCTCCTCACGCATCACCCAATCTGTACAGCGTTGCCGCCGCCCCTGTCCGTTGGGAGGGGCGGTACGTGATGGGGGCAGAATCATCTGGCAAGGAGCCACCAGCCGCCACAAGCTATTGATCTAGCCTTTATACTTCCTTTAGGATGCTTTTGCAGCTCTCTCTACCTACTCTATTCAGGCAGGGATACGTAACCGTCGGTTCCAAAAAATATTTAATTTTCGTTAAATTTTTAGAGCTGTCGTCGACCTTCGTGGTTCAGTTGGTAAGATACCTGACACCTGAGCCAAAGGTCCCGGGTTCGATTCCCGGTGGAGAAACAGTTTATAATTGTGTTTTCAGTCTGGGTCTGTGAAACGATAAATATCACAAGTCTTCAGAATGGGGCAACTTGTGATTGGGTGCGTGTTAAATTATTTTTTGACATAGTACCTACCTGTTAGTTGCCGGAGAAGCAATAAAAAATGAGGAATATGTAAAAATAACAAACACTTCTTCCGATGCCGGGCTAGGAACCCCTGGCGAATTCTTTAATTTCATGTGCTGCTCGAATATACATTTGTTTCGCAGTAGACACTTAAAACATGTAAAGATCCGCAAATCTATCTGTGTGACATGCTGCGTGGATCAAAATATAAGGTCTTCCAATTGTTGCTGATGGGCAAGATCGAGGAACGGCGTGGACCTGGCAGAAATCAGACGTCTTGGCTGCGTAACATCCGAGAATGGACTGGAGTGAGGAGTGTGGATGAGTTGTTCCGGATGGCGCAGAACCGGGATGCTTTTGCTCAAGTGATTACCAACGTCGGGGAAACCTGATATGACACTTTTATAAGAAAAAGATTATGTAGTATAAATCATGTATTTGAAAAAAATATTGATCTTTTGGATAAGTATCCTGTATTAAAAATTCAAATATTTTCGTACAAATATTTTGTATTCAGGAAAAAAAAACCCTTTTGAAAGCTTGTCCAATTTTATCGCGAACTCCAATCACCATGTAACCTTTAAGTCTGCCCCCCTTAAACAACGTATTTAACTCAAGAAAAGACAACTCAATGTATGGAAGTGACAGTTGCCTGTCACGTAACAACTGTCACTTCTTGCTGTCTAAACTTGCTGTCTAAAAATAAATAAAAATAAAATAAACTTTGGTTATCACGTTGAAAATTTGTAGCAATCAAACCTTAGATTGATTGATTTAAAACGTTTTTCGTCTATGATGGTTCATTTTCCTTCACAACCTCGTCATTCAGCGATTAGACAATTTCCGTGTATTACTGGACGATGGTCTCCAACATCTTTTTGTCAAGGGCACACGTTCCCTAAAATAAGCATAGATGCTTGTGCTAAAGACTTTTTAATCGGCTTATAATTTTGTCGGGTTGGTTTTCCTCGCAAGTTTGTTGTCAGATCGGCCGACAATTAATCGTTCAAATAAAAGCTCGACCAAAATATCGGCCGATTAAAAAGTCTGCAATCTGCGAGTGCCCTAAAAATATACAATAACAAATACGGAATAACAAATTTCAAAAATTCGTAAATATTACTTTTTTCCCCATATGTATTGGGAAAAATGAATCTAAGTGTTCCTACGTGATTTACCAAACAGTGATCTCTTCAGTATTCCGGCAGTACGAAATAATTACACAAAAAATTGTTTATCATAAGAGCTTGCTCCAAATTTAATAATGTGGAAATGTTGACATTTTTTAAAATCTTCAAGGATATTTAAGTGATGTCTACAAAGCAATTTATCTATGTAATAAAATCATTTATTATTGATGTATATGTGTGTGTGTGTATATTTGTATGCGTTAATATTATGATAAATCGTTTTAGCGTATCGGAGTTCTCATCTTAGTGCCATGATCTTTCCTAGATCCTTCTGATTCAAATACACTATCATTCATTTTCTGGTCTTTATGTGAGTAATTAATTGTCTTATTCAATATATTTTGTAATTGTTGACTGTTTGTCATCGTCAATAAATTAATGATTTAAAACCAAAATGTTTTCATAAAAGAACAGTGTTTTTATCTTGCAAGAATTAGCCAAAATCAGCTTTGTAAAATAATGGGTTTTGACTTATGAACGACGTGATCAAAATAAAATAAAAAAGGTTTGTTATTTGTGAAAAGGCCGGCTGGGGCAATTTTTCACAGTGGTGTTTATGTAACAAGTTTGACAGATTGGTGTTAAACTAAAGGATTTGTCAACTAGGAAACGGAAGGAACATAAGATCTGGAACATTAGGAACGAAACACTTCCCCTATATTTTCCCCAACGAATCTTGAATACCAATTTGAAACAAAACACTACAATTTATTCACTAATATTTTACGTAATATAGACACCTATACATACATACAAAATACTTACAATTTCTTTATATATTTTTGAAGGGGCCATTGACACGAAAAAATAAAAATATGTAGTACGAATTAAAAAAAAATGGTATAGAATTACAGTATGTAGTGAATAGCAACATTTATGTAAGATGAATTAAACAAAATGTAGAAGTTTAAAAAAAAAAACTGAAAGTATAACAGCGTGTAAGATTGATGTAGATAATGAATGATTTGTGCAAGTTATAAAGTTAATTATAAATATCGGCATATAACTTGAGAAATTTAGGAGAGGGGAATGTTTTGCACAGATATCAACCAAGAAAATAACCCAGCCTACGTGATTTCTCAAGTTATTTGTCGACATTTAACTATTAAATATTTGAAAATGAGAAGTAAGTAAGGAATGTTAAAATAAATTGATTTTTGCTGTTGACAAATTAGTTTTATGCATAAAATGTTTTTCACAATTAACTATAAAATGAATAATTTAATAACAGTAAAAATGATTAATCAAAATTGTCATTTGAAAAAATCGATCACTAAAATTAAAACATATATATTAAAATTATTATAAGTTCACACTTTTCGAGTCATTAAATATCCTAGAATGATGATTTATTCATTAAAAGACACTTCGATTCTTCAAGGCACATGTTTCATCATGCTTTTTCATCGTCACGCCTTTAGTGACACGAAATCTAGATGATGACGATGAAACAATTCTTCTGAAACAGAAAAGAAAACATATAATTAAATTAGCACATATTTTTCGCAGTAAAGAATTTGATTTCCAAAATAAAATGGAAACTCAAAATATATAGTCAAATAATAATAGTCGAAAAATTAATTTATTATTTTATTTAGTAACTTCTTGCACATATAATTTGTACACTTGTACATATTGGCAAACGGCAACTTCTTCCAATCAACCTGAGTCAATGTTCATATACGATCTATGGCATCAATGTATGTAGGTACATAAATAAATAAAAAAAGATTGAATATAAGAACAATTCATGCAATTATATGTAACGATGAGTATAGGAAGAAGTAATCGGGTATTGTCAGATAGATATTTTTGATTTAGCCATTTTTTGAATATGTTGAACATGTTTAATAATAATAAGCATACACCAATACAAGGACATTTTCGAAAGCAAAACCTAACAAAAGTCAAATAGATCGATCGACCCGAGATTAAAAATAATACCAAATTGATTCAATTTTAGATTCCCAAATGTGGCAACTCGTGGTCAAAAAATAAGAGAGAAGTAGTTGTTTGCGAAGATGACTCAGAACCGGAAGACGTAGAGTTCGGGTACCAGAATTGCCGACCCCAGGTGAACTGATTAGAAGAAGTAAGATATTTTAATAAATAACCCCCTAAATTTTTGACAATTTATTTAAAAATTTGAAATTGTTAAATTGGAAGTTACGCTGTTTAAATTTATTTACCTATTTTTTTCGAATATAGTATAATCCTAATAAATATGAAAAAAAAAACAGATTTGAAATGATTGATGATTAAATTATTAACTAGCAAAATCCGGGCTAATTTAGCTTCAAATAGAATCAGATCCATTTCGAAAATAAGATTGCGAAATCACCGACGCCATCTTGATTTTTTTAAAAGAAATTTAAAAAATTCAAAATTACCTAAATACAAAATCATAATTTTCAAAGATAAATAAATTCACTCTTTGGGTAGATACTAACAAGTTTACATAGTCAAATAAAAAAAATAAAAGGCTCTTTATTTATTCCTGTAAAAACGCTAATTTTGTATACCCATCTCATTAAAATTAATGATGTTATCTTAAATTTACTCCTGAGATCTGTTTGTTTTGTAGACCCAACAATTTATTTAAAGCGCCCTTGGAATAATTTTCCATTTTATTCAGAAAGACAACAACGTCATAACTAGTTAAAGACGATTCTCAAGAAACCCGGATTGCAAAATAGAATCAGTGCTAGAAAGACAGCATGAATAAGAAAATATAATCCGGACGAAATATCTGTCCGGAAATTCAGAAACCCATTGATGTAGTCTGGACTTTAGGGTGGCGCAAAAAAATAATTATCAAGGTAATGGGTTTAATGACTATGAACACTCGACTATTTTTGAGGGTCACCCGATATGATTCAGTCTTAATATTCAACTTCTAATGTCTGCTTTAAAATAAAAAAGAATTGCAATAAAAAATTAATTATTTTTATTGTCTGTCTACTGTCCCCTCCCCCTCATCTTACTCCCACCCCCCGACGTACCTCATCCTCGTTCAGTAAAAAAAGAAAAAATCAAACTGCGCGTATAATAGCGAAACTTTTTAATGTATTCCTCACAGTTGAAGACACATCGCAGTCGCGATATAACTTTTTTCGGTGGGGGTGACTCGAGAGTTACGATATTCAAAAAAAAAACCTTTTTATTAATATACAATTAAAGATGGAGGAGTTAATGTTGTGTAAATAATTCATTTTAAATAAAATATGACCTTCTGCAAGTCTTTCTCTCTAACGTACGTAGCACTAAATTTCATGCTAAGAATTAAAAAAAATGTAGATTTGCATAGCGAAGGATTTCATATAAAAATATGTATAAAACTGGTGATTTATATCTATATAAACAAAAGTAGCACATTCAATTCTCTATTTCATATATCAAACTAGAAAAATAAATATTTTTTTATTTAAATAATTACGTTCAAAATTGACTACAGTAAGCTATTGTGGTCAGTCGTTTGACTTTTATTCTGACATCATAGGTTCGATTCCTAACAGAGGAGATATTTTTTACTACAACTCCACCCGTTTCGACTGTCATTATGTACCTTCATTGAGACAGTTAGGGCCCTTTTTTTTGGTAAAAAGGCACATCGCTTCCATAAAATGGCATTGAAGGATTATAAACTTTGCGTAATAAAATATTTATTTCAAAAATAATTTAACAAAACTCTTTTCGTGAAAATGCTGAAAAATTTCCTTACAAAATATAAATACTTTGCGGAGTGACTCGGTAGAGAGGAGTATAACGTTGGCCACACAACCTTCTTGTTTTACTTTGTATAACTAATCGGGCTACAAACAGGAAAGTATTACATGTGTTAAATATTAATTGCCACATTTTACGATATTAATGGTCACACAATAGATATTGATACGATACGATATTGATCGTCAACTTTTCAATACGAATAAGATTGTGTGGTTAAAGTTAAATAAGGTTGTGTGGTTGAAGTTGAATAAGATTGTGTGATTAAAATTGAATTAGATTGTGTAGATAAATTTTAATAAGATTATGTGGTTAAATTTGAATATGATTGTGTTGTAAACATTGAATAAGACTGTGTGGTTAAAGTTTAATAAGATTGTTTGGTTAAAGTCAAATAAGATTGTGTTGTAAACATTGAATAAGATTGTGTGGTTTAAGTTGAATAAGATTGTGTGGTAAAAGTTGAATAAGATTATGTAGTTAAAATTGAATAAGATTGTGTTGTAAACATTGAATACGATTGTGTGGTTAAAGTTGAATATGATTGTGTTGTAAACATTGAATACGATTGTGTGGTTAAAGTTGAATAAGATAGTGAGATTAAAGTTGAATAAGATTGTATGGTTAACGTTGAATTATGTAGATTGTGTGGTTCAAGTTGTATAAGATTGTGATGATTAACTGGAATAAAATTGTGTGGATGAACTGGAATAAGATTATAACTGTATACAATCGATTGTTATTATGGAATGGTGTGTTTTATTTCACCGCCATCCAATCGATAATCGAATAATATAAGAAGGTATATTATATTTTAGTTGGATTTGCCAGTTGCCAGTGAATTGGCGTAATTACTGTGTTGTCAGTGAGATTTGAGTGAAATATTCAAACAATATATTCATCCTGAAACTTGAACCTTTCCACAAAAATAATGGAGAAAAGTCTTTCCAAAGTCAATATTAATCGTCTTTCACAACTTGTCAAATATCTCTTCACGGAACAGTGGCGCGACCGGAATTAGCTTCAATCAACGGAGACCGAGAGTTTTTTGAGAGAATTTTTTGATAGAAGAAAACATGTAAAAAAAGCTTCATAGATTTTATACTTTGATCTTAAGAGTAAATAGAAAGTAAGTATCTAGGTTGCATTATTTCTTTAAGATTAACTTGTGCTAAGCGACCACTCAATTATTGTATTTAACGACCACTCAATTTCAAGATTCAATTATTGTGTTTAAAGACAACTCAATTTTGACAAACTGGAAATGTCACGAAAAAGAATACATATTAGTATACATTTTCGGTTTATTAAAATGTGCAGTTTCAAAGAGAAATAAACCATCTACATTCATTTGAACATGATATTATAATGTGTATTTAAATACGATAAAATTAATAAAAAAAAATAAGAGCATTTTTAACATATCAAAAATTCTAGAAAAACTAACAGCCTAACTCTAAATGAACATTCTACACTCAAATTGAGATGGATGGTGGCATTGAATCCTACCACAACTGCAGGGTTACTCATAAAGTTATTTGGAATAAGATTAAGATCAGCTTCTGATCTTTGAGGTTAAAAATAGTAAAAAAATAACATTAATTTATACAAAAATTAATGACAATTTCATACTCAATTTTGATCTTAACAAATTTTTATGACTATGTAGGTTAAAGTAGAGTAAGATTAATATTAGATTATGATCGAGTATTAATTTATATATTTTTTCAGGATAAAGGCAAGATAAGAACGCATTAAGAACGTGTCCTGAGTAGCCCCCTGATTCATTCACCTATAGCACAAGCATATGCTTAATTTAGGGAATGGATGACGATGTGCATGCACTTTTTAAGAGGACAATTTCATTCTTTTTTGAAAAAAAATATACTAAGAATTTAGAACGAACAAAAAAATTGAAAGCATGAGAATAATTAATAAGGGAAAAATAAAATTAATTAATTAACAATGATATGTATGAATAAGATTTTCTTAAATGTTGAGTTTTAGAAAATATAGCATCTCGAATTATTCGAAAGTATAAAATCGGCTCCTTTTTTTGGGGGTCCCATGACAATCCATCAATGTCGTTGTAACTCCTCTGGTTTTTTCAAAGATTGGTTTGCTCGAAGCAAAGTTGTAGATAGCTTCAATAGCGAGAGTTTTTTTTTATTTGTGGAAATAATTATTTATTGATATCGAACCTTATACCCATTCCACGATATAACAATCTATCTTATTTTTCACAACCATGAGCCCGCGAGTTTTATATCATTTTTAACACAGACATATAATATAGCTGGTATGGATATCTACGAGGAATTATGTTTATCGTCGAAGTGAAAAAATAGGACAATTAAATATAATTTAGGTTACTGATATTTAAACCAAACTTTTGTTATTAGTAACTAATATTAGTTGTATGTAACACATGGGCTCCAACTGTCGATGGTGATAGTATGTATAGTTGAAGAATAATTATTGAATATTTTGTTTTCTATACAAAACGTGTATGTGCCTATGACAAGGATAGTGCGGAGGTCAGCTCTTTTTTCCTACCTCGAATATGTAAACAGCTTGATTGATGGTATGTATGGAGATTGTATCAAGCTATTGAGAGTCCCTGCCCCTTTGTGTATAGTGCCATACAAATTGTATGAAACAATGTCGTCACTAAATTCAATGTATGTATACAAAAACGCACGTATTTTTTATATAAAATTAAATTATAGGTTTCGTTGGGTGTTTTGGCATTTTTCAATATTTAAAAAAAATGTAAATAATATCGTTGCTATCTAAATTTTCTATTAAAAAGGATGATTCGAAAAGTTCACCGACTTTTAAATGAGTGTATTTTTTACGCCTAATTTTTTGTATTTTTTTTTGCTATTTCACTCCCAACAATATGTAAATTAATATTATGAATCTAATGATCCGAGCAATATCTTCAATACACGGCAGGCTTAT
This sequence comes from Molanna angustata, assembly GCA_963576475.1. Classification (NCBI taxonomy): domain Eukaryota; kingdom Metazoa; phylum Arthropoda; class Insecta; order Trichoptera; family Molannidae; genus Molanna; species Molanna angustata. The sequence goes on along the minus strand of OY754979.1, from coordinate 7,416,260 downwards.
TCAAAGTCGATGAACTAATAATGAGACCCCGTTTTTCGTTTCAAATTCCAGACATTCTGTACACGGAAAAGTTTTGACCTGAAAATGACACCGTATAAATAAAATGAAATGTTCCATCAAATGACGAGATAATTTAAATCGGTTTTCGAAGATCATCAAATGAGAAGTTTGAATTCTAAACCGGTAATGCCGGGTACGATACATTAACCGGGAATTACGTAGTTAGGAGATTTGAGACGATTTTATGTAGTTTGGATATTTGTGACGATTTTATGCAGTTTGGATATTTGAGACGATTTTATGCAGTTTGGATATTTGAGACGATTTTATGCAGTTTGGATATTTGAGACGATTTTATGCAGTTTGGATATTTGAGACGATTTTATGTAGTTTGGATATTTGAGACGATTTTTGGCAGTTTGGATATTTGAGACGATTTTAGGTAGTTTGGATATTTGAGACGATTTTATGTAGTTGGGATATTTGAGATTTTTTTACAATAATTTAAACGAGAGTCAAATAAAATATAATTCAAGGAGAAATCAAAAGAATAAGATGTAATTCAACATACACAAAATTGCGTAAACACAAATCGTATCGAAGTTATATTTTTTTTTGACATTTGGTACTGTCTAGAGATCTTTATAATATTTAGAGTTAAAATTTCGTTATTACCGCACCTCAGCGACCATCGTCGGTGTGGATAGTAAAATATTACATAATATAACTGTTTTACATAATATGCAATTTCGGAGTGATTTCGCGAAAATTCATTTTAAGTTGCTTTACATTCTTGCATTTATAAAATAAAATATAGGGAGTTTCAAATTATTTAACACACTTTTCATGTAGTTAATGGAACATAATATATTTTTTTATTTTGAAAATTGGGCAACGTACCTACAAATAAAAATTAAAATGAATAGATGTAAGTTTTGTAGCTTGATTAGGCCAAATTTGATATCATGTTACATACTTAGCTCCTGGTAACAAAACAATTAATTATTCATGTCTAATATGGCTTCTTATACATATTTTTGTAACTGTTGGTAAGTTCACAGAATATATTGCATAACATTGTGCACATCATCCTTAGTTAAGTTTACATGAATCCTACGAATTTACACTTGAAATATTACATATTTAATGCTTGGTACAAAAATTATTAACAAAACAAAATTGACAGATGAAATAACAAGTTGAAAAATAAATGCAGTTATTATAAAGAAAAAAAAAATTGTTAATTGAATAAGTAAAATAAATTGAAAAATCAAGAGGCACACTCCCTCAAAACTTACGTAATGAACTTACATCATGTTTGAATGATATGAAAAAGAATCCGAGTTACCGTCAAGTTAGTAGGTATTCATTTATTGAGCTAGTAAGATGTCTTGGACATGTAGGATGTCCTGGACATATAGAATATGTCCAAGGACTTGATCCTCTCCAAATTATTGTATTTGGTAAAGCAAGTTAAGTTGAGTGGCGAATTTGTTTTATTTTTTCTTTAATATTATGCTAAAAATATTTTGATTCTGTGGTCACCCTGGCATATCCATGTGTACCTTGCATTAATTGTACCAGTAGGGTGTGCCTAGGTATTTCTTGAGATGGTATAAAATAAAATAAATAAATTTGAGTTGCATTAGTATTTTTTACTTAAAAAGATGCGAATGTCCGTGTATGTACATTGTACATAAAAGGGATACTTGAATGAATTAACTGAAATTCCTTGTGAAAGTGCAGGCAAAACACGATTGCCAACTTAAAGAAAAACATTGAAGACCCAAAATATAATTAGCTCCAGAAAAAATATAAAAATCAGCGTATTGTAATAAGTATTACATCTTATAGTTGGTCGTAAAAAACACCCATTTTCAATGTTAGGTCGTTTTGACCATTATAAAGTGATATATTATAGATAATTGAAGAGTTTGAGTAATGGTTATTATATTTATAGCTAGATATGAGTGAATCAATCTTAACTATTTCGTCATTTATTTTAACATGTTGGGTGTCAGACATGATGCGAATGATGTTTTTTTATGTACAAAAAAATGTAATAAAAATGAAATATTTTCAAAGTTTGACACAATTTGATCAATCTTCGGCAATATTAAGGGACCATCTTGACGGATATGTTTCACAACGCCAACAATATTCTATAAAATTTATATTTTTTGTTTTTTTATTCTATAAAAAAATAAAAATAATATAGTCCTCGTGATTTTTAAACACGGTTATTACACGATTGTATGCATATTAAATGTACATAAATACCATCACGCAACCTTCATTTATCGCGTCATCAACATTCATGCAACGCTTAATCAACATTCATGCATCGCCTTATCAACGTTCATGCATCGCCCCATCAACATTCTTGCATAGCCTCATCAACATCCATGCATCGTCTCATACCCATTCGTCTGTTGTTCAAGTTCTTACATTTCCATCTATCTGCATATTGGTCTTACCATCCTTTTCTTGGACGACCCTTACCTCTTGTTCAAATCCTGTCAATGTTGTATGTAAAAACGTCAATAACAAACCAAAATAACACGAGAAATATATGCAAAGAAATGGGTAGAGGTCAGAGTTTGATTCCCGGTAGGGGCATAGTTTTAATTGCGTTTTCAGTCTGTCAGATTAAAGTCTCCAGAGTATGGCAACTTGTTATTGGGTGCGTGTTAAATTAATATTTAATTTCGTTTTATATTTCGAGAAATAATACAAAATTAAAATAAAATGAATAAATAAGGAGCATATAAATTTGTCAAATATGTTGTTAAAATGGAGCCTATAAAGACTGAAACAAAAATTTTAAATTCTGAGTATAAAAGTTTTCTAGGTCTTTAATTCTGTAATCTATAATATATTCTGAAATTTTAGGCTCTGTCAATTGAGCGGATCAAAGGGAGGACGGACACACACACAGACACACAAAATTTTCTACTGCGAATTCTTAGTAAGTTCATATGTATAGAAATATATGCTGCGAAGCCTTAAAGTTGGTGTTTTTTGACTTCAATGTTGAAAAAACCATGAAAAATATAGACCCTGTATACAAATCTGTCGTATCTAAGCCTGATACTTTGTCGAGATGTTAAGAGAAACAAATTCTCTTGAACAAATCGACAGTTCGGAAAAAACTAATAATTGTAATATTTGTACTTAACCAAGTTGATTTTATAACTTTCAAAATAAATGTTAAAAAATCTTCCCGTCCTAGAGAAAAAAATATAATGCATAAAATCGATATACTTTTTTCATGACAGGTCTGCCTCCCTAAACAACGTGTCATTTATCTCAAGAAAAGAAACAAGAAAAGATAACTCAATGTATGGAAGTGACAGCTGCCAGTCACGTGACAACTGTCATTCCATAAATTGAGATACCTTTTCTTTTTTCTTTTCTTGAGCTAAATGACACGTTGTCTAGGGGGAAAGGTTTGTTATTAAAATGCAAAAATCAACAAATTTTGGGTTTCCGATCATTTGAATCAGGTATATTAACATATCAGGTATATTATTACTCATAACGACCTATCACTTCTTCACAAAATAGTTAATAATTTTTTTGATGCTCCCCAAATAATAAGTAATATACTGTTTCATGTGCCAGGTAGAACAAGCAGACACTCAAATCTATTTCATATTCCACACTGTAGCACTAATCACAGAATGAATTCATGCCTTCCACGCATTTGTAAGCAGTATAACACAAGCTTTTACGACATTGATGTACTCAACAGCACATATCCGCAATATCGCAGGAGTATATTAGCAAAAACGCAGTGATACGAGACATGGAATACCAATCCTCTTTATTCCCTCCCCACTCCCCGCAATTCCTAAATATCCCCATTATCTATATCCCTAATTTTGAATTACTTATCTTGTTTATATTCTTTGTTATTATTATTATTATTTTTTTTTTTTTGTTTTAAGCTGTATACTTTAATTTTAATTAAGTTTTTAACTCACTCCACTGTATATATTTTTTAAGCTAACTTGTCCTTTTTTATATTACGCATGTTGTTTAATTAAGTTTTTAACTCACTCCACTATATATGTTTTTTAAGCTAACTTGTCCTTTTTTTATATTACGCATGTTGTTTAATTAAGTTTTAAACTCACTCCACTGTATATGTTTTTTTAGGCTAACCTGTCCTTTTTTTATATTACGCATGTTGTGGGAACTATTTTGGCAAATTACTGATATTTGTTATTGTTTTTGTTTATGGATTATAAATTGCTGTATGTTTCCCCTTAAATTAAATAAATAAATAAATAAATATTATACTCTTTTCGTGAGCACGAGATAGTTACCCTTACTGACACGAAACTTCATAGTGCATTTGGCGGTTTTGACATATCACGATTTCAGTCACATAGTCGATTTACATTTGGCTTTATAAAATACCCTCCATTTGTACTTTAATTATTTTTTTAAATATCGCCGGTTTTATCCTCCTCTTATTTTATTTTTAATTCTGGTGTAAGAATACCTATGCTATGGTTCAGTATATGTAATATAACTACGACGTTATATACATATTATAGGATGAGATACAATAGAAGAAATATCCATGAATACTTGTATATGTACATATATGTATTATGATGTATGATATAAGGGTGGGACCATTATTATGCAAAATATGAGGCTATAAATATGTCTGGGAAATATTACATCTTTAACCGCATCGTGGCTCATATTATATTCCATACCCTTTCACATATTAACAATACACGCATACTTATGTATGTATTTACATACAAATATCCCAGACAAATATGTTTGCTACATAAATGTTTAAAAAATGATTGATATTAAGTGTGCCGGCTAAGAATAGTGCTTCCACACTTTTCAATTATCATCGTCTTCGGGTGTAAGAGCCGGGTAGTCAAAAATAAAAAAAAAACATCTCAAATAGTTCAGCAATGTTGCTTTATTTGGTGAGACTAGACTTGTGTTTTGAGATACATGCTCCGTGATTCATTTTTGCCTAGCGAGGTTATGAATTACGTCGTACTAGTTTAAAAGAAATATTATTTTGATTTATTTCTGTATATGGAAATAGATTATCTTACCGACGCACAACAAAATTCGGCGCTCATTCGCATGCAACGTCGTAACGAGTATTCCTCGAGAAGTGACTTTTTATTCTAAAAAATAAATAATAAGAAAAAAAAACATATGTAAGAGTTTTTTTCATTTTAATATTTTCTTATAACTTGATTACTCTTCAATGAAATTTTATGAAAGTGATGTGCCTTTTTACCAATTTGAAAATAAAAATTTAAAAATTTAATTTTCCTGAGCTTGGGGTCACTTTGAAATATTTGACAGTCGAAAAAATTGAGAAACACTATTCAGATATCTTTCAAAACCTAATAGGGTCCAAGCGAGTATTAGATATACATATTTACAAAATTTGAAAATATTCATATGAGTACTTTAGTCTCTAATCGATAAAGTGAATTGAACACGTCGTACATAGCACATAGCACACACACAGATATACATTGTGATGAAACTTTCAGAATACAATCACGATACTAGTTGATAATCTGCATTAAAAAAATTGCTTTAAAAATTGCGAAATCATAACTCGCCACTATATCCCCTTGGGTAACTGAGGAGTAAAAGTACGTTGATTAATAAAATAATTCAAAAAAATCAAAAAGATGAAGAAAAAACAAATGTAGTTGTAGATCAACTGCAAAGTGACGGCAATCGATATAGGAAAGACCCATATTTCATATGAGAACCGACAAGCTATCCCTGAAAATATCTGCATAATAAATATCTGTAAAAAACATCTGTATTCAATAAGTTAAAGTGCAGAAATATTATGGACGGAACACATGACATTATATTCATTATTTTGTAATTTGAAAATGAGATACAATGGATATTAATAATTTTAGATTGATAAATGACAGCTAGATTTCTAAGGAAGCCGTTTAGGTGACGGAGATTGGCTTCCCAGAATAAGAAAGCTCCTGGCGCTTTATAAAATTCTTTATTGGTGGTGAGACCAAAATTAACACAAGAAACTACCTCAAAATGATTAAGTAGTACCTACCTATCAACGCATTAGATAACTTTGGTGAATGCATCCACAACATTTAAAAACAAAAATACGAAGAAATTATATAATTCAGCATTTAATGAGAGTGTGTGCTCCCGAAACGAATGCAGTGTTGTGTTCGTAGTAAAAAAATAAAATTTGTTTTGTTTACACTAGAATCACCTAAATACAACAGCGATATAAATGGGAAGCTACAGCTCATTTACAGTTTAATGATACAATATTATTTTTACAGTGTTAGAGCCAAAAAAAAGCATTCCATCAACATAATATAAAAACAAATTACAGTTTACAAGCCAAAAATATTCATACACACATCTTCATACAAACGATCACACACTCACACACATACACACCATCACACACACATACATACGTACACACATATACAACAACTAGGGAAGGGAAGGGAAGAGAAAGGAGAGAAGAGAAACTAAGGACAGGGCAGAGGGATATTGGCTGCATATAAGTGTAATTGTGGAATTTTTCCTGATATTCGAAAAACAATTCGATAAACCAATTATTCATTCATTCATACCATCACGACATATCTAAAATGTGGGATGATCAGCGACAGGGGTGTGCGGGCTGACAGTATTACATAAAAGGATGCACGACACATGCGTGTATCGCCTGTTTCATCTCACATACATAGGCAACAACATTCAAAATGGAACAAATCAATTTTTACCCCTTTAAATGTATCTTAAAAAACTGTTGACCCCAATTAAGGCCCCTGTTAACTTCTGTGACCTTGGGCATACGGGATGTACACAAATATGCACACTTATTACCTTCTTATGTATGAAACACCAAATCTAAATTTTTTCGTGAAAAAAAGGAAAAAATTTAGAGGTTTGTTTTAATAGCAAGAAAAGTAGTTAATTTTTTTTAAAAAACTTACGAAATCAGTTTTCATATTCTCTTTCGTTCAATTTACAATCAAAAAATTGTTTAGTAAAAAAATAATTTGACGATGAAATTATTTAACGAATTAAAATAAAGAAAAAAACCTATTCCATAGAATAAAGTTCTGAAAACAAATTGTATTTTATTTCAAAGACGTATTTTTTTAGGTTCTGGGAAACGATTTTCAATATTTACTATTTAGCCTACTATGTATAGACTCTTGAAGAATCGATTTCGAAAAGATGCACAGTAAAATGGATCTTATTGACCATAAAGTACAAATAATTGGCAGTCAATAATTCTCTGCGATTATTTGAGATTTTCGTATATCGTCAAAGGAAAATTCGTAGGAAACGCGAAACGGGGATAAAATTTAATATTGCTATATCGGATAAGCCGTTAAAACAGATTACCCAGCTGAATAATCGACAATCGAGTTTGTCGACTATCGAAATGCTCGATTAAAGTTACTACACAGACCTATTTTTAAATTCAAATTATTCTTTAAATGCAACATTTTTGGAATGAACAACTACCTTTATAGAACTTGATTTCAGTTAAATCATCTTAAGAGGACATATAACGCTAAAATTAGTAACTGAAAACATAATATATTAAAACCGTCCAATGCACTATGAAGTTACGCGTTAGTAATGGTAACTATCGAGTGCGTCAAAAAGGTTTATACGTGATTTAAATTATCGGAAACCTCAAATTTGTTGATTTTTTGCATTATAAGAACAAACCTTACTTGAAATGAAAAAACTTTATCGGTCATTCACTTAGATTATATGCACTCTTTAAGCATATAAAAGATTTATTTCCCCACGACACATAGTTATGGAGTAATTTAAAAAAAAATCTGTAAAAAAGGATATTTTAAATATTTTTTTAATGGGAAATAACACTGAATTTTAAAATTGTGTGACGAACATTCACTAGAGAAATGTTTTCTAGAAACACACTGTTTAACATATTTGAGGGATTTGATTTTAAATTGAGGTGTTTAGGTTTATATGGCCCCTTAATTGACGCTTTATAAAATTTCTAAATGGGATTTATATTTTTATTTAAATTGTATACTTTCTGTTATATATTGACGTTGCGCCTTTCAACAGGCAATCTGTATAGCAGTGTACGAGATTGAACGAACAGGAGATCGGCAATCTTCGGGAGTAGGGGAATTGATATAAAGGAATGTCTGGGGTAAGGCCAGGGGGCGTATTTACGTTTCCGTGTTGAATAGGAGGCAAGTACTGCCTCGAATAAGGCACTGGTTTGTAGCGCTAATTCACTTAAAAACTCGTGTTGAATTCGAGGCACGTGTCCTCCAGTCGCCTGCATTTATATTTATCATCTCGATGAGCTTCTTCCAAAACATTAAAATAAGCTTGGAGGAATTATAGGAAAATAAGCTGCAAGCGCGCCAAAACTGCCAAAGTTAAACTGTGTATAAAGTTAACGCGTGTGCGTTATTAAACAATATCTGTTATTAATAGTAACAGATACCAAACTTTCTTTAAAATAATAAATTTAACCAACAATAAATCTTTGAGTCTAAATCTTAAGGATCTCGTTGGCTGAGCGGTTAGCGCGCTGGATTAGTGATCCAGTGGTCGCGAGCTCGAATCCACTTTTTAAGTTTCGTTCACCTATATAAAGAACGATGGTTTGCGTTGTTTCGATGATGATGATGATTTTTATTTTTTTTTGTGTACCGTGTGAAGGTAGTATAAAGGGTTTGAATGAAATAAAAACACTCCTAATTTTATATTTTTTTTGTTTGTTACTCACCCAAAAAATAATATTTTTTCACGTAGAATTTCAATAAATAATGTTCTTAATACTAGAGCACATATTGAGTATTTTTAAAAAGTGACATTTTTGATCTTAAGTAAGTATTTCAAGTTTTTTTTTCTCTTGTATATTTTTTACTTATAAATTAATGTTTCTCGCACTTGCAAATCAATTTACTATTAAAAGATGATGGTTTCGACGGTCGAAATGTGTAGTGAATAGTCTCCGCTCCGTCGGCCATAAGAATAGTGGAATCGCATAGTAACAAGGAGTCGCTCACGCTACGGTCGCATTGGGATGAGCGGCCGGGTTTAGTGCGAGGAGGGAGAGGTCGATGTAAGAAGGGATAGAGGGGGGTCGGTTTTCAGATATTTATTGGTAGTCGGGGGGCGGGGGTGAATGCGAGGGGGGATGGTTGGGAAGACGGCTGGTGCTGGGAGAGGGGGAAGGGGGATGGACTGTGACGAGCCGGGTAATGTATATAAATTTATTATACTCTTCAATTGATGGGATTAACCGTATACTGACCGACATATCCGATGCCTTATGACACTGTCGCGTGGACATATATTTTTTTATAATTTTCAGGAGAGTTTTTAATTTTTTTGCCGGAACACATTATGAGGTTTTTTAAAGTATAAAGAGGATAAGGACGACCATTTTGGCTGACTAGGCCCTTATCAAATGATTAACATAGAAGTTAGTTTATTTCTTATAATATATAAAATTTGGTATATTTGCAATTGTACAAATTATATTTAACAAATGTGAAAGAAAGATCAACAGTATAGTATAACTTTCTGATTTTGGGATTTATACTTCTATGCATTTTTTCCTATATAATAAAATTTATTTGTTACCTCATTCGGGGCACAATTTTTTTTGGCACAATTTGTAATGCTTACTAAGATGAATATTATTATTTTTAATTATTGCTATTTTTTCCTATATTGCAGGTCATTTGTGTATGGGGGACTCCGCAACCCCTTTAATCAAATATCAATCATTAAACATAGATGTCACGTTGAGGGTTAAGGTCGACCTTGTAGAAATGTAGGCTTCCCATGGTAATTTGAAGCCGTTGTGGTTCTTACAATAAGAAAATATCCTAGGCATACATACACGATAGATATCGTAGACAACAGACATACCGGTGGTTCTCAAATGCATTGTATTATTGAGGACCCATTCCTTTTATTTACTATATTTTAAATTATTTAATATTTTTTTTTTAATAAAAATTCTTGACCTTTGAGCTAGATATCTAATGCTCGAGGTAAAGGTCTCGGGTTTAATTCCCGATGAAGACACGGTTACATAATTTTCAGACTAGATTTATGAGACGGTCAATATCAAAAGTTTCAAGAATGTGGCAACTTGTTATTGTGTGCGTATTCAATTAATATTAAATTTAACAAAGTAGGTACCCGGCTTGTGGAAAGTTTTACCTTTTGACTATTACTCCATTTGTTCCTTACACGTCACATACGTTGTATTTTTGAAACAATTCAATCGCTTTAAGATGCCCAAATACATATTTTTTCACGCTGTGTCTTTGAGGTAGGCAGTGAGAGCCGGACGCCTCACATATTTTTAAAAGTCAAAATAACAGTAAACGAGGCGAAATTTTATGTCAATGGAGAAGAGCATCGCTTTTGATTCTCTATGCCTACATATAAACTTACTAATCGTACGTGTAGTTACCATCATACTATCATGGCATACCTCACAATGAAAAGTAACCAGCGAAAAGAGTGCATTACCTTACAAAAAAAGCACCATACATGAGTGTATCCAGTCTCGTAAACAGGCAACATTCAAAATGGGTAGTGAACCTCATTGCTGATCTAAGTGTGATGATATTATACCAGTTGTACTCGAGGAACTCTCGTTATGACGTTGCATGCGAATGAGCGCCGAATTTTTCTGTGCGTTTGTATGATAATCTTTTTTTCATATACAGAAATGAATAAAAATATTCGTGGTTTATACAATGTTATTATATGTTATTTAATTTATTTATAATCAATATATTTTTTCTATAAAACCATTACGATAAAATTCATAAGTTCACTAGGCAACGGCCTGTTCTGAGGCAAATTAACATTAATTAAACAGTGCACGTAGAATGTAGTTTGAGAAATTGTGTTACCGATTCCGAATTGAAAAAAAAAAACGATAGGCTGTATCTTCTGGTCTTTCAAAGGTCAAATTCTGATCATTTCGTTGGTTTTGGGTGACACTGGAAAGATTTCCTCTCTCGCTGCTCAATCTATCACAATTTTCTGTGTTATATTCTTTTTTCACTTTCCTCACCAAACATTCGAGGTACAATATACCTATACCTACTCCAACCGACGTGTCATGTACTTTTATATATTACATGATACATATTCAACAATTCTGACTCTTGATTTATTGGTTTCATATTATACGACGAATTCAACGAATTTTTGTGATGACTACGTATACGAAAGAATATGAACTTGCTTAAAACAATATATTTTTCATTATTTCAATCCATCTTACAATATGGCATTATATGTTGGGGGGGAGCTTTTAAAACCACTTTAGTGCCTTTAGAAGTTTTTCAAAGAATCATTATTAAAATTATATTAAAAAAGAGATTTGATTATCCAACTATTAATTTATTTCAAGAATTTAAAGTTTCAACTGTTGAAAATATCTACAAAAAAATCTCATTGTTCCAAATTCATAAAGATATTCTTACAAATTCAAACCAATTGTCATTTTCTTTAAGCAGCAGAATAAATTCACAAGGATGTATTACCATTCCTCATTTCTATAAGTATAAAGGTACTAAGTGGTTTAATGAACTCCCTTTGAGTCTTAGACTCGAAAAAAATTATAGTATATTTAAAAATAAAATTAAAAAATTGTACTGATTTATTTTTTGTTATTTCATTCTTTTTTTGTGTAGCTTCATATTTTTTAGTAGATGTACAATGTTTTGGTAAATGTAATAATATTAAATAGATACTCCCCTCTTTTAACACGAGATTTTATCTCAATTAAAGAGGGTTATTATGAATTATATGATGAAAATTGCAAAAAAAAAAAAAAATATTCTGAATGAATGAAACGTTAGAAGTGTAAAAACAGACGAGCATATATGAAAAGATGTATAAATGTGAGTGAGGCGATGAATTTATCTAAAGACAGGAGAAGAGTATGGGATTCCAGTCTCTCTGCCTACCCCGATAACAGGGACATGATGGTATGAATTTTTGTATTCTATTACTTATTTGTCGAAACGATTCGTTTAACATTAGGCGAAGTCCGAACGGAAATATACATTTTTTTTCAATGCAAAATATATACCATCCCGCCATGTCCCTAACGGGTTAGCAGAAAGAACCGAGCGCCATACTCATCTACTTTTGCACACATTCCTGGCTTCCTTTACATTCATGCATCGTCTCATACATGCTTGTCAATTGTTAAAGCTCCTTCTTTCAAAATATCATTCACATAGTCATGCCATGAATGGAAAATAGACTAGACTATTTATGAAAATCTCAATATGTAGGTATACATAGTGGAATATCAAATAAAGTCATATAGGTACCCAAGAAAGGTTACATACGCCATTGAAGGTATTTTGAAGGTGTCATCCAAACCATAATTTTCTATCCAACGTTTTTTTCTATGCACCATGAGCAATTTTATGTGCTTTCCTACAATATGTACAAGCCAATGTCCAGTATGTACGATTCGAAATTTATATTTTTTAAAGGAATCAATTTAATTTTTTATCATTTTATATCCCTTTAGAAAATTTTTGATTATTTTCTGATGTTAATAGTTTCACTTATTAATTAATATTTAATGAAAAACATCCCTGAGTTGAAAGAATTTTATTTCCAGGTGGAAATTGTAATCAAATTACCAGAATTTCCACCCCGCAGAAACGTAACAAGTAATTGTAAATATATTTCTATCCTGCTGGGAATCGAATCCAGGACCTCAAACGACTAACCTCGGTGATGGGAAATGTATTGTGTTATTCATGAACACATTGCCCGTAGTTCATTATTTATGCTACTTTAAATTGCAGAATAATGTAACATAGTGCAAATTTATGTAACAATACTTCAGGGGTCAAAATTCGCCCGTAATTCATTAAATAATCTTCATTTTGAAAAGTCATTGAAAAAACATCACGTAGGGTACTACGTTTTCTTTGTATTGTTAAAGTAGCGTATGTACAGGTACACTAGATAATATGTTTTTTCTTTGACATGTTCTGTATTTGAATTTAATTTTTTTTGCCATATAAAACAATTGCGTTTTACATTACGTATTTGACATCGATAGTATGAAAGTAAAAAAAACGATGGTTTGACGTGAAATATTTTTTTATTTAATTTGTCGGCCTTCGTGGCTCATTTGGTTGGGTATCTGACTACTGATCCAAAGGTCCCGGGTTCGATTCCCGGTGGAAACACAGTTTTTAATTGTGTTTTCAGTCTGGATCTTTAATCGTCTCACAAATCGTCTCACAGAGACGATTAATATCGTAAGTCTCCAGAATGTGGCAACTTGTTATTGGGTGCGTGTTAAATTAATATTTGACATAGTACCTGTTAGTTGCCCGAAAAATAATATACCTATATACCTATATAATGTTTGTATAACACATATTATTATGTATAAATATTATGAAGCTTTCAGGACTCCTCCATATAAAGGTTGACTATGCAAAATATCAATCTTATCCATGCGCGCAATTTGCTTAAAAATAAATCGAGGTTTTCTCAAGATAATTAAATTTTTCAATTACATATTATACATTTATGTTCCTATAGAGATTACAATTATAGTCTTATTACCTATCTATTATATATTTTATTTTACGTAAACTTTACCGAAGAAATGTATCTATTTAACAAGTATTGTGTATTTAATTCGTGTATTTTTAACACGGCTACATAAGGAACACCAGCTATTAGAATTTGGGTCTATTATACTCGTCCGGAAAATCGCACTAAGTAGCAATTGAGAGGGTTTGCAATCTGCTCATCAGGGAAATATTAATTCGGGGATTAATTAGCCCCGGATTGTAAGAAGGTGGAATCACAGAATTCGGAAGATCGTTCCACATTTTGTGTGTTAATGTAAGATTGGCTTTAGAAAATATACCTACAGATCATATAAAAATTTATACTTACATAATTTCAAGCGCGCAAGCAAATCCATTTTTTTCAATATCAAATAGATAGGTACCAGCATGACATACAATTCGCAAACTTTCCAAATCTGCCTATGTAGCACCTAGTGGAAAATTATATAATAATATTAGATATAATGTTGGTGTAAAAAAACTTTTGAGTCGCCGAGTTGAAAAAAAAAAACAATTCAATTTTATACGTGAATGAAAAAAGTTAATATAAGGGAAAATGTTTTAATAAAATTTTTGCGAAAAGTGGAATTTGCCACTCGTAATCTTTTCCGTCTCAAATAACACCGTGATACTTTGGCAGAGATTTCACGAAATAATATCTAAACAATGTATCCGCTTTTATAAAACTTTACAATCTACGTATGATTTTATGTTATACAGATACGTATATTTCAATAGGGTTTACGAAGAAGATGTCAAATATGTTTTTCAAGCAAAAAGAATTTCACTATTACAATATATAGAAGTTTCAAAATTGAATTGATAGGGATCACATTAAAAAGGCATAATTGGTGAACGTTGCGCAAGCGCATAAAGTGATCACGTAAACCAGCCGATGACAGGTCGTAAGCCCTGTAGGTGCCTTGATTTCCCGGTTCTCCTACAATAAATATTCCAACTTTGTCTCTATTGAGATAATTAAAAATCTGTTAAAAAATATCTTTGACTCCCGACAGGGAAAAAAATCCAATGTTTGCGCATATGCAATAATAAAAATATATGTCAAAAATGTGTTTGAATAATCAATAATATATAACTGAACTCCTAAAATATTATTTACACTTATAGTTTACCACCAAAGATAAAAGAAAATAAAACCTCTCACCTTTCGTAGGCTAGGTGCTGAATACATAGTTAAAAACTATTAATGTTCTTCATAGTTTTACATAATGTTTTTATAATAAATTGTCATACTCTTACTATACTAAAAAATAACTATTTTATACTTTTTTGTTTAAACTAGATGTATTTATTTTTATATATGTTTTTACGTCTAAACAAAGTTAACTATTACTATTACTATATATGTACTTAAGGACTCTGACAAGAATACTATGAGTCCTCTGTGAAATGTAACAGAAGGCCCAGGGTCATTAGAAAGTAATCAACTTTTGATTTTTTCAAATACATTGAAGAAAGGACCGAAACCTATAAATTTATTTATTTAACAAATAGTAGATTTTAATATATGAGTATATATTTTAATATAGAGTATTTAATATATGAGTAGGTATATATTTTGTATGTAAAAGCCCATTTAGGGCGTTTATATAAATAAATAAATAAATAAAAAAAAAAAAAAAAATAAATAAATAAATAAATAAATAAATAAATAAATAAATAAATAAATAAATAAATAAATAAATAAATAAATAAATAAATAAATAAATAAATAAATAAATAAATAAATAAATAAATAAATAAAAAATAAATAAATAAATAAATAAATTAATTAATTAATAAATAAATAAATAAATAAATTAAAAAAATAAAAAATAAATAAATAAGTAAATAAATAAAAAACTAAATAAATAAATAAATAAGTAAATAAATAAATAAATAAGTAAATAAATAAATAAATAAATAAGTAAATAAATAAATAAATAAGTAAATAAATAAATAAATAAGTAAATAAATAAAAAACTAAATAAATAAATAAATAAGTAAATAAATAAATAAATAAGTATATAAATAAATAAATAAGTAAATAAATAAATAAATAAATAAGTAAATAAATAAATAAATAAAAAAATAGATAAATAAATAATTAAATAAATGAATAAATAAATGTGTAAAAGATGTATATAAGTGTGTTTGTAAGTATGTATTTGTGTGTTACAGTAAAAATGTATTATTATACTCTGTACCAAAATTTGTCAAATAAACAATAATTATATGTTATACTTTGTAAGTGAACAGTATCTACTATAGGAATCCTACGTCTGTATGAAATATCCAATGGGTAGACCTCGCCAAACGAACGAATTTGGGTGACGTCACCAGTTCACTAATCAATTTAGATATACTTTGATTTGAATCTACCAATAAAATCAGTTGACGTTCGACGTTGTGTAGCGTATAGCTTGTTTCTCTTGCCCTGATCTTGCGACCATGTAGTATTAACTCGGATTCTCTGACTAGTCGAGTTCTTCTTGTATTCATAAACAGTAATTTAATGAAAATGATACTACATAGTCTGAATATTGGTATGTTATACATACATATATATAAAGTAAATAAATGCAGTTGAAATGAGATCGCTAAGAAGAATCTGTAATAGAACGATGTATAACAAGGCCAGAAATGAGGACATAAAGAAAGAATGTAGGATAAAGAAAGATTTTATTAATAGAATAAAAGTGAAGACATTGAGATGGTTTGGCCACATGGGGAGAATGAATGAGGAACGCCTGACGAA
This sequence comes from Molanna angustata, assembly GCA_963576475.1. Classification (NCBI taxonomy): domain Eukaryota; kingdom Metazoa; phylum Arthropoda; class Insecta; order Trichoptera; family Molannidae; genus Molanna; species Molanna angustata. Next base: position 7,399,832 of record OY754979.1, on the reverse strand, counting down.
GAAAATATACATTGCGGACAGGAATGGAATGAGAGGCCGGGGCCGCCCAAGAAAGGGATGGCACGTCCATGTGAACGGTATTTTGAAAGACGGAAATGTTAGAAACGTGAACGAACATGCATAAGACGATGTATGAATGTTGACGAGGCGATGAATTTATGGCAAGATAGAAGTAAGTAGCGTTCGTTTCTCTCTGCCTTCCCAGTGAGGGACATGGCGAGTTGGTATGTATGTATGTATGTAATATATATATATATATATATATATATATATATATATATATATATATATATATATATATATATATATATATATATATATATATATATATATATATATATATATATATATATATATATATATATATATATATATATATATATATATATATATATATATATATATATTTTTTTTTTTTTTGAGAGTTGGTATGTATGTATGTATGTAATATATATATATATATATATATATATATATATATATATATATATATATATATATATATATATATATATATATATATATATATATATATATATATATATATATATATATATATATATATATATATATATATATATATATATATATATATATATATATATATATATATATATATATATATATATATATATATATATATATATATATATATATATATATATATATATATATATATATATATATATATATATATATATATATATATATATATATATATATATTTTTTTTTTTTTTAAAATCCACTGCTTTGAGTAAAAACGAATGGTATATCGAAATATTTGTGATGTTTAAAATACTGTCAAAACTTTTAGTGGCCCTAGAAAAAACACACGTAAGCTCGCGATATAGAAAAGCTGGTATTCGTGCGGAGTGAGAAATATAAGATATAGAGGAGAATACATATATTATGTAAGATATAAAGGAGGATATTATATAAGATATACCTTGAAGTATCGCTAACTGGCTGGTAACATAGGATTTAGTTCAGCCAGAATGATGGATTGCATTTATCAAGCAGATTCCTTTCCGCTCCCTTCATACCCTAGTTTCCCATTCTCTTCTGTGTTTTTTTTCTCTGAATGGCACGATATTCCCTTACGGCATTTGCATTTGAGAGAATAATTCACGTTTATTAAGGCAAGAATGCAGAGATGTAATAATGCCAAGTCATCTCATCTCACATCATAATTCCCTCGGCAGGAATATAACAATGTTCTTTTTAAACCCTTCTTATTTTATTTTTTTAAAGGACCGTAAGAGTAATCAAAAGACAAAGAAAAATATTATTTTTTGACTTTCAAAACCAGCATTTTTTTTACTTACATGAAAAAATTAATTTGTATATAGAGATTAAAAAAAAACAGATGACTGATTTAAATTTAAATCAGTTAAGTTTATTTAAATCTAAGTTTAATTAATTTTAAATCTTAGTTAATTTGAATGGAAGTTTAATTTAAATCTAATATTTTAATTTTCATATAAGTTAAATTTAAATCTTCTTCTTCTTCAGCCTGTTTTTTTTTTCCATTCTTGGACATAGGCCTCCCCCTTGATCCTCCACAACTCCCTGTCTTGGGCACACTGCATCCATCTCCCTCCGGCACATCTCTTGATGTCATCAGACCACCTTGCATGGGGTCTACCGACACCTCTTCGGCTTGTTCTCGGTCGCCATTCTACGATATTTTTGGTCCATCATGAATCCTGGCATCTGGCAATATGCCCAACCCAGCTCCACTGAAAACCAGCGACCCTTTCCGCTACATCGGCTACTTTGGTTCTTTCCCTTATTATGAAATTACGATTTAAAATCTACTGTGATGCACCGGCTTAGAATAGTGTTTCCAATATATTCTACTTTCATCGTTTTCGGGTGTCTCGTTAGAGCCGGGTTATTGAAAATACAACAGGCATACTTACATTTTACATACTTCACCAACGATGTTCGCCCCATTTTCTGAATGTAGTGCCTGTAAAGGTGAGACGGGACTGTTGTGTGTAGATACGCGCATGTGACGTGCTTCTTTTTATTTGGTTATGCGCAATCGCACACCCGTCACTGGTAAGCCTATGTCGTGATGGTATGAATGTATTAAATCGTGGATTCAATGTTATAATTAGACAACTCAAAATATAATCCAACTGTCGATTTGTTCAGGAGAACTTTGTTCTCTTAACATATCGACAATGTTTCAAGCCAGGATACGCGAGAATTGTATGCAGAGGTCTACTTTTTTCACGGCTTTTCCAACTTTGAAGTCAAAAAACACCAACTTAGAGGCTTCGCAGCATATATGTTCCATACACGGATTTACTCAGAATTCGGAGTAGAACATTTCGTGTGTCTGTGTCTGTGTGTCTGTGTGTGTGTGTCTGTGTGTGTGTGTCCCTTATAACTTTTGATCCGCTCAATTTACAAAGCCCAAAATTTCAGAATATATAAACAAAAGGCCTACAAAACTTTTATACTTTTTGTTTCAGTTAGGGGTTATCAACTTTTGAATTTTTACTTTATTTTTCCATATATCTCAGAAACCATAAAAGCTAGAACGCTGAAAATTGGTAAAAATATAGACAAATACAAAAACTCAAATTTGTTTTTTCAAAAAAATTCCATAATTTCTCAAACATTTTTTATTAAAAAAAATATTTTTTTTATGATAAATTTATGAGTTTAACTGCCTATATTTCCAATTTTTTAAAAAATATCGAAAAAAGCCGAAACACTCCAACTAGATAATTTAATTTTCTATAAAAAATATGAACATTGTATTAACACATCTCAAACTTTTTTTAACAATTTTTATAAAAATTGAATTTAGTGACGACATTGCTTCATACAATTTGTATGGCAGTCGCCTATACACAATATGTAAGAAGACTTAATAGTTTGATAGGTACTTAATCTCCAAACATACATACAGAACCATCATGCTGTTTTCATATTCCGGGTAGGAAAACAGGACTGACCTCCATACTGTCCTATCTTGACATACACACCAACATGTGTTAAAATTTTCAATAATTTGGATTTATGGGTTTATAGTTTGATTCTTATTCTTCAACTATACATACTATCGCTATCGACAGTTGGATCTCATGTGTTACATGCAACTAGTGATAGGAGAAAATGACAAAGTTTTCGCCTACACAAATCATGTCATTACTTTTAGAAGGATAGTATAATAAAACATAGTATATTGTTGAACAACATTGGTAAGAATTCAAGAAGGCACATGTATAAATTTAACTTATTATTATTAAGTTAATTTAAAAGATTAAAATAGTAAATATTTATTTAAGTGCGTACCGTTTTTGCAGGGTATATACTAGTAATGACTAATTATCTATGACTTGGAAATTCGAGTTATTTAATTATAGCATTGTACCCACGAAATATAATATTGTGCAATCACATAATGTACACTTAATCCAGTGGACAAAGATACTAATTCCTGAGTGTTTTGATTTCATGTTATACAAACAAGATTCCTTAGATATTTTTGTAAAATGTAATAAAATTTAAAAATCACTTACGTAGAACGCGATTGAATTCAGATGAGTCCATTTAAAGTATGTTAAGAAAGGACCACAATTTAAATGAAAAGTATATACGTGAAGTACAATAAACTCTATATTCTGTATACCGTCACTAAGGAAATCGGGAAATCCGGAAAATTCTTGGCATTATTTCAGATTTTCTCCAAATTCCATCAGCTACACATACTCAGCTCACCCTACCCTCCCACACATACCCGACAGACACATTTACACATAGTGCTGTGTCCTCTTATGTCAACACTTATTATATCTACATCGATACTTTTTTTTAAATCTTATTTTATCTTTGAAAAATTTACAAATATATATACCATGGCAACAAAAAAAAACATAAGTCATATCGAAAAACAGTCGAAAAAAGAGCGATTTATGATCGAAGCTAAACTCTTCAATTTTAAGCATATGAAATATTGATAAACCAAATGAAACAGACAGTTTTTTTTTGAAGTCGACAATCTCCGAACAGTGTTTTTGGTCGTATACATACTTCGAATAATATGTGTTTTTTGATGTAAATGCAATATATGTCGCAAATAATTAAATAAATAAATTGTAATATATAATACTAATGTTGCGCCTCACAACAGTCAATCTGTATAGCTGATAGGCAGTTTACGAGTTTGCACGAATCATGAGTTCGGCATTCTTCGGGAGTTGGGAGATCCATATGTGTCGGGGGTAAGGCCGCGGCTGGATTGATCGTTTATAGTGCTCTCACGTTGTGGTTCATTTGTATGCTATTATTGTACTTCTATCTTATAAATATCTAATTACTGTATTCGATAATAAATTGTGTAAATAGTCAACGCTTTATTTATTTAAACATATATAGTATTAAATAAATAAATAACTGAAGCAATAAAGCTGAAAAGTAAGTTAAAATTAGAGAAAATAAGCGCAACGACTTTCTTCGGAACAGTCTGACAGGTATTTCTAAAGAAAAAAAGAATAACAAATTGTCATTGAGTACCTATGATTTAGCCACCACAATTTGTAAACGAAAACGATTAAGAAAAAATATATAAAAGAAAGAACCAAGAAAAGATAAGAACAGCCATGTCAACGATATGACGAAAAATGAACGAAAATTGAAACAATACATGATAATTACAAGTGAATGAAGAGAAGATTTCTCGCATAGAGAGATAAGACAGATAGACAGATAAGATGTTTAAATGTAATATGTTTATGGTTTTATATAAATTTTCTTTTTTTGTACATGTACCATTTTGTCTCATAACTGTCACAGATGGTTGTCTGGAAGAAATTGCCATTAGGCAATAAGTCCGCCATTTGTACTAGCTATTAAGTAATGTACAATAAATAAATAAATAAAATAAATAAATAAATAAAAAAATAAATAAATAAATAAATAAATAAATAAATAAATAAATAAATAAATAAATAAATAAATAAATAAATAAATAAATAAATAAATAAATAAATAAATAAATAAATAAATAAATAAATAAATAAATAAATAAATAAATAAATAAATAAATAAATAAATAAATAAATAAATAAATAAATAAATAAATAAATAAATAAATAAATAAATAAATAAGTGTGATTCTCACTTCTCTTTGTCTACTCTATCGCGTGATAATACAATAATATATTATGGGTCGGTGGCATAGCGGTTGGTATATAGGATTTGCAATCCAGTGAACGCGAGTTCGAATCTTTTACCAATTTCACCTCAACGTGCCTCTATCTAAAAAATAATAGGGATAAACTTTAAACTTGATATGAGGAAAGTACGAGGATATATAATGCATACTATATGTTCGTATTACAAGGACGTATTTCATTTTTTAAAAAAAATCAAAGTGTACTAAGGCGCCTGAAATTACGCAACGGGTACGACATGAATCAATATTTAAAACAGTTTGGCCAAACCAAAGACGTCAAAAAAAGCTATGAAGGAATTCTCGATTCGGGATTTTCATTACATCTTTGGCCAAAAAACACTCTTTTTTTGAAAAAGTCTACTAATATAGCAATACTCAAGCGAGATCGATAAATACATATATTTGTTTTAGCCTCTGGACTGTGACATATTTCGTTTTATTCTAAAGTTGAGTAATAAAAGTAGATTTATGTAATGTTTCACTGTATAAAACGCTCCTTTGTATATACGTCTAATGGATAAGATAGGAGATATATGACTATATAAAGTAAGAATGGCGATATACACGAACAGCACAAAGACGAAAAATATTTTTTAATTTACCGAAATGTATTACAATTATTTAATATCAGTGCGATACTTCAGATAGGGTTTGTAAGAGGAAAGCAGTTTGAATTTTATTTTATTGACAAAACACAATTAAGTATAAATTTGACAAAAAACATGTCATTAGTGAAAAAGATTTTTTCCCAGGCAGTCACATAAAATTCATGATTTAACATAATAATATAACAAAAAAAATTCAATTAAAACAATTCACAACAAGGTGCTTTTTGATTTTGCACGGTTTTTTCCTAATTTGATGTAAAAAAACACCAACTTAAGAGGTTTCGCACCACATAAATTTTCCAACTGCCGACCACCGTGGCACAGTTGGTAAGACGTTCGGTTTTTGTGCGGGCGTCCTGGATTCGATTCCCAGCAGAGGAGAAATTTATTTAAATTCATTTCTCACGCAAATATTGCTTCTCTGTGCTGGAAACACTGGTCAGTTGGAAGAAATTCCCATACGGCAATAAACTCGCCACTTGCGCAGGGTGCAAGGAAGTGTTCATTATTATTATTATTATTACTATTTGTTCAATAGAATTTATTTCTCTTAGCAAATCGACATAGTTTCAAATCAAGATCCATGTATATATTACTAGTTGCATGTAACGCATGAGATTCAACTGTCTATGGCAATAGTATATACAATTGAAGAATACGTACACATAAACACAAATTAATAAATATTTGAAGACATTTTGTTTTTTTATATAAAACATGTATGTAGGTATGTATGTATGTCAGGATAGGACAGTATGGAGGTCAGTCTGTTTTTCAGTCAGGTGATGGTATGTATGTATACTATGTATGTTTGTAGATTAGGTAGGTATCAAACTATTGAGTGAGATATTGTGTAGTATAAACTGCCTTACAAATTGTATGAAACGATGTCGTGACTATTTTTTTTAATTGTAAAAAAAAAATTTGAAATGCACTACTACAATGTTGAACATATAAATTTGTCATAAAAAAAAGTTTGAGACACTGGAAATATTTAAAAAAACAAATTTGTGATTTTGTATTTGTCTATATTTATACCAATTTTCAGTACCCCCTTTTCAGTAACTATTGAAACTAAAATAGGAGCGTTCTAAAATTGTAGATTTTAGTTTTATGATCTTATTTCAGCGTTATAAAATATCAACTTGGACTAAATAGAATAGGAACGTACCCATTTTGGCCGGATCGTTCTTTAAAAGTTACTAAATCAGACGTATTATAAATAATTATGAAAATTATGAAATTTTCATCATTTCCATAATAGGCGTGATGACAGTAAGAAAAAATCATTGAAATTATGATTTTATAAAATAAAATATGTTATTAAGATTTGAAAAAATATATTTATTTTCATTTTAAAAGAGCGAATAATATTAATATTATTAAAATAAAAATACAAAATATGTTAGTCCGCCATTTTATGTGAAACACCAATCAGAGCGCATGACGTCACCATATTGCTACTGTCATATTGTGTTGTTCGAAATGGCTATTTTTTTCATAACAAGCTATATGGAATATGCTGCTTATTTTTAACATGCTATTTTTATTTATTGATTTTTTTTTTTTTTTTTAAATAAAAAATGAATATGTCCTTGTTAAACAAGTACATATACATCTTCCTACGTTCCCTAAACTAAGCATAAATGCTTGTCCTATAGGTGAACGAGATCGGTCGAGGCAGGATTCGAACTCGCGACCACTGGATTACTAACCCAGCGCGCTAACCGCTCTGCCATCCACCCATCCATATTTGGTATTTATTTGGTTTATTTGGGACAATAAACCAAATAATATCGCTATCCGCTCTATTGAATCGTTGACGCATCTGTTATAACACGCACCGAGTATTGTAACGTGGTGGAGAATATTTAACGTTTCAGAAATAAATAACTTGGTGGCTTTCATTGCTTGATTATAAAATAAAATTATGTTATTATATTGTTTCTTTGATTTTGTTATGTACAGTAATGATGATGTTTGTGGGAGTTGTACAGTGTTATATGAGGTTGAAATAGAAATACACAATGTATGTATGTATTATGATGAATCTAGGAGATCAGAATATAATAAGATATACATATGGGATAATTGTTATGATTCATATACATATAATGATTAATATATTAAAAAAAATATAATGTAATGTAATAGGTGTGATGACTGTAAGAAAAAAATCATTGAAATTATGATTTTAAAAAATAAAATAGGTTATAAAGATTTAAAAAATGTACTTATTTTCATTTTAAAGGAGTGAATAATAATAATATTATAAATATAAAACTACAAAATGTGTCAGTCCGCCATTTTATGAGAAAAAACAATCAGAGCGCACGACGTCATAGTATGGTCGCGTCAATTCTTCTGATAGTCTTCAATACAATATACGCATTAATTGTCGGTCTGGACTATGTTTATTTTGGTGTTATCGATATATTAATATTTTAATTAGATACTTAAAACTAAAACAAATCAAATATAAATGGAACAAGGATTCATCAAACCAAATAGTTTCAATTTACCTAGATACTCGCCTACCTATCGGGGGACACTATGGGCCGGTATTACAGTGTCAGTTTAAGAGCTAAACTCAAGTTTTACAAAAATATAGCGTATTACAGTGTCCGTTTACCAGTGACCTAATCTTCCCTCAAATACTTCACTAAAACGACAAATATTTAACTCAACGTTTCTGGCAGATTAAGTACTTAACTGTGAGTCAACTGTCATTTGCTAGGCAACTCGTGTAGTTTCAGTTTCTATCACTAGAGGCGTTAGGCAACGTGTGTAGATTCAGTGTTGTATCACTAAAGGCGTTAGTTATATCGAAGGTGGCGCCACACAACAAAACAAACTGACAGCCGTATTGAAACGAACACGGGCATTTAAAAGCATTATTTTGGTGAAAAAAATTAAATTTACCATGTTGGATAATAAAACAATGGTATTTAAAGTCATAGCGTCCCGTTTTGTATTTCGTATTATTTGAGGTTATTTAAATTTGACAGATAATAACCACAGAAAAAGTGAAATATGTCTATAATTGAAGATTTAGTAACTGACATGTCATATTGCACTGTAATACGGAAATGGATTCAATCTCCCCTTAACATTAATCTTGAGTTTGGCAAACTCAATGAGTTGAGGGCCGACTGTAATATCGGGCCTATGCTAATTGTATTTTGTATGTAACTTAGTTTTTATTGAATAAATAAATAAATAATGAACGCTCGCAACGTATGGTAAACTAATTTAGTTTTAGTATTCTACAATTTTGTCACGCGATGGTGAGCTGACGAACGAAGCGTGGAAGTGGTATCGCGATCTCCATCGATGTATTAGAGATCAACTCTGGTTGGTTGTTAGAAATTGCCGTTTGTCAAAGAGCCTGCCAGTGTAAATTGAATGTAAAGAGATCGAAAGAAGAGTTATGGCAGGAAACAGAGTGAATGGAGCACTAAGACCAATTATGAATGATTGCAACATATCAAAGGATGCCAAAGTTGCCATTCATAACGCCATCGTAGTGCCAACCTTGACGTATGGAAGTGAAACCTGGACATGGCAGAAGACGCATGAAAGTAGAATAAATGCAGTTGAAATGAGATCGTTAAGAAGGATTTGTAATAGAACGATGTATGACCGGGTTAGAAACGAGGATATAAGGAAAGAATGTAAGATGAAGAAAGATGTCATTACTAGAATTGAAGTGAACACATTGAGATGGTTTGGTCACATGGGGAGAATGAATGAGGAGCGCCTGACGAAGAAAATATACAGAGCGGAAAGAAATGGAATGAGAGGTCGGGGACGCCCAAGAAAGGGATGGCACGACCATGTGAACGAAATTTTGAAAGACGGAAATGTTAGAAGTGTGAGCAATAGACGAACATGAATGTCGATTTGGCGAGGGATGCGTGCCAGGATATAAAGATGTGGCGTTCGGTTCTCTCTGCCTACACCCTAAGGAACGTGGCATGATGATATGTATGTATGCATGAGATAAACAAATAAATAAATAAAAATAATTGCATGTGGAAATGCTTTATCAATATTTTCCAATTTTTCAGTTTTGTGTTTTATTATTCTTTTGAACTGAATCGGAGTTCGGTTAACATGATTTAATAGAAATAATATGTTTTCAAAATGCATCGAGAGTTAAAATATGATGATGTAAATTCAACTTTGACCTCAAAATACATTATTTATTAGAATGCATTTCCTGTAGCCGTATGTTTACCCAAATTGTTGAATTTACTTTGATATATCAAAATATTTATGAACTTATTAAAACACAATTCGTAATTCAATATTATGATGAAACGTATTTTAAAATATGTCAACGTTTAATACCGGAAACAAATTATCCTTAAATAAATTTTTATATTGACATTCGATCTTTTCGATAGTTTTTCATCAAGATCCAACTGTCCATTCGTTTAAGAAAAGTGATTTATCTTGATAAATCGACAGTATTAAGTCCGGTGAAATTTAAATAACATATAAATAAATCAAGGATCGAATAAATTAATAAAGTAAAATTAAAAAAAAAATACCATATAAATAAATATATAAATCTATAAATGATCGAACAAGTAAATAAATGAATAAAGAAAAAAATAAGTGATTATATAAATAAATACATAAATAAAAAAAATAATAAGAAAAAAATCTTTTATACCCATATATAAAATGGTATTTTATATAAAACTGGTATGATGTTTGTTTGAATAATTAAATAAAATTATAAATGAGTGAATGAATAGGGACGGATGGGACTGTTGGGATGGAAGGGAAAAAAGGGAATATAGATAAGAATGATAAATAATAAAAAGGAAACATACCGATCAACCACTTTTATAGGCAGGACAACGTCTGCCGGGTTTTACTAGTCTTAATATATAAAAACGAATGTGATGTATATGTATGTGATCGATGGTCTCATACCATTCATCTTATTTATTTTTTTATTTATCACACCACACTCTACAATGAAAGCAAGCAGACTGCTGCTGCTCAAATAGGACACCCTGTTCTAGGGCTGCAAGTAATAATTTGTCTTTATTTCAGCATATAACAGAACGTTTGCTCAAATAAACTAAAAAAATAAACGTTTTTTACTATATATATATATATATATATATATATATATATATATATATATATATATATATATATATATATATATATATATATATATATATATATATATATATATATATATATATATATATATATATATATATATATATATATATATATATATATATATATATATATATATATATATATATATATATATATATATATATATATATATATATATATATATATATATATATATATATATATATATATATATATATATATATATATATATATATATATATATATATATATATATATATATATATATATATATATATATATATATATATATATATATATATATATATATATATATATATATATATATATATATATATATATATATATATATATATATATATATATATATATATATACTAGCTAAAACTACAGATAAAATATTAACTATTTACAACTTTGAAAAACCATACAAAGTAGAAATACAAACCAAAACTACAATAGCAGATGTTTGGTATCAAGAATCCAATGGTGCACTCATATGGTACACCGATGGATCCAAGAAAAAGAATGGTGTAGGATCAGGCATATATGGGCAAGTGCCTAGGGCGAAGATCCACAAGCACTTGGGACAGTATGCAACGATCTTCCAGGCAGAAATATGTGCCATAACACTCTGTGCCTATGAAAACCTAAGAAGAAATTATAAGAACCACAGAATATACATTTACTCTGATAGTCAAGCTGCTCTTAAAGCTCTTGATTCCTACACAGTAACTTCATCAACAGTATTAGACTGCATTGAAGCGCTGAAGACTTTATCAGTAAACTATGGTAACAAAATCATATTAAGATGGGTACCTGGACATTCCAATTATAAAGGTAACGAGGAAGCTGATGTTCTGGCAAATAGGGGAGCGGACACAGCTACCTATGGGCCGGAGCCTCACTGTCTCTTAGCTTATAGTATTGTTAAATCAACACTTTACCAAAGAATGCTTGACAATGCCACTGAACTCTGGTTATCTACTCCAGGACAAAGACATTCAAAAGCACTCATTTTAGGATTCTCTTTGACACACTCCAAGCGGATCCTAACAATGAGCAGGAACAACCTTAGGATCCTAACTAGAATCTTAACAGGTCACTGTAGACTCAATAAACACCTATGCACGATGAATTTATCGGAAATGAACCTATGCAGGTTCTGCATGGATGAACATGAAACACCGTTGCATCTACTGACAGAATGTGGCCAAATAATGCAAACAAAAGTAAAGAAAAAAGGTTTGCATATTGCTAATCAAAAGCAAATCAGAGACACCGATCCACAAAGGATTTTTCAGTTCTTCCAGGAGATAGGACTATGGAATGACATCTAGGAGGCAAATAATCACAATGGACTACTATTGAGTCGACGTGAGAAGGTCTCTAGATGGGTTTAAAAAAAATATATATACTAGCTGACCCGGCGAACTTCGTACCGTCTCAGACAATGGATGTTGTGCTAACTTTAAGCTAAATCTTATTTAGGATTTTATCAACGTAATAAAATGAATACAAAAAAAAATATTAAGTTCAATAGTTTATTAGAATATAATAATAATATAAAAATGCAAAAATCTGTAATAATGAATACATTTTTCTGTATCTGACAGCTCAAGAACCAACCCCAAGCATGATGTCAAAATTTTCTTTAATCGATTTTCTTTAAAGATTTAAATCAATATTATTAGGTACTAACCTCGAATTTCTATTATAAATTTATCAATGATTTGTTTAGTAGGCAGCCTACCTACCCTGAAGTTTTACATTCGATTTTTGATTTATATTTTTGATTAATTAATTAATTTAGATTTCATAAGTTATATTGTTTGCATAATATGTACCAGGCGTACAGTTTATTTACATTTTTTTTTAGTTTTCCTCATTTTTTTCATTAATTTTTCCGACATTTTTATAGTTATTAATTGCATGTAACACATGAGATCCAACTGTCGATGGTGATAGTATGCATAATCAAAGAATACATACCAAACTATAAACAACACAAATTAATAAATATTTGAAGATATTTTATTTTCTATATAAAACATGTAGGTATGTTTGTCAGGATAGGATAGTATGGATGTCAGTCTGTTTTTCCTACACAGAATATGAAAACAGCATGATGGTATGTATGTATGTTTGGAGATTTAAGTATCAAACTATTAAGTCTTCTTACATATTGTGTATAGGCGACTACCCATACGAATTGTATGAAGTGATGTCGTCACTAAATTCAATTTTTATAAAAATTGTTAAAAAAAATTGTTATTTACTTCTACAATATTAATATTTTTTATAGAAAATTAAATTATCTAGTTGGGGTATTTCGGCTTTTTTCGATATTTTTAAAATATTTGGAAATATAGGCAGTTAAACTCATAAATTTATCATAAAAAAATATTTTTCTAAATAAAAAATGTTTGAGAACCTTGGAAATTTTTTGAAAAAAACTGATTTGAGATTTTGTATTTTTCTATGTTTATACCAAATTTCAGCGTTTTAGCTTATGGTTTCTGAGATACATGGAAAAATAAACCAAAATTTCAAAAGTTGATAACCCCTGACTTAAACAAAAATTCACAATTCTGAGTATAAAAGTTTTGTAGGCCTATAACTGTTTATATATTCTAAAAATTTGGGCTCTGTAAATCGAGCGGATCAAAATTTATAAGGGGGGACAGACATACAGACACACACACACACACAGACACACACACACACACACACACACACACACACAAAACTCACATAAAATGTTCTACTCCGAATTCTGAGTAAATCCATGTATTGGATCATATATGCTGTGAGGCCTCTAGTTGGTGTTATTAGCATGCAAAAAGTCCACTACACCATACAAAATTTTCCTTCGTACACGCATCTTGGCTTAATAATGTCGATTCATTAAGAGAATTGAATTCTCATGAACGAATCGACAGTTGGATTATGTTATACGGAGCGGAGACGAATCCAACAAATAAGAGATCATTACAATTGGTTCATCCGTTTTTGAGTTATAAACCTTAGATTATATACCTCATAATTCTATGAGTCTAACTAACCCGACTTTGTTTTATTTAAGATATACGTTGGAGTAAATTCGTTCGTTCAAAATTAATTTATAAACTTTCGAACTGATATTTAAAACGTGTTATCCCTAGAGACAATGATAAAACCCAAAAACTAAAAAAAATAATGATATCTTAAACTGTTTAATATGTTAGTCGAATGGGCAATGTATCCCACGCTAAATTGAATACAAGAGAATCCGATTACCAGCTCAATCGATAGTAATATAATCCAGCGCTAAAGTATTTTCAAAGCCCAAAACTATATAACCAAAAGAACGACTTATGTATATATCGATAAAATGTAAGCATAATGTGTCTAATAATACAGATCTTTTGGACAATGACGATTTATGAAATTTAATTTGTCAAGATTATCAAAGTTTTTTGTTCAACATTCAACTGTTTCAAAAAATTATACATGGCATGTTTCTCATATTGTAGAAAAAAGAACCAAGTGGCATACACATGCCATACATACACTCAACCACCACAACAAAAATTATAGAAGAGTCTAAGAAATAGCAACGTCATAATACAAGTCATTTTTAATGGCTTGTTAAAATAAATTTTTATAAAGCTTTTAATAAAAAACACAATGGCCAATAGTGGATTTGGACTACGACCTGTTTCGCGCCGTGCACATTTTTGAGTAGTATTATTTTGCATCAATTTTACAACAAGTATCATGTAGAGATTGTATGTATAACTTCTAGTCCAAGATATAGCAACGTTTTCGGCGGATCATTTAATAATGTCTGGTTTTTTGATATTTCCTTTGGTGAAAAAGGTAAGTCTGGCACCTGGAAGTGGTTGCGTTTACCTGTGCGCATCCCCTTTCTGTGGATGAAAATTGATGTAAAAAAAACCTACTAGAATAAGTGCCCAGCACGAAAATGGTCGTAATCCAATTCCACTATTGGCCATTGTGCTTATTCTAAAATCTTTATTAATAATATTTTTAAAAAAGCTATTTCATTTGATTCCTTAATCATTTTGCTTAAAAATTAGATGGCACAAAATGAATTATATGATTTATGCGTAGGTGGTCTTAGTAATTTACACATAGGATACCATAAGTAAAGTCTGATTTTTTTTAAAGTGCCAATTCTATACATAAACAAAAAAAATGCATAGTATTTACGCATGTAAATGTATTAGTAGACTCGTGGTTGCTGATTGGTTTACACCATTTGGTGTCCTTAACAACAAACATCAACAAACCCGACAGTACGTATCTATCTCTCGAAGTGAGCGCACGTTTGATTTTTTATGGTGACCATGTGTTCTAAATTAAGAATTTAATTTTTTATTTCTAACTTATGTATTTTATTTTTTGTTTAATATCGATATGTAATTATTATTATAAACATGTGTTATCACCGTCTTAGTATAGAATAAGTGTCCATTATTTATTTGTATTAGTTACATACATATATTATTTATGTATGTGTATTTGCCTCAATGAACTATTATGTAAATATTTTGTATAACATAATTTATTATTTTGTAAAATAATATGTAACTGTTTATTATTATAAGGATTAATTACTTCATAATGTATTCTTTTATTTTCCTAATAAAAAGTATCAAATAAATATTTTGTTTAAATATTACTTTCCCAGGAGATGCCCATTAACATTTGCAGAAAAAACTTTAAGAAGAGTAAGAATAGGTATGAAAAGATTTGAAGGTTTTGAAGATATATGCATGTGAAAGTTACAACCGTTTTATATCATGAAATGATTAAAAAAATCCCATAATATTTTTTTTCTTTTACACCATGGTCACCCTATGAGCTTTGGCACTCTTAAAAAAATCAGACTTTAGTAAAGTAGATTTTGCTAATATGCTTATCTTGTCTATTCTTAGAATTAAACTTATCAAATAGGTACTCTTTCAAAGAACATGTCAACATTTAAGTATAAGGGTGGTTGTTAATACGACCCCAAAAGGGATGTTAACTTTATAACATAAATAAACCATTAAATATCGTGATTAAGGTACATAATTTATCGCATTAGCATATTGACAGTTATTTTGGTGAAAATTTCAAATAAATTTTACGAAAATATAATTTTCTTTTTAACTATTTAATCGATATAATAAATAAATCAACAAAACTTCTGGTGATTGCATAGGTACCTACTTTATTTTTATTCAGTTAATTAACATTACATACATTCACTTGAGTTTTTTAAATATAAATTAATTTATACAAAAAATAATGACAATTTCATAATTAACTTTGGCCTTACAATTGTACGTAGATTAAGATTGGATTATGATCGAGCACTGATTAATACATTTTATGATTAAGACAAGATAACGTATTAAATTCGTGTCATGAGTAGCCCTACTGTTCACGAGTTTTCAAGAGACACCAACCAAGTACAATCAGCAAGGCTACGGGACAGTCTTAAGTCCTAATATTACGTCGGCTATCTCATTAAACATATTTAACGAGTGGGTTGTGGCCAAAGCTATACTCCTCACTAACAAGGCACTCCAAAAAGTATTATGGAAAGATTTTGTATGGAAAATTTTCAACATTTTTATGAAATGAGTTTGTTCAATAATATTTTATTATGAAAACTTGAAAATTCTTCAATGCCATTTTATGAAAGTGATGTGCCTTTTTATCAATTTCAAAATAAAAATTTCAAATTTTAAGTTTCCTGAGTTTGGGGTCACTTTGAAATATTTGACAGTTAAAAAAATTAAGAAGCACTATTCAGATATCATTCAAAATCTAATAGTCTAAGTGATTATTAGATACACAATTTTGCAAAATTTAAAAGGAATCGAATGAGTACTTTGGTCTATAATCGATAAAGTAAAATAAACACGCAGAGCGCATAGCACATAATATACAGCACACACACAGAAACATCGTAATGAAAATTTCAGAATACAATTTCAGCATGATACTAGTTGATAATCTGCAATAAAAAAATAGCCTTAAAAATTGCGAAATCATAACTCCCCACTGTGTATTATATCCCTTTGTGTTAGAGAGGAGTAAAAAGGCTAAAGCAAAAATATCTATCTGATAATACTAGATTTCTTCTTCCTTTCCTAATCCTTTTGTTTTCCTATCATTGCAATGATCTGTTCTTATATTCACTATTAGTACATATCTTCTGTTTTTTTATATTTTTTTATTATTGTCATGTAATTATTTTATTGCTAAAGTACATAAAGAATTATATTTTATTATTAACTCTGGGTGGTTGGAATAAAATACCGTTTGGCATTAAACCCGCCAGTGTACAAATTATATGTACAAGAATTTACAAATAAATAAATGAATAAATCAATGGTGAAATTTTGTAGAATACAGATATTCTTATTTAATATAAAAATATTAAAAAAAAAACTTTCCATAACGAAAACATAATCATTCATAAGTATTGAGAATTTTTTAAACCGACGTACAAAAACGTTAAAAATAATCATCGTTTACTTAAAGTTTTACGTAACTAAAATAAACTTATATAATTTATTTCGGAAAATATTCAATAAAATATTTATTTTTTTGGAAATATAACAAAAAGATTCCTACCACGAATTATTATTATATATTAACGAAATATTAAATTAGACATATATCTTGCAGGCATATTATTATTAAAAAAATAAGTCTACACGAGATGGATAAAAATGGATGGATAGATGGGTCGGTGGCAGAGCGGTTAGCGCGCTGGGCTAGTAATCCAGTGGTCGCGAGTTCGAATCCTGCCTCGACCGATTTCGTTCACCTAAGCACAAGCATTTATTTGCTTATTTTAGGGAACGTAGGAAGATGTATATGTACTTGTTTAACAAGGACATATTCATTTTTTATAAAAAAAAAAAAAAAAAAAAAAATACATATCAGATTATTACCATTATTCATTAATTCATCAAAATTTAATATTACATCAAATGAATTTCATAAAATATATATATGCATGAACTGTATTTTACAAATACCGTTATTTTTTTAGTACTCTGCCTACATTTCAATTTTATTTTGGGACGAAAAAGTTTATTGTATATTTTTTTGTACGATCGAGTTTTAAAAATTAAAAGTTGGTATAAAAATCACTGATCGGATGAATCACGTGGTGGTTTTATTAAACTTTTCACCTACACGATTTAAAACAATTTGTTAACCAATACAAAAATAGCAAAATAAATAAAGAGTTTGATTTTGATTCATAAAATTAACCGTGACTAAATTTTTAAACATCATAGGTATTATTCGTTAGAAATTTAAAGCTTTTCCCTTAAACCTAATTATGTATATTCTAAAGTTAACACACCTTATTCGTTTTAAAACATTTCATTACCTCGATGAAATTTATTCAATTTTATAAAAAAAAACATTTTGGATTTTGTTCAGGTTTTTTTAATAAATAAAGGTTTTAGAGAGAGCGTTTCAATCATGAAAATGAATGTGGTTTTAAGAACATATTAAAGAAATTGTAATAAAATGTAGTTTTAAGAACATATTAAAGAAATTGTAATAAAATATTATTAATACTCATTAGTTGTCTTGGGGTAGTCACTTCTGCTCTGGGACTGTGCCTCTCTGCCGCCGAATATGCTTGCCCTGTATGGTTTGGATCAGCTCATGCCAACCAAGTGGATGTTGCAGTTAATGAAATGGCACGAATTATATCAGGATGTCTTAGACCCACAGCCAAAAACAAATTGTATCCCATAATAGGCATAGCACCCCATAACATCAGAAGAAGAGTGGCAGCAGATGCGGAGAGGCATAAGCAGATACACGACCCAAGACACCCACTCTATGAACACAAAACACCAAACCCTCGCCTCAAGTCAAGGAATAGCTTCCTAAAGTCCACAGCCGACCTGCAGACCTCCCAGACGCAACGCCGAGAGGAGTTGTGGATGGACGACCCAATCTCTGCATGGATGGACACAAGCGAGAAGGCGAATAGGGCGCACTGCCTGCCATTCCCAATATGGAAGACACTGAACAGGCTGAGGGTGGGTGTGAGTGGCTGCAAGAGCAACCTGCACAGGTGGGGCTTCTCGACGGAGGATGATACCTTCTGTGATTGTGGGGCAGTGCAGGATGACGACCATCTGCTGTCCTGCCCAGAATTGGACGAGGGTTGCCACATGGACGACCTGATTAAACTTACCGACAGGGCGATTTCCGCCGCCACACATTGGAGTGGCAAAATCTGAGTTCCGGACTCGATAAGTAAGTTGGGGTATTTTGGACATATTGAAAGAATGAACCATGAACGACTGACAAAAAGATACACACTGGTGTAATAGATGGAGTGAATAGTAGGGGCCGCATCGGAAAGGGATGGCATGCTCACGTGAATGATATTTTGAAAAAATTAAACATAAGAACCTTGAAAAATCGAAGAGAATGTATGGAATGTATGAGACGATGCAAGGTTGTAAAAGAAGCCAGGTATGTGTGCAAAAATAGAGGAGTATGACGCTCGGTTCTCTCTGCTTACCTAGTAAGGGACATGGTATGTATGTATGTGAAATATTACTCTTTTCCTTTAAACGAATATATTTTTATGTAAATTATTTTTTAGATTCAAGCAAAACTGAAATGCAAAAAATCTTATGATCCTGTAGATATATAATTCTATTATTATCAATTAGACCATTATATACGTTCATATAATCAGAAAATGATTCCATTTTCCTCGGCCTCTAAGTAAAGTAGACCATTCATTTCAGGATTTGAAGATCTAATAAAGTTAATAACATAATTTAAATTCAGATTTTTTTAATAAGCGCTTTCATTTTTATCAAAAATTCAACAGGAAGGGAACTAATAATATCAAATTTTCAAAAGGTTACCTTAAATAAGATAACCTTCAGTACACGTTTATCATGAGGGGTGGATCATCCGAAGCAGGGTGGTAGGGGACATGAATACCTATCGATTATATTCAGTGATATTGAATAAAAAGTTCAAAAGCAATATAGACTTTTATGAAATTTCAATTAAAATCGGATTTCAGAATAAATTTCATCACTGTAACTAAACTATTAGGTCTATGATTGTGTTTTTTTTTTCTAAAAAAAGTTCAAACGTAATTAGTGGAAAATGATTGAGGCCCCAAAAAAATATCGACGTCCAGATGTTCACAATTATAAGTATTCTTCAGGGGTGAGTTTTACGTGTATGTTTTATTACGGTGTGGTATGTGAAATAAAATTATGCAATACCAGTTGCATGTAACACATGAGATCCAACTGTCGATGGCGATAGTATGAATAATTGAAAAATACGTACAAAACAAACTTAAAGATATTTTGTTTTCTAAATGTAGGTATAAAACATGTAAGTATATATGTTTGTCAGGATATGATAGTATGGAGGTCAGACTTTTTTCTTACCCAGAATATGAAAACAGGATGATGGTATGTATTTATGTTTGGAGATAAAGTATCAAACTATTAAGTTAGATATTGTGTATTGTATACTGCCTTACAAATTGTATGAAGCGAAGTCGTCATTAAATTATTTTTTTTATAAAAATTGTTTAAAAAAATTGAGATGTAATACTAAATTTCTGATATTTTTATAGCAAATTACATTATCTAGTTGAGGTGTTTCGGCTTTTTCGATATTTTTAAAAACTTTGGAAATATAGGCAGTTGAACACATAAATTTATGATAAAAAAAATGTTTGAGAAAGTCTGGATTTTTATAGAAAATATTAAATAAATTTGAGATTTTTTATTTGGCTGTATTTATACAAATTTTCAGCGTTCTAGCTTTTATGGTTTTTGAGAAAATATATGGAAAAATAAAGTGAAAATTCAAGTGATTTGTATATTGTATATTGAACGTGTTGTAAATAAAGTGTAAAAGAAGATACATCTTTTACTTGCAAATAATAAGAGTTCCACTCCAACAAATATTAGTGTACAAGGACACTGTAGTTGATAACCCCTGACTGAAACAAAAATTAAAAATTATGAGTATGAAAGTTTTGTAGGCCTATAACTATCTATATATTTTGAAATTTTGAGCTCTGTAAATTGAGCGAATCAAAAGTTATAAGGGGGGGGACACAGACACACTAAATGTTCTACTCCGAATTCAGAGTAAATCCATACATATGGAACACGTACGCTGCGAAGACTCTAAGTCGGTGTTTTTTGACTTCAAAGTTGGAAAGACCGTGAAAAATATAGACCCTGCATACAAATCTCGCGTATCTTGGCTTGATACTTTGTCGCGATAAAAGAACCGGAATAATCCCACAGGGTTTCTCAAACTCTTTTGTTAATAAAAAAAATTGACAAGTGTATGTGTTCAACTGCCTATATTTCCGTTTTTTATAAATATCGAAAAACGCCAAAATACGAAAATACCCATTTAGCTATTTTAATCTTCTATTAAAAACGCATAATAATAGTAGTATACACAATATCTAAGGCGACTCTTAATAGTTTGATACTTTCCATACATTCATACCATCAAGATATTTACATATTTGAGGTAGGAAAAAAGGTCTGACTTGCACACTATTATATTCTGACATACATGTTTTGCATAAAAAATAAAATATTAAGGATATAAAGTTTGATACGTATTCTTCAACTATACATACCTACTATCGCTATCGACAGTTGGATCTTATGTGTTGGGTCTTAGGCAACAATACGATCACAGTAAACTAATTTCATCTATACACAAATTAATAATATCGATAATTGGTTAATTGTAAGTGCCTATTATGGGAGTGAGTTTTGTATTGAAACCGTAGGTATTAAGTTAATGTGTTTTGAATAGAAAGTATCAGAAAGAAATGCTGCATTAGTGATTCTATTAATAAACACAATTGGTATTACACATCGCAAAGCTTTTGTTACCTGACCCAACTCGACGCCCACATCCGATTTTTTGCACCCCAAAACGTGTTAACTGAAGTAATAGAAACTAGTTTATATAAAAGGTATTACTTTCATTTTGTCTGAACATAAACCTTGAAATACCTTTATTGGATCTCCTTGAAACACAAGCAACGCCCTCGTCCCATTTCGTGTTAAAATATATTAAGACCTGAAGTCCTTTTATACCTTCATAAAAGACATTATATTCTAAAATCTAATTTCACATTAGAAATGAGAAACACGTAAAGTAAGACAAATGCTTAAAGCTCTCTGTCTTGGTTTAAAACAAAATGAGGTTTTATTGTTAGTGGCTAAATTGTGAAAGTTGAGAAGTTGATTTAATTTAATAAGTAAGTTTTTGGGGGTACACGTTTTATATATTAATTATATCAGAAGGATTATAATAATATTACAAATTTGCGTGTTCAAAAGGATCTTATTTAATTGAAAGCATCTATGTACCACCAATTTTGATATTGCCTATGTCATTTCATTAAATATTTGATTATATATTATTTATTATGGGTATATCCAACAGATGAATATCCCCCGCAGCTGCAACACGATCTAATTGTTTTATTTTAACTATAACAACCACCTAATAATGTACCTATAATGTAAGATAATTTTTCAATGTGTATTTTTCTCATATTTAGTAAGTAGATACCTAGAGAATAAAAAGTGGGTATATCCCAAAGATGAAAATTCCCCACAGCTTCAATTATGTTCAGGTAAGAATGAGAGATCAGGACTGGATATAATACCTACTTAAACTGTAACAACCACCCACCCTCTCCCTTCCTTTTTTGCTTTGTCTAAATTTTATCTAATGTAATAGTATATAATAAAAAACCAAACCATGTTCTTCACCAGTCGAAAAGGCTTTCACCAGGCGAAACGATCGTCCTGGAGAGGAATAAAATAAATGTAGAATTATTTATGGTGAAGAAGGGTTTAACTACTTTCATGATTGACACTGGAGTATTCGAATTGAAGAAAGATGTAATAAAAATAATAATTAGATTTAACTTTTTGATCGTCAGTTCTTGATGGAATTCCATTTAAATTAATTTATAGTTTTAATTAACATAAAAATTAAAACAAGTGTTTTTATTTTTATTTATTAAAAATATAAATTAATAAAATAATATGTTAAACTATTTGCGATGTCGTGGGTCGGAACTAATAATTAAGATTTAACGCGACTCTATTATGTTAAACGATTAACGCATGAATGATGAGTATAATTGTACGATCGACGGCGATGAGCTAAGGTTCGTCGATCTTCGTCAATTGTCGTGAATCTTCGAGGATATACACATTGCTGCTTACTGACATGAGCGCCGCTACAAATTGTTTATTTAGAACGTAGATCAATTTTAATTATATTTTAGACTATAAGTACATTAAGTTCCGAATAAGATCGGAAAAATATTTAAAGACGAAACTCACTCATTCCAAATAAAAACTGTTGAGAATTTTATATGAAGAAGGTAGAAAGATTTGATAAAGCATTACTCTCCGCTTTCGCAAAAAGTAGGGTTCAAAATGAATTCTATGAAAAGAAGCAAAAGTAAAAATAAATTGGTTTTAAGTAAAGATCTTTGAAGACGAAAAGTAATCGGAATACACGCTTGGATAAGTAAGAAGGTCTTCAAAAGGAGCTTAAGTGGGATGGAAATCAGAAAAGTTTAGATTAATTTTAAAATTTAATTAGAAAAACCTTTTACATACAAAATCATGTACATATTATGACATTAAAAGAGCTAATATTTACATTTTAAAGAACACGATAAATTAACCAAACGTTTATTGAAAATTATTCTCGGTTAAGTGATTTTAAGTAAATGTTTTAGTTACAGTCAGCATCTTGTGTCCTATAGCTGACATTTGAAATTCAGGTAAATTAAGAGCGCCCTTTGAATGATCTTGTCATCATAAAACGGCGTTATGAGTTTGTATAATTACTAAGACGTATAATAAAAGATGAACTCCCAGAATTCTGAATTGGAGACCCTATCATAATAGAAGAAGTATAGGGAGACCACAGAGGAGATGGACTGACGATATTGTCGAACTGGTGGGACATGGGTGGAAGTAGAGTGCCCAGGATAGAGAAATGGAAAACCTTGGAAGAGGCCTATATCCAGCGGTTAATGAAAGGGGCTAAAAAGAAGAAGAAGAAGAGGATAATAACATAATGAATCAAGGACATAATAAATAAAAATGAAGGGAAGGATTTGACCACTTCCTTTATAGAATATATATGATAATTTATGTTTCACATACTGCTTAAAAAGTGATTATCTGACAAAATAGGTACTTTTAAAAATCTCTGATTCGACAACTTTGCATATGAAGATTGAGACATTACAGAAAGCAATGAATTCCTTATTCTCTCTCACATCCCACAACCTCTATCTCCCTCCTTTCTTGTGTTGCTGTAATTTTACATTTAATACTTTTACGTGTTTATCTTTCTGTTTGTTTTTAACTTGAATATGTTGGAAGAAATTGTCATACGGTAATAAACCCGCCGGTTTACTACCGTATTATTACGGTAATAATAATAATGTAAATGAAGTAAAAAATAAATAAATGAACTAAAATGACATGCATCGCCGAAAAGTTTAATAGACAAAAAGAGTCTCTTATCAACATTACCCGTTCCAGTTTTAAAGTGGGATTTAAAAAATGTTTTCTAAACCGAACTCTGAAAAATTCACAAAGGCCATGAAATGAGTCCAAGGATTTAACTAAAGATTTCACTACACGAATTTGTTGAGTTTACTGACTTCTTAGCAACAGGAGCCAGGTTCATAAATAAACCGAGCTTATGATATCTTCGATCATTGTTTTGCGATATTGCGTTGAAATTAAGATCTATTCTGTATCACTATCCCAGATTAGTGATAGAGATCTTTTTAACTCCCCATTAATTACAATAAAAAATAAATTATTAAGCATTTTGCCATAATCTTAACTTTCCACTCTGATGAATTGGGTGTATCGCATAAGAATTCACGCACATACATACACACACCCACACATACTCACACACCCTCACACAAACACCCTCACACACACACAAGGTAGCATATATTGTAGTTTTAACTTTTGTCTTACTTAATATTCATTGTTTTTTTTCTTACACTACTATAATTTATAAGGTAATAATGTATACATTTAATTGATGCTGGGCGTGACTATTTTTTTTATATTGTATATCACCATTTTACTTGTCCAGTCATTCTTTGTGTACTTTCAATAAAATAAAATAAAAATATTTAAGTGCGTAGGTAAATTTCTTGTTTTATCAAGAAAAAAATTATGAATATAATAAAACAGAAAAGTACTGCATTATTATGTATGAAACAATTTTTTTTGCCGAGCATCAATCAAAAATGAGAATTTTTAAAACGATAAATACGTTGCACATTGCTTAAGGTAAGGCGCGCATGGAAGCTTAAATTCATCGGCCGATTATTATCGGCCGATTAATTTATCGGCCGATCGGTTCTAACGCGCATGGAAGCTTATAGAATCGTACGATTGGAAATAACACGGCGGTCAACATTCATATATTTAAAATACAATATGTATATTCACAAGTTTTAATATACATATGTTTAGAAATATGGATTTTTTTATTCATTAAGTAGAATATTTATTAAATTACCTATGTAATTTCGATCGAGATCGGCCGATTTTTTTGTGTCTCGTCACAGATTTTAAATCGGCCGATTCTGTTAGCTTTCATGCGCGCTCTTACATGTAATTCGTATGTTGTAGCTCACCGATAATTAATCGGCCGATGAAATTAGCTTCCATGCGCGCCTACCTTTATACACAACCAGTGACGGTTTTTAGTAAATAAAAATGAACTTTTTGATGTTTCATTGTGTTATATTTTCAATTTTTCGACAATTATGCACAATTTTTTTCAACGAATGAAATGTCAATTTATATACCTTTTCGTGAGGAAATGTTTGATGATTTGAATGTCTGAAGTACGTATTTACACAAATAACTTATATTTCCAAGTATATAACTTAGCGTTTGAGTGAAAAACATGGTGATAATTTCCTTTAATTTTAACGTTTTTCCTAATTTCAAAGTATTTTCTGGGTAAATGTCGCATTTATTCATACTACAAAAAAATTGTTCAAAGTCAAAAAACATACTTTTTATGTGCGAAAATTTTCACGAATAAAATATATTTTCAAGAATTATTATAATTTGAGTGAAAAACATGCTGATTATTTCGTTTTATTTGAATGTTTTTCTTATTTTTAAGTTAGTATTTACTGTGTAAACGTAGGAAACCTTTCATGCAAAATGTTTTTTCATACATTTTTGAACATTAAAATATTTTTGATTTTTTTAAAAAAATCAACAAGTTTCAAAATAAACATTATATTATTATACTACATGGAAAGATACCTTAGTTCAATATCAAAACGCTACACATTTTTTTCGCGTAGGAAAGAATAGCGAAAAATCAATTATAATATGAAAAGGCATCTGTCAGAGGATCATTGATAGCAGAGACAAGAAAATAAGATGGCGGCATATAAAGGCTTCTCTTTTCATCCTTCCGTTGTTCAATGTTGGCCTACTTGTGGTTCTCTCTTCAATGTTTATTGTTGTGTCCCTTAGATCCTCCCCTTCAGACGTCATTACTTCCGACATCATCCCACTTATGTCAGTAAATATTTCTTACACGGGAGCATAGCCGAGGGTAAAAAAATCTATTTGGATATCTCAGAAAGGCATGTTGCTGTAAATTGGAAATTTATACCTTCATTTATACCTTATACCTTTTATTTATTTTATTTCCGGAAAATTACACATTATTAGAAAATAAATTTAAACATAGTAAACAGTAAAACATTATAAATATAAACATTAGTATTGCCTTCATTTATACCGTCTTTAAGTTTGATTTTTGTTTAATATGTTCTTATTCTACATTTTGAATAGGCATTCGTTATTTTTTTTAATATTTTTTGTTATTATTTTTAATTTCAACTTTTTTATAATCTGTTCTTTTGTTTTGTGAGGATATAAATAATCTTACCACAAGGGCATATTAATTGTTTCAAAGGAAAATATTATATTGATGGTTTTTTTTTGTATGACAGGGTCAGAAATGAGGACATAAGGAAAGAATGTAGGATAAAGAAAGATGTGATTACCTTATAGAATGAAAGTGAACACATTGAGATGTTATGGCCACATGCGTTACGTGTTTGGCATTGGAAGTATGATATGAACATCTATGGTTTCGCGTGAAATATTTATTTATTTAATTTTATGTATTTGTAATAAGTATTAAGTGTAAATTTTAGTTTTATGCACTCCTCCTCCATATAAACATTAACTAGGTCAAAGCTCAAACTCCTCAGTGCGCGCAGTTTGTTAAAAAAGGGAGCCGAAGTTTTCGCTTAAAATATTTATTTGGTATTAAGTGTAAATTTTAGTTTTATGCACTCCTCCATATAAACATTAACTAGGTCAAAGCTCAAACTCCTCAGTGCGCGCAGTTTGTTAAAAAAGGGAGCCGAAGTTTTCGCTTAAAATATTTATAGATAGCTTAGTTATTAAAAAAATATGTGCAAAAGAAATTAAAACATGGTTCAGTTCAGAAAAAATAAAAAAAACAATAATACAATATATCAATATGAAAATATAATTATGTTTAGAAATAAAATATAAACTACAAAAAATACTCATTGAATTTTAAAAAGTATTTTTTTAGTGAATATGTTCTTCTTAAACAAGTACATATGTATACATCTTCCTACGTTCCCTAAAATAAGCATAATGCTTGTGCTATAGGTGAATGAAATCGGTCGAGGCAGGATTTGATCTCGCGACCACTGTATTACTAGCCCAGCGCGCTAACCGCTCTGCCATCGACCCATCTACATATATTGAGCAAATTATTAGAACGTTTTGTAAATTTGGCCCTAAGATTTTTGCACCTACATATACTTATATACAAACAGAATTCTGTTTGAAAAATCGAGAATAGAGAATTTAAACGATTTTTTTAAATTTAACTCCGATATTCTGATTATGATTCCATAATAATTTATCTCTTTTCATAGACTATATCGTTTTGGGTGATTAGGCCTTTATCAATCGCTGTCAAAATTGAAATTATAAAAACAACTGAAATAATTATTTCGATTTTTGTTCCTTATATTTGGCCTCCCCTTATATTTCTTTGCGCCAGGCGTATAACACAACCGTTTGAACCCACGGTGGGTTCGGCCCTGATCTCCAGCCGTAATTAATTTCAACGCAAAACAATGATTCTGTCGGCCGATAAATATTAAACATAACACGCTTATTCTTTGAACATAAAATTCAAACTGTGACATGTTGAAATTGCTTTAAAGTAGTTTTGTTGGCAGCAATTCGAAATTACACCGCTTGTCTTATCTTCTGAAAAAAATTAAAAAAATTCAAACACTCAAAAGTGTAGAAAGTATGTTACATATTTGGTTTGAATCAATGAAATTTAATATTCGTTTTCCAAGAGTGCAATTTCGAAATATAATTCTTTTTTTTTTAATTCTATTCTTTAAACCTGATGATGTTTAAGTCCTGCATCAGTTTCTCTCATGTGACGTGGACTGCTTGCTGTATGCTTTCCTGGCCAATTTGATGGTTCTTGAGTGATGGATCATTTTTAACACGTGTTTGCCCTGGAACGTTCTTCTCTGTCGACCCCATCTTGCGATATCCCCAACTAAGCACAAACTTTGTATCTCTGTGTTTTGTACCTTATCACGAAGAGTTTTGCCAGCGATGCTTCACTTCGCAGGTTCGAATGAGGTTTTTGGTACGGGCAGTCTCTGGATTCTATTCTGTGAGTCATTAACACATTATCTTGTAGATTCGAACCTTATGAATATTCATAAAATGCTTATTTTTCCAGATGAAATCTTTCATTTATCCGGATATTGCCGCGGTTAATTCACTTCGGTACAGGCACGGCATATTCTGCCATGGCACAGTTAATAAGTTATTTGACTTCTGTGCAGGTTCGAAATTTACTTAAAATTATTTCTCACTTGCCAAATGGCGATGTACTCGCTACTTGGATGGAAGTGTTAATCATTATTATTTTTGTTATTATAGTCTTTGTATCTTATGTTAAAACTTATTATAATTGTATCAATGATTATTATTATCTATGCTTGTATTTTTTTCAATAAATAAAAATAATATGGTTTTATTTAAATTAAACCAAAAGAGTTTTATTTCATCATTTTAAACCATATATATTTTAAGCATGAGCTAATCATAACTGAACCTGAAGCTTATATTTAGTATTATATAAAATTATGAGAAAAATGTGTTATATTAAATCATAGAAAAATGAATTATCTGCGCCTGGAATTATACAAACTGTACTACATATATAAAAATGAATTCAAGTATTAACTACCGGCAAAAACTAATTCATGTATAGTTGCACATAATACATAATATTTTTAAAAGAACTTTTTTAAAACTTTGTTTTATTACTTTGTATAAAACACGTAATTGAAATTGAATAGCAATTTTTAGATCAAATTTAAATGTCTTAATAATTAGTTTTTAATTCAAATGGTAACATTTTTAATTTCTAAAGTAAAATTTGCAATATATTTTTTTCTTTTAAGATAAATGAATTCTACCAGTTTCTCTCTGTTACCACACTGTTCTTGTCAGCATCCGTAGTTTTGACGATTAATTTTGCTAATGAATGAATGTATAACGAACGAGCAACAAGAATAAAATACAAATTGTATAAAATAAACCCCCCCCCCCCCTTATATTTTTGATCCGCTTAATGCACAGAGCCCAAAATTTCAGAAAATATAGAAAGTTAGAGGCCTAAAAAACTTTAAAATCAGTCACGGGTTATCAAAATTTGAATTTTGATTGTATTTTCCCATATATCTCAAAAACCATAAAAATAAGAACGCTTAAAATTTGTATAAATATACAAATTTTTATCTTTAAGCATTATATCTCAAAATCAATTTATGAAAAAGTTCCAGGGTTTCTCAAACTTTTTTATTATGAAAAATATTTTTTTATTACAAATTTATGTATTTAACTGCCTTTATTTCCATTATTTTTAAATATCAAAAAAAGACAAAACACTCTAACTAGATAATTACATTTTTTAGTAAATATAAACATTATAAACCACATTTCTAGTAAATATAAACATTATAATAGTGCATCTCAAACTTTTCCTAACAATTTTTGTAAAAATTGAATTAAGTGACGACAACGTTTCATACAATTTGTATGGCAGTATACATAATATTATCTACGGGGACTCTATAATATTATATTATATACCATCGAGCTGTTTATAATATATTCAGAGTAGGAAAATGGGACTGACTTTCATAGTCTTGACATATGTACATTTTTTGTAAAGAAACAAAATATCTTAAAATATTGAATAATTAGGATTAAAGGGTTTAAAGTTTGGTAGGTACTCTTCAACCAGGGGCGTGCCTAGAACCTTCGGACTGGGCAAACCGTGAAAGAAAATTGGAAAATGTCGAAAATTTAATGTTTTTTAGCAACGTTGTTAATTTCAGTGGCCATGAAAATATTTTAAAATCAAATGTCAAAATAATATTTACATTTGTGGCCCTGTCAAGCATCTTATCTACAGACGGTTTAATTTTTAATCTTGTTGTGTAGTTTCAATAAAACAGACAAAAAATATTTGGTCTAGAATTTTTATGTAATGTAATATTCATTGGCAAGCCAAGATTTTCGGCTTCTGTGAGCAATTCTGCTACTGTCTTTAACTATACATATATACTATCGCCATCGACAGTTGCATGTCATGTGTTTCATGCAACCAACTAGAATCATTCAACGGCATTGCAAACCAATGTTTAGAGAAGACAAATCTTTAAAAATGTGAATTGTATGTATATTTGATAATGTTGTTGAAGGAGTGACGCAATCTAGAGGCAGTATACAATATATGTACATATAATATATACTTGTTTATACATATGTAAATATCTACCTTTTTATTCGTTGCAAGTACAAGCAGCGAGATAATAGTTACTGGGTTAATGCCAACACTGCCGAATTTATTTAGACCATAAAACCAAGAAATAACCAACTTGAACACAAAAAATACTTAAAAACATTAAAAATAGATTT
The DNA here is from genome assembly GCA_963576475.1 of Molanna angustata. Classification (NCBI taxonomy): domain Eukaryota; kingdom Metazoa; phylum Arthropoda; class Insecta; order Trichoptera; family Molannidae; genus Molanna; species Molanna angustata. Next base: position 7,368,713 of record OY754979.1, on the reverse strand, counting down.
GTGCAGATTCGCGGTGGTTTCGTTAAAATCGAAGATGGCATATATTGGTTAGGTTCATACATTTTTATTATAATATACTAGGTGTCGTAAATATACTAGGTGTTAGCAAATTTCGTATGAATCGAAGTGAGGCATTTTTCCAGGGGATTTTTGACGTTTTGGTTGGCAGACCACATCTTTTTTCTATAGAGAATAACGACTAATGTGAATTGTTTTCGGATTTATTTGTCGAAAAAAAAAACACTTTGTTTATAAATAATTAGAGAACAGTTATCTAGGATTTATTGAAATGTAAGGAAAACTGCAATACACTTGACAATTGACAATTTTTACACTTGCAATTATATTACACTTTACACTTGCAATTAATTAATAGCACTTGACAATTTTTATTGTATACTGACAAACACTATAGAAACCCATGTACCAAAAAGAACAAAGAAGTCTGACAAATACCCAGTGTGGTATACCTTACCACTGAAAAAAATTATTAAAGAAAAAATATACTACCACAACAAATGGAAACGTGACAGAAACCCTCTTGATTATCAGACGTTCTCTCTTCTGCGAAAAAGACAAAAGAAAACTGCTGATCTCATCTTCAAAAATTACATTAACTTGATTGAAAACGGAATACGACAAAACGTAAAAACTTTATGGAATTATGTAAAATCATTCAAAAAGACACCAGACATTCCTGAGACCATGTTCTTCGGCAATGCCACCTCATCTAATGGAGTAGGCATAGCCAATCTTTTTTCCGACTTCTTCAGCTCAGTGTACATCACACCTAATAGTGTCACTAACGAAAACAACAGCATCGATAACCCTTATCTTATTAATTCCATCTCCATCGACTATAACAGTACGCTAAAATATCTTCTTAACATAGATATATCAAAGGGTGCAGGAAACGATAATATTCCTGGAGTTTTTTTGAAAAAATGCGCTCGGGTCCTGGCACACCCGTTGTGTTATATATTCAAATTGTCACTTATTAACGGCACATTCCCTGAAATATGGAAAACCGCTCTTGTTCATCCCATACTGAAAAACGGTGATAAACACGATGTCACTAACTATAGGCCCATCTCCAAACTCCCAATTATCAGCAAAGTGTTTGAAAAAATAGTGTATGATCAGGTTTATAGTAAAATATCTTCATATATCACCACTGATCAACACGGTTTTATGAGAAAACGTTCTACCACCACTAATTTAGCCCAATTTACTAGTTATCTTCATGATAAAATGGATCAGAGACTGCAAATAGATGCTATATATACTGACTATGCCAAAGCATTTGACCGCGTAAATCACCCAACTCTCTTGCAAAAATTGTCATTGATAGGTATACATGGTGACCTATTTAGGTGGCTTAAATCATATATTGATAATAGACACCAAATAACCTCGGTTGACGGACATTCTTCTAAATGTATTAGCGTGACATCTGGAGTCCCCCAGGGATCTCATTTAGGTCCCCTTCTCTTTAATATTTATATAAATGACATCGGAAAATGCTTTTACAGTAGTCAAGTATTATTATTTGCCGATGACATGAAAATTTTCAAAACAATCTCAAATTGCTCTGATTGTGCCGATCTACAGAAGGATTTGGAACGTTTATCCGTTTATTGCAATGAAAATTATCTTTCCTTAAATATATCTAAGTGTTTTTCTATATCTTTCACTAGGAAGATAAAAGTTGTAAAATACAATTATAAACTGAACAATGTAGTTTTACCGACGAAAACAGACTGCAAAGATCTTGGCGTACACCTTGATTCAAAACTTCTCTTCGACAAACATATTGAAATTATAGTAAACAAATCTTATAAAATGTTAGGCTTTATATTTAGAATCAGTAAATACTTTAAAAACCCCAATACATTAAAACAATTATATTGCTCTCTTGTCAGAGGTTCACTTGAGTACGCATCAACTATATGGAATCCCCAGTACAAGGTTTACATTCACTCGTTGGATCAAATTCAGAATAAATTCATTAAATATTCAAACTACCGTTGTAACAATACTTACCAACCTACTATACTAACTTCTTTGACCACGCGACGCACAATTTCAGACCTTATGTTCCTTCACAGTATACTAAATGGAAACATAGAATGCCATGAAATTCTTACCAATATCAAATTTAATACTTCTACTCGCCGGACAAGACATACGTCACTTTTCTTCTCCAATATCTGTAAAACAAATGCTTCCAAAAACGCTCCGATTAACAGAATGATAAACTTATTTAACTCTTATGAAAAAAATGCCGACTTAGACATATTTTTTGATTCACATATAACCTTCAAAAATAAACTTATATCTAACGTCGTGACATTATAACAATTATTTACAGATTAATTTTATTTTTCCCAACCACCCTCAGCAATATATTTTCTTTTTCTTCTCAACTCATGAATCTGTCAATATATGTTCGTCTATCATGTATACACATGCACACCCTCTCTCTCACACACACATACGCACCCACACACTCACACTCTTTCTAGATATCTCTTTCACACACACATGTATTACTCTTCTCTCATACGCGCACCCCACTAATTCACACTTTTTTGATGTATTATTTTGATATTAGGTATAGTACGTAAGAGGTACATGTTATTTCTGTATTTTTATTTATTTAATTTTAATAATTGTATGCATGTACTGTGTGCTGTCCTTTGTAAAATAAAATAAAAATAAAATAAAATAAAATATGTTGCCAACCAAAACGTCAAACGCGCGATATTCCATGACTCACTTTTTGCACGGAGTACTACATCTTGTATATTATATGAAGTTGAGTAAGGTTAGTTTATGGTTCATTGAGCCATGCAATTAAAAATGTGTCAAATATTTAATATGATATTTTAAACTATAGCCAGAATTTCTGTTTCCTTCGGTAAAGTTAGTTTACAATAAATGAATAGCAGATATGATGTTTTTTGGTACTTGGAGGAGTACAATAAAGAATGTGTCTTATATATAAAATGGCATAAATAAATTCTGGTTTATTTGATAAAGATTGGTAAGGTTAGGTTAGTTTACAATAGAAAATGGTTAACAGATATTTTGCTTAAGGATTCATTGAGCCGTGCAATTAAAAATGCTGCATAGGCATGTGTACCTACATATTTAAAACGGAATTAATAATTTGCCAGTTGCCAATGAATAAATTGAATAATAACCGATTGATTTAGTACTTAAAGTAAAACTATTTTAGGTTTGGTTTGGTTAGGTTAGGTTATAATAGGTGTCAGAAATGAGAACTCTTCGAGCAATAGCCGGTCCCACGCTTAGAGACAGAATAAGAAACACGAGAGTCAGAGAGATCTGCGAGGTTGAGGATGTCGTCAGATGGGGTCGGCAAAGAATGAGATTCTGATATGCCCATGTAAATAGGATGGAGGCATCCAGGATCCCTTACATAGCACTACACAGCCGACCAGAAGGAAGACGACCACCAGGCAGACCACCAAAGATGTGGAAGGACAGCTGGGGCTCAACCTCGCAGGAGAACATCGTCTCTGCAAATAACAGGCCCTTAGGCCTAACATAAGAAGAAGAAGGTTATAATAGGTTCGGTTGAGTTATACAGATTAAAATATTGATGGATCAAAAACTGATTTTGTTTTCAAAGCTTTCGACTTAAAACAGAATGAATACGTTTACATATAGATTGAAACGAATAATTTCGATAGGAGAAAAATATAATATGTTACGAGTATGTATGTAAGTTTTCTAATCCGCCCCTACACATTCCAGTCCTGGCGCTAGTTATTGTCTAATCTTTCATCTACACCGCATGACTCCCAACACACGCCGCGCCACCTCCTCCACACTTCCTCACCCCTCTCCGTATTATACAGTTGCCTGCATTCACGGACTGCCGCAATATAGTTGTACCAAATATTGTCAAGTTTTATATTATACAATATTTTACGTTATGAATATATCATATTACGTAAGTTTAGTTTGTCGATCGACAATTCTTGATAGAACTCCATTGTATGTAGACATTACACCGCAACACAATTACGAGACGACACGCAGGAATTTTCTCATGACTCCAAAGACAAACACGACATTCGGACAAAGACATTACTATTATTTAGCTCCAAAAATTTTTAATAAGATAAAAAGTGAAATAACGGACATACAGTTGATGAATAATTTGAAACACAAGAAAACAATAGAAACATGGATTAGAAACAAGGGCATTATATACTGCGGAAACATGATCAAGCTACAATAGTTTATATTTTATTTTTATAATAGGTATATTTTATAACAAGTTTTAATTAAATACAAGTTTAATATTTTTCTGTCAGATATAACGCAAAAAAAAAAAAAAAATCTGCCACCTCGGTACAGGCTCAGCCTAGTGAGGTGGTATATACCAAATAATCCTATAAAAAAAATGTTTCATATAACTTATTTAAATTGTACTTTTTTGTAATATTGTTTGTAACTATATTGTTATATTTTGTTTGGTTTCAATAATAAAAAAAAAAAAAAAATATCACAAATATATAAAAAAAAAGTTTTAGTTCTATTTAAATTTATTTGATTATCATTTTATTCTGACGATGTGCCTTGCACGAAACGCGTCGATAATCAAATAACTAAAACCAAGTTTTTTTATATTTGTGATATATCTACATATCATATTATGAAATAAAGCGACTGTATACAGCGATCGATAAACACCTAGAAAAATCACACGGGTTGCGTAGAATACATGTTTCAGAGGTCGTTAAAGATATTTTGATCGAGATTCAGAGGTCGTTATTTTACACCACTTTTATATCTCATAAATATGGTGCAGTGAAATGATGCAGATCAATCAAGATGTGCTGGATATTATGAACAGGAATTTCTAAAAATTGTACAGAAAATCTCGCATCTTGATCTATGACCTCTTCTCTATGGTTTTGAAATGTCAAATGGCATCGGGAATTTTTTCGTTGACATATATTATGTCAGGCATTTTGACCTGATTGATCTGCTTTATGAAAGCTATGTGTCTGTTATGATGTTTTTTGATGTAGTGGTTAATTAGTTATTAGTACCAATTATACCTATTTATTGTGTTCTCTAATGTATGTAGAGCGGATCATCAACTATCATCACCCAGTTCATTGTCACTATAAAGATGTAAACTACTAGCCCTAGAACAGGGTTTCTTAGTTGGGCAGCAGTAATCTACTAAAAATTAACAAAAATAAAATAAATAAAGAATATATACATATAGGTACATATCATAACTTATCTTTTATAAAATATTAATTATTGCCTTTATTTTATGAATTTATTTTGATTATTGATGCGTTTCGTGCGTGGTACATTGTCAGAATAATGCTGTACAAATTTCACAAGCAGTTCATTTAGAGAGATTGAATAATCTTTGGTATTATGCTTAAAATTGATAGTACAATTTATGGTCAAATTGAGATACACAAGTACACAAAAATACTTGTGTATTTCAAGGTTTATTATGTACGATAATGATATGTGTACGATGAAGAAATTACTAATAGATAATATGCAGCAAATATAAAAAAAAACAAAGTTTTAAAAATGCTCCACTGCTCTTTTTACACTTATCACTTCTGTGCACAATACCATCGAAATTATATAAGTAATTCGAAATAATCTTCATACTTTTTATATTAGTTGCATATAACACATGATATCCAACTGTCGATAAATGTATATTTGAAGAATATGTACCAAACTATAAACACAAATAAATAAATATTGTAAGATATTTTGTTTTCTTTATAAAACATGCAGGTATGTATGTCCGGATAGGATGATATGGAGGTCAGTCTGTTTTTTCATAACAGCATGATGGTATGTATGTACGTTTGTAGATTAAGTAGGTATCAAACTATTGAGTGAGATATTGTGTAGTGTATACTGCCTTACGAATTGCATGAAACGATATCGTCACTAAATTTAATTTTTATAAAAATTGTTAAAAAAGTTTAAGATGTACAACTACAAGTTATTCGGCTTTATTCGATATTTTTAAAAACCTTGGAAATACAGGTAGTTAAATACACGAATTAATTTTCTTTATAAAAAAATGTTTGAGAAACTCTGGAATTTTTTGGAAAATAATTTTGTATTTGTCTATATTTATACCAATTTTCAGGGCTCTAGCTTATATGGTTTTTGAGATATATGGAAAAATAAATTAAAAATTCAAAAGTTGATAACCTTTAACAGACAAAAATTCAAAATTCTGAATATAAAAGTTTTGTAGGCCTATAACTATCTATATATTCTGAAATTTAAGCTCTGTGAATTGAGTGGATCAAAAGTTATAAGGGGGACACACACACATACAGAGACACACTAAATGTTCTACTCCGAATTCTGAGTAAATCCATATATAGAACATATTATATGCTGCGAAGCCTCTAAGTTGGTGTTTCTTTCTTTCAAAGTTGCAAAAGCGTGAGTAATACAGACCCTGCATACAAATATCGCGTATCTTGGCTTGATACTTTGTCGATATGTTGAGAGTATAAAATTATCTTGAACAAATCGACAGTTCAGCCTTGTGGTGCATTATTTTGATGTGCCTCACACCAACCACATAAATAATTTAAATAAATCCAATTGAGCCAAGCTAATAAAATTTTTTTGACTCGGTAAAAATATTGAGTTTTATCAACAACTATCAATCGATAAACCAAATTTGGTATAACAAAATACTTAAAAAGTTTTGGAAATTATGTTCTACGTATAATAGTGGTGGTATGGTTTTAACCGATATATAACAAATCCTTGGAGAAACAATAAATCTAGCTGTTAGAATCGGCTGTCATCAATAAATTGACATAGGAGATCAGACGATAGATAGCCCAGGGTTGCTCCACATCACACCACTTTTGGAGAAGAGACACAAAAGTAATCGAATACTTGGAAGTTTTTTCAGATCCTCTTGGCCGATAATAATAGTCAGTGTCAATAATTTTAATAGTCAAACTTAAACTTAATCGATTTTTTAATTATCTCAATAGAGACGAAGTTAGAATATTTATTGTAGGAGAACCGGGAAATCAAGGCACCTACAGGGCTTACGAACTGTCATTGGCTGGTTTACGTGATCACTTTATGCGCTTGCGCAACGTTCAACAATTATGCCTTTTTAATGAGATCCCTATCAATTCAATTTTGAAACTTCTATATATTGTAATACTGAAATTCTTTTCGCTTGAAAATAACGAATTTTTACTACAGCCATCTATGGGTGAAATTATGAACAACAATATTATTATTTTTTATTAAAAAATCTGTTAAAAAATATCTTTGACTCCCGACAGGGAAAAAAAAATCCAATGTTTGCGCATATGCAATAATAAAAATATATTCGATTAAACTTAATCGTTTTAAGACAATTTTTTATGGAGAGTTATAAGTTGAAAACTTAAAAAAAGAGAAAAACGAGTGGGTTGTGGTCAACGCTATACTTCTCGATACCAGGTCACCCCACAGAGTATTTAAATTTTGTATGGATAATTTTCAGCATTTTCACAAAAAAAATTGTTAAATTATTTTTGATTTAAATATTTTGTTATGGTTATTCTTCAATGCCATTTTATGAAATTGATGTGCCTTTTTATCAATTTGAAAATAAAAATAATAAATAATTGGTCTCGTGAGCTTGAGTCACTTTGAAATATTTGACAGTTACAAACATTGAGAAGCACTGATCAGATATTCTGCAAAATCTAACGGGGTCTAAGCGAGTATTGATAGACAAATATATAAATTAATAAAAATCGATTCAGGACTTTAGTCTTCAATCGATAAAGCAGAACAAATACGCCGTATATAGCACATAGTACACAGCACACTCATAGTGTGATGAAACTTTCAGAATACAATCTCAGCATAATACTAGTTGATTTAGTTTTGTTTATTTTATTTGCTAATTATTTTTGTACCAAGCATTAAATATGTTATATTTCACGTACACTAATTCGTAATTGTATAACATTTATATTTAAATGATTATATGCACAATGTTATGTTATATATTCTGTGAATATACCAACATGTAAAAAAAAAACTAGGTATTTTTTAATCAAACAAAAATGATTGTAGTTCTACATGTAGGTATATTTTCCTTATAATAAAACGAGCGTTTCGGCTGAAACGTTAGTCCTATTATAAGGAAAATATACATTTAGAACCGTAATCATTTTTTTTATTAAAAAATACCTAGGGTCGTATTACGGGTGTTATATAAGAATAATGTAAGAAAAAGTTGAGGTCCCGTAAGCAGTATTCTCGCAGTACGGGACCTTACCTTCTAATATTTTTCTCAAAAAACTCTTGTAATTCGACCCCTAGTATAATGGAGATTTACACATTAAACACTGTCAGTATTGACAATTTAAAAAATATAAATAAATAATTTGTAATATTAATTAACCTCAAAATTACGAATTCATCCCCCTGGGGTAGTGAGGAGTAAAAATATCTGACATTAGTTAAAAAAATGAATAAATAAAAATAAATAAACTCACCGCTTGTTTGATTGGCTGACTGAAAAGCTGACTGCACTGAAACACTCAAGAAAACTCATAAACACAAATTATTAATTAGGTACCTATATAAAACAATGTCGAAATGTTTTAAGTATTCATATTATCAACTGAATACTTCAGCTGAACGTCAAAAAACAAACACAACAAAACAAAAACGACAATAATTAAAAAATGTACCCATAAAATAAATATAAATTCAAAGTATATTTGTTCACTCATTAATCAATTACACTCATCATATCGCAAAAAATCTAAATAATATATTTAACATTTCGGTGAGAACGACGTGTTAAATATAATATTTACTTTTATTTAAACATATAATTATTATTTAATTATTAATACCTTCTTATAAATTTGAGACCTTGAAAGTTACAATGGTGCAAATACTTTGCTCTTAACCATTTATTGAGTTAAACATAACACTCATTGATCTTAATGAGATCTTAATGTTACTGTCAATTCGGTTCAGGATTTAAATATTAAAGTTAAGGATATTTATTTCGAAATATCAAAGTATTCTCAAATTCAAATTAAAGATGAATTATTCGAGTTTTCAATATTTTATTTAGCATTTCATGAATGACAAAATATTTGTATGTATTAGAGTTGTTTCCACATAATGTACCTACATACAAACAAATACATTATAGTGATAGAATGCATAGCCCAGTGTTGTTTGTACGGTGTATAAATTTATAATTTGTATATTCTGTAAAAAATACAAAGTCACAATTATTCATAGCACATCATATTTGCACTTTGAATAATTTTACATATTCAATACTCATATGAATGAACACCTACATATGTGTATTAAACATTTTCTGATGAAAAAAATAAATGTTCAGTTCTCATATTCAAATAAATAGGTTTTAAATATATTTTTGGTTAATAAAACGATTTTAAAATTCAAATTCAAACTAACAAACATAAATATTATGATGAATTTGAGTTAAGAATACGTTATGCAGATGAAAGATAAAGTATTTGAAATTCAAATCCAAATTAAAACACAGAAATATACTAATGACTGAGTTTTGAATACGTTATTCAGTTGAAAAATAACATATTCAAAATCCAAATCCAAATTAACACACACAGAAATATAATAATGACTGAATTTCGAATACGTTATTCAGTTATAAGATAACTTATTCAAAATTCAAATCCAAATTACATACGTAAATATAATAATGACTGAATTTTGAATACGTTATTCAGTTGAAAGATAACATATTCAATATTTCAATCCAAATACACTGAAACACTGAAATATAATAATGAAATATGAATACGACATTCACTTTAAAAATATCGTATTCATAATTCGCATCCAAATTAACACACAGAAATATGAAAAAGATTTAGAGAGAATTTGTAAAGATTAAAAATAAAATGTTTAGTTTGTTTAATCTTCATCTTTTTTTTCTTTTTAAACATAATTATCTCTACGACTATACTTAAAATTAAAGCAATAAATACATTATTAATATAATAACATATTTAATGCTTTATGTCATACATACCTACATATATACAAATATTCCACATAAAATATTATTACTATGCAATTATTGAAAAATATATTAAGTATTATATTCAATTGAAATAAATTATGAGTCATGGCCAAAAAAAAAATCGCATTCGTCAATTCAAAACTAAGATTCTTGATTGGTTTTAGGACTGTGTTGATACATGCGCAGAAAGGTTACTGCACTGGACGAGCAACATGGTGTGTACGGGTTCGAATCCATTCAATTTACCAAGCACAAACTTTTGTTTACTTTAGGGAACATTTGAAGATAGTATGCGATTTGGTCTCTGCAGACTCAATGCGCATCTCTATTAAATTGGAATTGTACAGATCACATACTGCGAACCATGACGTATTCCATAACACTTAACCATGTGTTCCTAGGGTGTCCTATTAGGGACGCATACGACACATAATGTCAACAAATTGCTTCTCAACTACCAATTAGTATGGAGTCGTTATTGACCTCAGCTTCGGAATCTACTAAAGCGATCCTCTTAAAATCACTTAAGACCAACTTTGTAATTTTATAATTCTTATGTACCTGACTTACTTCAAATACTCCTACCAAACAATAGCAATATAAACAAATTAGTAACAAAGTGGCAGTAACAATGGACAGGGGCAGAGAAGAGTGTGAGAGGGATCTTACTCATGTTTTGAAATGACGGATCTCACTAATGTCTGTCCACCAACACATGTACATACAATACGCACGGACTAAATTTTGACTGACTAAATACTTGCACAGCTATTCATTTTTAATAGGTATTGCCTCGGAACAGGCTTTTGCCTAGTGAGTCAATATATCCAAGTGCCTAATATTGATATATATTTTATTTGTATTAATATTGTTATGTAATTATGGCTAAAGTAATTATTTTTTATTTGGAAAAAAAAACAAAAAAAATTGTAAATTTTATATTGTTATTTGAGTTCCATGTCGGAGTTTATTTGTTTGCATTAATTTGTTTATTTAATTCTCATGTATTTTCATTTTTTTTATATTTTTATTTGAGTACAATGTCTGAGTTTGTTTGCTCGTGTTAATTTGTTTATTTAATTCTTATGTATTTGTAAATTTTTATATTTTTTTATTTCAGTTCCATGTTTGAGTTTATTTGTTTGTGTTTTTTTATTTATTTAATTCTTATGTATTTGTAAATTTTTATATTTTTTATTTCAGTTCAATGTCTGAGTTTATTTGTTTGCGTTAATTCCTGTATTTGCTATTTTTTTGGCACAAATCATCCAATAGGATACGATGCCTCGAAAATAAAAAAAAGCGTGTTTTACAAATATATAATTTGTAAATATATTAATATATCCACTTCTAACAAGAAAGAATCATTGCATTTTATCATAGTTTTACTATGAATAAATGAAATAAATTAAAGACTTCAATTTTAGCCTCATTGACTCCAGGCAGGAAAAATCCAATGTTTGCATATACATAGATAGATAATGTACGATGATAAATATATTCGAAAAAAAAAACAATACTATAAAAAGGTCGAATTTCTCGAAAGGTCGACTCAATTGATTACGTCCCTGGAAATTCCCACATAAAAAAATATTGAATTACGAAAATATATTTTATACAGATTTTAATTTAATAAAAATGATACGATAAATAGGCGATTCTCTTTAGAATTTTACTCCAGCAGACTACCAGTTTAATCTACAGCTAATGATGAGAACAAGACCTTAATTTTATTCTAGCAGACTAACAATTTAATCTAGAGCTAACGATGATAGCTAAATCTTTATTTTTTTGCGTTTGTAGTCCATGACAAAATAGAAAAAAAATAAATTAAAAAGACTAAGTTCTAATGGCATTATACGAAAGGTATTTTTTTGTTTTAGACAAAATGAAAAATACGTTGACATAATAAGTTATAACATATTTCAGACTTTTTAATCATCAGTTTTATTAAGTCCCTTACCACTGGATAGTTCGCTCAGCAACCGGACGAAAATATTTAAAAGCTCTAACAATCTGACCTACTTTTTATTATATCGTTCCTATTATTATTATAATATAGTCTCGGTTAATGTGTGCGTTTGTCTGTCTGTTGGAATAGAAAAAAATATAAGTGTTATTGCTATGGGGAACGAGGAGAGTTCAAAGTAACGACATGTTATTTGTCATACAAAATATGAATATTTGAAAACTTTAAGTTACTTACTCAAATGGATACTGTGGCCGGAAAAAAACGGCGGTTTCAGTAATGAAATGAGAAAATATTTTACCTACATCCATATTATCGAATTGTACTCTTTTTAGGCTAAGTAGTAAACTATTCGACTACAGTGGCATAGTGATAATGTCGTTTATTTTCTGTAACGACAAACTGGGTTTAAATTTCGGCAGCGGAGAGATTTAACAAATAATATTTCTGACGCGATTCTTGCGTCTCTGAGATGATATCAGTGGATATTTGAAAGAGATTGCGGTTCGGCAATAAACTCGCAGATTGCGCAATATGCAAAGGAGTTTAGATTATTATTATTCCAGTGGAGACACATTTACCAACTGCTATAATGTTTCAAGAGTTTTATAAATAAGGATTATATTATATAGTTAAATCCTCAATTTATTTCATTCAACATTCTGAAAACCCATATGCAAAAAACACAAGCATCACTATTATATAAATCTAATAATACTTATTATTTTCACTCGTAGAAGATTACATACTCGGTAAAGAGTTTGGCTCTATTGATACATTTTGCTGTTCAATATACGAATATGAAAAGAGACTAATAAATGGTCGAATAAATTCTGGGTTCACCTTTTTTTTCATTTTATAATTTTCGTTTTTATTTTAATGTGTGGAACCCAGATTCAGAAATCAAACCAGGATTAAGATGGCGAGATCCACCTTCTACAAAATGCAAAAACTGCTGTGAAACCGAGATCTAAAGCTCAAGTACAAGATGGAGAGCTGTTAAACCAAACGTGTTGCCAGTAGGTACTGTTTTATGGAGTGGAAGGTTGGACTATCAAAATATCAACTTAATATAAAAATTGAAGTATTCAAGATGTGGCTATACATAAGGTTGATGCGCATCTCATGGGTCGATAAAGAATCTCTATCATGGGTCGATAGTCTCCAAGAGAATGAGTCTTCAAAGTCGAAAGAGTTCTAAATACGATGGAGAAAGAGAGAGAGTTGCTGACTACTGTCAAGAGACACAAAGTATCATATTTTGGCAACATTTTCCGTGGTAATAGATATGCCCTTCTACTACTTATAGTAGAGGAAAAGATAGAGGAAAGACGGAGCATGGGGCGTAAAAGAACATCGTGGCTTAAAAATCTTAGGCAGCCACTAATTGGTCAGGATGAAACGTCACTAATTAGAATGGCGCAAGATCGGGATGAGTTTGGTTTGATGGTCGCCAACCTCCATTAGGAGCGGCACACGAAGAAGAAGAAGAAATTTTTATTTTTTTCCTTATTCTTATTTTTTAATTATACTGATGTATGTATGTATTTTACTTCGAGGTTTAAAAATCTATATATTATTTTGATAATCATGTTAAAGCCCATTTAGGGCGTTCAAAATAAAATAAGGAAATAAAACTAAAGTTAAAATAGTTTTGTTTCATAAAATTATGCCATCAATCGACACAATTTTGAAAATTTTTATGTATTCAAAGTATATTAACTATACTGATACTTTAATCTTTGTTGAAACAATCATTCTGTTATTGAACTAAATGCCGGTGTTCCGAGTACGATTCCTAGCTTATAAAAACATCATACAAACATTCAAACTGAACAAAATCATAATTTGATCCCAGATTTCCAGAATCACCACATGTACTGCACAAGAATCAGAGGATCAAAGGATTTCACCCCATTCCTTCAGTCAAAATACTGAGAAACCAAATAATATGTATCCAAATTAAGCACTCGATAACGAAAATTATTTCATCCCTGAGAACAATATAATACAATACTCGTCTTGTGTCATCCGATCCTGGCATCCGGCTACCAAGCGCAGTGCTACCATTCTTGGCACACGCCACTGAACCGGGAATATACACTCAACAAACAAAATTAATTTTATTTTTATAAATGCTCCTTGTAAGTGTATGCTAATTTGATGTATGGCGCAATAAAATACGCCGGAGACGCTACAACCGGCCGCATACTATGCAAATATTTCCAATCAAAAACTATTAACTGCTTTTCTAGAAATATGACTTAAACTGCCAACCGATTAAGTTACACACCCTCGTGTGAACTGTGAACTGTATAAACAATGTAGTGACTAGACGTTTAACGAAACAATACATTTATGGAATTAAAAGCAACGATATTCCAACTCAATATTCCAAAAATTTTAAATTCAATACAGGTGATTCACGTAATTATGTACATCGCAAACACACATATACATATGTTTGCTAACAACATGAGATGGAGTGCTTGGTGTAAACCAATATTAGGATTGTGACCCAGAAGAAGAAAAATACCAAAACTTTTTTGAACGATTTATCTCACATGAAAAGTCTCAATTGAATTTTAATATTGGTAGAAGATCAAATCAAGAAGGAAATATTCCAAATACAATATGGAAAATATAATAAGGCGAACTTGTATTTTTCACTAGGATATTAATTTGCACTACATCATTTATAATTTTCTATAAATGAGATCAACCACATATTTTTAATTTTCAAGACTACCATTCACAAAAAAAATATATAAAATAGTTTTTTTTATAATACCACTTTTATGGAATATAAAATGGCAAAGAAAAGTTGCTGAAATGATACGCGCATTTTCCTAGATGAAATAAATATCTAATGACCGTTTGTCGTCACGAACCATAAACATTCTTTTTATTCAATTTGCAGGGAAAACTTTTACATAATAAGTAACGTAATAATATTTATTATCAAACATTCTGTGTGACTCGGTGCAACATTGTTACGACTCGTCACTCTTCCCCTTAGTGTATATATGTATGTATGTTTAGAGGCAAAAAGAGTGTGCACATTGTAAGGCATTTTTACGACCAAAAGCATTATGCGGAGATGCACACCAATCTACCCGGTTGTCTCGTCCAGGGATGAGAAACCTTTGATAACTAAGAATATGATAAATATTAATTGAAACAAAAATAAATAACATCAAACGAATTATTTTTATGCGACTCAACTAATTCCATGAGGACCTCGTACAAGTGACTTTTTCCTTTTTTTTAACTTTTTTCCAACTTACCAATATTTCCACACCCGAAATCGGAGAACGGAAGCTATAAACTTATATAAGGGAATCGAACCTAGGACGCCGGTACATAATTCAATTGGTACAAATGGTATACATTCTCAGAAGTTTCTTACAAAATATTCAATAAAATTCGAAATAAAATCAATAATCATGGTATCGGCACCACTTGTACAACAAGCTAGTAACTTATTATTTATTGTTTTAACCGATCAACTTACAAAGAAGTATATTCCATGAGGACATCGTACAAGTGACTTTTTCCTATTTTTAAACTATTTTCCAACTTACCGATATTTCCACACCCGAAATCGAAGAACGGAAGCTTCATACTTATATAAGGGAATTGAACCTAGGACGCCGGTACAGAATTCAATTGGTACAAATGGTTTTCATTTTCAGAAGTTTCTTACTAAATTTTCATAAAATTCGAAATAAAAACATTGAAATCATTAATCCTGGTCTCGGCACCACTTGTACAACAAGATAGGGCCGGTATTACAGTCTCAGTTTAAGTCCTTAACTCAAGTTTTACAAAAATATAGCATATTACATTGCCCGTTTAGGCAATCTTCCCTCAAATACGTCACTAAAACGACAAATATTTAACTCAACGATTCTGGCGGAAAAAGTACTTAACGGTGAGTCAACTGTCATTTGCTAGGCAACGCGTGTAGTTTCAGTTTCTATCACTAGAGACGTTAGGAAACGAGTGTAGTTTCAGTTTCTATCACTAGAGGCGTTAGTTGTATCGATGGTGGCGCCACACAACAATACAAACTGACAGGCATATTGAAACGAACATGGGCATTTAAAAGCATTATTTTGGTGAAAAAAATTAAATTTACCATGTTGTATAATAAAACAAAAGTATTTCAAGTCGTAGCGTCCCGTTTTGTAGTTCGTATTATTTGAGGTTATTTAAAATTTGACAGATAATAACTACAGAAAAAGTAAAATATGTCTATAATTGAAGATTTAGTAACTGACATGTCATATTGCACTGTAATACGGAAATGGATTCAATCTCCCCTTAACGTTAACCCTGAGTTTAACAAACTCAATGAGTTGAGGGCCGACTGTAATACCGGGCCATAGTTATTTATTATTTTTTTGTCTTGATCCAAATTCAGATAGTATGTATATAAATTTTTATTCATTGATAAAAATATATAAGAATATTATGAAATCGTTTTTATTTTGTTAAATTCGATTTTCAATATACAAGAGACGCAAATTATTATGATATTTTTTTTCGATTTCAATAAATGCTGATTTTCAGTTCAAGTTATATATTTTTACAAAGCAAATTAATATGAAGGAGGATAACGGGTGTGTATTATTTGTTTCCAAAAATTACATCAATTATTTATTATTTTTTCATATTACTAAACCACTGGTTGCGGACATCTAGCTGTGACTAATGCCTCAGTATACAAATGTGTGTATATAGATTTGTTTGTACATTACTGTTTCCGGCGAAATAACGTTGCACACTGCACATAGAGTACTGCAACATCCACAACTTTATATATAGCTACTGTAACATTTAGTATAACTTTATTTTATAAGGACAAGAATTCCTTATGTGAAACGACTGAAAATAAAGCTGAAATAATATACTTAAATTGCGTTCATCATTGAATATAAAGTAACAAAGTAAAATAAGAACACAGATTGTTATTTAAAATAAAATTGTATAAAATTTTCCAACTTTAATAAAATAAATTGAAAGCATTTTATATCAATGAAACTGAAATGTTGGATAGGTACTTTTGAAAGAGCAATGTTCCGAAGGATATCCTGTGGACCAGTGAGAATCGATAATCTGTAGCGCAATAGATGTTATGATAAGCTGTACAACATATAAAGGGCCGTTAGTAACTTAACACATTATTAAATTACCGACATTGATATGGGCTGGACACTGGACATGTACAGATAATGAAGAGTTATGACACCCTGGTGGAAGAAAATAAATACCCAGGCTGAGACAGATAGACGAGGTAAATCTTCTCCAGGTAGCGACTGGAAAAGAGCGACTTGAGGAGAATTGGAATTGGGGGCAAAGGTTGCAGAGGGCCAAGGCTAGAAAGAGAACATCATCTTTTTATTATCAGCAATTACTTATTTTATATGAAAGTATAAACTAAGTATTTGCTGATAGTAAAATCTTCAAGACGTATGAAGAAGTTGATTATTAAACTTGAGATTTTTCGTAATTTCGCTTTGTTTTGTGCAGACACAAAACTATTATTCAAGAATTTATTCAAAAGACTATTTTTTTATGATTGCCACCGTAATTTTTATTTCCCAAAAGTTTATCTGCGGATATATTTCTGTGGATGTAAAATGAAGATGACGAAACTGTCTTTAAATCGATCGTAAATTTTGTTGAATTAGAATTTATTATACTATTGCGAGAAATGTTGATGTGATACGACGGCATAATAATATAATATGATCGAATAAGATCTCCAGCTTTTTATATACACAATTATCCATTTTAATCTTGCGTACTGTGCAATTCTACTGGCGATGTATAGGCAGACATAAGATGGCTAACACCGCTCAGAATTCGCCATTGTTCCGATGCCTTACCACATATTTATAATAATTTGGAAAAGATCAGGTCCATTGACATATTCTATATGTCCAGGATCCTTTTCAGGAGCCTCATTAGATAGGAATAATTCGTTGTTTTGATACCAGCATTGAGTACATGTAACATGAAATCAAAGGTGGGAAGATTGAATTACAATTACCTATAATAACAAAATTAATACACTTTGAACTACACTTAGCTAATCCTAAAGATACAACTTAACCATTAGAAAAATCAAGAGTTTATCAACTAAACTGCAGTGATTGTTATGCATTTTATATTGGGAAGACAGACAAAAATATCAATACTAGAGTAAAAGAGCACCTACATTGTTTAAAAAATTCAAAATTCAGTGTATTTATAAACCACATAATTGAAAATGGACATAGTTTTGACAGTCGCACAGGTATAAAAATATTACATTAAGTCAGGGTTAATATTAAACAATTTTGAAAATTTAGAGATAAGAAAAGCAATAAACCAAAAAGATAATAATATACCGTCACCCCCTCCAGTAACCTCCCCCCACCATGTACTACTGAAGAGATGGAAGGACAGCTGTCCTTCATAATATCAGTAGGAATAGCTACTGTATCACAGACAAACAGGTTTATAAAAAATGAAAAAAATATGTAAGATTTTTATCTCGATCTCAGTTCATGAATGTAGCGAAGAGAAAAACACACGTTTTCAGACTCAATTTTTAATTGAATCCACGTTTCAAATTTGTAAATGTTTGAAGTTGGCAAAGAAAACTATTTAAATAGTAAATAAGTAGCTAGAAAAAGTTAAACCGTTCAACTAAATAATGTGTTTCCATTAATTAATTAAAAGGATTATTGGCTGTCGAAAAAATAATATTAATTGAACGAGTTGTCGATTAAACTAATAAAATACGCAAAACTTTTCTCGCAAACAAGAGAAACCTCAGAGAAGGCAACTCCTCCGCCCACTTTGAACCGACTCGACTCTTGAAATATTACAAAATTACTTATCTGGCTTATTTCATTTCTCGATGTTAATTTTCGATAAAAAAGGTTCGATAAAAAAATCCCGAAGGCGTAAATCATGGATAAGTGGTCCGGTAATTATTGAAAGAAAGTTAATTAGAAAATCAATCAAGAATAATTATTAGAACGAAAAATCGTTCAAGAAATTAAAATTTTGAAATCTATTAGGCACGTGGGTTTGAAGAGAGCATATAACGCTAAATCTAGTGACTGAAAAACGGCCTAATACACTACGTTGCTAGTGAAGGTAACTACCGCATGCGTTAATTAGGTTTTATACGATTGAGACTATCGGAAAACCTTTTTGTTTTTGTTTTTTTTTTAAACCTGACTGGAAATAAAATAACTTTATCGGTCATTCACTTTGATTCGAGATTTTTTTCGCACAAAAAATATGAATTTCTCTACGACATATATGTACTTGGCTATGGAGTAATTTAAAAAAAAAATTGCTGTAAAAAGGATGATTTTCAAAATTGTGTGACGAACATTAATAATAATAATAATAATACACACTTCCTTGCACCCTGCGTAAGTGGCGAGTTCATTTCTTCCAACTAACCATTGTTTCCAGCCCAGAGAAGCGATATTTGCGTAAGAAATGAATTTAAATAAATTTCTCCTTTGCTGAGAATCGAACCCAGGATGGCAGCGCAGAAGCCAAACGGCTTACCAACTGTGCCACGGCTTACCAATATCCCGTCACTAAAAAATTTCCATTGAAAAATATAAAAAATCTAATCATTTTATATGCTTTCATATACGTTCATTCATAAATTTTCCATTTTTTTATCAAAATGTATCAGAAAGCCAGAAAATTCTTGGAATCGAAAGTAATGAGTCAATTTGAAATCTGTGTGGAGACTACACAATATGTAACTAACGACACTCTTGATAATATCAGTATCAGACATATTCGATAGAAAAACGTAATATTTTTGAGATATTATTATTGATCTTAAATCTTGTCAGCGTATACGATAACCTCGATATCAAATTCTGCAGGTACATTATTTTAACAGGCACAAATCGTTTCCAACGATAGAAACACATTGCGGTTGTTCGTAGAAAATGACAATGTCATGAAAATAATCGTAATTATAATATCAATATACGATCAATGTATCAAATATTAATTGTTTTTTATATTATTGATATATACAATCAACAGTTTTTAATAGTATTGAAAAAAGATATATTAAATTACAAATTATGTCATAAACCTTTTAAAGGCTCTTTTAAGTAGGTACAATTAAGGGGACATATAAACCTAAACACCCCAATTTCAAATCAAATTCCTCAAATATGTTAAACAGTGTGTTTATAGAAAAAATAGTATAAGTATTTTCAAAACATTTGTCTAGTGAATTTTCGTCACACAATTTTAAAATTCAGTCCAAATTCTCCTAAAAAATATTAAAAATATCCATTTTCCAGCATTTTTTTTAAAATTACTACAAAACTATGTGTCGTAGAGAAATAAATCTTGTATAATATGCTAAAATAATGCATAAAATCAAATTGAATGACCAATAAAGCTTTTTCATTTCAAGTGAGGTTTGTTCTTAAATTGCAAAAAATCAACAAATTTTGGGTTTCCGATAATTTAAATCACGTATAAACCTTTTTTAACGCACGCGATTACCTTTACTAAAACTTTACTTCATAGTGTATAAGGCGGTTTTAATATATCCTGTTTTCAGTCACTATATTTAGCGTTATATGCCCTTTTAAAAACTGTGTCTCCAACGGGAATCGAACCCGGGACCCTTGGATCAGCAGTCAGATACCTAACCAACTGAGAGGGTCGAAGGTTGAAGGTGAAGTTAAATATAAATATGTTGTAAAAAAGGTCGTAAATGATATCACCTCTAATTGCCAAAGATCATTTGCGTTTATTATAAAGAACGGTGATTTCTTTAATAGCCAAATAGTTCGATCGAGTATAGATTAAAAAGATTCATTCATTCATACCGTCGACATTTTTGCCACTTTGACGATGGTCTTTTACAGACCGATACCGGTTAGTGCCTGAATATTAAATTTAGTAGTGAAACTAATAGATAAGTGTTTTATTTCTATCAAATATATAATGTTTCCAGAAAGTCCCACAAATAACGCTATTTATTTCACTCAATATCTATCCTTTTAACACACAAATCTTAACACCGCAGGAGAATAATGTTTATTGGCAATATAGTCCATTTTGCACCTTGCGAATGCAGCAAGATTTTATCTGTTATAGTAAATACTTCTCCACCTTCACTGTGTTGGAACCATTTCGTCTTTACTCAGATAACCTAGGGGGCAAGTCTGGTTCGACCGGCGAAATCAAAACCCCAGTGATTACCCATATCATGGATATAATTATCGTATGGAGTTCTATGACATCTAAAGATATTGTAGAACTCCATATAATAATTATGTCCATGATATGGGTAAACATGGAGGGTTTTGATTTCGACGGTCAACCAGACTTGCCCCCTGATAAAATTTACGGAATAACATTTATTAATGATTTTTTTTTCAACTTCTTGTGTAAATTTTTTCATATAAAATGCTATTAGACAAAATTATTTGATCATCAAAGAATTTCCATTTTCGTAGAGTGACATTTTATTAATTCCACGTCCATTTTTATCATCTCATTTTGTATTTTTTGTAGATTGCAACAGACAGGTATAGATTCCACAAAACTTCTTGAATCTTATCGCCGTGGAGGGGGCGGTTTGCACATATGGCAATTCCTTCCAACTAACCAATGTTTCCAGACCAGAGAAGCAATATTATTGAAATAAATTTCTCCTCTGCTGGGAATCGAACTATGTCATGACGATAACAGTAGTATCATCATTTCCTGGATTTCCATCAAATTCATCCGGGGTAGGGCCTCCTAGTCATCATTCTCCGTGATTTGCGACTGTTGATTTGTCCGGTGGCCTGTCACTTTCTTGAGGCTTTGAAAGGATACCGAGCACAGTTTTGACGGAGTAGGTGTCCTCCCTTCGCATGAAATGGTCATACCATCGTCTTAATTCAATTTTTCTTCTATTGGGGCTACCTTGAAGGATTCCCTGACCATGATCCCTTAATCCCCTGATACTTGCCCAGCGCAACATCTTCACTTCAGTCGTGTGCAATTCTTGTTGCTATGTATATTTATTTATATTTATTTAACACGCACTCAATACGATGTAGCCACCTTTCATAGAATCACGATATTTATCTTTACACAAATACAGACCAAAAACACAGTGAAAAGCTGTCTCTTCGCCAGGAATCGAACCCGAGATTCTTGGCTCAGCAGTCTGGCATTTAACCAACTGAGCCAAGAAAGCCGATTTTATAATATCCACATGTTTTTTGTTTCACCTGTCGGAAGAGAAGCTGGCACTGTTCTTCTCCCACCAACACCCGTTCTGCTTATGGAGACTAATAGCAGTCCCATGCAATACTGTGAAAGAATGCATAAAGAAGAACACAAGAAGAGTCCGGATAACTCTAAAAACATAACACTCAAAGTGCCAAAGAAATATGATTATAGAGAACAGTAGGCTGATAGTTAGTATTTACACTGAAAGTGAAGATAGGAGTGAACCGTGTCTATGAAATAAAGTCTTGAAACTTCTGAAGTTGCTCTTCGTAGCTACAAGTTCCGTGTGTCCAATGGATTCAAAGGAATTACCTCGAACAGCGATGTAGAGTTTTGTTTTAAACAGGTACTATTTTAAGTCTTTATTTGACACGCTCTCACCAACAAATCGCCATAATTTCACGGTCTCATAAATTTACGAAAGTAACGCCAGACGCGCGAGGTCGGATGTCTTATTATTAATTATTCATCTTCATTCGTCTTGAACTTGCGGATTTTTCGGCGAAAACACAATAGGTGTTTAACGGTTGAAAATGCGAGTCGTCCGGAATCGGGTTGTCCCTTACAAAAGAAGAGAAGAAAAAAAAACTATTTACGAAGAATAAATTCATTTCATTATTTCCTATTTTCCCCAAATATTTCTCATACTCCACACTGCCAGTAGCAGAAAATATGACCCCATCCGACAGTGGCTGGATACGACGCTCCGACACATCAATCGTCCACCGATGCCACCGTATAAAAAAATGCCGACCAGATAAATTAATCCGATATCGAACCATCGCTGGCTGAAGTCGCCCTTGTCACACCGTGACACTGAAGGTTTCAATGTCAGTCGTATGCCCTTGCGATCCGATCCGATATTATTTGCGCTCGTAAAAAATAAATAAAAACGGAGATTCGGAGAGAGTCGCTACCGAGTATTTATTTATTCGATATTTTTTTGGTGCCTTTTGATTATAATTATATAGTATATTTTTTTATTTATAATTCATAAAATGGATGTTTGTAATATTATGGATGAAATTTACTGTAACAGTTATTGTGGTGTTGTACGCTCGAATGTGTAATGCCGATCGAAAATGCTGAAATATGCTTACGGCGTGATTCTCAAGTATGTCATTTTTATGTCGTAATTTATAAAAAATACGCAATAAAAACACTTTTTTGAGTGTTTATTTACATTGTTTGTTGTCTTTATTTGAAATCAGAAAATAGTAAAATAATACTTCTTTTATATGTATTATTGGCTGAATTAAAAAACACTATACCCTCATTATGGGTCATGAGAACGCTTGAGACTTGGGGGGAAACTGTAACCGTCAACCCAGTATGCAAGTAGGGAGAAGACGATATACTTTTAACTAATATTAAAATAAAGCCATCCAATGGAATAAAAAATAAAATATTATTTAATGGAATCCAATTATTATTCCTACTACAGACATTTTGAAAAAAATAACAAACATCCCGAAAATAGCTCATCTCACAAGCAGTACAACAGTAAAACATAGTAAAATATGGATTTTAGTGAAGATCAATAAAGAATACTAGAGGCTTAAAGATTAAAATTGATATTTAAACTAATAGTTGCCGGAATTTTTTAAGTCTAGATTGAAATCAATACTGCATTTTTATTCAATCTCCTTAGTCTAGTTTTGTGTTGTATTTTACCATTCTTTTCAATAACAAGAGCTTGATCGAATTTATAAATAAATATTATTCTGATAACTTGACCTTCCTTTTCTAATTCAATAAAGTTTTTAGAAAATAAAATGTTTTATATAAAATAAAATACTATTATTCTGACCATATAGGTAAGGCGTTAGTTGAAAATAGGGGATAAGATAAGTAAAAGACTACCAACTCAACGCACACTGTAATATATTCACAATCTAGCGGAACTTTATTCAATGTATACTACTTTAATTTGTGTCTCGGGATATACTGAATAGTTTTTTTTTTAACTTTCCCTTGATGTTCATAAATATATTATTTATGTGTGTACATAACTAAAATCTATCCAAATTAACAGAGTTTCATGTAAAAAATAAATGAAAATGACGATTCATTCTAGCTATATTTGCATAACTTGGGCGTATTTTTTTTTTATAGCACAATAAGTTAGACATCTGAGATCTGAGCTACAGGTCTCGGGTTCGATTCTTGGTGGGTGGCGGTTTTTTCAATGTGATTTCAGGCTTGATTTGTGAGACGAAAACATCACAAGTCTTCAAAATATGGCAACTTGTTATATGATGTGTGTTAAATAAAATAAAATTAATACCTATATATATTTGACAGTTACCTAAGAGTCAATATAAATAAAATAAACTATGTATTGCCGAGTTATCAATTATGAATTATGTTGGAACCAGTTCTGCGATTTTTTCCTTCATTTGGAATATTTCATATTTTATAATATTTTTAGTTTCTTTTACTTTAATAAAACGTTGAAGTCTAGAGCATCTGGTGGAATTAAGACAAGGATTTTCCCATATGACTGTGTTAATTCAATCGTCAACTAAGCGATGTGATAGATAACAAATTTTCATCACTGTATTCTGTGTAATCAGCGCCGAATTTCTGTTTTTAACGTCTCTGAGCTGAGCTACCGTCACATCTCCATTTCGAAATTAGTCGTAATGACCCGGCAGCTAATCCAGGCACCTCACTAAAGACTTTTTATTGTAATGAGCAAAATTGTTTGATTATGAGGTCGAGCAGTGCTTGTAGCTGAATGTCGGCCGAGACGTCAGATACTATGATTGAATCTTGCGGAGGGTAGCACTCTGTTTTCTCTTTCTTGACAAGACTGTAAAGCTGGATATATATTTATATTTATACTCTTCAACTGCTGTCTCAGTATGTTAGATTGGTGTGTGTTCAATTTGACATTGACCATTAGCGCCAAAGCTTCATTTGGAGAGAGTTTTGGATCTAGTACATAAAAAATCTCTTCTCGCTTTCTTTTATTTGAGAAGCTATGGAAGGAGATGCTGAAGCTACTTCTTTCACTAGATTGACAGCATCTTTTTTCCCGGACAATCTCAGACTAACTACGGTGACAAGCACTAGTTCTTCTTGAGTTTTCGTAGATACTAAATCTCAGATTTATCTCTTTTAAACTTTTGAAGTACATATTTCGAATGACTTCTTAGGCCTAGATGATCTTATACAACAAAGCGAATCTGACAAGCTTGAAGTTGGTAGCATCTTAAGAAACTAAGGAGACAATTCCAACCATGCCTCATATTCAGCCAAAAATTTCAGTGAAATTCTTGGATTTTTTTCCTACTTCACAGTTATTTTGGCAATATGACTAGGTACTGACAAAGATTTTCAGTTCTCTCAGTGTGTTTTCCAGATAGACCAGTCTGTTTTCCTGCATTATGAAATTAGAAATGCACCTATTTCGATCATTTTTGCTTCTTGAAAGCCATACGTCAAATATTTCGTTTTTCTTAATTTTGGGTATCCTTAAAGAAAATTAAAAAAAATTGTATGAGTGGGGCAAATATGGGCAGCTAAATTTTATTAAATCTTAAAGAATAAATATCAAAGCAATTAAAAAAAAAATATCTCGTTGGATACCCTCGGATACTTTTTCTAAAATCAAAGCAAAGTCATACTTCTTCAAAAATATTAAAATTTTGACATATGCAAGTGAATGGCTTTGTAACTGGCCAAAAACATGAATATTTATTTCAGAATTTACCTTGTAAAGTAGCGATAAGTGTGAACTTTAATTATATGTGTGTATTTGTAAACTTATGTTAAAATAAACTCACTTTATACTGGATCAAAATGTCTCAAATTTTCGAACAAAATTACAGTCAGAATTACGGACTACGCAAGCGTCACTTGCCGGGGTTGCCATATGATAGCCAATGTTGTTCAATAGAAAACAAGTATCAAAACATATAGTCTAATTAATTAGCTACTGTGTCCATATTATATATTTTGATTTGCTTACTTTTGAATTTTTGAATAAAGTTCCGCTAGATTGTGAAAATATTACAGTGTGCAACGGTATTGCTAGATCTCAAGATATACAAAAAGGAGGAAGAAGGAGAAGAAAGTTAGTTGAAAATTGGTGAATCCATCAGCAATAAGACTAGTCAACTATATAAAAAAATCACTTGGACTGTAACGCAAAAGCGAATAATTCGCTTTTGCGTTGCAGTCCATAAAAATTCGCCGATAAAATTTGCATTTACAGTAGTCAAATATGTACCAAGTGTTAAACTTTTTGAAGTCTTCTTTGGTTCTTACCCGAATTGAAATAAACATATGATTAGTACGATAACCGCATTTAAACTTATTTGTAGAATAAAATCTATTCAACGTATCCAATTCAATGAATGGCATAAAATAACATAAGTAAATCTTATTTCCAGACTCCAAAATGAGAAATCAATCCAGTTTGTTGTTAGCATCCACAATACAGACCATACATACACTGCTTTTCTGGAATTGAAAAACTAAAAACTCTCCGTTCAGCAATAACCTAAAAAGATCGAATAGCAAAGAAAGTGACCAGAATTTATCATAAAATTTCGGTGATTTTGCTTTTGCGGTGGCTGAATCATTCTCACAGAACAAATATACAAAAATAATTCTTAAAAACAACAATGAAACATTACTAGAACTTCACACACAAATAAGTCCAACATGAGCCTTACCAACTTAGAATCAAACAGATTTGATTCAAACTGAATCACTCAATGATGTAAAGTTACTAACTTAATCCAATCCAATGGCCAATCCAACTTAAATACTATCCACGTGAACTTATTTTCTTGTATATGCACAATAATACTTACACAAGTACAAGTACCAGCCATTAATTCCGAAAAAAAAATTCAATGTTTTTTTCAATATAATAAATAAAATATTTTAGAGACTATTGAAAGTAACAGATCTGGAAATGCAATTACTTATCTCCTTAGCAGGTTTCCAACGATAGATCTACGAAGGAAATCTTTTAGAATAATTGAATATGCGGTACTTGTGGCCAAGATGAAAATAGCAGATAATAATTTTCTAAGACTTTGTTTCCAAGTTTTAAAGGGTCAACTTATTCAACTGATTTTATTGATAGTTAATTTAATCCTTCATGATATGAATATTTTTTCAATGGCCTTAAGCTTACATATTCTATTCAATAATTCTACTGATTTATTACATTTAAATTATCTCTTTTGTTTCGAATGATACCTTCATTGATTATTTTATAATATTATTTATTTACGCAGTCCGTGTATTTTCATTTTTCTTAATGCTCCTGTAGGGCATGAAATAATTAAATAAGTTTTTTCTGCAGAATCTATAATTTTAAAGGGTTCTACAAATTGTAATACATATGCTCCTTTACGTTAACTAATACTGCAAGGGGCTGTTATCAGTCCCGAACACAATTCGAACGGATGGTGGAGGAAGAGAAAAATAAACAGTCATAAAATTCCAATTCAAAGATAAAAATTTAAACTTTAGATCAAGAAACACTAGTCATGTATGTATGGATATTGAACCGTTGAGTATTAGAAAAGAAGAAAAAATATCGCTTGTTATCGATGTTAGTAGTTGAATGATTTGTGAGACGCTGCAACGTTGGACCGAGTGAATGGTTAAAGTTTACGCTCCCGAGAATAGAGAAGGATCCGATATAATAAAATATTTGGCGCACTGCGGCCGACGCCCACAATTGGGTTACAAAATGCACCAAATACTTTTCAGCGGCTGCCCGCCCGGCTATATCATTATTGTTATTAATGTGGACTGTTTCCTATTTATTTTTCACTAATTGAACAATAAATATGATTCAACAGTCAACTATGGCGGGATTATATCACAATAACATCAATCTGTTGAAATAGGTTCGTTCGATGAAGTAATTATCAAAACATATCGACATTTTTGATTTCAAAGTTTTCGATGTGTCAAGTTAGTATAAAAATACGAAAAAATAGCAAGGAGTACTCTTTGCATTCTGTACAAACAGAGATTTTCGCCTAGCTCAAAGGCAATTTATAACAACAAAACATATCATAGAAGTAAAAATTTGGACAAATTATTGAAATATATATCTAAGTATGTCGACTTCCATGACAAGGCATAGTGAGGTTATTGACTTTTGTGTGGGATTCCTGGGCTTGATTCCTATTAGAGGA
The DNA here is from genome assembly GCA_963576475.1 of Molanna angustata. Lineage (NCBI taxonomy): Eukaryota > Metazoa > Arthropoda > Insecta > Trichoptera > Molannidae > Molanna > Molanna angustata. The sequence goes on along the minus strand of OY754979.1, from coordinate 7,340,185 downwards.
GAAATTTCAAGAAAAAAATATAAATAACTAACGTTATTCTTGTCAATCTAAGCTTGATACACTGTTTTTATAAAGAAATATTCAAGTATCAACTTACTTGCTCGCATAAGTTTTATTATAATAACAATTCAATTAATTTCTTCTCAGCTGGAAATTTAAATAAGGATGTTGACAGTAAAATTGACAGAAGTCATGCCATTTTGTTACGGCGATCGACTCGTGCAAGTTTTGGTACTGGATCGAATGTGGCTAGAAAAGTGTTACACAAATATTCACTTACGTAAATTATTGTGCCGTATGTTATTGAAGTAGATAGAGCCAGTAACCCTCTGGAAAATATGGTTGCTAGTCCAACGCACTAATATTTCTTTGTATCAATCATATATGTATGAATTTATACTTTAAACATATATGTATGAAGTTAAACTTTTTAAGGCAGAGATTAAAGTTGCTGACCTTACATAAAATCAAATAATTTTTCCAAAAAGATCCATTGAGAATGTAAAATCAACTTAGGCTATGTGGAAAATACATTGTATTAATGAGGTTCAATATGCCATATTGGACGCTAATATTAGAATTTGAATACATTTTCCTTTTATATAATATATTTTATATTATATAACAACATGCATTTAACGACGCATTACTAATTCCCACATTTCTTATTCATGTGAAGGTCTTTAGTGGTGGAGAATCGTATAAAAGCTGCAATTTAATGATAAGTCGTTAAAATTGCACTTATTTTGCTGAGGAAATATGTGCACGTTTAACGATACTAAGCGATAATCGAATACTATGTAAAGTTGAAGTTATTTTTTCGAACTCATACATTGTTTGTGATTTTACTAAGATAGATGATTTTACTAAAAACAGGCATTAATATAACAATATAAAACTCCACATAACTCCACATATAGTATAAATAAAAAAGGCAAATATTTCTAAAATAAATCTCGTACAGCTCCAATCTGTCGTACTGAAAAAAGATGGTAAAGAATGTAAAAAAAAATCAGCAAGGCAAAATGATGTTTCTGTAAAAAAAAAGTTAATAAAACAAAGAATAATTCATATAAATAAAAACAATCACAATATAGTTGCCCATATTTTTTTGTAATAAAACTTGGTTGAAGGTTTTAATTGCCTTTTCAAATTTGCAAATTAAAAAATATTTTTGGTTCTCTTGGTGAAAAGGACACCAGAATTATAAAAGTATTTTCCTTTTTCTCGAAATTTTTTCATGCTAAAAATACGCCAACTACAGTTTTAAATATGGTTTAGAGTATTTCCAAATGTTACTTTTCAAGCAACTCACAGGTTGATACTGTTATTTTATTCGTGTCTCAGATCCATACTGAAAACATTTATTAACTATATCTCCAACGGGACATTTGGTTCAGGAATTCTATATTGATAATTGAAGTATTTTATTTTTCGAAGTGTGATATTTTGATAAGGTACACATATCTTAGGTACAACCAATAAAGCAAAAATATGGACACCTATACAAAAAAAGATCAGCTTCTTCAATCAACGAACCTTGTTCGGCAAATGTGATGATTTCACTCGTTCTTCCGTAAAAATCGTCGTAGTCCGAGTACGAATCATCCTCGCCGTTGACTGTCGACGACGAGAGAGCCGCCGCTGCCGCCGACGACGACGAAGAAGACGAGGAAGACGAGGACGAGTAGGATGATGAGGATGAGGAATAGGAGGGAAAGTAGTGGGGGGAGACGTTGTGGGGAGGGGGCGGTGGAGGGGGACCTCCCCCGGCGCGGGACAGGGTCGCCAGGACCAGCTCCCTGGGCAGAGTCCTCTTCACCTGCGGACGCGCCTTGAGACCCAGCTTTGTGAGGATTTGAAGCTTGATAGCCTCCAGCCTGGGGAAACAAACTACGTTTAAGTATTTGTTACACTATAATACTTTTATTATATTAAAGAATAATTGACTAGTTGCATGTAACACATGAGATCCAACTGTCGATAGCGATAGTATGTATAGTTGAAGAATATGTACCAAACTATAAACCCATAGATACAAATTATTGAATATTTTCAGATATTTTGTTTTCTATACAACATATGTAGGTATGTATGTCAAGATAGGATAGTATGGAGGAAGATCCTTTTTCCTACCCAGAATATGCAAATAGCATGATGGTATGTATGTATGTTTGGAGATGAAGTATCAAACTATTAAGTCTTCTTACATATTGTGTATAGGCGACTGCCATACAAAATGTATGAAGCGATGTCGTCACTAAATTCAATTTTTAAAAAAATTGTTAAAAAAAAATTGAGATCTTCTACTACAATGTTAATATTTTTTATAGAAAATTAAATTATCTAGTTGGGGTGTTTCGGATTTCGATAATTGTAAAAGTTTTGGAAATATAGGCAGTTAAACTCATAAATTTATCATAAAAAAAATATTTTTCTTAATAAAAAATGTTTGAGAAACCCTGGAATTTTTTTGAAAAAACTAATTTTAGATTTTGTATTTGTCTATGTTTGTACCAATTTTCAGCGTTCTAGCGTTTATGGTTTCTGAGATATATGGAAAAATAAAATAAAAATTCAAAAGTTGATAACCCCTGACTGAAACAAAAATTAAAAATTCCGAGTATAAAAGTTTTGTAGGCCTGTAACTGTTTATATATTCTGAAATTTTAGGCTCTGTAAATTGAGCGGATCAAAAGTTATAAGGGGGGGACGGACACACACACACACAGACACACACACAGACACACAGACACACGAAATGTTCTACTCCGAATTCTGAGTAAATCCGTGTATGGAACATATATGCTGCGAAGCCTCTAAGTTGGTGTTTTTTGACTTCAAAGTTGGAAAATCCATGAAAAAAGTAGACCTCTCCATACAATTCTCGCGTATTCTGGCTTGATACATTGTCGATATGTTAAGAGAACAAAGTTCTCCTGAACAAATCGACAGTTGGATAACAAAGATGTCAATGATACTCTTATCTCTTACGTTCATACTAACCATACGTTCACACCTTCATGCAGGGCAGACGAAGAGAATGCTACATGCCTCTATTGTGACATAATTCATCCAACACTCATCTTTACATCTCCTAAGCGTCATCTTATTCCCTTTCTTAAGACCGGCAAGTTTTATTCGTCAGTTGTTCATCATCTTTTGTGACAAGATGAAATGAAAAATTAATCTAATCATAATTAATGATGGCTATTAATAAACTTTTAATAATATTATTTGATAAGCTATTAATAAACTTTTAATATGATGTATTTATTTAAATTTTAAATTATTTATATATTGAAAGAATCAATTGAGAATCTTACAAAATAACTGTAACAAAAGATTTCTAAGTCTTTTTTTAACTACCTGGAATTTATTTTTCTATTTTACAAGGATACGAAATAATCGCTGACAGAATTTATGGCTCAACATTTTTTATTGTTATTGACTGAAAGCGCTTATAGAATTATTTTCATTCGAGAAACTCAAACGTTTTTATAAAATGATGATATGATTGATGATCGAAAATCAAACCTGATAGAATCAGCCGGCCTTGGCCTGGCACAGCCTGGACATCCGGCCACGGCGCCTGCAGCCGCGGCCCCCAGCAGCACGACGAGCACCAGCGGCAGCAGTTGCAGCATCAGCGGCGGCGCCAGCCGTCCGCCCCGCGTCCACCGCCGGCTTGCCCCGCCGCGCATCTCACCGCACCGCCGCGACACTTCCCCCCGCCATCCCGCCCCCGCCCCCTCGGACAGGGCAGGGACTCTCTCTTCCACCGTCCTACGGCACACGGACACCGCCGACCTCACAAACGACCTTACGATCGTGACGAACGCCGTCAGGGTGATGACGTCAATTTTTTTTATCCAAAATGTCCGTCAATCGAAATTACACTTTCGCTTCCTTTTCTAAACCTCCAATTATCAAATGAGCTGAACAGTTTTAAATATCGACAAATTCCTTTTCCCTTACAAATATAAAATGTCCGTCGATCTAAGAAACCGTTTCGGTTCCTTTTCTAAACCTCCAAATATCAAAGATGCTAGACAGTTTCAATTTTCAACTAATTTCTGTCCCTTTGCAAATACTCAATAATGATGAAGCAGCTATTGTCCTTCTGATATAACCAAATGATTTGATCGATTTATTTCCAATTCACGACAGTCTTCTCAATTCTTAATTAAATTACTTCTGTAGAAGTGGTGTTCTTTCAAATCTCAGTTAAAGATGTCGTTTCAAAATTCTACTTAAACAAAACTTTGGTCTCGTTAGGCTCACCAGAGCATTGAAAGTATATTGTAATCGATTTCAAGAAAACCGACATTGTAAAGTAGTATCCTTTTATCAGAAATTTCATTTATGCATGTCGAATGGATTGTCTCGAGCAATTTTTCGATTCAGTCTTTCCAGCAAAAGTTTTGCTTTCTCAAATTTTGTGCTCTTCTACGGTAACTTTAATTTGTCGTTGTTAGTAATTGAATTATTTTCCGTCTATTGACTGTTTGTGAACTTAATTATATACAGAAACAATCTCTTCAAATGACTTTTTATTCAATACATTAATTATCACAAAACGTTGGCACTTGAACTATCGTTTAGTAATTATTTTAACAACTATTAATAATATTTTGCTTTTAAGTACATTCAATCACTCTAAATAATTTATTTGTAAAAAAAACTACGCAATTAAGAAGGGAAGTTCTGTCTGTTAACTTCATTTCATTCACAACTTCTAAATGCGCATGTCACCATTTCGGCTATTTTCGTCCTGATGATAGATTTTGTTTGCAACATTTCACTACAATTCGTTTATAATACAAATCCTTCAACCAACAATCTAAACTTCAAGTAATATATATTTTCAAACTCATCTCATACCGAAGCACCAATTATCAAATTCAATAATGGCAAATGATCGATTTAAAGCAATAATTGACGGAACATATTGCTATCTGTGAAATTTCACTACAATATTGATACTTTTTTGAGTAATTAATATATTTTTTCTACTATTAAAAAATCAACAGTATATATTTGACTAACTTTTACCAATCAAATTACTTTACAAATCAATGAATGAACTTGTCGCGTCTTTTTTATCACAAAACTGATCAGAAGAAAATTGACAGCAGCAACAACTCGTTGATAACAGCAACAAATATATTATTTCGTATTCAAATTCAGCAGCATCTTCTTATTTTTAATATAAATACTATCCAACTTTCAATGTTTCAGAATAATGTGGCAACTCTACGATCTTATGATACGATATGACTCTCAAACTATTTCCAATTACTTTTAATTCATTACTTTTTTACTGATGTAGATGCACCAGGCTTCTTTTTTTAATAATTGTAAAAAATCTACATTTATTTTTTACCACTACGCATCTAACTTACAACACGTAGATATGTCTGTTCCTTGTTGCTCCTTCGTCACAGTATTTCTGTGTATGTTTCTCTTTTCTATTTTTATTGTTTTATCCTATTCATTTATACTTTGTCATGTCTTCTAGTCAATTCGTCGTCTTGTCCGATGCCACTTCCATGCATCCTCGGCAGTTTTTCCGTCTCACAGTTCTTATGGTAATTCTGCCTATGACGGACTTCAAAGCTTCGGATTCCATGTGTCAGAACTACTCTGACGGGTTGTGCAGAAAGATGGTAAGACAGGGTGAATGAAATCACTTTCACCTTAGATTAGCATGCTCCAGGAGGCAGGCGACGATTGTCACACCTGAAACGAAAAATATAACACGAGTTGGTTTAATCAATACATTGATAGTGAGTGTAATAACAATTAGCACAACGTAGTAAGTTTGTAACAACAACAAATAGCACACAAAAAACACAAGACAAGGTTATAAACAGAATTTCGCAGTCTTCTAACCCATTCCATTCATCCCCGGAGCAGCTGCTCATAATAATAATAAATAATTTATAAAGCGCCGATTAATGATTCAGGATCATCCCAAGGGCGCTTATATTCTGTTCAATGTTACTCTATGAAACAAAGCTGTTTTCAGTCATTTAGAGAAAGTGCTTTTGCTCTGTGCACTGCGTACATCTGGAGGCAATCTATTCCACTTTACAGGACCACTCACACTAAAGCATCATTCATAGTAAGCCGCTTTGTTGGCTCTGTTCAAATCCTTTAGGGAGTTGTTACTATGTGATGCAGAAGACCTGAGTGTGAGATGCCTCCCAGACCTCTTTTCTCTGACACAGCTCTTGAATGTATTGTGCTGCTAGGTTATTCATCGTATTGAACACCGTTAAACAAATTTTGTAGTCAACTCCCTCTAGACACTTCAACCAGTGTAGTTCGTTTAGTAGTGACCCGCTACAGACGTGGCGGGCCTCCACGTTTGTGGTTGGAATCTTAGTGGTAGTGGTATGAAATATGCTTGATAGTAGTTCCTTGTTTCGTCCGATGAGCAGTTGCCCCGGGGATGAATAGAGCTACAAGCTCTGAAACGTTACCCATGGAGTGGGGTAAGATACTGCGAAATCCTATTTATTCTTCCACAAGAACAAGCAGTTATATTTCAGAGAGCGGAGATTTAATTCAGATCCTAAGCAAATTCATCAACTTCGAATTGACGCTTGGAGAACTTCATCCTTGGAGAATCCATTTGTGTTAACTATTTTATTCAAGGACATATTTCATAAAAAAAAAGTATCGTGGTAACAAAAATAATTTGGTACAAGAATCGTATATTATGTTAGACAGATAATATGAATGATGTGTTGTCTGAGGTGTGTTGGATATTTATCAGATAATTCTATGTTCACACGGGTAATTTACTTCGCTGCCAACAGACAATTTCCTTCAGGCGTTAAGTTATCACGTGGCACTGTCAGGGACGTCTCCGAAAACGTGCTTTTGCGGATATCGCACGAAAGTAATCAATAAAACATTTTTTATTTTCGGAAATTTCGTATTTTTAGTATGTTAATTTCATTAATATAATTTCTCATGGGATTATATGAAATTTTGATAAAATTTATAACTAAATTATTAAAACTATTTCGTTCTGATGTACCTAACAGCTTCATTTTTTATTATCTATCTCCTTGTTTGTAAAAAACGACGCATTACTGAAAACTTACATATCAAAAGGAGGTTTCGTTAGTGAGCCGTCGTGAAAAATACAATCCAAATTTTAATAAAAATCTCTACTCTCTATTCAACCATCATGGGCTCGATTCTCACTCTCTCTATCCTCGTCATCAATGAGGACAATAAGTTAAAATTTTTAGTAATGTTCAAATATTTGATGGGTCGATCTATCTACCAATCTTTGGCTTTACAACCCAGGTCGGGACTTTAATCAGTTTTAGTGATTGTCCAGCATTCCAATCCATATGAAAGTACGGCCGGGTAAGAGTCTTATTGGAAAGGACTTTAGTTTTTCTGGTAAGATGACGAAACTTCACGTGCCTCTGTAACCCAAAGTAGGCTTGCGGCCACTATTCGACGTTTGATTTCGGTCGAGACACTGTTGTTGTTTGTCACCATAGTATCGAGATACACAAACTCGCCAACAGTTTCGAATGTGAAATCAAGATACACAAACTCTCCAACAATTTCGAATGTGTAATCTAGATACACAAACTGGCCAACAGTTTCGAATGTGTAATCGAGGTACACAATATCGCCAATAGTTTCGAATGTGTAATCGAGATACACATACTAACCAACAGTTTCGAATGTGTAATTTAGATACACAAACTCGTCAACAGTTTCGAATGTGTAATCGAGGTACACAATATCGCCAATAGTTTCGGATGTGTAATCGAGATATACAAACTAGCCAACAGTTTCGAATGTGTAATCGAATCGCAGATCGGTCGATAACAAAACGAATAGGACGCTGAATCAGTAATACAGAGGACACGAATTTAAATCCTTCCTCGATCAACTTAAAAATAACATTTCTCTAATTTTCTACATCACGTATTGATTAAAAAAGTAAAATTAAAAATAAGACTTATTTTAATATTCTAAGGTAGAGGCGTTTACATTGTGGAAATTCATTTTAATAAATTATTAAAATAACAATATAACTTTGTTTATTTCCACTTGTTTATTTTTATTCCACAAATAGTTTCAAGAACTACCGTTCTCTTCTTCTTATTTTGTTTGGAGCAAAATTGAACCTCAAACCGACCCATTTGTCTATTACCTCATCGGAATAAATGGCACGTGGATATAATATATTAGAGCATTAAATTCCTCTACAAATGTTTTATCAAACATCCATTTTTCTATTTTAATACTATTTATCTTGATGGCGACTTTGTTAGTTTATATCTCAACTACCGACAATATGCTACCCCAGCATATTTCTATTCGTTATCACTCTGTAATATTATTAAAATTTATATATTTTCATTTGTCAGAAACGCGGTAAAAAACGAGGGGCAAAAAATCCTTTGACAAGTCGTAAATATGTAAACAATAGTCGGGAGGTATTGTAACGTTTTTTTTTATATATTTATACTTTTGTTATCATTGTAAAATAGTATTACAATTTATATTTTTTTCCTCTCGGATCGAACGGCAGAAATACTGCCAAAATATGCCTCGAAATGCCATGTTTTTTTTATAAGAACTATGTTATACAAGGCTGGATTCGGTAATGTTTTTCTCCAATTTCGTATAAGTTTTTTTTTCTCATCTCTAAATAAATTATGTAACCCTTGGATTATTACATACACATACCGGAGACCTATTATAAAGAAAAATGGAATTGAAAATGTATCAGAATAGGAATATTTTTATGTCATAATATTTAATTTGTATTAAGAACGAATGTATTTGTTTTGAATAGGGCCATATAATAGGGCCATATAAATAAGAGGACATATAAAACAACACGTCGCATTATGAAATCAAATATGTGAAACAGTGTATTTCTTAAAAAGTTAATTGAAAATTGAGGACGTCCCTTTCACGTAAAGTTTTTTTTTTATTATTAATAGACTTGATATATAATAATTTAATAACATAACTTAATAGATAATGTAGTGCCCCAATTACTTTTATTTTATTTATTTTATTTTTTTATTTTTCATTTGTTTGGAAACTTAACAGCTATACATTTATAATACTTAATTTCAAATGAGAATACAAAATAAATAGCCAATTATAAAGTTTCACATATTTAAATTATTATACATTATTAATGTTGGGTAGTCATTGTAAGATGGTGAGTGTATGTGGGGGAAAGGGAAGGGTAATGGATATAGGAAAGCGTTGATAAGGAAGGGATGAATGTTTAAGGAAAGTAGGTTTGATTTTTAACCAGTAATATTACCAATAACTGCGCGTAATTGGCGTTTCATCGATGTCTGTGTGGAGTTAAATATATCAGGTTGGGGGTCAAGACTATTGTAATAATTTAAGCATCTGTTGACATAATTATTCTGTGCGTAATTTGTTCTGCAGTATGGTGTATAGAAAAGGTGATTTTGGCGTGTTGTTTTCATGGGGCAGTTGAAAGAAATTTTTTGGAGTAGGTAAGAGCTGTCTACAAGGTTATTAAGTATTTTATAAAGCAGATAGACATCGGATATCTTTCTTCTTTTTTCAAGTGATATAAACCCATGTAATTTTAAAGATTGGTCATAATCATGGCGGTAATTTTTTTTTCTAAAATTAAGCGTTTTAACAAACCTTCTCTGAATCCTCTCAATTCTGTCGATGTGAATATTGTAACTAGGGCTCCATACGGTTGATGCAAACTCCAAATGACTTCTAACGAAGGCATTAAATAGAAGAACTAGCGAGGTTGTTTCTTTGAAGGATTTGGTTATTCTTTGTATGAAACCCAAGTTTCTGTAGCTTTTATTTACGACAGAATCAATATGAGGAATAAATGATAGTTTGTTATCAAGGATAACGCCTAGGTCTCTCGCTTCGAGTTTTTGCGACAATATATTATTATTAATAGTGTAGTGAAATTTAATTACATTTCTGCTTCTACTGAAACTCATTGAGAAACATTTATTTATATTTATATATAATTGATTTTTTTTCACAGTAGCGAAAAAGGTTATTTAAATCCTGTTGTAGCAGTGAGCAGTCATGTGTAGATGAGATTTGTTTATATAATTTACTGTCGTCGGCAAAAAGAATTATTTCAGAGGTAGCTATGCATTGTGTTATGTCGTTAAGTAGATCAGGAAAAGCAAGGGACCCAGGTGAGAACCCTGCGGTACTCCGGAGGGAATTGGAACAAAACACGATTGGAAACCTTTGGCGGCTACTGCTTGTGATCTATTTGTTATATAGGACTTTATCCATCTGTACAGATCGCCACGTATGCCAAAGTTCCATAATTTAAAACACAGAATATTGTGGTTAATTTTGTCGAACGCTTTGGCAAAATCTAGGTATATTGTATCTAACTGGTTATTTTCGAGTAAGGCAGAAAATGAATGGTCGGTAAATTCTAATAAATTGGTTTCCACTGATCTTTTACTAAGGAATCCATGTTGTTTAATAGTTAAAGATGTTCTTATTTCAGGATTAATTTGATCTATAATGATTTTTTCAAATAATTTACTGAAAATACACAATTTCGAGATTGGTCTATAATTTTCGATGTTTGAATTGTCTCCAGTTTTGTGTATTGGTGTTATAAGGGCTTTTTTCCACATACTTGGGAAATGACCCTCATTAAGGGATCTTTGGAAAATTAAGTATAATGGATGACATAATTCATTGGCACATTGTTTTATTAAATGGGCTGGAATGTTATCGTAACCAGCTCCTTTGCTAGTATCAATTTTTGTGAGATAGTTATATACCAGAATAGGATTGATAGTGTCTTTGTGTAAGAATACTTGTGAGTTAGAATCTGGGATATCCATTGCAGGTGGTTGTTCAGAACTGTCAACAAATACAGAAGCAAAATATTCATTGAATTTACTACAAATAGTTGGACCATCATTTGCAGTAGATTGATTATAATGCATGGTGAGAGGTAAGTTATTTAATGGACGTTTTGATTTAACATATGACCAAATATTCTTTGGATTGGATTTGAGTGAGTTTTCTATTTTAGCGACGTACAAATTGAAACAGGATCTTGTGAGGTTTTTTTGACGTGATCGCAATAGGGCAAAACTATCGTAATCTTGGGGTTAGAATTTTTTTTTCATTTCGTATGATATTTGGTTTTCTCTTTTATTATTTTGATTAAGGGTCTGCTATACCAAGCAGGATAATTTTTGCTGGCTGAAGCATATTTTTTAGGAACAAATTCTACGATTAATGCATTGAGCTTATCATATAAGAGAGATAATGAATCTTCTAAATTTAGGTTATTGAAGTGAGTAGTCCAATCTATATCAGAAAGTCTATGCTTGATGTTTATATAGTCAGCTTTGTGGAATAAAAATATTTCACGTGAATTTGGGTTCATGTACTTGATAGTTGCCATATTAATATAATAATATATAACAAGTAAGAATTGAGAACGGGGGAGGAAAGGGAAGGAGAGGAAATAAGAGATCTTTATAAACATCTCAAGTTTAAAATAAGGGATATTCATAATCATCTTATGTTTTGAATAAGGGATTTTTATAAGTTTTAAATAAGAGATATTTATAAACATCAAAAATTAACTTCAAATTTAAAGAACTTATTCTTTATAACATTTCAATGTAAATGAAATACTTTTTAAGCTAAAATTTGTCTAAGAACATTTTTTTGATTATTTTAGGTAGCGTAGGAAGATGTATAAATATGTACTTGTTTAACAAGGACATATTCATTAAAAAAAAAAAACATCATAAGTTTTAAATAAGGAACATTTATAAAAAATCTTATGTTTTAAATTAAAACATCTTAAATTTTAAATAAGGGACATTTATAAACATCTTAAGTTTTAAATGAGTGACATTTATAAAAAATCTTATGTTTTAAATTAGAGACATTTATAAAGATCTTAAGTTTTAAATAAGGGACATTTATAAACATCTTAAGTTTTAAATAAGGGACATTTATGAACATCTTAAGTTTTAAATAAGGGACATTTATGAACATCTTAAGTTTTAAAAAGGGACATTTATAAAAAAAATCTTTATTTAAATTATTCCGATAATTTAATAGAGTTAATACTCGATTCTCGTGATTGTTACCCTTAGTTTTTCATTTCAAGTCAGTTTTGTTCGTAAAAGAAAATCTGGGCTGTGTTCATATACAACGCTCGACGTCGGGCGTCGGATGTAACTGAAGTTGCTGATTATTATGGTGTTTTTCACACCAATCTCACCGAACGAACGATTTCGAGCGGCGTATCAATCTGGACGCAGCATCGGGTGTTTTAAATGTCAAATGTCATTTATTATGCATGTCTCTTATTAGGTCATATTTTCATCGCAAGACAACAATTGGGCAGGTATTGTTATAATCAACCTCTTTGTGAATGCATATTGTCGTCATAAATAGGATCATGCTGAAAATCAGCTGCAGGGGGGCTTGTCTTCCTGCAACATAGCTGAGCATGGTCCTTTTGAGTCGGAAAAGTTGTTTTTCTTTATATTATTGTTTTTTATATGTCTATGTTTTTGTATATAACTTCTTTTCGTCTCAATAAATGTTTGTTTATTTATTTATTTATTTATTTATTTTAATGTCAACTGATGTTAACTGACATAATAAATACCACAGAAACACATAGAAGTCATCATTTCACAGATAAAATAGAAGTCAACAGAAACTACAACTGTCAGAGCGTTTTTTACCCAACAATTTTACCGAGCGTTCAATCTGAACGCCACAGAGTGTGCGCACTTTTCAATCTTTTGATTGCGACGGATTCTAATTTTTAGAACTCCATCATTAAAATGAAAAATATGAACACATATAATTCGACAATCGATTTATTTCACTCCCGACGACCGTTTTCATGATGAAGTTCTACAAATTAGAAGCCGTCGCAATAAAAAGATTGAAAAGTGTTGAAATATCACGCATACATAAGGAGGGCCTAAGACTAGATAATCTGGAGGCATAAGAAATACAAAAGGCTATAAATAAGAAAGAGAAAATAATAAATAACAAAATAAATTTAAATAGAACGCCTCTGTTCAATATGTTCCCGTTACCTGCCCGTACGGTTAAACCCACCACCCCTTCTATTTTAAGTTTAGTATATGTTTGTTCGGATGAGGGATCGGGTCAACTCTGAAACCGGTTAACATTAAATATTCTAAAGTGGCGAAAACAAAAAAAGTTATAATTTTCATTTAGGTATTTTTAATTTATCTCGATTCGTTTTGTTTTAAATCACGAATGATTTATTTGAATCAATCGGTTTCGAAGCCATCCCTTGTTCCTCAAGAATAACTAAGAATATATATTAAGAATTTTGTTAAGATGAAAAACTGGTGATGTCTGTTGTATTGAAATAGAACTCTCTCGCAATGAGTTTAAATAAGATATAGATAATGTTATATAATAACAGTAAAAATAGAACATTGAAGAGACAAATTGTATGAATAAAACTATAACTCGCGAGGAAGGAGTATGTAGGTAGGTACATACACATTATGAAGAAAACAGACGACGCATTTATCAGCGCTAAACAGTTACACGATAATATACGAATATAAGTTTTAAACGGTGAAAAAAAAAATGAAAAGGCCGTAAATGTAAGTGGTTGTGGCGTCCGTCGTACCACCGCCGCTGGGATTGTGGTGGTGGAATGTGTTTCGATCTTCCTAGACAAATTGGCGGGAGGTACAGACTCGGGAGGCTCGGGTCTCCGCAGACACGGCGGGCGTTTCACAATAATGTTATGGATTGAACCGCGTCTGAGGAGATTCACACTCACAACTGTCGTTTTTTTTTAAATTATTTTCAGAAAAGTTTTGCATAATAATTGGGATCTCATTAGCCTAAATACTCTTTAGCCTGCAGTAAACGCGACTGTTTTATCTTGACTAATTTGGTCAACATTTTGCTACGAAAATTCAGTAATCATTTGGCCGTCTGCGTGATACGTTCTCCAAATAGGGAATTTTTTAACTGCTTGCAAAATTATTTACGCAGTCATAACGAGTAGTACTATACGAACAATGTCTACCAGCAGAGTCATACATATATTGACACGAGCCGGCCAATAAAACGGCTTCACTTTTTCAGCGAGGTATTGTATGGGAATGAGTATTCTATAGTTTTATTATTATTCTATGGTAGGTACATATTAATTTTAAATGGCCGTTAAGGGCCGTTGACAGTCCCCATATGCGGAACGGGTGGTGGTGGAAGTAGGAATTAATTTTTAATGTATTAATTTTCATATATAAATTAAAAAATGGACTATCACCGCGATATTTACAAAAAAAAAATGTTCTGTGTAATTTCGAAGTTCACACCTACCCGATGAGAAGTCGGCGGGACTTTATACTACCTCAGACTAACCTGGCAGGTACACAAAATAATATGTATTACAAAGGTTTTCAATTTTGTAATGATTTGTCAGAATGTGTGAAGGAAGCATCTGGCCTTGCCGCTTTTCGTCACAAAAGATATTGTGTGCTTCCTTTGTACTTTTGTGTAAATTTGAATATTTTCTTGTTTTTATATATTTCATACTGTGAAAACTTATTGGTAAGAAAGTGCTTTTATTTTTTACATCTAAATAAAATATACATACATACATACAAAGTCTACCCATTTTTTTGAGCGCTTGTGGCCATTTCTCCAACAGACGGTTTAGTGCAATTGGTAGGAGGTCATTTTGTGTAATGTTGGGATGTGTCCGTATGGCACCACACGTAGCTCTTTTAGCTGTATAAACCGAAATAAAAGGTTCAATCGTGAATTAATTCCTCCTTGCAACGCTGATTGAATCTGCAGTCCTATTTTAGTTTGTGGTTAGATTTCGTAGCGGAAATTTCAAATACCGTGAATGTCAGATCGCCTACCCGGAGTCTGATGGTGTGGGGTGTTAAACCAAGAAGGAATCGATTGCGCCGGTTTGGTATCTTTTTGATGCAAATGTGGGCCATTCGACGGGACAATCTCTACATTCCACACCAAACTCTACATACATTCTCTACGGTTCTACACTCTATATACTGATAGCGTATTATGTCTTCTCTTCTTCCCCCACTTCCCCTCTTCTTCAAAGCTCCCCTTAAACATGTCCAGTATCTAGACTTGGTAGGATTTATTCCAGAAACACACACTATACATACTTATTAGAACTTCAATGCGAAATCTTTATTCTTCCGAGTGTGAATGCAATACTAACCGCAATAAAACTCAATGATAAGTGTGAATGCAATATCAACACAGTGTGAAATAATATATAATGCTGCGTGCGAATGCAATATTAAAATATTAGAAATAACATATGCAATGTTATTGTAATACTAACCTTAGCTAAATATATGTAATGATGTAATGCTGAGTATGTAACACTAATTTATGTAAAACATAATGCTAAATGCGAATGCAATACTGAAGTAAAACAGGGCTGGGAATGAATGCAATTTTAACCCACATCAAACGTAATGCTAAATATATATGAAATACTGACCTAAAACTAATGCCGAGTGTGAATGCAATATATTGCTACGTCAAACGTAATAGGCACTATGTGTAAATGCAATACTTACCTATGTCAAACATAATTCTAAGTGTAACGCAATACTGACCTATGTCAAACAATGTACTAAGTGTAATGCAATACTGACCTAAGTCAATCATGGCTGAGTGTGAAAGCAATACTAACCTATGTAAGTTAAACATAATGCTGAGTGAGAATACGATACGATCCTAAGTCAAAAATTATGCTAAGTGTAAATGTAATATTGACCTAAAAATAATGCGATAACAACTCATGTCAAACGTAATGCTGTCATCTGTCATCAATTCTATTCACTATTTGCGACGGGTACAGACACTTTTAACTATGACAATAAAAAATCATTAATAGAAGAAGAATAACGTTAAATATTCGTGGAAACTGTCATGACTTTATTTGTGTATTTTTACATTTTTATTTGTGTTTTTACCGAAAAAAATAAAATACAATAAATACATACTATATGCCGATTGTAACATATTATATTTACCTCAGTCAAATAGTCCATACATGCATTTTAATGAAGTGATTTTATAATTATTTGCTGTGGTGTTATTTTTTTTAAAGAAAAAAACATTGTCGGTACATTTACAATAGATATATTTTTACTCCACTCCATAGATGTATTTTTATTCGCATTTTTTTAGGTTATATTTTTATTGCAGATTATCAATAAGTATCATGCTGAAATTGAATTCTTAAAGTTTAATCACAATGTGTGTGCGTGTGTGTGTATGTGTATGTGTATGTGTATGTGTGTGTGTGTGTGTGTGTATGTGTGTATGTGTGTATGTGTGTGTGTGTGTGTGTGTGTGTGTGTGTGAGGGTGTGTGTGTGTGTGTGTGTGTGTGTGTGTGTGTGTGTGTGTGTGTGTGTGTGTGTGTGTGTGTGTGTGTGTGTGTGTGTGTGTGTGTGTGTGTGTGTGTGTGTGTGTGCTGTGTACTTTATGCTATAGACTATAGACCAAAGAACTCATTCGATTATTTTCAAACTTTACATATTTGTATATCTAATACTCGCTTAGACCCTATTAGATTTTGAAGGATATCTTTCTGTCAAATATTAATTTATTCAGACTTTGTTCTACTCTAAGGTCACTTAAGTTATGAAATGGATTTTATATTTTCACATTTTTAGATATACGACATAAACATTGTTGTAGCTATAAAGTGTAAAATATTATTACCTACGAGAAACTATGAATTTGTTTATGGACCCAATCTATTATATTAAATTTTATAATAGACATAAGAATTTATTGAACAAAAACATGCAGATGCATTTTGACGTAAAAACACGAATCAATGACCGAATTGTCGTAATATCGTTCATATAATTATTATTATTATGCGAAATGATTTCCACAATAAAATCTCAATAGAGTACAGACACAACCCCAATCTAAATTCTCCTCTGATATCTCTTGAAAAATATCAATAAAAATATTATTCTGACTGAACGGATGCATTCGAAATAATTTTACGATCGGATTTGTCAGTCTAGATCATCCATCAATTTTAAGATGAATCGGTACTAATATAAAATAAAGCTTTTGAATTCCAAGTCAATAAAGATATATTTAAAATATTGAGATTGATAATGTTTCTGAGTCACGCCAAGTCTAATTTCTAGACTTGTCGGTGTATTCCCAAGACAATATCCATGTATACTCTATTAATAACAAACAAAATTACAGTAAAAAATAAAACACACACACAAAGATGGTCCCCCAAACATACACTCCTTGCTATATTACAAAACTTATCTATTTATTATTCTATAAATGAAATAAAAAAAATGGTGTGAGATCTGATAGTTATATAATATAAAGCCCCACCTCAATAGCCATTCCTTGACAAGTCTTTTTACATTGTTTTTGTATTTCTTAATAGATGCCGTCATCATATAACTTGAAAGTTTTATATTCAACACAATATAAATCATTATTTAATATGTGTAAAGATTAATAATTTTATTTTATTTTATTCATTCACTTTTACACCAAGTTTACTTAGTAAATATTTTGATCTATTCCACTTTTAACTGCTTATGGCATTTGTAAACAAAAATGCGTTCTTACGAGAAAGAACACAGGTTATAATTATATTAATTTAAAGACAGTTTTGTGCGTTATTAATAATATTTGAAAAAAGCATGTATTTTACATATTTCAATACAACGTTATTCTACTTAAATGTCTTATTGATTCCTAACACCATAAAAAGTATAATTATATAGAATTAGGTAAAGACAGTGGTGATCATAACAAATAAACGATCATCACATAAAAAAATAATACAAATTGGATTTACTGAAGCACAATTGGTGAACGTTGTGCAAGTTCTTAAAGTGATCACGTAACCCAGCTTATGATAGGTTGTATGCCTTTGTGGCGAATTCGCCTACATATGTACCTACTCAGAAAGCATATCCATCTGCAAGAAGTATTAACGCGCGAGGGGATGTCATCGACCACTAGTATCGACTTTACAACAATAAACTTTTTAATCATAAGTACATTTAACCTCAGGGGCTCCAGTCCACACTGGATCAAATCGAGGTCACCAGTGTGGACTAAGTAGGTACCTTTGTAGGCGAATTCGCCACACATTTAAGATACCTGATTTTCCAATTCTCCTACAATATAATATTCAATACACCTCCACCTCCTATTTTACTTAATAATAATATTAAATTCAATACTCTCAATCGAATTCGCAATCAACCTACTCCTATTCATTCACCCTTGCATTTTATACAGTTAACGATACTGAAATTTCGAACAATATTTCTTCCATTCTTACCAAATCTTTCAACTCTGATGGCCTGAATATTAAAATGATTCGATTGCTTTTACCTTCAATTTTGCCAATTATTTCTCACGTCATTAACTACTCTTTGACTATCGGAATCCTTCCGTCTTCGTGGAAAATTGCCCACGTTATACCCCTCCCCAAAATTTCAACACCTACTCACCCAAAAGATTATCGTCCAATCTCTATTCTACCAATTCTATCTAAAATAACCGAAAGGGTGGTATTCAATCAATTCAATGCATGGCTCCTTTCGAATTCTCTTCTTGAACCACTTCAATCTGGTTTCAAAACCGGCCATAGCACTACAACTGTCCTAGTCAAGATTACGGATGATAGTAGACGAGCAATGAATGACAAACAACTTACAATTCTCTCACTACTCGACTTCAGTAGCGCGTTTAATTCCGTGGATTTTGACATTCTACTTTCCATTCTTTCCTCACTCAACATAACTCAACCGGTGTTGGATTGGTTTTCTAGTTATCTGAGCAATCGGAAACAGTGCATTTAGATCGCCGATAATACTTATGAATTTTCCACTTTGTTGGCTGGTGTGCCACAAGGTGGAGTTTTATCCCCACTGTTATTTTCAATTTTTATCAACTCTATTACTGAATGCCTTAAATGTCAGTATCATCTTTTTGCTGATGACTTTCAGTTATATATTCATTTCGGTCCCATTGATATTGCCAATGCTACCCTTTCTATGAATCTGAATTTTATCTCTTCCTGGTCATCAGAGCATGGTCTCCTTATTTACCCTTCAAAATCTCAAGCGATTGTTATTGGTATTCCTCGTCTGCTGTCCTCCCTTAACAATTTGCAACTCCCATCTCTGAATATCAATAATCAATGTATTCCTTATACCAAGGTCGTGAAAGACCTTGGGGTCTACATTGACAATAACTTATCTTGGCATGAACAGATCTCACATGTCAGCAAATCCACTTACTTTGCCATACACTCACAAATATTTCCTTCCACTTCACTGTAAAATTACCTTAGCTCAATCACTTCTCCTACCGTTGCTTGACTATGCTGATGTTAGCTACTTGGATGCACGAGGAATATCTCAACAAACTTGAACACCTTCAAAATGTTTGCATCCGTTTTATCTTTGGACTAAAAAATTCGATCATATTTCTCACTACAGTAATCTTCTTCGTTGGCCCAAGATACGACAACGACGTTATCTTACATATCTTGTCATTACTATACAATGTCCTTTTTAATCCAAATTTACTTCAGTATCTCAAAGATAAATTCACTTATCTTTCAAGCCATGGGCGTCCACTTCGATCTGCTGAACGTGCTTTACTATCTATCCCTATTCATAGTTCTGAATTTTTTAGTCTTGATATTACGTCGTCTATCTCACTAAACATCTTCGAGAAAAGGCTAAAGCAAAAATATTTATCTGACAACACCTGAATACATCTTCCTCTCCTCTTCTTTTCCTTATCCCTTAGTCTTCCTATCATTACTATGATTTGTTCTTATATGCTATCTATGTTTTTTATTATATGTTTTTTTTTCTTTTTTTTATTACTTTTCTTCTGCTATCTTTGTTTATTTTGTAATGTGATTAACTTATTTCCATAGTACACATTGTTTTTTATATTTAACATTTACTCTGGTTGGTTGGAAGAAATTGCCATTAGGCAATAAGCCCGCCAGTGTACTAATTATATGTACAAGAAGATTAAATAAATACAAAATAACTTTGTCTTTATTAAGATATAGTTTGTCAAAATATAAAAAATATATTCAGCGAGTCTAATAATCTGGCAGGCCTCTGTATTACACATTCCTATATAGATATGTGTATGTGTCGATGTCCGTCAGAAAGTTAGATTCCATTTTATTTCATGAATAATGCAATCAAATAATACAAGCTGCACTTTTTGCCTTTGCCAAGAAAACAACTTGAGATATCCAATGCGATTCTAATATTTTTGAAGTAAGCTCTCATAACTATTTCACTCGTCACTGTGGACATAAATTATTTATTTCAATTATAAAGTTCGGACTTTGTTAAGACGGCAATCAACGAGTTATAATAAAATTTAGTTATGTTCGATTCGATTAAACCCAACTGTCGAATAATATAATTAAAAGTAATAATCCAGAGGTTTTAAACACCACACCAGACGGAAGAAGAATCAGAGGCAGACCAAAAATGAGATGGCTGGACGATGTGGAGGCTGATGTACGAGCGCTGGGCCTTACCAACCGGAAGAGAGCCGCGGAGTGCAGGGAGGAATGGCGACGGATTCTGAAGGAGGCCAAGGCCCACAACGGGCTGTACAGTCAATGATGATGATGATGAATCCAGAGGTCGCGAGTTTGAATCCTGCTTAGACCGATTTCGTTCACCCATAGCACAAGTTTAACAAGGACATATACATTAAAAAAAAGAAAACGTTTAATTTGTTAACTAAATCTATGCGATACTGATCCATCTTTATTGTATATATTCTACATGCAAATCATTTGGTGTGAGCATTTCAGGGTTTTTTTTTCATAAAGGAAAATCTTCTTCACTAGATTTAATTGTTCCAAGAATATCAATAGATACCAGAAAATACGTAATGCAATTTCTACGTGGAATTAAAAATAGTAACTATTTTTTTTGTATGTGATTTGACGTTTGTTGTAGAAATTTTTTCTACAATAACAAACAACAAACGTCAAATCCCATACAAAAAAAAATTAGCGCTTGGCGATAACGGACAGCGTTTTCAATTTGACTTGGGGGCATTATCTTTTGATATTTTTTTTCCTTCGGTAACAATAATCAATTAAATGAATATATGTAAAAAAAATCTTTTAGTAATTAAAAGATAATTAAGTTTGAGTTGTACAACAGAAAAAGTTTTTCTTATCTCAAATACTTTGCCCCGTTGACAGTTCAGAGTTCAGCCTATTCCCCCTAATGAATATCCAGTTCTTGCATTCACACTACTCTCCATTTTATATAGAGAGTATGAAAATATGTGAAACAAGGAAAAATAATTGCAAAAGTACCAAGAATATATATGTTTGTATGTATATTATGTAAAAAAAAGGTACAAATTCTAACATCACGTGATTATATAAACATACTGAAAAAATAAATTTACATCGTATAATTTACTATACTTAAACAAGAAACATAAGAATATATTATTTAATTATTACTAGTTGTTTATTTGAGGGGTAAGGCAGAGAGATACAATATCTCCAAAATGGTTCACTGCAGTCCTCGAGTACGCTTGCTGACGACATCGTATTGATATCTGAAGATTTGATAGAAGCACGTGCAATGTTGAAAGAGCTCATGGAAGTAACCAAAATGGTGGGACTCCTTATAAAAATGTTGACAAAACGAAGCTTATGACAAATTTGGTCTTGGGTGGCACTATAACAACTAACAACCAAACAATAGAAGAGGTAAACGAATATTGATATATAGGCCACAATATAATCCTCTCCCGAGATAACCAGACTACGGAGCTTCAACAAAGAATCTGTATGATGGGCTGCCTATTTTAATCTCAAGGAATTCTTCAGCAGCAATATCCCGCAAAATCTAAAACGCAAAATTTATGACCAATGTGTACTCACAGTCTTGACATATGGAGCAGAAACACTCACTCTAACGAAAGCGACTGTCAAAAACTACATGTCACAGCAAAAATATGGAAGAGCCATGCTGAATCTCAGACTCTCAGATAAAGTGAGAAATACGATCGGGAGTTACTGACGTCGTTAAAATAGTTGCAAACCTGAAGTGGTCATGGGCGGGACATACTGCCAGAATGAAGGACCAAAGATGGACCAAGAGGATCCTGGAATAGAGACCACGTGAAGACAAAAGAAGTAGAGGCAGACCACATACGCGATGGTCCGATGACATAAAAAGGGTTGGTTGCTGGTGACTGGATGCAGAAGGCCCAGAATAGAGAAACCTGGAAAGATATAAGGGAGGCTTATGTCCAGCAGTTGACAGAGACGGCTGTATAAAAGAAGTTGTTTATACCCGGCGCTGCTCGGGAAGGTTAATTAATGTGAAGCAAAATGCTAACTCATCAAAAAAATCGTTTTTGTAATATTTTAACTGTATATTTTTTTTATATGAATTCAGAGTAAAAAAATATCTAACACAATAAATAAAAATTAACATACATAAGTAAGTTTAAGAAAAAAAAAACAGTCCCATTCGCCCCTTCAGTAGAAATAAGTAAACCTAAATAAGTAATACATATAATCAACAATTGCTAAATTGTTTAGATATTTCAAAATTTGGATTGATAGGAAAGGTTCCTTTTGATTCATGGACATGAAAAAAATCACAATATATTTACGAATAAAATCAAAAAATTTTACTGATTTATTTTTTTGTTTATTTTATTCTTGTTTATAAGCTTTTTATTTGTATTGAAAATTTTGTTTATATTTGTATTGTAGTGGATCAATTCACTTACCTGGGCTCCAGTCTTACCGAAAATAATGAAGATCCAGCTGAAATAAGAAAAAGAATTACGGCAGCCAATAAAACATATTTTTCATTGCTCCCTGTTTTTAAATCTCGCAGTGTCCATCGTAAAACAAAAGTCACACTCTACAAGACCATAGTCAGAACAGTGTTGGCATATGGATGCGAGACATTAACCTTAACGGCGAAGATGTCTGAAACGCTGGACACATTTGAAAGAAAGGTACTGCGTAGAATATGCGGCCCCGTGAAGGATGGCGATGAATGGCGCATTAGACGCAACGATGAGTTGTACAACATATACCAGACCCCAAGTATCTCAACGCACATGAAATTACTTAGGCTGAGATGGGCTGGACATGTACAACGAATGCCAACCTCACGGGTGCCGAAACGAATCATGACTGGACACCCAGGTGGGAGAAGAAGGGTAGGAAGACCAAGGCTGCGGTGGGAAGATGAGGTCAAAAAGGATGCGGCTCAGCTTCTCCAAGAGAGGAGCTGGAAAGTGGCAGCAGAGGACAGGATTGGATGGAGGCGAAAGTTAACGGAGGCCAAGGCTCGATTTGGGCTGTAGCGCCATCGAAGAAGAAAATTTTGTGCCACCTTTTTACACAATGCTTACATATAAATATATTAAACAAGAATAAAACATGAATTATTCTATGTAAGCTGCCTTAAATATATTATATACTTATTTATGGATATTATTTTTTTCTTTGTATAAATTCAAGATATGTATTTCAATATTTTACAATGTTATCTTTATTTCTAAAGGAAATAAACAATTATTATTACTAAATATTATAAATTTGTCTTCAAATAAATGTTAACCTTAGTGATTAAATGTTTTATGTATTTTTTTTTTATCAAAAAATGAATATGTCCTTGTTAAACAAGTACATATACATCTTCCTACGTTCCCTAAAATAAGCAAATAAATGCTTGTGCTTAGGTGAACGAAATCGGTCGAGGCAGGATTCGAACTCGCGACCACTGGATTTTCTGTCCCTCTATCACAGTTCAATCGGGGTCGGGTCTCCTAGGAAACAGTCGCCATGATCTGCGACTCTGAGTCGTCTCTTGTGGGACACCTTGTGCCGCCAGCTCCCTCTCAACACTCTTCTATCATCGTCTCTATTGAGACATTAAAAACTAGTCATAAAAATATAAACATGAATTTATGTATATCGTATAGCACTACACCAGACGGAACCCCAAGATACAATATTATTATATGTATATTTCAGCAGAATAATCTCTCACAAGGACGATTTGCTAGTAAAGTTTGTATTGAATACAGCATTAATGACATATATCGGTCGAAAGGGAAATCTTACAATAAACTTTTATGATTAAGGCAAACGCGAAAAAAAAACAATATTTTTTATATACCCTGTATACACAATCAATAAAATATTCAATCTAATGTATTAAAAGCATCCGATACCAGTTCCACCGAAAATAGCAGAAAAATACCACCATGCCGTGTCTCTATACATTACGAAGAAACGGTTATTCAACTGTCAATTCGTTCAAGAGAATTTAATTCTCTTGATTCGAAAGCATAAAGCCAAGACACGCGAAATTCGTATGGCCAGGTCTATATTTGTCATGGTTATTTCAACTTTAAAGGCACAAAACACCAATTCAGAGGCTTTGCAACATATATTATGTTCCATACATGGATTAACTCAGAATTTAAAGTTGAACATTTTGAGTGTCTGTGTGTGTATCCCATATAACTTTTAATCCGATTGATTCACAAAGCCTAAAATTTCAGAAATAAAGAAAATTTTCAGCCTACAAAACTTTTGTACTCAGAATTTAGAATTCTGAGTCGTTTCAGTCAGGGGTTATAAGTTTGAATTTTTGCTTTATTTTTATAAGTTTTGATTTTTTGCCATATATCTCAAAAACTATAAAATATAAACGCGAAAAATTAGTAAAAATATAGATAAATACAACATCTTTAATGTTTGTTTTTAAGTTCCAGAGATTTTTAAACGTTTTTTATAAAGAAAAAAACATTTTTTCATGGTAAATTTATGTGTTTAACTTCCTGTATTTCCAAATTGAAAATATCTAAAAAACCCGAAACACCCCTACTATATAATTTAATGTTCTACAAAAAAATATATGTATTATAATAGTACTTCTCGAATTGAATTTAATGATGATATCGTTTCATAAAATTTATGGCAGTATACACAACTCAATATCTACGAGGACTCTCAATAGTTTGATACTTAATCTCCAAACACACATACAAACCATCAAGCTGTTCTCAAATTACTGATAGGACAAAGGACTGACGTCCATATTATCCTATATTTACATACATAGCGACATTTTTGTATAGAAAACAAAATATCTTAAAATATTCAATAATTTGGATTTACGGATTTATACTTTGGTACATTCAACTATACATACTATCTCCATCGACAGTTGGATTTCATATGGTACAGGCAACTAGTACCTACGTATATTGGGTTTTAAAATTAATTAATAATATTAAAGTTTTTTACTCCTCACTACCCCAAGGGGGAGTATGATTTTATAGATTATTTTTTATTACAGATTATCAACTAGTATCATGCTGAGATTATATTCTGAAAGTTTCATCTCAATGTATCTGTGTGTGTGTGCTGTGTACTACATATGTATGGCGTGTTTATTCTTCTAATTATAGACTTAAATACTATGTGATTAAATTCTTTTCAAATTTTGCAAATTTGTTTATCTAATACTCGATTAGACCCCATTAGATTTTGAAGTATATGTGATCAGTGCTTCTCAATTTTTTTAACTGTCAAATATTTCAAAGTGACCCTAAACTCTTAAAATATGATATTTTTTTTAAATTGCTAGAAAGGCACATCACTTTCATAAAATGGCATTGAATAATTATCAAGTTTTCTTAAGGGGAGGACTGCTGCCAACGTTATTTCTTATCAAATCGTTTTGAAAAAAATAATTTAGATAGTTTGGGTATTCATAAAGAAAAATGTATCTTTACTTTTTGATAATGTTCTGTATAAATTCTTGTAGAAAAATAATGGCATACCCCGATTTTCAACGTTTGTCTTATATTTTTATTAAAATATAAGGCGTAGTTCAACATATTTTTTTTTAAATTAAAGAAGACAAAAATATCTAGAAAAATACGATGTGACGTTGCATTAATGCTTCAGGTTTAGAAAATAAACCTAAAAACATTTATTTTCCATTCAGTGCCATTGCGAAATATAAGGTTTTTTGGTTTATTAACTTAACCTGATGCATTAATGCAACGTAACATCGTATTTTTCCAGATATTTTGATCTTCTTCAATTTATAAAAAAATATAATGCTCTATACCTTATAGTTTTTTAGAAATTTAAGATAAAATTTCAAAAAATTGGGGTATGCTTATTATTTTCCTACAAGAATATATACAGAACATAATTAAAAAATTAAGGTATATTTTTATTTATTAATATCCAAAATAACTAGGTTATTTTTTTCAAAATGATTCGTTTTGTAGTAATGACGCAAATTCAAATTGAAAAAATAGGTACGTTGGTAGCAGTCCCCCCTTAAAACATTGAAATCAAAAAATAATTTAACAAACTCATTTAATAAAAAGGCTAAAATGTTTTCCATACAAAATTTGAATACTTTGTGAAGTGACTTGGTAGTGAGGAATATAGTGTTGGCCACAACGTGGACACAAAGTGGATAAAAAATACATTAAAGAACTAGATGTATGCAAGTAAGACTTGAACATAAGAAAAAATGTATGACAGTAGAATAAACGCAAAGAAAAAGAGTAGGTACTCCTGCACCAATTTGAAAAAAAATAATAAAAACAAAAATATAACGGTATTATAAGGAAGAAAATAAACTAGTTGCATGAAACACATGAGATCCAACTGTCGATAGTGATAGTATGTACAGTTGAAGAATAAGTACCAAACTATAAACCCATAAATACAAATTATTTAATATTTTAAGATA
The DNA here is from genome assembly GCA_963576475.1 of Molanna angustata. Lineage (NCBI taxonomy): Eukaryota > Metazoa > Arthropoda > Insecta > Trichoptera > Molannidae > Molanna > Molanna angustata. The sequence goes on along the minus strand of OY754979.1, from coordinate 7,313,274 downwards.
TTTGGTTTTCTATACAACACATGTACCTAGGTATGTATGTCAAGATAGGATAGTATGGAGGTCAGTCCTTTGATCCTACCCAGAATATGAAAACTGCATGATGGTATGTATGTATGTTTGGAGATTAGTATCAAACAATTTAGTCTTCATAGATATTGTGTGTAAGCTACTACCATACCAATTTTATGAAGCAATGTCGTCACTAAATTCAATTTTTATAAAAATTGTAAGAAAAAATTTGAGATGTTCTAATACAATGTTAATATTTTTTATATGAAATTAAATTATCTAGTTAGGGTGTTTCGGCTTTTTGTCGATATTAAAAAAAAATGGAAATAAAGGCAGTTAAACTCATAAATTTATCATAAAAAAATATTTTTCTTAATAAAAAATGTTTGAGAAACCCTGGAATTAAAAAAAAAAATAATTTGAGATTTTGTACTTGTCTATCTTTATACCAATTTTCAGCGTTCTAGCTTTTATGGTTTCTGAGATATATGGAAAAATTAACCGAAATTTCAAAAGTTGATAACCCCTGACTGAAACAAAAATTCACAATTCTGAGTATAAAAGTTTTGTAGGCCTATAACTGTTTATATATTCTGAAAATTTGAGATCTGTAAATTGAGCGGATCAAAAGTTATAAGGGGGGGACAGACAGACACACAGACGCACAGACACACAGACACACACACACACACACACACACACACACACAAAACTCACATAAAATGTTCTACTCCAAATTCTGAGTAAATCCATGTACTGGAACATATATGCTGCGAGGCCTCTAGTTGGTGTTATTAGCATGCAAAAAGTCCACTACACCATACAAAATTTTCCTTCGTACACGCATCTTGGCTTAATAATGTCGATTCATTAAGAGAATTGAATTCTCATGAACGAATCGACAGTTGGATAACAGTTCAACTTAATAAATATACAAATAAGCACCAGTTTTTTTATTAACTACGTTAACTAATGCGATTCTTGTAGTTCCTTTTCTCAGAAGAATAAGTAAACACTTCAATTATCCCCATGAAGATAATTGAGCAGTAATACCTAGATAGATCTTTTCCTCAACATGTCTTGGCATAAAAAAAAGGTAAATTTAGTCTTGATTGAACTCCATAATACTTATAATCTATATATATATATATATATATATATATATATATATATATATATATATATATATATATATATATATATATATATATATATATATATATATATATATATATATATATATATATATATATATATATATATATATATATATATATATATATATATATATATATATATATATATATATATATATATATATATATATATATATATATATATATATATATATATATATATATATATATATATATATATATATATATATATATATATATATATATATATATATATATATATATATATATATATATATATATATATATATATATATATATATATATATATATAAATGGATATACGTATATTTGTTTGTTTGTCTGTACAAAAAAAAATCTCCAGAGTGTGGTAACTTGTCATTGTTATATTTAACATAGTATGTAAGTAAGTACCTGTTAGTTTCCCGTGAAGCAATACTAAAATGGGCGTTCGGGCGCTAAATGTGCCGAGGGCACTCTGATTAATTCAAAATAAAAACGTCTCTTATTGATGAGGTTCAATAATAGTATGTATGTAATATGTGGGCAGACCCCGTACAGACGCACGGAAGAATGGATAAAATGTGACTCTTTCTCGGGGGAAAATGTGGCAATTTCCATAAAAATATGTCATAAATATTTATGGAACATTTTTACGGCCATATTTCAATGTCGTATTTTTTCAATATCCACCGAAACTTTCCTGCGGGCGATGGCTCTTGACGAGGCGGCGCCCAAACTGTGGCTTGCTACGAGAATACTCAAAAAAGGGGTGCGGATTTTATCGCTAGCGGAAAAAGTAAAAACGGTGCGGAAATATTTTTTTATCACAACATATTTTTGTGATAACAATGAGATAACTGCTACCCAACTAGGGACCCTATTCTAGGACTAGCTGTTTACAATTCAACAGTGACAATATAATTATGAACTGCGTGATAGTACCCGCTCTACATTAAGTAGGCAAACAATCACAATCCTTAACTTACATATAACTAATAGCCACTACTTCAATAAGCATCAAAGCAGACACAATAGCTCACACAAAACAGATAAATCAGGTCAAAATGCCCGTCATCAAATCAAGTCCCGACGCGATTTAACATTTCGAAACCACAGTGTAGAGGTTTTCTATCAATTTTGTTAGGTGTGTCGGTGTGTTTGATATGACATGCGTCCCAGGTCCCAGCCCCCCTAGACAATGTATCATTTAGTTCAAGAAAAGAAACAAGAAAATATAACTCAATGTATGGAATTGACAGCTACCAGTCACGTGACAACTGTCACTTCCATACATTGAATTATCTTTTCTTGTGCTAAACGACACGTTATATAGGGGGGCTGATCAAAATATTTGTATGCGTTAGGTTACCGTGAGAGGATATGGACAAACCCTAACTCGATCATAAAGGCTGTACAGGGGCACCAATGTCCGAGGCTATCACAAAGATGGACAGAAGTGTTAGATGATAGAAGTGAATAATTATATCATTTCTACAGTGTTTTTTTTTTTATATTTCATATACACTCATTTGTTATTTTTTCTTCTCATTTTTTTTGTTGTATATAATCTATATTCTGAAAAATATTTTCTTCTTTTGCAACATTTAATGTATATTTTGTATGTAAAAATATGGTTTGTGTAGCATTGCACCCCCCTGCTCACACACAGACTGGAATAAAAAAAATATTATTATTATTAGGTAGCTTCAGTTCAAAGAGTTTTTCCTTTAATGGCTGGCTATAATTTTATGGTGATGAAGTTAACTTACTTGAATGTTTATTTGCTGGTTAGATTGTCCCTGGTATTTCACTTGTTCACTGTTCACTTTATAAACATTAATTGTACATTTTATTGATGGATTCACTGATTTTATTCGTTTTTGATATTGTCGATCGACAGATGATATGTACTGACCGGATGGCGTATTTACCTTTCCGTGTTGATTAGGAGGCAAGTACTGCCTTGAATTAGGCACTAGTTTGTTGTGCTAATGCACTTAAAAACTCGTGTTGAATACAAGGTACGTGTCCTCCAAATGGACACGGTTTAGCAACGCAAACTGTTCCTGCTAATACGTGTTCAATTCAATCGTATACAGGTTTATAAATTTTACCATGCGTATTGAATGAGCGTTTCAAGGCTGTGTTAGAGGCATTTTTGGTGTATAATTGTTTTTGTTTTAATAGATTAATCTACACAAATCTACATTATATCATGAAAATTCATTAAGATAACTTTTTTTACGAATAACGTCTTATAATCCATTTTGTTCGAGTTGACGAAAATTTTTCAATGAAATAATCACACCTTGCATCGTAATTACCTATACCTTGATCACTATATATACCTTGATACCTTGGACATGAGATGACCCTAGGCAGAGACAATCAAACCATAGAAATTGAGAGAAGAATAAGTCTCGCATGGGCGGCCTTTGGGAAACTCGATAACACCTTTCGTAGCCCCATACCAAATTCTCTGAAGGCAAGGGTGTTTGAGCAGTGCATTCTGCCAATATTCACTTATGGCATGGAAACAACCACTTTAACCAAATTATCTGCCAACAAGCTGCGTATAGCACAAAGGAAGATGGAAAGAATAATGTTGGCAATAAAACTAGAAGACAGGAAGAGGAATGACTGGATACGCAGTCAGACCAAACTGTCCGATGTGGTTGAGAGAATAGCCATGCAGAAGTGGAGATGGGCAGGACACCTATCAAGAATGACCGATAATAGATGGACTAAAAGACTGGTGGAGTGGAGGCCGAGAGGCGACAAGAGACCACAAGGGCGACCACCTAATAGATGGATGGACGACATAAAAAGATTTGTTGGACCACAGTGGATGAGAGTCGCACAGGAACGGGAGGAGTGGAGAAGGAGAGGGGAGGCCTATGTCCTGCAGTGGGCACAGGCAAACACAGGCTGACGATGATGATGATGATGATGAATTATCTTAGTCTCCTTCGTAATTTACAATTTTAAAATTGTTCAAAACACCGTCAAGTGTGTTCTTTAACAGTTCCATATTACTTAAAGACTTAAACAAAATTACTGATTACTACCATATAATCTGTGAACAAAATACAAACAAATATGACAGTGACAGACGAAATGAAGTAGCGCGCCACTTTTATGTCTATATATATGTTCCATATTCAATAATTAATTCCCTTGAATTGAACACGTTCTAGCAGGAACAGTTTGCGTTTGGAGGACACGTGCCTTGAATTCAACACGAGTTTTTAAGTGGATTAGCGCAACAAACTAGTGCCTAATTCGAGGCAGTACTTGCCTCCTAATCAACACGGAAACGTAAATACGCGACCGGATGATTATTCGAAAGTGGGAAGGATAAGAAAATGTACCGTAGTATATGGGAAAGAGAGGGACAGATATATAGGTTGGATTAGTCTTGAATGGAACACATTTAAATTTTGAAAATAATTGTGTAAATTGATTGAATTGTACGTAACAGTATATTTTACTCATATAGCATCGCAAACATAATACAGGATAGTTGTAAATTTTATTTCGACAATCGTAAGCCCTGTAGGTGCGTTGAATTGCTGGTTCTTCTATAATATTTCAACTTCGTCTCTGTTGAGATTTTAAAAAAATTGTAAAAAAATCTTTGAAAACTTGTGATAAAATAAAGAGTTGGAGGGGGTCATTCTGTGTCGCTAATAGCCAAAAATATAATAACACTTAATACCGGTGAAAACATTTTGTAATATCGACCGGTAATTACAATAATTATTATTGTTCACTAACACGTGCATGTACCAAACTGCGGAAGAGGAAATAATTTTTTTTATACTAAGTCGGTACAACATTAAAAAAATAACGACAAAAAAATCATTCTCAATGACGTCAAAAGCGTTATAGTACACGTAAAATTGTATTTGATTCTAAATATAACGAAAAAATAATACCATATTGTATATACTGTTGTAAATGAAAATTTACACACCATTCTGAATCTTTTAAATTCATATCAATAATTGATTTATGAATCAACAATATATGTATGTGTCCATACTTCAAGAGCTCCACATCAATACAAGAATTTGTATCCAAAGATACTTCGATTCTTTGGCCATTCATCAAGGAGAGAAAGTGAAAACCTTGAGAGGTTAGAATGCGTTCCAGGAAGAAGATCGAAGGGGAGATCACAGATGCACAGGCCTGGATGGTTTGTGAGCAGGATGCATCTGCTGGTGATCACGACCCTCAGTCACGAGGAGAACGACGCTGAGAGAATCACAAGTATATTTTTTCATTGATTGGGGTGGTATCGAATACAGCGAATTTTAACAATAGAACGTCCAGAGTCCTTCTGGCAGGCCTACGCTTCCTACTTATATGAGGATTTGTAGTTATGCAAGAAGGATACAATTTCAACAAGCACGCAGTATATTTCTTTTTAAGATTTTTTAAATCATGCTTCTACGATTAATCTGACCGATATAGCTACGAATATAAGGCGTAGAGGCCGCATGCCCACCATTGCTACGTATTTTATCCAACGATATGGCAGAAACATATGGAGTCATACATACACATTTTCGTGAAGTAGTTTAGGTAGGTACTGCCAGAAGAATTAGGTACCTCTTTTTATATACAAATTAGAACTGCTGGTAAAACTGCTTATTCCCAGAACGTCCTTCTGGAAGCTCCTTCCGGATATGGAAGTTTCAAGGTCTATTTCAATAATAAACACTTTCTTGAACCCTGCGCAAGTGGCGAGTTTATTGCCGTTTGGCAAATTTCTTCCAAATAACCAGTGATTCCAGCCCAGAGAAACAATATTTGCGTGAGAAATGAATTTAAAGAAATTTCTCCTCTGCTGGGAAGCCTACCCAGGACGCCCGCACAGAAACCGAACGGCTTACCAACTGTGCCACGGCGGTCGGCAGTTTATAAGCATACTTTTCTTTAATTACGCTCTATTACATCTTATTTAGATGGGACGATGGTATAGCGGTTAGCGCACTGGGCTAGTAATCTAGTGGTCGCGAGTTCGAATCCTGCCTCGACCGATTTCGTTCACCTTTAACACAATTAATTTAGGGAATGTAGGATGATGTATATGTACGTGTTTAACAAGGACATAATATATGCGTGAGAAATGAATTCAAATAAATTTCTCCTTTGCTGAGAATCTAACCCAGGACGCCAGCACAGAAACCGAACGGCTTACCAACTGTGCTACGACGGTCGGCACAGTTATTTTTTTCTAGTTTGTAAGACTTTTATGTGTATTTTTGAAGTTTTTTATTTGTAAAATATGGTTGGTTTCTTAAAAAGAATACGAAATAACTTAGATTTTCATACATCAAGATTCATTTTTAATTCGATTTAATACCCCATTTAAATAATTGTTCTAGTGTCCTATTCCTCTGCAATGAAACTCAAAATAGAAAATTACAAATTTTTCAAAATATGGGAATAATGACAATTTTAAAATACAATAGATTTACAAGAATAAACCTAAAATTAAATAAACTAAAATTAATGACAGTAAAACAATACATTATATTATGCAACACATAAACTTTTTTTTTAATGAATATGACGTCCTTGTTAAACAAGTACATATTATACATCTTCCTACGTTCCCTAAAATAAGCAAATAAATGTTTGAGCTATAGGTGAACGAAATCGGTCGAGGCAGGATTCGAACTCGCGACCACTGGATTACTAGCCCAGCGCGCAAACCATCTAAAACTTTGATATACAAATTAAAATATAATATGTTTCCAAAATATATGCAGAAAAATATATTATTCAATGTCAACGTTCATGCTTACCCTACGAGAGGATGTCAGGATTTTAGACATCTAACTAAAAACTAGATTTTTTTTTTTTTTAACATGTCTACGTAGGGGACGCCAGCTATTAGGATTTGGGTCCATTTTACTCTTCCGAAGAAGCGCACTACGTAGCGTTGGGAGGGGTTTGCAATCTAGAACAGAGTTTATTAATTCGGATTTTAAAAAGACCCGGGTTGTACGAAGATGGAAACACAGAATTCGGAAGATCGTTCCACAGTCGGGCTGCTGTGTTAATAAAGGAGTTCGAGAAGCGAATTGTTCGTATATGTTGAAGGTCCACTGTGAATGGATGCTGCGATTGAGTGAAGCGAGTGACTCTGTTGCGAGTGGGTGGAGGAGGGACCAAAGATGGAAGTTCTTTTGAGCAATTCCCGTGGTAGTATCTATAGAATAAACTTAAAATACCGACTCTGCGTCTGTGTCTAGATTAACATGTACACAAAATAGTTCATACCATAAAGGTCTCAAAATGTATAATAGTTTACCACAAAACATAAAAGAAACCAAAAATCTTCTCACCTTTCGTAGGCTAGGTGCTAAATAGATAGTTTTAAACTATTAATGTACTCCATAGATTTTATAATTAATTGTCCTTATCTTACCATACTTATTTGTTCCTAAAAATATTTTTTTTTATACTTTTTGTTTAAGCTAGATTTTTAAAGTTTACTATTATTTTTATTATTGTGTTACATTGCACCCCGCTCCCTGCTCATAGACTGGAAAAAAACTTGGTTTTTATTAAATGCATCTAAACCTTATTTGGACACATTACCAGAAGAGCCCCAGAGAAGCTCTTCGTACTAGGAGACGTGGAGTGTCCAGATATCCAGAGTTCGCTCACCGACCTTGCCAAGTAGGACCTAAAAGGATCTTCCGTCACTGAAGCCCAAAGATGCGTTCTAATTGAACGCCTAGTGCTCTTATACGCCGTTCAGAATGACAAAAAAAAACGCTCTTAAGACATTGTCGCGTTCAGATTGAAGGTCGAGTGTACGCTCCAAACGCTCTATAAAATCTTCGGATGAATAACGCTGACAGGCATAGTATCTGTTGACTTCTATTTTATCTGTGGTAAGATTACTTCTTGTTTATCTGTGGGGTCTGTTATGTCAGTTTACGTTATATCTGATAACAGTATGCATTCACAAAGAAGTTAATTTAATAAGAATATCATTCAAAAGTTTCCAATAAAAGGTCAGAGAGCATTACTTAATCCACTGCCCAATTGTTGTCTTTCGACGAAAATTTAACTAAAACGACACGTATATGATAAATGACATTTAAAACGCCCCGGTCTGCGTTTAGATTGAAACGCTGATCGAAAGCGTACAGTGAGATTAGTGTGAACGGCATAATCTACAACTTCAGGTAACGTAGCCTAAGACCGTCCTACATGGAAGGGGACCATTTTTTTTATTTATTTATTAAAAATACTTTTTTTACAAGTATAATAATATCAGAAGTAGGTACTATATAACTTTATACATTAGTAAATAAAATGTATAGGATATACTGTAATTAAGTTAAAAGTTAATGTTTGAGTTATAAGTGTATGCATGTATTTATTTTAATTCGGCGAGTGATTTGAGTGTAGCCACATCCTCAGTCATGCCAAGGCCAAAGAGGAAGAAAATAAATGTTGCATTATGCATGTTTTCCTTATTCTTAAAACTATTTCCGTTTCCGTTTCAGACAATATAATAAATATATCGATGGATCAAAAGTTTTACTATGTTTTGATTAAATTAACATTCCGGATATTGGCATCGAGTAATATCAACCTAAAAGGCGAGTGTCGTGTTACACGTAATAGTACAAATATTTATTTTAGTAGAAATTGTTTTATCACCGCGCGTAAAAAAAAACAAAACGGACATCAAAAAGAAAGACTTTAATGCTCCAAGAAAAAGTTTAAAACCGACGCCGGCGCCGACGCCGACGCCTTGGTTGTGTGGCTATGCAGGCGTCTGTCAGAAAACGCAATGGCCGACCCCAATCCCAGAAGAAGAACTTGTTATTTGCTGTCTTCAATCTTTTGACTGTGACAAATTTAATAATTTTATAATTTATAATAAACATGACATTTTACATAAAGAGGTTTAACAACAATAATAAAGGTATATAAAAATAATTAGATAATATATATATTTAAGAGAAAGACAATGGAAGGATACACATATACATCCAGACCATTGACACTATCTTGCGCTTTGCTGTTTACTAATTTATTTATTTTATTGCAATGAAAAACCAATAGTACATAAAAAAGATAAGATACAAAAGAAAACAATAATTAAAATATACATCAGTTATAGTTTTCCACGTGTTAACAAGAAATTAATAATAAGCTTTTGGTCAAAAGTCGAAAACATAATATAAATAAAATGTATAAAAATAAAAGTATATAAAAAAAAAGAAGTATGTAGGAGAAAGAAACATCTGCGAATTGAAGATAGGGGTGGGTGTGAAGTGGCCTTTGTGAGAGGGAAAGTTGGGAAAAGGGAGCTGCTTGATCCTAATTACATCCCTAAAGTTCCATCCTGACCTTCATCACTCAACACCACTACGTTAGATTTCTGATAAGGCACTTATGTGTAGTTGTTTTTTTAAGAAGACAAGGTTGATATTGAAAATATATCAATATCAATCAGGGTGGCAAGTCTGGTCCGACCGACGAAATCAAAACCCCAGTGATTACCCATATCATGGATATAATTATCATATAGAGTTCTATGACATCTAAAGATATTATAGAACTCCATATAATAATTATATCCATGATATGGGTAATCGCTAGGGTTTTGATTTCGCCGGTCGGACCAGATTTGCCCCCCTGGTTAGATATCTGACGTCTGAGTGAAAGGTCTCGCGAGCGATTCCCGGTGGAGACACAGTTTTGAATTGGGTTTTCAGTCTGGATCTATAATACGATAAATATCATTAGTCTCCAGAATATGGCAACTTGTTATTGGGTGGCGTTACAAAAAGGTTGATTCGTTACTTCATAGATGGCAATAATATAATTCCTTATTTTCAGGTGAATTATTACACATTATTCAAATATATAGAACTGTCAAAAATTACATGGATAATGGAACTCAATGAAAATGCATAATTGGTGAATGTTGCACAAGCACATACAGTGATCACGTAAATCAGCCGATGACAGATCGTCAGCCCTGCAGGTGTGTAAGTTCCTGGTTCTTCTATAATATCCAAATTTCATCTCTATTGAGATGTTAAAAAGTTTGTCAGTGAAAATATAATATTTAGTAACTGATTTCTTAAATAAAGTATAGTCTCTCATTTTACTCAATCACCGGGAAGTCAATGAAACATCTAATTGAAAAAATATAGAGTAATAAATTAACATCTCCCAATAAGAAAAGGAGAAAACAGAGATACTGTCAACGAAATAATGACGTTGGGGTTTACGATTTATCTACAATTTTCCCCTTATGTGGCCTATACAACAGCGTATTAAGTGATAGACAGTATGGCGGTTGGTGGTATTTTGGCACAAAAACTTAAAACATAAAACTTTTATGGTCAGACTTTAAATCTCTGCACATCCGGATGCAGAAACGATCATTCAAACGATACACAATCAGTTCCATCGCATATTTTTCACGAAGCTACTCGAAATCTCAAAGACTATGTAATTGGGTTACGTTTTAATAGAATCTTCTAACATCCTATCGCAGGGGAATTCTGATCCCACAAAAATACAGTAATAATACAGTTTTTGAATAATTAACAGATCTGCCAATTTATGAAATGAAGTTCTTCGTGTTTCCTTTATAGTTTTAAGCAAATAACTCATTTCGACAACCATTTCACCCTGTAAAAACTCGAAAACCTTTTTTTCCGATATTTTATTTTCTCTATTAGTACATAAGATATATTTTTTACATAAAAACAAGGCCTTCGTGGCTCAGTTGTTTTGGTTGGATGTATGACAGCTGAACCCCAGTCAGGCTATCCCGGGTTCGATTCCCGGTGGAAACACAGTTTTAATATCGTTTGACATAGTACCTGTTTGACATAGTACCTGTAGCAATATTAAATTAAATTAAATTGTTTATTTACTTTATGTTCAAAATATAAAACAAAGGCGGGATACTTGCAATAAGACAAGCTATATAATCCAACCCAAGCTACGTAAAACTTAAATTTAATGAGGTACATTAGAGTATGGATTATTTGAAACAATAATAATCTAATAGACAGAATAAAAACAACAAATAGGAAAGGAAGAAAGAAAATAAGAGAATATTAATAATATACAAAAATTCATCTGATGTTATTATTAAAACGAGTGGGTTGTGGCCAACACTAAACTCTCCACACCATAGAAAGCGTTTATTTTTTCTTCTTCAAATATTGACAATCTCAATATGGTAAAATATGCTTATGATATATGAAATATTTTATTCATTCTAAATTTTACTACCAGGAATATAAATTTTGTAACGACAGTATATTTTTATGTTAAGATAGACAAACTATTAATGCAGTATGGTGAAGAATGCTTATGTTGTATGAAATATTTTAATAAAAGCAGATAAATTTTGTTTTAAAGAACACGAGAGCATTTTGAAAAATTTGACACGTGATATCATATGAAGTAATTTTATGTTATTCATGGAAAGCTAATCAGTTCTATGTTCAAGCTCTTTACATTATAACATGAAATCAAATTACTGAACATTTCCATACATAAGAAATTTATCTAATTATATACATTTTTATTCATTCTAAATGTTAGTACCAGGATTATAAATTTTCTAACGATAGTATATTATTATGTTAAGATTGACAAACTATTAATGCAGCATGGTGAAGAATGCTTATGTTGTATGAAATATTTTAATAAAAGCAGATAAATTTCGTTTAAAAGAACGTTAGAGCATTTTGACAATTTTGACACGTGATATCATATAAATTTTTTTTATGATATCTATGAAAAGCTTATCAGTTGTAAGTTCAAGCTATTAATATTCTTATATTAATATGAAATCAAAGAACTGTACATTGCCAAACACAAAAAAATTCTCTTGTTACATATAAGTTTCATACAAAAATCCATTAAATAAAATACAATTTTTGAAACCGTTGAATATTTTTCTTTTAACATTGACCAACTTTGAATACAATTTCATGAAGAATCTTGGTGTTGTATAAATAGTTGAAACCATATTAAAATTTCTCTATTTTCCAGGTCGTAAGAGCATTGTTTCAGTTTTAATAGATGAAATCATAAAGAAACATTGAGAAAAAATGAACCGTTTTCTATGGAAAACTAATCAGCTCTAAGTTTATGGACTTATTAACACGTATGATATCAATATGAAGTCAATCGGACTTATAGTTTGGGCTGCAGAGAGGACACAAAAAAAAAACAACGTAAATGATGAATTCATAGAGAATAAATCAAAAGTTATCTATGGAAAACTAACCAGCTCTAGGTCTTTGCACTATACACATATGATGTTAATATAAAGTCGATCGGAATTATAGTTTGGGCTGTAGAGAGGACACAAAAAATATAAATGCTACGGCGTACGGCGTACGGCGTACGGCGTATACGCCATACACACAAACACATCACGACGAAACTCATTGTGTGCATTCTCTACATGATACCCATTGAGAAATTGATGTAAAAAAATACGCTTAAATTTTTCGAAATCATGACTCTCCCCTATTCCATAGTGTGGAGAGTAAAAATATGATATTAAATAAATTATATATATTTTTCATTGCAAATATTTGTTCGAATCTCATTTCATTTGACGTTCCGATAACCCGTACATACATACCACCAGTATTTTAAATTACTAGTTACATGTAACACATGAGATCCAACTGTCGATGGCGATAGTACCTATGTATAATTGAAAAATACGTACCAAACTATAAACACTTCGTTCACCTATAGCACAATCATTTATGTTTGGTTTAGGACATGTATGAGGATGTACAATATGTACTTATTTCAAGTACATATTCATTCTAAAAATGAGTGGGTTGTGGGAACAATAAAATCTCCACATCATAGTAAGTGTTCATTTTTCCTTATTGAAAAGTTTACAATCTCTAAATGCATTTTAATGAAGTACATTTCTATTAGATTCTTAAACAAATATAAGATTCCCAGAGGACAAAAGTTTTCACAGTAGGTACACCAAACACACAAAAAAATTGTCACGAAACTCATAATATGCATTTCCTACATGATACTTGTTGAGAAATTTCAAGTAAAATTGCATAACTAGCAAGATGAGCATGTATGAGACAGTGTATCGATATTTATGAGGCGATGTATATATGTCAAGATTGAAAAATGCGGTGTTCGGTTCTCACTGCCTACCCCTTGAGGAAGATAGAAGTGTAGAGTAAAAAATACACTTGTCTTTAGAGACACATACAATATCAATTTGAAGTTGATCACTGAATTTTCCCATACAGAAGCTATTTTATTTATTTATTTATTTATATAATTTATGTACATATGTACAAAGGCAGGTTTATTGCCATAAGGCTATTTTACTTCAGTTATATACATTTTTCTTACAAATATGAAATTTATTTTATATTGATATGGCAGACTATATATATTTTTCTTTAAATTTTGACAATACTTGAATGCATTTTTGATGAGTGTATTTTTACTGTATCAAACAGTATGAAAATACCTCAATTTTCCAGACTGTGAGAGAATTTTGAAAATTTGGACAGAAGAAATCATAGAGAAGAAATTAACGGATATCTTAGGAAAACTAATCAGCTCTAGGTCTATGCACTTTACACATATGATGTTAATATGAAGTCGATCGGACTTATAGTTTGAGCTGTAGTGAGAACAGAAAAAAGATAATCCGTACGGCGTACGCCGTATGCCATACATACAAAGATATCACGATGAAACTCACAGTGTGCACTCTTTACATGATACCCGTTGAGAAATTGATGTAAGAAAAAAAAGCTTAAAAATTGTGAAATCACGACTCTCCACTATTCCATAGTGTGGAGAGTAAAAATGATTGAATATGGAAAAAGGCTATGAATAACTGTCAAGATAAAGTATTTTTAAAAAAAATTAAAGACTCTTTTCAGAGTTTTCTTCACATATTTAATTTGTAATCAATTTTTCATTAGCATACATTAAATTAAGTACTCATTTTATAACTATAGACTCAAAATAATCAATGTATTTCATTTATCAAATTTTTGTTAATTTTATTTTAGTTGCTAATTAAATCATGTTTAGAAATGTATGTGATTGTGATTTTAACTGTTTTTTTAATTGAAAACATGTAAAAGTAGTAAAATATTACTGATGCCTCTAACTGAATAAAAATCATATTATATTAACGCTCAGCCGAAAACGCATAGCTTTGTTTACTTTGAATGAAATACAAAATTTTTCAATATTATCATTATTTATTTTATTTTATCGATCGATAGAGAGTTATACAGTCTACACAATTTATAAAACAGACAATGTACATTGCTTTATTAGTGGACCAGTGAAAACTCCATGCATTACTCAATAGGATAATTAATATTGTTACAAAAAAATACAAATAGTATATAATTGATTTACCAGTACATATAAAAAACACTAAAATAAGACAGCCGATTAGATAGCTGACCTAAACGCACTAAGAGAGCTCGCAGATATGTCGAGTGTATTAAAGAAGTAAATCAAATGAATCAAGGTAGAAACATTGTCATCGAGAATTCGCAAATTCTATAAGTTTTAGAGCTCTAAATGGTCGGTAAGTTAGTTAAAAATCGATTGCGAAATTCCAGTACAGACAAAATAGTGAAGTTGAAGAAAATGGTATAAAAACGTAGCGTTAAGCACAGAACAAAGAATTTATTGTTCTGTGGAGTTAAGTTATCCCTGTTTGTCCTGATAGGAACATTGCATGATGGTACGTTTGTAATAAATCTTTTGGAATATAGGACTCACACTATTATAACTATGGATATCGAACTTAATATTTATGGAAACGGGCATAGCAACTCGATTCCTGAATATTGTTCGTATATATTTGAGCTCAATTTTCTTGGAAATTCAATCAAGTCGGAGTAAATAAATCCTTCATATTATCCATCCAATATTGTATTTTCTAGCAATTGGTTTTTTCACAAGTCTTTTTCGTACAACCAATGGATTGTATTATTGAATAAACACGGGTCGCTTTTTGCCTCAAGGGCAAAAGTGCAAAAAAGCTTAGAGTCCTCCCACCCCACCCGAGACGGACGCAATATCAACCTTGAATGATAATGCTTTCACATCGAAGAAGTCCTCCACTTCAATAGTCTAACGATGTTCTTCCAACAGAATCGTTATATCTTATGAGGATTCCGTGCTTCCAGCGACTGTATGAGGATTAGACAAGAGTTTTTTAGATGAGACCCGTCTGAACGATAGGTTCTGAGCGTTTTGACGATAAATGTAGACTGGCATAAGAGTAACTGGGACGTTGGTGTCTAAATACACAAATATATAATATCTGGTTGCACAAAATCGAGATAGTGTAAAAATATGTACTATTTAGAGTATACGTAAATGTGTTTTCATGATACAAAACAAGTGTAAGCCGCAAAAAATATTGAAATGTCTGTTTTCTTGGATAAGTAAGTTTGAAATATATTCAAAGATATTCTAAATATTTTTCTTGCAAGAGCGAAAACTGCATCGTTTATTTTAAGTCTAATAGAATAATGTGTGGAAGAAAACAAAAAAAAAATATCTAGAATCTTCTTTTTAAGAAGATTTTTGAATTCAATTAGAATAATCACAATCCTTACTTGGAAAAGTAAAGTTATTTATGTTTTTCATTTCAGCGAGTTTATGAAAAATAACTTTCACAATGTTTAAAGTAAAAAGTTTTATTTTAAAATACATATATATAAGATATGAGTGTAGATACACTGGAAATATTTACAAAATGTACCAAATAGTCAAATTCTTATTTATGACATAGGTTCCCAAAGTGCATGCTTCTCAAGAAGGACGGTAATGAGCTATATGTTATGAAACTGATTAGGTACATTGACCATACAATATAGCAGGCAATGGTATCTTCAGTGAAATTAAAATCTATGCATATAAATTTCTATGAATTTCACAATGCAACAAACAGCTAAGGTATGAAATAGCTAACATTAATATCCAATATTGATGACTTTATAGGTAGCGAACAAAAAAATGTCGATCCCAGCTGCGTATTACACAAATAGTTGGGAAACAATTCAAGGATAAAAATGTAAGATTACTCATTTCAAAGGCACATATAAGATATAAACCAAAACAAAGCATTTTGAAATAAATTCCGTCAAATATTGGACTGTTAAAGGTGCAATAGAGACGATTCCTTGAGGAGACCAAGGCCCATCCTGGGCTGTGGAGCCATTGATGATGATGATGATGATGTTTTTCTAAAAAACACCATAAATATTTTCAACAATTCTCATGTTTATGTTCGTCACATAATTTTTAAATTCAGCATGAATATTAAAAGTGTCTATTTCTATAGATTTTTTTTGTAATTACCAATATAATGTCGTAAAGAAATAAATCTGTTATGTTATTATAAGATTGCAAAAATAACATAAGTCCTTCTTTGTGAGTGAATGTTCGTCAAACAATTTCTTTTTAATTCAGGATTTATATTAAAAATATCCTTTCTACACATTTTTTTTTCATTTGCACGATAACGATAACGAGTGAATAAAATCAAAGTGAATTAAGTTTTTTTCACTTCAAGTCAGATTTGTCTTCAGATACAAAAAAAATCTACAAATTTTGGATTTCGTATAATTTAAATGGCGTATAAAGCCGTACGCGATTTTAACCCTTACTAACACGTAACTTCATAGTGTATTTGGCGGTTTTAAAGAATCATGTTTTCTGTCATTAGATATAGGTAATATGCCCTCTTGGTATTTCGATGCGTTTTCACTTAATAAAGCCGATGGCGGGCAAAATAGTATGGAATCTATCGGAATGCAATATTTCAATTTTGATTTATCTCTTTTCTCAACATATGTATTTCATACCTCCCTAAAACTACTTACCTCACTCCATCATTTTTTTGCTATCAAAGTTTGTAGACAGACAACAGCCAGAATCGTCGAAAACAGACGAATTGGTAATTTATGGATCGACGTAAACTTACTCCGAAAATTTGAATGTTAAAAAACGCATTACAAAAGGTAAACGCACATAAGAATTTTTACAGCTATGTGCCGCCTTGTAATAATTAGCAGATCAATAGTAATTCAAAACTTTTAATTAGGAATGATTCACCCATCAATACTTGACAAATTATAAAGTATTAAGCTCTGATAGGCTCTCTTTAGATTTCGTAGTTGTTCAACTACAATGTACCTATTTGATATTTATTTTATTTATTTTTTATTACACCATATGCATATTATACCATGACAACAAATAGATTACTGCTGCCCAACTAGGAAATCCTGTTCTAGGGCTAGCAGTTTACAATTTTTAGTGACAAAAATCAATTTTGAACCAGGTGATAGTTCCCCTTCCACATCAAACAGTCACAATCGCAGTATTCTGCACTCACAACCACTACCTCTAAAAACATTATAGGCGATATAAGCTCGCACAAAATAGATCAAACAGGGGGGCAAGTTCCGTCGAACGGTGAAATCATAACCCTCATTATTACCCATATCATGGATATAATTATCTTATGGAGTTCTATAACATCTTGACATATTATAGAAATCCATATGATAATTATATCATGATATGGATAGTGATGAGAGTTTTGATTTAATCGTTTGACGGGATTTGCCCCGCAGGTCCTAATGTCCGCCATAATACCTATCATCAATCCAATCTCCGACGCGATTTGTCATTTCAAAAGCATAGAAGAGAGACGAATTAACTACGTTGGTGTACTTGATACGAATCACATGCTATATTAAAATAAAATGAATAATATTTTTTTATTTTTTTTTAAAAAGAATGAATATGTCCTTGTATAACAAGTACATATACATACTTATACATTCCCTAAACTAAGCATAAATGCTTGTACTATAGGTGAATGGAAATCGGTCGTGGCAGGATTCGAATTCGCGACCTCTGGGTTGCTAGCCCAGCGCGCTAACCGCTCTGCCACCACCCATCTCAATAAAATGCTTTTTTATTTTATTTTATTTAAACCCAACCTAACAAGTCATACAAAAAAATATTACAACAAATTCAATTTTAACAATATATCATAGACCAATTTTGTTTGCGGATATTACTTTTTCTTTTTAAGCTGCACAGTGTAAAACAAATTTCTATTTAAAATTTAGTAGGTACTTACTGCAAATTCAGAAGAAAAAAGACAAAAAGAGGTTTTTATTTTTTATTTTATTTTATTTTGTAAACATACAGTCATACAACAAATTATACATTAATAATATAACATTCCATGAGTGGACCAATTAAGTTTACAGAAATAATAAATTTTCTGTTATAATATAGGGGAAAGAATGGAAAGGATATTTGGAATTGGACGGAAAAAGAAAGAGGAGAGCTTGCAAAAACACTACTCACCAGAAGCCACAGAGGCATTCAGGGACTTAATTACTGATGATTTGAACCTAAAAATTGATGTATTACAGAGGTCTATAGTCTTAAAGAACACATTGAAATTATTACATGTTCTATGGATAAATGTATTCTGTAAATAATTTGTTTTACATATTGGTAATTTAAATGGCAGTGGATTCCTGGTGTGAAGTAATGGGCAGTTAAATGATATCAAATTAAGTAAGTCGATGGAGTCTATTTTATTGTTTATCAATTTGTGTACATAGATATAACATATCAGTTAATGTCCTTCGATTTTCTAAAGTCATTAATTTATGATGTAGTGCAGAGAGGCGATAGTTATCGAATGATAATTTACATCTATAGTTTAAGTGCTTCAAAAATTTGTTTTGTACATTCTCTATCCTATCTATATCTAAAGTAATAAAGCAATCAAAATGTTAGTGTCTGTGTGTGTGTGTGTGTGTGTGTGTGTGTATGTGTGTGTGTGTGTTTGTCTCACGCCTTCTGAAAAACCAAGAGCATCTAAAAATCTAATTTAAGTGCGAACATGTACCAGTATACCTGATGCAGTGTCACGCTAAAAAGAATGCGATAAAAATGCTGAATTTTCAAAATATTTAAATAATTATTTTTTTCATACAAAATTTTCCAAGTCATATCTGTCAAAAAAGTGTACATTTTGCACGCAAATATCTGTTAGTTTAAAAGTTAGAAGTAGGTATTTACACAAAAAAAAAATATTTTGAAGTATAACTTAGCGTTTAAGTGAAAAACATGGTGAATATTTGGTATAATTATAATGTTTAACTTATTTTTAAAGTAAGCCTTTTGTACATAAACGCCGCCATTTTAATATCTTTTCATACAATATTTCATTTTCCCACCGAATGAATATGTTCTTGAAAATAATAAACCTTTGAAATAAATGTAATTATGAAATAATAAAATGAAACACAAGACATTACGGCAAGTTTTAAGACATATATTGAAAATATGTGTTATTTATTAGTAAAGATATAGGCATAATAAAATTGCATAATTTGTAAATAATATTTGATTTTTCTGACAATTTACATTTTTATGGCATCGAACAAACCAATGTAGGTACCTACATATTCAAAAAATGTATCCGAACCATTCGATATTACTTACGTGTTCGAATCGTTTCCATGGCTACAGAAAGAATGTGATATTCAAATAAAATTTGTTAGGAATCGAATTTATTTAGAAGGTTGTTGTAGGTAGGTACCTACCTAATACTATTTACTTACAAATCAACAATAATATACCTATACTGATTTCCTATAGGAAAATTATTTTATTTATTTATTTATCAACCGTTTGTCCGATTATAATGAAACTTTGGTGAATTGTCGAGCGTATGCCCAGGATGGTTTTTGGATTTAAACTTTTTTCTTATTCTTCTTCTTCTTCGTGTATTTGGTCGTTTTACCTATGAAGGGGGAGTATCCTGGGAAAAGAAGGTCCGACTGTCCCTCCATCTCTTCACAGGTCTTCCAGGACGGGTTCTGCATATAAACTTTTTTCTTCTTTTTCTTCAACGTGTACTTGGTCATCTTACCTATGAAGATGAACTATCCTGGGAGATGAAGGTCCAATTTTCCTTCCATCTCTTCGCAGGTTTCTGGATTTAAACTTTTTTCTTCTTCTTCTTCATCGTCTATTTGGTCATTTTACCTTTGAAGGTGGACTAACCTGGGAGAAGAATGTCCAATTTTCCTTCCATCTCTTCGCAGGTATCTGGATTTAAACTTATTTCTTCTTCTTCTTCTTCATCGTGTATTTTTG
This sequence comes from Molanna angustata, assembly GCA_963576475.1. Classification (NCBI taxonomy): domain Eukaryota; kingdom Metazoa; phylum Arthropoda; class Insecta; order Trichoptera; family Molannidae; genus Molanna; species Molanna angustata. The sequence continues at coordinate 7,292,854 of OY754979.1, read as the reverse complement.
GTAATTTTACCTATGAAGTTGGAGAATCCTGGGAGAAGAAGGTCCAACTGTCCTTCCATCTCTTCGCAGGTATCTGGGTTTAAACTTTTTTCTTCTTCTTCGTGTATTTAGTCATTTTACCTATTAAGTAGAGCATCCTGGGAAAAGAAGGTTCTTTCATCTCTTCGCGGTTCTTCCAGGATGGTTTCTGGATTTAAACTTTTCTTAACCGACTGATGGGACGGGATGTAATGAAGGGAAGGGAGGCACTAAAGGGCCTGAAGGGACGGGAGGTATAAAACTGCCTGAAGGGACGGAAGGTACTGAAGGGCCTGATGGGAAGGGACGTAATGAGGGATTAAAGGGACGGGAGATACTGAAGGGCCTGAAGCGGCGGGTCCTGGAGTCTAATTCTTTTTCTTCTTAATTTTATGTAGACCTTTAGGGCAGTTTTTATACAAACTATTTCCTATTGTCTAATTCATCATCTTCTTCTTTTATGTATACATTTGGGTCATTTTTTTATAAAAATTATTTCCTTTAGTCTAATTATTATTCTTCTTCATTTAAGTACGTAGACTTTTGGGAGAGTTTTAATACAAACTATTTCCAATAGTCTTATTCATTTTCTTTTATGTAGACCTTTTGGTCAGTATTTATACAAACTATTTCCAATAGTCTAAATATTCTTCTTCTTCTTTTTTGTAGACCTTTGGGTGAGCTTTTATACAATTTATTTCCAATAGTCTAATTCTTCTATTAGGTATATGTATTTTTACTTATTTTATGTAGACCATTGGAATAGTTTTTTATACAAACTATTTCTTATAGTCTTATACTTATTTATCTCTTTTTTATTTAGTCTTTTGGGTTAGTTTTAAGTCTAATAGTCTATTGTGCAGAAATATTATTAACGATATGCACACTTGATGAAAATACATATGAAATGAATGGGATATGGGATGTGACGATATAACCTGCACTAGAATCTTTTCAATACTTTTGTTTAATTAAATTTAAACCATTTATATCATCCTATTTTGAATAATTTTCAACACCTAATATTTAAAGAATGGGGGTTGTGGCCATTACTGAACTCTTCACAACATTTATATTCAAATTAAAAACTATTTACTATAGTTCAAGTCTTCTTCTTCTTCGTTAATGAAGACTTTCAGTCAAATTGAGCAAAAATATAATGCACACTTGATGAAAAAATATAAAAACGAATGGGATGTGACCAATACTAGATCTTTTCAGTACCTACGTTTGTTTAATCAAATTTTAACCACATCCCAACATCCAAAATTACTAAATTTTCAATAGGTACACATTAGAATTTGTTTTCGATGATAATATTTAAAAATTGGAGTTGTGGCCAAACCGATCTCTTTACAACGTTGATAAACAGTCATATTTAAAACCATTACGCATAGTCCATGCGAGCAGAAATTGTATAAATATTATACTTCATTCACACTTTATAGCAATATATAAAAAATAATGGGTTGTGGCCATCACTTGAACATTTTACAATACTTAAACTCAATCAAATTTCAAACCACTTTTCATAGTCTGATATTGCAAAATAATTGGGTGACAATATTATAAAAACGATTGCTTTTTCTTTCACAATTTTACATTCTTGGCCAACGGCGGGACATAAAAGCTAGTAAGTAATATAAAATAAATAAATTTTTACTTTAGTATCCTTAATTGGGTGGAACTTGATGAATCATTGATATTTTTTGCAGGATTTATCTTTTTTAAATTTTTTTCATAGATGTTTAGAAAACACATTGTTTACTAATCATTAATTTATTTTGATTATTTTTTGTGACAAAGCGAATTTATTGTCAATCGAATAGCAGGTATAATATAGCAAGTCTTGTTGATTGTATATGGGGCTCCACGTAACTGAGGCAAAATCGAGAATGCTCCGGACGTTGCTAAAATATAGTGTTTTTAGAGTTGATATGGATTTAAATGATTTTGCCACTCTTATAATAAAATTTAACATTCTAAAAGCCTTTTCAATTACACAATCAACATGACTTCTGAAAAGCAACCTACTATCAATTAACACAGCTAAATCTCTTATTTCAGTGCATTTTGCTATTATTTCATGGTTTAGAGTGTAATCGACAGCAAATGGTTCTTTCTTACGGGTAAAGGTGATGCATTTACATTTTTGTATATTTAAGAAAAGCTGATTGGTGGTGCAATAATTGTAGAATCTGATCAGGTCTAATTGAAGCTTATTGCAGTCATTGATAGTGGTAATTTTTTTGTAAATTTTCATGTCATCGGCAAAAACTAAAAAGTCAGAATATTCAAAACAGTGTGATATGTCATTTATATACAAAATGAATAAAATTGGACCCAAATGAGAGCCTTGTGGTACTCCCGATAGACAAAAGCGATATTTGGACTTGGCGTTATTTATCACGACGGATTGTAGTCTGCCCCTAACATATGAGGAGAGCCATCTCAACAAGTCTCCATGAATTCCGTAAGCATATAATTTGTTTATGAGAATATCATGGCTAATCTTGTCGAATGCTTTCGAAAAATCTGTATACGTCGCATCTACTTGTTATCCCTCATTCATAGAGGTAAGAATGTCATGTGTTAATTTCAACAGATTGACTTTTGTTGCAATCAGCACTCCTCCGCCAAGTTTTTGACCAGTAAGGCTGTAATGTCTGTCCCTTCTAAATACATTGTATCTTTTATCAAATAGTTCGCTATCATAAATGTGATTGTGTAACCAAGTTTCAGTAAGGCAAATTACATCATAGTCATTAGAAAGAACGTTTGCATAAAATGTATGGGTTTTAGTTCGAAGACCTCTGACATTTTGATAGATGATGTCTATCAAAATGTCAGAGGTCATCTATATGGGAATTGAATATGAATGATATATATTTGAAACCTCAGTGGTTGGGAGATGCATTTGCAAGTATAAGGTTGGGAGATAAGTAGGGATGGATGGAATTTTTTCATTATAAATCCAAAATTCAGTGCAAGTACAAATGTAAGTAATAAAATATTCAAGTGTAGGTGAGTAAGTGTTAAAGGCAGTAGAGTATCAACACGTGGTTTATGTTGAATGACACAATAAACAAAGTTCAAGTTCAAAATTACAATTAACATGAGATGATAGGAAATCTTTGATAACATATAATACAGGAATGTGCGCGTTGTTGTTAATAGTTCAATAATTTTCGATGTGTATTGAGTTGAATAAATAAATAGTGTGAACATAAAAATTTAAATCAGCATGGGATAGAACAAGCACGAATCCAGTCAAATCATTCCACTGATGTCTTTCGTCCTTTTTGTCAATATGGCTGGAGATCTTGTATTCTTTCTAACATAAATTCTGCATTGCTTCACCCAACAGAATTGGTATTCCTTGATTTTAGCTGCTTCTTTTGTGGTTTTCAGAAGTCGTTTATTATTCACTGTTAAATGGAAATTCAAGTAGATTTGTGATCCATTCCCACTCATTCCAATATCAGACTTAGTAAGGCCCTTGCGCCTACGGATAGCGGAAATGAAAGCACTGACCATATCTCTGTTGCGGAACTTCACAATTATTTTCGGTGGGATATTATTATGGTGGGATATTATTTTCGGTGGGATATTATTAGGTTTAATTATATTATACGAATACATAAAATTACAGTGTGGCGGAATTATTGTCCTAGGGCATTTTTTACTGGTCAATCACGAATAATGTAATTATAATAAAAAAACTTAACAACAAAATAACATTTTACATATATAAAAAAATAAACAAAAATTAGTGGTATTGATTAAAGGCAACACTGTATCCGGAGAGGGGATTGGAGGTGTGTGGAGGAATTTAGGAAGGGAAAAGAGGAAGTAATGGTGTCACTCAATTTGACAAAAATGTTTTTTATTTATTTATATAAATACATCATGTCAGTTACTGTTCGCCTGTTTTCCTAAAGACTATAGAACGTACGCACACGTTCTATAGTCTTTCCATTGATATAGGTACCTAACTGATTTTTACATTTTTACAAAAAAAGGCATAATTGGTGAACGTTGCGCAAGCGCATAAAGTGATCACGTAAACCAGCCGATGTCAGGTCGTAAGCCCTGTAGGTGCCTTGATTTCCCGGTTCTCCTACAATAAATATTCCAACTTCGTCTCTATTGAGATAATTAAAAAAAAAATCTGTTAAAAAAAATTTAATGGATATTTTAATTGATAAGTTAATCTGGTTGTAAAATAAATGTGAATCTACTAAAAGTGTCCTAAATGTTGTTTCTAAGTTTTATAGTACATAAGATTGCGCCATCATATTTCAATTCAAAAGATTGTAGATGTTCATATGATGGCAGTAAAAATTTGAGTAGGGATTACAAGATTAGAAAATCCCTTTTAAAAGTCCATACATGTTAGTCGAGCGTAAAAATTCATCGTTCAGATTAAATCGTACAAAGTACAGCAGTTCAAAACCTCGTAAATGATAATGGGACTGCATATACAGAGCCACTATTGTTTGCATCATACATACATACATTGTATCCATGAACCCACCGCAACAGACGACTCGCAGTTAAATTTTAAAATATACTTCGTTTTGAATCAGAAACTAAAAATACATACGTACCTACATATTATTACGCTTTGTCCTCGATGTTAAAGTCGGCAGAGAGAACCAATTGCCATACACTTTTGTCTTTGCATACATTCATCGACATACTCTTATTCATATTCTTTTAAAAACACGCTCGTCTGTTCTTTAAACTTTTAATGTTTCCTTCTTCCAGAAAATTGTTCATTATATAAATTTTAAATCAAGTTTGCAAAGGTTTATTACAAAAAAAGTACCTACATATATATTGTTTATTTTTGTTTATTTATTCTAGGTTACATGCAGTTTAGAAATTTATACGAAAACTCATCGTTTGATAATAGGCGTGATGACTGTAAGAAAAAATCATTGAAATTATGATTTTATAAAATAAAATATGTTATAAAGATTTGAAAAAAAAATATTTATTTTCATTTTAAAAGAGCGAATAATATTAATCTTATTAAAATAAAAATACAAAATATGTTAGTCCGCCATTTTATGTGAAACACCAATCAGAGCGCATGACGTCATCATATTGTTACTGTCAATTGTAGTGTTCGAAATGGATATTTTTTTCATAACAAGCTATATGGAATATGCTACTTATTTTTAACATGCTATTTTTATTTGGTTTATTTGGGACAATAAACCAAATAATATCGCTATCCGCTCTATTGAATCGTTGACGCATCTGTCATAACACGCACCGAGTATTGTAACGTGGTGGAGATTATTAAACTTTTTCAGAAATAAATAACTTGGTGGCTTTCATTGCTTGATTATAAAATAAAATGATGTTATTATATTGTTTCTTTGATTTTGTTATGTACAGTAATGATGATGTTTGTGGGAGTTGTACAGTGCTATATGAGGTTGAAATGGTAATACACAATGTATTATGATGAATCTAGTAGATCAGAATATGATAAGATATATGTACATATGGGATAATTGTTATGATTCATATACATAAAATGGTTAATATATTAAAAAAAATAGAATGTAATGTAATAGGTGTGATGACTGTAAGAAAAAAATCATTGAAATTATGATTTTAAAAAATAAAATAGGTGATAAAGATTTAAAAATGTACTTATTTTCATTTTAAAGGAGTGAATAATAATAATAATAATATAAATATAAAAATACAAAATGTTTTAGTCCGCCATTTTATGAGAAAAAACAATCAGAGCGCACGACGTCATAGTATGGTCGCGTCAATTCTTCTGATAGTCTTCAATACAATATACGAGATTAATTGTCGGTCTGGACTATGTTTATTTTGGTGTTATCGATATATTAATATTTTAATTAGGTACTTAAAACTAAAACAAAACAATAAAATAGCAATGGAACAAGGTTTCATCAAAGCAAATAGTTTCAATTTACCTAGATACTCGCCTACCTATCGAGGGACACTATGGGCCGGTATTACAATGTCAGTTTAAGAGCTAAACTCAAGTTTTACAAAAATATAGCGTATAACAGTGTCCGTTTAGGCCTAATCTTCCATCAAATACGTCACTAAAACGACAAATATTTGACTCAACGTTTCTGGCAGATTAAGTACTTAACTGTGAGTCAACTGTCATTTGCTAGGCAACTCGTGTAGTTTCAGTTTCTATCACTAGAGGCGTTAGGAAACGTGTGTAGTTACAGTGTTGTATCACTAAAGGCGTTAGTTGTATCGACAGTGGCGCCACACAACAAAACAAACTGGCAGCCGTATTGAAACGAACATGAGCATTTAAAAGCATTATTTTGGTAAAAAAAAAATACCATGTTGGATAATAAAACAATGGTATTTAAAGTCGTTGCGTCCCGTTTTGTATTTCGTATTATTTGAGGTTATTTAAATTTGACAGATAATAACCACAGATAAAGTGAAATATGTCTATAATTGAAGATTTAGTAACTGACATGTTATATTGCACTGTAATACGGAAATGGATTCAATCTCCCCTTAACATTGATCTTGAGTTTAACAAACTCAATGAGTTGAGGGCCGACTGTAATAACGGGCCTATGTTAACTGTATTTTGTATGTAACTTAGTTCTTATTGAATAAATAAATAAATAATGAACGCTCGCAACGTATGGTAAACTAATTTAGTTTTAGTATTCTACAATTTTGTCTCGCGATGGTGAGCTGACGAACGTTCGACACGTTATGATGCTGGTCACTGCCAAACTAAACTAGCAAGCTATATTTTTTTCATGCAATGAAGCGATTCGCGAAACGACGGCGATTACGCGAAGCATGCGTTTTAAAATATCGTTACAATTTTAGAAGCATACGAATTATTACATAGCGCTCGTTATTTGTATTGTATTCATAACAAGCTATATTTATCTGCTATCGTTATTTTTAGCAACAGCAGCCATAGTAGTCATTTCTTCTGCCTGTCTTACCTAGAATGGAACTTTTGATGATCGGATATTTCTTTACGTCGAACAAAGACTTTTGGTCATCAGAATTTCGAAACGTAAAACTTAATAATAAGTACATATGTATAAGTACTTTATTTATCTGTAATTTAAATACAACTTACATCTCGAAAATCGATAAAATATGCTCCTTCTTCTCTCTACATTATGTGTTTCATAAGCTAAAAACATACGCGGGAAACGTATGATGGCCTATTTTGACGTTTGGACATTAATGAAGTTCTTTATATGCTTATTGCCTAAATAATGGTAAATATTATATTATTGAGACCTAAACGTGGGGAAACAAATACTGTACTTTATTGTAAACGCGTACTTAATAAAATACACTTATGTCTCGCCGTGCGAAATTTTATCACTTATTTCTCTTTTTTTCGCTTGGGACGAAAACAAATACCTCAGTAGGTGTTTTTTTCGTCGTGTTTGTACATTTAGGGACCGCACAACACTTATGCACTTTTGAATTGATTATAAATACACAAATCGTCTTAGAATACATATAATACATATAGTAGTGAAATGCATTTTACGATATCGTGACGTCACCGTCAGGGTCGGCAGCCGCCATGATACTACAAGCGTTTTTTGGCGTAAATGTCAAATTTGATTTTAAAATGGCGATTTTTGCTACTAAACCTTTATTTTATGTAGAAATGTATATATATTTGAAAACAGTGAATGCGTAAAAACATCGTGAGATAGTTTTTCAAAATTAGTCATCATGCCCATTACAAAACCATGATTGAAGCAAAAATTACTAAAGTACAGTCATATAAAAAAGCAACGAAAAATACCATATAAGTGTACAATAAGATTAAAATAATGAAAAGGAATGATAAACATTCAAAATCTGTTAATTAAACAAATTGGTAGATAAATACAAGAAAGGAATTTAAGGACAGTACATTGAATAGGAATGGGAAAATAAGGAAAAGAAAATCATTAAGTATTGAGAAAGCCCCAACATATTCTTAAAATGCCCGGTGAGCCTAACATGTCAAGACTTGCGAAATTTGCATCAAACTGTTCTATAAACAATAGCATTCCCGTAATAGTTGGTTCGAACTAGAACAAGATTTCCTAGTTGGACAGCAGTAATCTACTTATTGTTGTCATTATAAATATGGTGTGATAAAAGGTAATTAAAATAAAATAAAATTGTATAAAATGTCAGTCCTTGGCAATCGTGCAGGGGTAAGATTGAAATGATCAATGTAGAAAACGTCAGGTGATGGCCGTGATGGGTATTAGTGTTGTAGAATAAATGGACCGAATAAAAAACGATATCACCGATGCTTTCTTTATTTCTGGTTCAAAATAATTCTTTTTTCTGTGCATTGGTCGAAACATCCACATGTGTTGATCTTCAAACTTGTACTAAACGTTTTTCACTTGTCACTTACTATCACCTAAAACTATTGCAACTTATCTTTCAAAGTGACAATTCCCGAATACATCAGTGAGAGGACAATGGCAAGGAAGGGATTCGCGGAAATATGCTTCAAATTTCATAAAAAACACGTTCGTGAATCGCTGTGTTTTTTATGAAATTTGAAGCATTCGTGAAATAGTTCGTAAACCCTAGATTTTAGTTGAGGCTGTTGGTATAAATTAAAAAATCTTCGAGGTTATTCCTATCCCCCTATCCCCTCTCCCTCCCTGTTCAATAGAAGTTTGTAAGCCAAGCTACATATTGTATTGTATAAAAACATTATTAGGGAACTTTTTGTGTTTTATGGTTTACAACATTTTTTATTTATAACAGTCTGTTCCCAGAATAAAATAAAATATTTATTTATACAATCAACATTGAATATTAATATATTCGTGGTAGCTTTGGGGTCGCGCCCATCCCGGAGAAAATGAAAGAAACCAGACTCCGATGGTATGGGCACGTGAATAGAAGGGGATACAATCACGTGGTCAGGGTGGCCCTGAATATTCCCACACCACCCAGAGCTAGAGGCCGTCCACAGGCCACCTGGTGGACGAGTATTGAGAGAGAGCTGAGGAAGGACCGGCTGACCAGTGAGATGACACAGGACAGAAAGACGTGGAGACTGCGTATCAGGAAGGCCGACCTCAGATGAACTGGGAAGAGGACCGGCCAAAGAAGACGAAGAAATAAATACAATCAAAGTAACGTATATTTAGGGAGATAAATTCACATTGCCTACTTACAGCAACGTAAAAACATAGGTATATCTACCATACGTTTCTCATATATCTTCCCATAAGTCTAGCTGGTTCTAAGAAGATGGCGCAGAATTTATGTAAAACAAGCGTGGGTTTTGTTATTTCTTATCGCTGAAAAGGCATTTACATTTTTTTTTATTTAAAATATTTCTCCAATAGTCTTTCTTAATTAATAATATTCACCTTCAGCAATGATCTCGATTATTGTGAGTTGATTTAAGATGGAATTTAACCTCAAACAGCTGTGGGGGACAAGTCTGGTCCAACCGGCGAAATCAAAACCCTCGTGATTACCCATATCATGGATAGAATTATCGTATGGAGTTCTATGACATCTAAAGATATTATAGAACTCCATATAATTATATTATATCCATGATATGGGTAATCGTGAGGGTTTTAATTTCGCCGGTTGGACCAGACTTGCCCCCCAGATTTAAGAAAATGTAAAATGAAATATAAAATGTTACTCAAATACATTAACTGTAATTTCGAAAAAAAAAATATTACATGTATTTTGAACATTTCTTGGTTTTCAAAGAATGGTTTTCACGCAATTTTAAATTTGGTATAAAATGCCCACATATTATTGTAACAACATTTTTTTTAAAGTTTCTCCATAACTATGTATCGTACAGAAAAAATTTTTATGTTCTTTAATTTATTTATATTTAATAGTACCTACCTAAATAAAATCAAAGGGAATGTTCGAGATAGATTTTTTCATTTCAAGTCAGGATTGTTTCGAAAATAAAAAAATACAATAATTCGGATATGTGAATAGTTTCACGATAGTTACCCTTAATAACATGGGATTTTATACTGCATTTGTTTTAATTTATCATATTTTCGGTATTTTTTGGACTTAGATCTAGCGTTAAATGCCCTCTTAAGTTAACGTCTATGACCTTCTATGAGGTATGTCCAAAAATATGCATACTTATTACAATTTAATTTTTGAAACACGAACTAATATTGCATATCACTGTGTCATCTGTGAAATAAAAATTTAGAGGTTTTTTTTAATTGCAAGAAAAAAAATAATAATATAGATTTTCGTAATCTCTTTCGTTTAAAGTAAAAATCTATTTTTGTGAAAACTAATTTTACAAGAAATGTATTAAAATATTAAATTAAAATAAACTAATTCAATAGAATAAATTTGTAAAAATAAACTGTGATTTGTTTCAAAGACGTATCTTGTGAGGGTTCTGTAGAAAATACTTTCAAATTTTAATATTTGGCCTAGTAAATATTCTTAAACAGGCATATTACCCCAATTAACTATGGAGGGGCCTGGAGAATGGATGATAACCGTACTCCAAAAAAGGTATTGGACACCTGTCCCGAAGGAAGAAGAAGTAGAGGCAGAACTAGGTTGATGGTAGGTGCAATAGTCAGGATGTGGTTGAAAGAAATTTCCAAAGAGCAGTAAACAGACATTGTCAATAGAATATAACATTAGCGACGATGTTTTTGATTATTGAAAAAGGGGAGGCTCCGGATGTTGTGATTTTTGCGGTTGACTATTAAATGTCTTCTAATGTCTTTATATCCATCTAAGGTCTCAAGTTATCATTCCCATCCCCCCACCCCCATAAACGCTCTGGCTGGCAAAGGGAGGGGGCGGGGGGCGAGGGGAGTAGGGGGAATAGTACGGATATTACGCCATTTAAATAAATATCCACTTTTGGAGTTCATGGAAATTTTAGATATTGAAACGATCGTTGGTTTATTCAGCCATATTCAGTAGGTACTACATCTCAAAGTATTTTTAAGTAGCTCCTTAATATTCATCGTTATCTCCCCAATGCCATTGTAATGTTGCCATATCGAAATTGCAATAATTTGATAAAAAAAAGTTTTTCTTCGGCTTTGTAAACATTTACACTTGGCTTTTCGCTGCTGCTACCACCGCCATTGGCTTCTCACTGTGAGCGCTGTTACCAACTCCTTTGCAGAACGAACATTTTTGTATTTTATTTATTTTATATTTGGGAAGCAAACAGCTCATTTACAGTTTTGATTATACAATATACATGACATATTCAGAGCTAATAAAAGCATTCCATCAATAATAAGTTAAAAACAATAAAAAAAGACAGCTCATACAAAGAAATCAACAAACAAAGAGAAAAAAATAATAATTAAGAAAATTAACATTAGGTATGGGACTGATAAGAGATAAGGAGAGATGGGAGGGGGGGGGATTAAGAGCGCATCACCTTCATGTTGAATGATGAGTAGCTCAATGAGCCTTCTAGATCTATCAGCACCATGGAATCAAAAATACAACAAGAAAAATTGCATAAGACTATCCCAGCACGCTAAACCGCTCTGTCACAGTAGCGTCTAGCCCCTGAGTTTCTTTTCTGCATTCTTAGGTTAGGTTTAAGTTTGTGTATAATAATAATAGCGACTCGCGTGAGCGAGTTGCTTTATAAATTGAATTATAAATTATTATAAATTAAATATATAATATTCTTTTAATTTTTCGCATTTAATATAAAATTTCACAGCTCATTTGACTTAATACTACGAGATCTCAACCAATCAGAGAGCCAACCGGAAACAGAATGCAAACGGGTAGATTCAGATTGTAGACTCTAGTCTCTGTCACCACCCATCCATTTTCTTCCGATGTTTCTTGCTTTTCTGGTCAAGAAATAATAATGAAAATATCATTACAAACACATATGTACACGAGATACCTTCCGCTATGAGGCACCGGCTTAGAATAGTGCATCCACTTTTTTCTATTATATTAGTTTTAGGGTGTCCCGTAAGAGCTGAGTTATCGACAATACAACAGGCAAAATATCATCTCACATAGTTCAGCAGTAAAGTTCACCACCCGTAATTAATGTAGTAACCCATAATTACGTGAGGCTGGTGTTTTAGGATACACGCTTGTGTCGTGCTTCATTTTAATAGGTAATGCACACCCGCGCACATGTCGCTGGTTACTCTATATTGTGGGATGTGCCGTGATGCTATTAATTTTATTTTTATTTTATTCAGGTTAAATTTAGACAAAAAACAGCGTTAAGACATAGTACAATACAATAGTAACATAAAGTATTAAGGCCTATTACATTTTGTCGTTGTTATTAATATAAAATAATACAATAAGTTTGCAAAAAATCATAAAATATGATCATAGGTTGGTTGGTATGTAGGAAAGAGCAACATTTCAAGTTTACAATGATTCGAAACATAATATTCAACTAAAAGGAAAAAAAAAGAAAAAAGATAATTTAATACCGTCAAGGTTTCCTATAATAAGCGGTTATTGATCTTCTTTTGTATTGAATATGTATTTATGTAAAACAAAATCAGTCAACATCCTTTAACACTTATTGAGTTCTAAATAAAATTGGCATTCTGTGAATGCAGTTCTAAGTACCTACATAAGCCTGAATGCATAGTATTAATATTAACCTCATTTTTACTACACTAATCGAAAAATTTCTAAAAATAGATTAATAATATTCCTACTCTTTTCACAATATAACTCATATAACTTTTTTCAGAAATGTATGTATTTGATGAGTTAAAATAAAATTTATTATAGTTTTATCGGTGACTCACTATCTCCTGAGTCACTCAATTTTCACAACATGTTCACGATTTTAATCATATTACATTTGTTGATGCTGTGTACAAATCAAAGACCTTATTAATTTAGTATATAAGGTCTTTGGTAAAAATCAAGTTGTGAACATACACATACAAACTGGGTACTTACAGATTTTGTATTTAATATATTATAAACATGAAGTATTCAGTTTTGCATTCAATCAATTATATTTTATGCCGTGATTGAAAATCTATAAACGATGTAATTCGTGTTGTACAAAAAACGAAATATTTCATACATAAATTACACACGTAACTGAACATAGCTCTCTCGTTGAGAAAGACATCCTTTGCGAAATAAAAAAATATACCAATATATTACCATCTAGTAATGAGTATATAATTACAAAATTTGTAAGGCATGTTTGTATCAAGTGTGTGTAAATATGTTTTAAACTTTTCTTATTTTACAACAACAAAAAATAATATACATTTAAAACACGATTTTCTATTTGACATTAATGCGATTACCGAGCCGACAAAAAAACATTTTTGTATTTGCATCTTCTATGGAAAATGACAAAGTTGTGTCGGCAGTACGATTGGTGCGCCTCTGTGAACGCACTGCCACAAAAAAATCCGTCTGATGCGCTCCGTCCGATCCGTCCGCTGCGTCTGTATGGACGCTAACATTAAGCCGGTTGCAGACCAAAAACTATGCTAAGTTAGTTTAGCTTATGTCGCATAGCTGAGGTCATTTTTCAAACTGCTCGCATAGTTTGCGATCTGCACACTTGTATGAAAAACGACCTCAGCCATGCGAGCTAAGCTAAACTAACTTAGCTTAGGTTTTGATCTGCAACCGGCTTTAAGGTGGTAGGTTAGTATGTTCTAATCGAAGTAGTAATTATACTGTACGCTTATAAAAGAGAATAAGGCGGTAGGTAAGAAAAAACTAATCGAAATAATTATTAGAATATACTTACGGTTGTAATGGATAATACGAGGTAGGTAGGTACGTAATATGTTCTAATCGAAGTAGTAATTAGAACGCACATTTATAATGGAGAATAATGCGTTAGCAGGTATGGCCCCCAAGTCAAATTGAAAACGCTGTTCGTTTTCGCCAAGCGCTAATTTTTTTTTGTATGGGATTTGACGTTTGTTGCAGAAATTTTTTCTACAATAACAAACAACAAACGTCAAATCCCATACAAAAAAAATTAGCGCTTGGCGAAAACGAACAGCGTTTTCAATTTGACTTGGGGGCATTATCTATTCGAAATAGTTGGTTTTGGAATTTAATATCGAAAGTAAGGCCGAATTTGTGATATGGACAAAAAATAATCGGTATTTATATTTCACTTTGGATAGCTGCCTTTATTAACTACTTTGTCTACACGTACTTTCCACGTACCCCTATATTACAAAACAATCAAAACAAGGACGCCAAAAATAAATAGATAAAACATAAAATTTAAATGTTTTAGAAATAATACAAATATATTAGTTTAAGTACAATATCTAACATAGAAATTATTATAATATGGAATAGCTGTTGAGATGAAATGAAATGAAACAAACATAAAATTAGAATTTTTGATAAATATACTTCCATTTCCTCTCTGTTATTTCATATGTCAAATCATTCGAAACTCTGTCACGTTCAAGAATATAGTTTTATTTTTAATTTTACATTTTATTTTTGCTGAAAATAATAAATACTTTCTTCTTCTTCTTCTTCTCGTGCCGCTCGTAACGGAGGTTGGCGACCATCATACCAAACTCATCCCGATCTTGCGCCAACCTAATTAGTAACACCGCATCCAGAATCCCGAACCACTGCCTGATATTTTTATGCCACGATATTCTTTAACGACCCATACTCCGTCTTCCCTCTATCTTTCCCTTCTTCTTCTACAGCCCTCCTTCGTCCAGTACTGGACATAGGCCTTCCCCTGAGATCCCTATCCTGGGCAGACCGCATCCATCCGCCTCCAGTCACTCGTCTAATAACATCAGACCACCTCATTTGATATTTCCCTTCAATCTTTGCCCTTCCCTCCCCTCCCCCAAATATATACATTTTATATAAACGCTAACAAGTCTTACTTATAAAGGTAAACTATATATAGTACCTGTGCTCCGTTCCACCATTGTACTTTTCGACTTTTCACTTTTCGCTTTGCGATTTGAGAATTTCGCAAAGTCCAAAGCGTTCGCGTTCCAAGAAAAAAAAATGGTCACTTTGCGGCGTCGCCAAACATTTACAAAGTATTTTCAATTGACGCTAGCGACACCTAGTGATAACTTAGTAGTACCGAGTGTTTCGCGCGTAGCGTAAACGATCATTTGACACTGTTCGTTTTTGTCTGTTCTGTGATTTCGTTGTTGTTGTTAGAAAATGAGCTGGAAAGACAATATTAAGAAAAAATAGCCGTGTTGGAGATAATTAAAGAAAAGAAAGGAGCTCTTTTTGGAGTAATTAGTGACACTATCACTAATACAGTGAAACAACAGGTGCTTCACTGTATTATTTGCTGTGGAGGAGACAATCATTTGCTTCTCTTAGTGCTGTTCTGTACCTTAAAATATGTGTAGATGAATAGTAAAGAATCATATAAACTTTAAAAAAGCGGACATAATAATGACATAAACATAGTTTAAATTACCTAAAAAAATCAGAATAAATCGTGTACTTAATCAAGACATATGACAAGACACTGAGTGCTATTTATGCGAAAATATTCGAGGAACTGCGTGGGTAAAATATTTTCGAAATTTATCCTTTCTCTATAATTTCTTACAACCCCGTCTTCTTCATCCCTTTCTAACAATAATCTATGCAAAATTTTATAATAAATTTACTCAAAAATTCTAAACAAACAACTTCTACTTTCACAACTCGGCGAATGGCAAATTTGAAATGTCAAAATATTCTTTTCAATTCATTCGCAAGGTTTGCAAAGTTTTTTATGAAAAGTAGCGATGGTGGAACAGAACGGCTTATTTGCTTTGCAATAGGCGTCTACTTTTCGCTTTGCACATTGCAACTTTTACTTTGCGAAAAAATGTAATGGTGGAACGAAAACAAGCCGACGAATTGCAAAGTGCAAAGCGCAAAGTTGAAAAGTACGATGGTGGAACGGGGCACTGGTATTTTTTTTTAAATGAATATGTCCTTGTTAAACACGTACATATACATCTTCCTACATTCCCTAAATTAAACATAAATATGTACTTGTGTTATACATACATACATACCATCACGCCATGTCCCTCGCGTGGTAGGCAGAGAGAACCGATCGCCACGTATTTCTATCTTGACACACATTCATCGCCTCGTCGACATTCATACATCGTCTTATACATGTTCGTCTGTTATTCATGCTTCTGACATTTCCGTCTTTCAAAATACCGTTCACATGGACGTGCCATCCCTTCCTTGGGCAGCCCCGACCTCTCATTCCATACCTGTCCGCAATGTATATTTTCTTCGTCAGGCGTTCCTCATTCATTCTCTCTATATGGCCAAACCATCTCAATGTGTTCACTTTCATTCTATTAATGACATATTTTTTTATCTTACATTCTTTCCTTATGTTGTCATTTCTGACCCTTGTGTTATAGGTGAACGAAATCGGTCGAGGCAGGATTCGAGCTCGCGACCACTGGATTACTAGCCCAGCGCGCTAGCCGCTCTACAATCGACCCATCTAAATAAGAAGTAATAGAGCGTAATTAACGAAAAAGTTTGCTTATAAACCGTGACTACCTTTATTACTCATTTATTTTCACTTGTCGATGTCAGTTATCCAAAGATAACATATGAAACAATAAATGAAAGTCTTCGTAAACAATTCGGTAAACTTGTTAGTCACGTCATAGTATACCTACGTTTATAAGTAAGATTTTTTAATACGGACCTTAACTATTTTTTCGTGATTACCTAGTTGCGCGTTTAGTAAGCTTTTAACGAAATCTTACAAGTAAGATTTTTAGCCACAGCTCAAATATGTACGTCATAATGACGTGAGAAGTATCAATAACCATAGAAAAAATAAATAATGCCATCGTAATGACGTCATAATTAGTTTTTTACGCGATGGTCGGAAACGTTGCGCCTTTTTCTTCCGTATTTATTATTTTTACATTTCCATCATAAAAAGTATTTGAGCGTAAATAGATTCCTGATATTTGTGAAATGTGAAACATCCCAACTGATTCAGACGCCCATGCCGAATCTGTATATTATAATAATATTATATTTACATAATAATTTATGTTCCACCCCTATTATTCAACGCCCACTGTATGTGCTCCCAGCTACAACGCGGCGTGGCACGAACAAAATTGGCGGGAAAACATGCGGTTGTCCTACGGATGTAATACATATGAATAAATACGAATTTAATTTTACTAAATTACAAATTTATAGAAATTAAAGCGGACTCAACAGACGTTGTCCTACACGAACGTTGGCTTGTCCGTTATTAGCTGGTTTAACAAACATAAAATTGGATGTGTATTTTGTGGATTAAAAGAAAGCAAGACACATTACATTGAGATGACTTTGATATACCTACCGATCGTCATGATACCACTTAAAACAGAATATACTTGTAAAAAACTATATAGCTTTATACAATAATAACTTAATAATTATATAAAATATTAAATATGAAAACAAATACCGCAGACAGCGTTGAGAAAACATCAAGATTTAATGGCATAACCGACATTGCATAATATTATGACAAAGCAATGTTGCCACTATTCAAAGTGCATATTCCGAAAATACTTATAACGATTGATATTCATTAATGTATAAAATTCCTTTTTGTGAATCTAATCCATTCAGGGACTCACATAAACACACAAAAAGTTTCATCAAAATCGGTTCAACCGTTTAGAAGGAGTTCAGTGACATATACACGTATGGAAGAATTATATATATAAAGATATTCATACAAAAACAGCGAAATTTTTACAAAAGAAATATAGGTACCTACATAATAAGTATTTATTATATTGTTTCTTGAAAATTTTCTTACGATTTTATAGCCAAATATCATTCCCCCCCATTAACCAGCGTTTCCAGTCCATAGAAGCAATATTAAGAATGATTTTAATAAACCTCATCTGTGCTGGGAATCGAACCCAGGACGCCGGCAAAAATGTCAAACAATTATCCTGAAAGTACACATTTAAGTTAATTTTGTATTATTTTTTTTAAATATCTAAAATTAATAGCATTTATCAATAACAATAATCTCGTAAAACACTTCGATATTGGTAGTTTAATATCTCATAATTTCTTAGAATCACATATAAATAAAATAAAATAAAATAAATAAAATAAAATAAAATAAAATAATAAAAATATGATTTGGAAGTTTTAAAGCTCCTTAATATTTAAATATTACTCAAAAAATTAACATATAGGTATCTACAATTTATATGATCATTTAATGAAAAATTTAGACAAATACAACGCTTTGTGTCTTTTCACACGACCCGGTTGTCTGGTAGCCGGCGCCGGATAAGCGCCGGGTAACTGGCAGCGAAGTGTATGGGCATGAATGGTAGCTATCACACGCACCGGCATGCATGCCCATTCAATTACCCGGCGCTTACCCGGCGCCGGCTACCCGGCAACCGGGTCGTGTGACCGGGTCGTTTATATTTATCAAAGAAAAAAATATATACCAACATTGAAAAAATAGGAAATCATGAATATGATATGTATAATCGTAAAGCATGTTTTAAAAATTAATAGTCGGGAATCCACTCGGTAGGGAGCCATGGAGATCTCAGGTGGAAGTCCATTACTGCACGAAGGAGGGCAGACGAAGAAGAAGAAGAAGAAAGCGAGTCAGGAATCAGCGGGGTTATAGGAAATATAGCGACCTCTCTAGAGCATAATCCTTTAAGTGATCGATGCATTTGAAATTTATTTTGATCCTTAAACAATTTACGCATTGGTCTGCACGTTTTACTCTCCACACTATGGAATAGGGGAGAGTCATGATTTCGCAAAATTTAAGCGTATATTTTTTACATAAATTTCTCAATGGGTATCATGTAGAGAATGCACACTATGAGTTTCGTCGTGATGTGTTTGTGTGTATGGTGTATACGCTGTACGGCGTAGCATTTATCTTTTTTGTGTCCTCTCTACATCCCAAACTATAAGTCCGATCCACTTCATATTAACATCATATGTGTAAAGTGCAAAGACCTAGAGCTGATTAGTTTTCCATAGACAACTTTTGATTTCTTCTCTATGAATTCATCATTTACGTTGTTTTTTTTTGTGTCCTCTCTGCAGCCCAAACTATAAGTCCGATTGACTTCATATTGATATCATATGTGTTAAGTCCATAAACTTAGAGCTGATTAGTTTTCCATAGACAACGGTTCATTTTTTCTCAATGTTTCTTTATGATTTCATCTATTAAAACTGAAAAAATGCTCTCACGACCTGGATTTTAGAAATATTTTTTTGGTTTCAACTATTTATACAACACGAAGAATCTTCATAAAATTGTTTTCAAAGTTGGTCAATGTTAAAAGAAAAATATTCAACGGTTTCAAAAATTGTATTTTATTAAATGGATTTTTGTATGAAACTTATATGTCACAAGATAATTTTTTTATGTTTGGCAATGTTCAGTTCTTTGATTTCATATTGATATAAGAATATTAATAGCTTAAACTTAGAACTGATAAGCTTTACATAGATATCATAAAATTTCTTCATATGATATCACGTGTCAAAATGCTCTAACGCTCTTTGAAACAAAATTTATCTGCTTTTATTAAATTATTTCATACAACATATGCATTCTTTACCATACTGCATTAATAGTTTGTATATCTTAACATAAAAATATACTATCGTTAGAAAATTTATATTTCTGGTAGTAAAATTTAGAATGAATAAAAATGTATATAATAAGATAAATTTCTTATGTATGGAAAAGTTCAGTAATTTGATATCATGTTATAATGTAAAGAGCTTGAACAAAGAACTGATTAGATTTCCATAAATAACAAAAAAATTCTTCATATGATATAACGTGTCAAAATTGTCAAAATGCTCTAACGTTCTTTTAAACAAAATTTATCTGCTTTTATTAAAATATTTCATACAACATAAGCATTCTTATCTTAATAAAACTGAATCATACAGGTTACTATTTGTTTCTCTAGTCAGACCATTATTGGAATATAATTCTGTAATCTGGTCCCCCTACTACAATGTCCACATAAATCATATTGAAAGGGTCCAGAGAAAATTTTTGCGATTTGTAAATTATAAAAAGGGGATACCAATAGAACACATCAATTACACAGATCTAATGCTAGAATTTAAACTTTTAAATCTTGACGTTAGAAGAAAGGTTTTTGACCTTTCCTTCTTACACAAAATATTGAACTATGCAATAGACTGTCCCGAACTCCTTAAACTCATAAACTTAAATGTTCCGGCTAAAACCACTAGACAGTGTGTTATGTTTCGTGAGAGCCATTCTCTGAATAATTATGTCTACCACTCCCCAATACCAAGGCTACAAAGACTTGGTAACATTGTGGGGAGTCACTCCGATGTTTTTGCCGACGATTTTTCTACTTTCAAATCAAAAATAGTACATTTTCTTTCTCTTAACTCATGACTTATCATAGTAATCGTTATGTTTGGGATTTATTTTGTTTTATTTTGTTTTTGTATTTTGTCTTTATTGATGTTTCTTAACTGATATAATGTATTGCTGAACTTAATGTGTTATACTTATGTTATTATTGTATTTATAACTGTGTTGTGTACTGTTCAATTTTTAACATTATATTTCATAACAGATATTATGTATCGCCGAATTTTAAATTTGATTTCTTTCTGATTTACAATATGTTATTGTTATCTTTATTGATGTTTCTTAACTGATATAATGTATTGCTGAACTAAATGTGTTGTAGGTACTTATGTTATTGTTGTATTTATAACTGGTGTTATGTACTGTTAATAATATGGTGTTATGTACTGTAAATAGGCTTTCAAGCCGTAAATATAATTAAATAAATAAATAAAATAAATAAAAATTCTTCACCATACTGCATTAATAGTTTGTCTATCTTAACATAAAAATATACTATCGTTACAAAAATTATAATCCTGGTAGTAACATTTAGAATGAATAAAAATGTATATAATTAGATAAATTTCTTGTTTGTGGAAAAGTTCAGTAATTTGATTTCATGTTACTATCGTTATCAAATTTATATTCCTGGTAGTAAAATTTAGAATGAATAAAATATTTCATATAACATAAGCATATTTTACCATATTGAGATTGTCAATATTTGAAGAAGAAAAAATAAACGCTTACTATGGTGTGGAGAGTTTAGTGTTGGCCACAACCCACTCGTTTTTTAATTGTTTTGAGAAAGTGTGTACATAATAGTGATTTTAATCCAGCTGGTTTACTAATGATGTTAACAGAATTCGCAGACCGAAGCTTAAAATGTATTTTAAATAAAAAATCAAAATAATATACAACAAACTTACCTTCAATCTTTCAATTTAGAATAATAATTATAAACCTGATAATATATCTATAAACCTGACCACAGGATGATTTTTTTAGTAGGTATAGTATTGATTGAATAGTGACAAAGAAAACAAACCTTGAATATTTGCTAGAAAAGCGTACGTTCAATCTTGTATTTTATTCCACGGTCCAATAGAATAATCAGAAATATATGTATGTTACATATAATATATGTAATATATAATAACTCTCTCTAGATAATTCGGCTTTATCTCTACGTATAATACATAGAAAAACGCGGCCCGTATTATCTCGGTAGCATTTTCTTTTCTTTTTTAGAATACTTTATCTATGCTCAAAGTAAAAATGACATAACATTATGTTTGGGGGTCCGACAATTGACCATTAGCAAGATTTAAAGATCCTAACACTGCGCATTATGACGGCAGAGTAGTTTTCCTTGGAATACACTGCCATTGGAAATTATCCTACATATGTATGTATGTTGCCTTTGGAAATATTACTATGTTGTCTTAGTTGGAAATAATCCTACATATGTCGCTGTTGGAAATAATAACGTGGTGGTGTCTCATACAATAAGTGCCAAAACGATAATGGGTCTCAGCTTTTTTTCGCGTAAACAGTTTAATGAAATTAATATAAGCGTTAAAAATTCGGTTTTATTTTTCTTTTTTTATTTAATACACTGAAACCTAGATTTTGGTACGTTCGTTGAATATCAACGAGTGTCGAAGTTGTTTTTCGATTCTGTTTTCTGAAATATTACCTAATAAATTTTAACGAAATTTTAACAACTGCGGCAAAAATGACGCATTTGACATTATAGTGACGTCAAAAAATTAGAATTTAACATTAGACTTTGAATCTAAATTAAAATATATCTCTAAATTGCTGTAGAAAATGAATTTTTGCTATTTATAGTCAAAAAAATAATATTGAAATAGGGGGCATAATTAACTTTACAAATAGTACATATCTCCAAATAAATACTATATAACAGTTCCCAAACGTACACAAAACAATACAAGACCAGTTATAATAACATTCTTTGAGGGTTAACGACATGAGGAATTCCTATCAAAACTAAAAAAACTACGTAAACAAACGAAACAAACTTCAAAAAACTGGTAATTAATTGACTGGCTGAAAAGAAATGGCAGAATGCAATCTGCTCATGTCCCGTTAAATATCCTAACATAGTTCACTACTCTGTGCCTTTCTTAACCTGAGAATCTGTACCACAGCTTGGTGCCATCCATCATTTCCACAACAATTATATGGGAGATAATAACTGAGAGATCACGTTTTATTATTCTGATTATTTTTCTTTTCTGTTTATGTTTAATTATTTTGCATTCAAAAACATGTAACCTTAGGCCAAATTGAAAAAGTATTGCCTCAGAACAGACTTGTCTAGTGAGGCAGTTAATTTCCAAATAGGTACAATTGTACATATTATGTTTATATTAAGTCTTATTAAATTATAGCTATTTTTTTGTTATTGTTATGAATTTATAGGTATATATATGTGTAAATAATGGAAAAAAATCATTTAATTTCACGTTTAATACACATCACATTCCACAAAGCATCTAAACTCTGCTGATCTTGGATTATCACACGAGGCTAAAGGAGTACCTATTTATCTTGGAGCATCTTCCACAACGAATAAACACCCACTGTCGATGACAAAAAAAATATGAGGTCTAATTTATTTATTTATTCATTTGTTTCTCATACGGCATGTATTGCCTTTTACAAACATACATTAAAATATACATAGGTACTGAGAAAAAACATAGAGACTAAAAACAATAATATACTTAGTAAAAGGAAGCAAAAAAAGAAAACATAATAAAAAAGTTAATAAAACAATACGTGTAGCAACTAAATATAAAAAAAGATAGGTATATATAAATAAAATTTGAACACAAATCAGCAGAAGAAACAGTGCAACTTAAAAATACATTTGTTTACAGTAATATTTACAAAAGAAAAAAAAAGTAAAATAATATTACATAGATAGTCAAGATTCATTCATTACATAATATAATCATTTCATTATATGTAACAACAAACTCTTGTATACACCATAACCCAATGCAAAGACATCGATCTGCTCAAACTTATTTGCAAGTCTTGGAAGTCTCTGCATTGGTGAGCCAAACAAATAATTTGTGTATACATTTTGTAAGACGAAACATTCACTATTGCGAGTGAGTCTTGACGGTACACGTAAGTGAATCTGTGACAAAAGACGAGGACAATCTACAACACCATTCAGTAATCTATGAAAAAATGCAAGATCAGCTACTACTCTCCTTATCTCCAGCGCATCAAGAGAGCAAAATGATCTCAAAAATTCATAATTGATGTCAGCAGACTGAATTCCCATCTTAAAATTGATGTACCTCAAAAACTTGTTTTGAACTCTCTCAACGATATAAATATGAACAGTATAACACGGACTCCAAACAATTGAGTTGTATTTCAGTATTGGTCTAATTAAATTTTTGAATAATATAATATTTTTGAAATCCCTACTCAATGTAAGTACAAAACCTATGGTTCTAAGAGCTCTGTTTACAGTTTGGTTGACATGAGAAATGAGACAAAATTTACTGTCAACTATTACACCCAAGTCTTTAATTTCGTCGACCATGCTTAAAGTTGATCCATTGATCTTATACTCAAAATGAATTATATTTTAGATACGATGAAATTTTATAACTTGACATTTAGATACATTCAAAAACAATTTTTTAATAACTATAAATATGTGTGGTAAGCAGAGGCGGCTGGTGACCTTAAATCTTAGAGGGGCTCAAAATTATAATTTTACCTAGAAGAAAATTTTAATTTCAACGGGCATCAGGAAGCAGATATGTGTCACAATATTATATTCGTACATCAAAAACTCTCAGTGTTATCCATAATTCTTTTGTGTGTCGGAAATTAAAACGTAAACCTGATGCTGTTTTTGTTGGGTTTTTAATAACGTTTATAATAAAATGCATCGATTACCTAATGATAAAATAATTTGTGACAGCTAATAAATTTTGATCAAACAAAATTGAAAAATAACTTCTGGCAATAGGCGCAAGACTGCTTCCCGATTTTACAATTTTTTGTCTAATATCATTTTTTTCAATTTTATATCAATAAATTAAATAATACTAATATGTTTCAATTATGTTAGCCTCAAGGATAATTTTAATGTACGAAAATAATACTGTGCCACATATATGCTTTCTGTTGGAAGTTGATTTGTCTTCTAGGAAAAATTATAATTTTGAGCCCCTCTAAGATTTAAGGTCACCAGCCGCGACTGATTTTGATGATGCCACGGGAGATGCTCAGAAGAACTTACATCCCTGGTCCATCTTCCACCCATCCACAACAGAGTTATTCGTTTTACTCAATCTCCATACCCTTTCACACTAAACCTTCAATTTACACGAACCAATAATTTATCGAACTCTTTTATTGACCGATTTTTTTTTATTCCGAATTCTGTGTTTCCACCTTCTTACAACTCTGGTATTTTTAAAACCCGAATTAATATTTTCCTGAGCAGATTGCAAACCCTCCCCAACGCTACATAGTGCGCTTCTTCGGAAGAGTATAATGGACCCAAATTCTAATAGCTTGTGTCCCCACAACGTTAACCAGCGTTACCAGATCAGGGAGACAATTCTAGTCAAACGGGAAAATCGAAACTCTCATGAATATCATGGATATAATAAATTACCATATGGAGTTCAATAATATCCTAACATATTACAGACCTCCATATGATAATTATATCCATGATATGGGTAATAATGAGGCTTTTGATTTCACCGTTTGACTAGACTTGTCCCCCAGATAAGCAATAGGTATTTGTGTGAAAAATAATTTTAAATTAACTATTCTTGGCTGGAAATCGAGCCCAGGACGCCGACACCGAATTCAAGTGGCTCTCTACTAACATCGGAATGTTGACAATGATCTATTTATAAATATCGCGGACAAAAAAAAATGTCGAATACGAAGATTAAGCCAAAAATGTATTGTTGAGATTTTGGCAGTCTAAAATTGGCATTTTGACCCGAATCTGGGATATAACTAAGAGGAAAATTTATGTAGGTATGCATGTTTCAATGATTTACCATTTTCTTTGAAAATAAATCCAGCGTGTGCGCTCTCGATAGATATGAACAAAATCAGTCTTTTTATTCTGGATACTATACGATCAGTCTTTTGAGACTGTTTATTCAACTGAATGAAAAACAATTTAATTTATAGCATTAAACAAGTTCACAAACTGCTTCAGAACAGGTATATGTAACTATTGGCAAACATATTGAAAAATCACGTGGACTACGCAGACAAAGATTTAAAAAAAATGAAAATATAGGCAGATAAACACATACAGTTGTCAGCTTTTATGGTATTTGAGATAGAAGGAAAAATTATATAAAATTTCAAAAGTTGATAACCCCTGACTTGAACGAAAATTTAGAATTCTGAGTATAAAAGTTTTATAGGCCTATAACTTTCTATATTTTCTGAAATTTTGGGCTCTGTGCAACAAGCAGGTCAAAAGTTATAAGGGATAAACAGACACGCAAAATGTTATTCTCCAAATTCTGAGTTCATCCAAATATTAACATACTACGCTGCAAAGTCTCTAAGTTATTGTTTTTTGAATTCAAAGTTGAAAAATCCACAAAAAAAAAATTGTATTCAACAAATTGACAGTTGAATAATTTATCCAAATTAATCGAATATTTTAATAATCACATATACGATGTAGCATTATGTATATTTTACATAAAATTGGATTGACATGAAAGTTAATAAAAAGACATAAATGGTGAACGTTGGGTAAGCACTTAAAATGATCATAAGTGCCTGATTTTCCGTTTCTCTTATAAAATATAATATATATTCCCGTTTCCTCTATAGTAAGTTATTAAAAATTTATCAGAAAAATATCATCTAAATGAATTATAATCATCTCTAGTCTCTACCTTTGTCTCTATATTGACGCATTGGAAATGTGGTGTTGGCGTCGCATGCTGA
This sequence comes from Molanna angustata, assembly GCA_963576475.1. NCBI lineage: Eukaryota > Metazoa > Arthropoda > Insecta > Trichoptera > Molannidae > Molanna > Molanna angustata. Next base: position 7,266,396 of record OY754979.1, on the reverse strand, counting down.
GGATTCCATGGACTGCAAGAAGAACGAATGATTCGGTCCTTAGAGAGCTCAAAATAAAATAAAGATTGTCTACAATATGCGGCCGCCGGGTATTGAGCTTTTTTGGTCACATCGCCAAAAAAGTATTATCACAGGAAGTGTAACAGGCAAAAGAAGTAGAGACAGATCTCCTGCGCGATGGTGTGACCAAATTAAGGAAATGACCGGGAACGACCTTTATTCGGCGGTGCGAGCTGCGGAGGGCAGGGAGGACTGGAGGCGACTAGTTCTGTCCATTGGCGGCCTCATAAATCACGACCCTCAGCATTGAGGAAACGAAGAAGAAGAGAGAGTCTCTATCTTCTTGTTTTGTCCATCCCTAGTTCCAGACCAGAACGTATATTATAAGGCCTTGATGAACAGAGGGGAAAAAAACTTTGAAAATACAGCAGACGTTATAAATTAAATAGATGAAACAGCTCCGAAAACCCATTTGGGGGACTATTTTGGCTGCTTTCTTTTTAGACAAAACTTGAAATGGCGGTGTGGTGTGATATGGTACGTTTATGTGTGGGATATTTATCTATGTCAAGTGGTTGCTGCCATTTTACTGCCGGCCTCTCCTTCGCGTGGTTATACTCGTGTAGTTGTGGTTTCTTCCCCGTTAACATCACACCAAATGGTGCAGCGTTTGTCAACTTTAATTAGGTATCTTTTAAACGTAGGGTCAAAGACGCTTTCTTAACTTTTATACCAAGCTGTTTTGCATAACCGATGGCTGACTTGTATATATATTTCTCAAAATAATTAGCCGGCCAATGTGTAAATAATAATGATTTAGGCAGGGTTGTTTCAACAAAAGTATCAGTAATAGTATAGTTAAAATACTTTGATTTCATAAAATTGTTCAAATTGTGTCGTTTAACGGCACTAGGTTTCAATGAAACAACCAAAAGTTTTGAACAATTATATGAAATCAAAGTAATTTAACTATACTTTTACTTTAATCTTTGTTCGAGAAACACAGCCTTAAAGAGCAAAATAAAAAGCAACTAGGAATAACTCTCCAATTAGGTTGCTTTTTAACGTGGAGTCTTCTTAATGCCTTCTTAACTTTTATACCAAGCCGTTTTGCACGGCCGATCGTTGACTTGTAAACATTTTTATCAAAATAATTAGTCGGCCAATGTGTAAATAGCAATTCAAACGAACGAAATAAAATGCAACTAGGCCCCAGAGTCAAATCATAAACGCTTAACGATATCGCCAAACGCTATTTTTACTCTCCACACTATGGAATAGGGGAGAGTCATGATTTCGCAAAATTTAAGCGTATTTTTTTACATCAATTTCTCAATGGGTATCATGTAGAGAATGCACACTATGAGTTTCGTCGTGATGTGTTTGTGTGTATGGCGTATACGCTGTACGCCGTACGCCGTACGCCGTAGCATTTATCTTTTTTGTGTCCTCTCTACAGCCCAAACTATAAGTCTGATCGACTTCATATTAACATCATATGTGTAAAGTGCAAAGACCTAGAGCTGATTAGTTTTCCATAGACAACTTTTGATTTCTTCTCTATGAATTCATCATTTACGTTGTTTTTTTTTTGTGTCCTCTCTGCAGCCCAAACTATAAGTCCGATTGACTTCATATTGATATCACATGTGTTAAGTCCATAAACTTAGAGCTGATTAGTTTTCCATAGACAACGGTTCATTTTTTCCCAATGTTTCTTTATGATTTCATCTATTAAAACTGAAAAAATGCTCTCACGACCTGGAAATTAGAGATATTTTAATTTGGTTTCAACTATTTATACAACACCAAGAATCTTCATAAAATTGTATTCAAAGTTGGTCAATGTTAAAAGAAAAATATTCAACGGTTTCAAAAATTATATTTTATTTAATGGATATTTGTATGAAACTTATATGTAACAAGAGAATTTTTACTCTCCACACTATGGAATAGGGGAGAGTCATGATTTCGCTAAATTTAAGCGTATTTTTTTTACATCAATTTCTCAATGGGTATCATGTAGAGAATGCACACTATGAGTTTCGTCGTGATGTGTTTGTGTGTATGGCGTATACGCTGTACGCCGTACGCCGTAGCATTTATCTTTTTTGTGTCCTCTCTACAGCCCAAACTATAAGTTCTTATAGTTTGGGCTGTAGAGAGGACATGATCGACTTCATATTAACATCATATGTGTAAAGTGCAAAGACCTAGAGCTGATTAGTTTTCCATAGACAACTTTTGATTTCTTCTCTATGAATTCATCATTTACGTTGTTTTTTTTTTGTGTCCTCTCTGCAGCCCAAACTATAAGTCCGATTGACTTCATATTGATATCACATGTGTTAAGTCCATAAACTTAGAGCTGATTAGTTTTCCATAGACAACGGTTCATTTTTTCCCAATGTTTCTTTATGATTTCATCTATTTAAACTGAAAAAATGCTCTCACGACCTGGAAATTTGAGATATTTTAATTTGGTTTCAACTATTTATACAACACCAAGAATCTTCATAAAATTGTATTCAAAGTTGGTCAATGTTAAAAGAAAAATATTCAACGGTTTCAAAAATTATATTTTATTTAATGGATATTTGTATGAAACTTATATGTAACAAGAGAATTTTTTTATATTTGGCAATGTTCAGTTCATTGATTTCATATTGATATAAAAATATTAATAGCTTGAACTTAGAACTGATTAGCTTTTCATAGATATCATAAAATTTCTTCATATGATATCACGTGTCAACATTGTCAAAATGCTCTAACGCTCTTTGAAACAAAATTTATCTGCTTTTTTTAAAATATTTCATACAACATAAGCCGTCTTCACTATACTGCATTAGAAGTTTGTCTATCTTAACATAAAAATATACTATCGGAAGAAAATTTATATTCCTGATAGTAACATTTAGTATGAATAAAAATGTAATTAGATAAATTTCTATGTATGGAAACGTTCAGTAATTTGATTTCATGTTATAATGTAAAGAGCTTGAACATAGAACTGATTAGCTTTCCATAAATAACAAAAAAATTCTTCATATAATATCACGTGTCAAAATTTTGAAAATGCTCTCGCGTTCTTTAAAACAAAATTTATCTGCTTTTTTTTAATATTTAATACAACATAAGCATTCTTCACTATACTGCATTAAAAGTTTGTTTATCTTAACATAAAAATATACTATCGGAAGAAAATTTATATTCCTGATAGTAACATTTAGTATGAATAAAAATGTAATTAGATAAATTTCTATGTATGGAAAAGTTCAGTAATTTGATTTCATGTTATAATGTAAAGAGCTTGAACATAGAACTGATTAGCTTTCCATAAATAACAAAAAAAATCTTCATATGATATCACCTGTCAAAATTTGGAAAATGCTCTCACGTTCTTTAGAACAAAATTTATCTGCTTTTTTAAAAATATTTCATACAACATAAGCATTCTTCCCTATACTGCATTAATAGTTTGTCTTTCTTAACATAAAAATATACTATCGGAAGAAAATTTATATTCCTGATAGTAACATTTAATATGAATAAATATGTAATTAGATAAATTTCTATGTATGGAAACGTTCAGTAATTTGATTTCATGTTATAATGTAAAGAGCTTGAACATAGAACTGATTAGCTTTCCATAAATAACAAAAAAATTCTTCATATAATATCACATGTCAAAATTTTGAAAATGCTCTCGCGCTCTTTAAAACAAAATTTATCTGCTTTTTTTTAAATATTTCATACAACATAAGCATTCTTCACTATACTGCATTAATAGTTTGTTTATCTTAACATAAAAATATACTATCGGAAGAAAATTTATATTCCTGATAGTAACATTTAGTATGAATAAAAATGTAATTAGATAAATTTCTATGTATGGAAACGTTCAGTAATTTGATTTCATGTTATAATGTAAAGAGCTTGAACATAGAACTGATTAGCTTTCCATAAATAACAAAAAAATTCTTCATATGATATCACCTGTCAAAATTTGGAAAATGCTCTCGCGTTCTTTAGAACAAAATTTATCTGCTTTTTTTAAAATATTTCATACAACATAAGCATTCTTCACTATACTGCATTAATAGTTTGTTTATCTTAACATAAAAATATACTATCGGAAGAAAATTTATATTCCTGGTAGTAACATTTAGTATGAATAAAAATGTAATTAGATAAATTTCTATGTATGGAAATGTTCAGTTATTTGATTTCATGTTATAATGTAAAGAGTTTGAACATAGAACTGATTAGCTTTCCATAAATAACAAAAAATTTCTTCATATGATATCACGTGTCAAAATTTTGAAAATGCTTTCGCGTCCTTTAAAACAAAATTTATCTGCTTTTATTAAAATATTTCATACAACATAAGCATTCTACACCATACTGCAATAATAGTTTGTCTATCTTAACATAAAAATATACTATCGATAGAAAATTTATTTTCCTGGTAGTAAAATTTAGTATGATAAAAAATGTATATAATAAGATAAATTTCTTTTGTATGGAAAAGTTCAGTAATTTGATTTCATGTAATAATGTAAAGAGCTTGAACATCGAACTGATTAGCTTTCCATAAATAACAAAAATTTCTTCATATGATATCACGTGTCAAAATTGTCAAAATGCTCTAACGTCCTTTAAAACAAAATTTATCTGCTTTTATTAAAATATTTCATACAACATTAGAATTCTTCACCATACTGCATTAATAGTTTGTCTATCTTAACATGAAAATATACTATCGTTAGAAAATTTATATTCCTGGTAGTAAAATTTAGAATGAATAAAATATTTCATTGTCAATATTTGTGGTGTGGAGAGTTTAGTGTTGGCCACAACCCACTCGTTTTATATTTGGCAATGTTCAGTTCATTGATTTCATATTGATATAAGAATATTAATAGCTTGAACTTAGAACTGATTAGCTTTTCATAGATATCATAAAATTTTTTCATATGATATCACGTGTCAACATTGTCAAAATGCTCTAACGCTCTTTGAAACAAAATTTATCTGCTTTTTTTAAAATATTTCATACAACATAAGCATTCTTCACTATACTGCATTAATAGTTTGTCTATCTTAACATAAAAATATACTATCGGAAGAAAATTTATATTACTGATAGTAACATTTTGTATGAATAAAAATGTAATTAGATAAATTTCTATGTATGGAAACGTTCAGTAATTTGATTTCATGTTATAATGTAAAGAGCTTGAACATAGAACTGATTAGCTTTCCATAAATAACAAAAAATTTCTTCATATGATATCACGTGTCAAAATTTTGAAAATGCTCTCGCGTTCTTTAAAACAAAATTTATCTGCTTTTTTTATAATATTTCATACAACATAAGCATTCTTCACTATACGGCATTAATAGTTTGTCTATCTTAACATAAAAATATACTATCGGAAGAAAATTTATATTCCTGGTAGTAACATTTAGTATGAATAAAAATGTAATTAGATAAATATCTATGTATGGAAAAGTTCAGTAATTTGATTTCATGTTATATAGTAAAGAGCTTGAACATAGAACTGATTAGCTTTCCATAAATAACAAAAAATTTCTTCATATGATATCACGTGTCAAAATTTTGAAAATGCTCTCGCGTTCTTTAAAACATAATTTATCTGCTTTTATTAAAATATTTCATACAACATAAGCATTCTTCACTATACTGCATTAATAGTTTGTCTATATTAACATAAAAATATACTATCGGAAGAAAATTTATATTCCTGGTAGTAACATTTAGTATGAATAAAAATGTAATTAGATAAATTTCTATGTATGGAAAAGTTCAGTTATTTGAGTTCATGTTATAATGTAAAGAGTTTGAACATAGAACTGATTAGCTTTCCATAAATAACAAAAAATTTCTTCATATGATATCACGTGTCAAAATTTTGAAAATGCTTTCGCGTCCTTTAAAACAAAATTTATCTGCTTTTATTTAAATATTTCATACAACATAAGCATTCTACACCATACTGCAATAATAGTTTGTCTATCTTAACATAAAAATATACTATCGATAGAAAATTTATTTTCCTGGTAGTAAAATTTAGTATGAATAAAAATGTATATAATAAGATAAATTTCTTATGTATGGAAAAGTTCAGTAATTTGATTTCATGTTTTAATGTAAAGAGCTTGAACATCGAACTGATTAGCTTTCCATAAATAACAAAAATTTCTTCATATGATATCACGTGTCAAAATTGTCAAAATGCTCTAACGTCCTTTAAAACAAAATTTATCTGCTTTTATTACAATATTTCATACAACATTAGAATTCTTCACCATACTGCATTAATAGTTTGTCTATCTTAACATGAAAATATACTATCGTTAGAAAATTTATATTCCTGGTAGTAAAATTTAGAATGAATAAAATATTTCATTGTCAATATTTGTGGTGTGGAGAGTTTAGTGTTGGCCACAAACCACTCGTTTTGTATGGGATTTGACGTTTGTTGTTGGTTATTGTGTGAAAAAAATTCTACAACAAACGTCAAATCCCATACAAAAAAAATAGTGCTGAGCGATATCGTTAAGCGTATTCAACTCTGCTCAGGCCCTAGGAATTACTCGCCAATAAGGTTGTTAAAATTAGTAAATCGGCCGGCGCCGTGTAAAAAAAAATTTTTTAATTGCATACCTATACGCAAACATTGAATTTTTTTCCCTGTCGGGAGTCAAATTATGTTTTTATTGACAAACTTTTTAACATCTCAATAGAGAAAAAAATGGGGATATTATAGAAGAACCAAGAACTCAAGGCACCTACAGGGCTTACGACCTGTCATCGGCTGGTTTATGTGATCACTTTATGCGGTGCGCAACGTTTTTTCGTAAACAATGTTTTAAACAATGTGTTTTCTAAACATCTATGAAAAAAATTTTAAAAAAGATAAATCCTGCAAAAAATATCAATGATTCATCAAGTTCCACCCAATTAAGGATACTACAGTAAAAATTTATTTATTTTATTTTATTTATTTACCTTTTATCATACCATATTTATAACGACAACAATAAGTAGATCACTGCTGCCCAACTAGGAAATCCTGTTCTAGTGCTAGCAGTTTACAATTTTTACTGACAATTATATGCAATTATGAACCAGAGCCCCGTTCCACCATCGTAGTTTTCAAATTTTCACTTTTCGCTTTGCGATATGAGAATTTCGCAAAGTTCAAAGCATTCGCGTTCCACGAAAAAAAGGGTCACTTTGCGACGACGTCGCTAAACATTTGCAAAGTTTTTGCAATTGACGCTAGCGACACCTAGTGATAACTTAGTAGTACAGAGTGTTCGCGCATAAACGATCATTTGACACCGTTCGTTCTTGTCTGTTCTGTGATTTCGTTGTTGTTGCTTGTTCGAAAATGAGCTAGAAAGACAATATTAAGAAAAAAATTAGACGTGTTTAAGATAATTAAAGAAAAGAAAGGAGTTCTTTTTGGAGCATTTAGTGACACTATCACTAATACAGTGAAGCAACAGGTGTATTATTTGCTATTGAGGAGACAATCGTTTGCTTCTCTTAGTGCTGTTCTGTACCTTAAAATATAGATGAGTAGTAAAATAATCTGATAAACTTACAAAATGATCACATAAACATAGTTTAAATTACCTTAAAAAATAAGAATATATTGAAAAATCGTGTACTTACCCAAGACATATTCACACTGAGTGCTATTTATTCTCCCATTACTAATTACTTATACAAAAAGGTTGGTCTGTTATGTACTTCAATAATCTTCCTCGTGATTCCCATTTTTTATCGCGCGAAAAAAGTGGTTTGAAATCGAACGATGATGATATAATCAGACGGTGACAGACAGGGTGATATGATGATCTAACGGAGAAAATAAGAGAGAAGATTGAAAGAAGACAGTAAAAAGGAATAATCGTTCGGTCCGGACGTAAAGGAGATAAAAATAATAAAGTCGTCCCAAGGACGCGGCTCCTAGATTCTTTATTATGTCCTCCCGGGGCGGTTGAGAATGACGAGTAGGGGTGAGGAGTGATGGAGAGGTGGAAGGAACGCCGGCATGTACAACAATAATAAATAATAACAGAAACAACCATAAAATAAAAGTACTCACAAGATATTATTATTATTACATTCAAATAACGAAACGGACAGAGTTGGACGAGGTGTCCTCAAACGAGGTACGCGACGATGCAAAAGTTAACAAAGTAAAAGGGCGGAAAAAATCGATTAAAATTCATAAGTGCGAAAAAAGGATCTGGGTGTGTGAATCGAAAACAACATAATAACAAAGTAATAATAATAGGTACTTAATAATATTTATTTTTCCATACCAAAATACATACATGAACATTTAGATTTTGAACATGGAATTTATGATTTACTGCGTATAAAATAAAATAAAATTAAATATTTGTTGTGAAGTACCATGTTTGTTAGTTCCTCCAATAAATCTTTGTCTATCTAACTAGGATTAATTCCTAAGCTACATGGTTGTTATATTGAAATTAAAAAGAAGAATTATACTCATAGTAAGTAATGAAAAAAGTATCCTTATTTGAAAGCAATCAAATAAACAAATAAATAAGTTAACACTTCATTAGCAATGAAAGAAATTTATAAAGCAACCAATAAACAAATAATAGATCAACACACAAATCAGTATGCAATAATATAATACAAATAATAAGGAAACACACACAAATCAGTATGCAATAATATAATACAAATAATAAGGAAACACACACAAATCAGTATGCAATAATATAATACAAATAATAAGGAAACACACACAAATCAGTATGCAATAATATAATACAAATAATAAGGAAACACACACAAATCAGTATGCAATAATATAATACAAATAATAAGTAGGTACCTAAACACATTATAGCAGTGAAAAAATTAATAGGTTTAAGTAATAGGTTTTTTCTTATTTCTCAATAGATGGCGTTACAAAAAAAAATCTTCGTCACTTAGATAGATGGCAATGATGTTTTGAAGTTATTTTCAAACGTACAGATTTTCATTAATAAAATATAGAATTTTCAAAAATTGGATTGATAGAGAATTCAATAAGAAGGCATAATTGGTGAACGTTGAGCAATCGCATTAAGTGATCACGTAAACCAGTCGATGACAAGCGGTAAGCCCTATAGATGCCTTGAGTTCTTGGTTCTTCTATAATATTCAAACTTTTTCTCTATTAAGACGTTGAAAAATTGTCAAAAATATCGTTGATTCTCGACAGAGAAAAATGCAATATTTGCGTATTTGTACATATAAAAATATTCGATTTGATAATTGATTATTTTTCAATTTGATATACCATCATAGTTTCTTTACAAATCGTTTTGAAAGAAATAATTTAGATAGTTTGGGTATTAATGAAGAAAAATATATCTTTACTTTTTGATAATGTTCTGTATAAATTCTTGTAGAAAAATAATGGCGTACCCCGATTTTCAACGTTTATCTTATATTTTCAAAATATAAGGCGTAGTTCAACATATTTTTTTTTAAATTAAAGAAGACATAAATATCTAGAAAAATATAATGTGACGTAGTAAATAAACTTTAAAAACATTTATTTTCCATTCAGCGCCATTACGAAATAAAAGTTTTTTTGTTTTATTAACTTAACCTGATGCATTAATGCAACGTTACATCGTATTTTTCCTGATATTTTGATCTTCTTTAATTTATAAAAAAATACAATGCTCTATGCTTTATAGTTTTTTTAGAAATTAAAGATGTGTCAAAAATCGGGGTATGCTTATTATTTTCCTACAAGAATATATACATAACATAATTAAAAAGTAAATGTATATATTTTTCTTTATTAATATTAAAACAAACTAGGTTAATTTTTTTTCAAAATATTCGTTTTGTAGTAATGATGCAAATTCAAATTGAAAAAATAGGTACGTTGGCAGCAGTCACCCTCTTAAAAAAATAGACAATTGTTTATTCGACTTTCAACTATTTTTACATTCAGCTAGAACTGGAAAATATATAATATATTTTTAACAGTATTTTTATAAGTGACCCGTCTCAGAACAGGTTTTCCTAGTGAGACGGGGAACGAAAAATATATTGTAATTCATGTATTCTTATATAATAAACGTCGGGTTGCCGGCACTGAAACTGAACTGAAAAAAGTGAAGATGGTTACGGTAACAATCAGAGTAATTTTCGAATCCTAACTAACTAACGCAGCGGAAACTACTCGTTATGGCAATGCAGTGTTCGTAGAGGATATGGATAACGAACGCACCGTGCGTTTTTAGTTTAACCACTTTCATAGCGAAAATTTCGAATTGAAGAACGAACCACACGGAAGACCAGCCACTAAGGTAAATGATGTGACGGTATGCTTAGAAGAAGAGTATGAGATTGGAAGTTGGGGAGGTAATTCTTGTTTGTTGCGAATAAGCGTGATGAGGGAACGATTAGTTCAGAAACCAGTCACATAGTTTTAACAAATCATGTAGTTGATACAAATTCATTAAAATATAGTAAAAAAATGTACTTTTTACCATTTGTATTTTTTTTACACATGTATGATTTCTACATCATCATCATCATTACTTCTCCTCTCCTCATATTTCTACACAACGACTTAAACATATTTAAAATAATGGCTTGAAATATTTTGATTATTTATCAGAAAAATAAAATTATGTGTGCGTGTTCAAAAGATTTATTATTTAAAAATCTACCTCCAAATATTATATTGCAAAAGTCAGTCAGTTCAATATTTGAAATACAATTTCTTTTTATTTAGAAGAAAAAGATACAATTTATAATGTAAAAATTTCAAATAATAATTCAGTGATGTCAAGGGTCGGAATAAATAAAAACTACTGTTAGACGGTTGACGCATGAATGAAAGTACTGTCGGTTTGTCCGAACGGCGATGGGCTGAATTTCATTAAACTACGCTCATCACCGAGGACTGTCGAGCGTATGCACATTGCTGTTAATATTCAGGAGTGCAGATGCACTATTAACAACTGATTACTCCATTCCAACAATTATTCTATATTACATATTTATAATAACGTCAAAAATAACGACCAAGGCGTGCGATAAGCGGTTCAAAAATAACCTACGCAACCTGGCAAAGCCTTAATTGAGAATTTTCACTGTCGGTAAATGAAAATACATATTTCAGAATTGAGGAACTGACGTCAAAGATTGTGCCCACGCGATGCTAAAATAAAAACCTGCCGCAAAATAATCTACCGAGTGCTGGTGACATTATTAAAGTTGATGTTTGACAGGCCTGACTGGGTCTGTCTCAAGTGCTTGTTCAGTCTTAATAAATGCGCAATGTTTTTTGTTCAATTTCCAATGAAATCTATATGGAATATCCGTCTAAGGGATTAGTCATGGATAATGTGAACAATGTTGTTCAGGCGAATTATACCCACACAATAATTGTGTAAATCAAGGAAAAAAAAATCCGCATTCAAAAGCCCTGTGTAAATTATCACGTAAAACAACACAGTAAAATGTTATTTGTCCAGGTTCAATGTGAAGAAACACCTTATAATATTTTTATTTTTAATGTGTACAATGGCGGGCTTATTGCCATAAGAGTATTTCTTCCAACCAACAAAAGCAGAAAGACGAACACGTCACTTTATTTTCAAATCCATTATTTAAATGTTATGGGAAATTTTATACACATTTTTTAATTGCATATAGCATACACATTGGTACAAGTAGGTAAACAAGCCAAAAATGAAATAATATTTCTGGCGCAGTTCAGGGGTGACATCTGTGCGAGACACTGTCACCTCATTAAATTTACTGTTGCTTTCATTGTTTTCAAATAAACTAATTTCTCAAAAGATGGCGTTACAAAAAAGGTTTTTTCGTAACTTCATAGATGGCAATAGTATAATTCCTTATTTTCAAGGTAAATTGTTACACATTATTCAAATATATAGGACTTTCAAAAATTACATTGATAAGGGAACTCAATAAGAAGGCATAATTTGTGAACGTTGCGCAAGCGCAGAAAGTGATCACGTAAACCAGCTGATGACAGGTCGTAAGCCCTGTAGGTCCCATAAGTTCCTAGTTCTTCTATTATATCCAAAATTCGTCTCTATTGAGATGTTAAAAAGTTTGTCAATAGAAATTTTGAATATTTAAATGTTACCAACTACACTATTGGGGACTCCATTGGAGCTAAGGTGAAACTCGCCTCCAAAAAGTTGAGCGTGTTATATAGCGCGTAGGTTTTTTTCAAAAACTCAAATTGTTGTTCTCTACATAGCGCAAATACGCCCAATCATTGAATATGGTAGTGGACGATGGTAGTAACTGTAGTGGACGGTTGCTCTTCTTCTCCCCATTCCATTAATGCGGGAGTCCCTCAAGGGTCCATTCTATCTCCAACCCTATTCCTCCTACATATCAATGACTTGCTCTTACGCGCCCCCATCCACTGTTACGCTGATGACAGCACAGTCCATGACAATTTCTCTTTTGACAAACCTCCTAAACAGAGTGAAATATCAGAAGCCCGGAAAGACCTTCATCAAAAAATAAATAGCTACCTCCACTCAATCAATACCTGGGGTGAAAGTAATCTTGTTTCATTTAAAGTCTCAAAAACCCAAGCCTGTCTAATTTCTGCGAAGAGAAACCCCAATGAATTGCAAGTGTCTTTCAACGGAAGCACCCTACCTAACAGCAGCTCTATCGACCTGCTTGGAGTATCTATAACGAACCATCGTCCCCTACGTACAAGGGCTCCATCGAAGCTAAGGTGAAACTCGCCTCCAAAAAATTGAGCGTACTATATAGAGCGCGCAGATATTTTACTAAGACCCAGATCTGTATACTCTACAAAGCGCAAATACGCCCAATTATTGAATATGGCAGTCACCTCTGGAGTGGCGCCCCCCTAATACCTACTGAATACCCTCGACGCTGTCCAAAGGCGTGCTATACGTCTGATTGATGATCCATCACTGACTGATGGATTGCAATCACTAGAACACAGACGCAGAGTCGGTATTTTAAGTTTATTCTATAGATACTACCACGGGAACTGCTCAGAAGAACTTGCATCTTTGGTCCCTCCTCCACCCACTCGCAACAGAGTCACTCGCTTCACTCAATCGCAGCATCCATTCACAGTGGACCTTCAACATATACGAACAAGTCGCTTCTCGAACTCCTTTATTAACACAGCAGCCCGACTGTGGAACGATCTTCCGAATTCTGTGTTTCCATCTTCGTACAACCCGGGTCTTTTTAAAATCCGAATTAATAAACTCTTTTCTAGATTGCAAACCCCTCCCAACGCTACGTCGTGCGCTTCTCCGGAAGAGTAAAATGGACCCAAATCCTAATAGCTGGCGTCCCCTACGTAGACATGTTAAAAAAAAAAAAAAAACCTCTGGAGTGGCATTCCCCAATACCTACTGAATACCCTCGATGCTGTATAAAAGCGTGCTGTACGTCTGATTGACGACCCATCATTGACTGATGGATAGCAATCACTAGACCAAAGACGCAAGTTCAGTACCTATTCTAAGTTTATTCTATAGATACTACCCAAATTCTAATAGCTTTTGTTCCCTACGTAGCCATTTAAAAAAACTAGAGTCGACCAGCCCGCTGAATTCGGGAGCTTTTTAAAAGGCCAGCAGTTTTGTGGAAGATTCTGCCATGATTGATGCAGCAGCAAGTTAGCAAAATCTTCACAAAAAAGTCGGGTCAGGTATGGGTGTGTGTGTGAGCATGAATTAAACTGAATATAAAATTGAAATTCAACAGCTTCTACTTCCACCAGCCAACGTCAGCGTAGAGTTTTAATAGGATTTTTAATAAAATTAGTCATTAAAAAATTCCAAGTTTATAAAATATAATCTCAAGGCATGATTCATTATACTGACTGCAAGACTGATAATCTGACTCTCGAGCTAAAGGATCGGGTTCGAGGTGAAAACACAGTAACAACTCTTCAAAATGTGATAAATAATTATTTTCTGTGTGTTAAATCAATATTTGACACGGTAGGTATCTGTTAGTTGCTCGAGAAGCAATAAAAAAAGTAATAAATGACACATGTACAGGGTGCAATGACGTGTTTGATATATTTTTTGCTATTATAAAATGATTCAATTTAAAATAAGTAATGTCAAGGCTTCGGGGAAGTTAGGCAACCTAATTAAACTATTCCCAATTAAAAAATATAATAAAAAAATAAACTCCATAAATCCACATTATTTCCATTTTCTTTTGAAAATTTCATGAATTGTGTTGATTTATTGACAGTCTTTTATTTACTGGTAATTTCAAATGTAAAGAGACAAAATTATGATTCCAAAAATAAAGGTCAAAAAAGGATCGTAAAAATGTATAAAAAATAATATAAAAGAAGAAGAAATAAAGTAGAAGATACCGCAATAAGTCTTCTATTAAATTATTATTCTTTTGTTATTCAACGATGTACGGACTTTTTTTTAACATATTAATATAAATCATATTTCTTTACTTTGTTAAAATATAACTCATCTCCGACCTAATTTGTTTGACAAATTGTCATTTTATTTTAATAGGTTCTCATTCAGTGTCTATATTATGTGGATAATTTTAAGCTTCAAATATGTTATAAAATTAAAAATAAACGGTGTTTTAAAAAAATACTATGAGTATTTTAAACGTTTCTCTGGTGTATGTTCGATACACAATTTTAAAATTAAGCATTATTTAAAAAAAAAATGAAATTTCGAGAATTTCTATGAGTCAATGATTTTTTATGACAAATTTTTAACACGAAGGAGAATTAGTGAACGTTGCGCAAGCGCATAAAGTGATCACGTAAACCAGCCGATATCAGGTCGTAAGCCCTGTAAGTGTCTTGAGTTCCTGGTTTTCCTATAGTGTTCCAACTAAAAATTTGGCATCAAATTAAAATTATTAAGTCCCGTTCTATGGTAACCCATATCATGATGGTAGACCACGTTATAAAGCTACGAAGAGTATTCTAAATGGAAAATACAAAAACTCGAATTTCTAAATGGATTTGGAAATTAAGGTTCTAAGGTCAATCACTGGAAAAACTCTCCGAGATCGTGTTCGCAATGTTCAAATAAGAAAAACGTGTGGGATAGAGGACATCGTTCGGTGGAGTAGATCCAGAATAAGGCATTGTAGGGACCACGTAGCCAGGATGGACAGTGATAGACTTGCGTATGAAATCCCCTCTGGCCGCCGCCGTCTACCCGAAAGAACACCCAAGAGATTGAAGGATAGTTGGACTTCGTCATCCCAGGAGGCATAGTTTTTGACGAAAAGACCAACTAGGTCTACTAAACGAAGAAGAAAATTTTCTAAATGGAGGGTTTTCATTCCGCCGTTCGAACGGACTTGCCACCCCAGATTCATTGTTAATATGTAGAATATACTTTTACAATAGTCTTGACCCTCTACCGGATATATGTATTTAACTCAACGCAGACATCGATGAAACGTCAATAACGCGCAGTTATCATGGTAATATTATTGGTTAAAAATCGAACCTATCTTCCGTAAATCCCCATCCCTTCCTAATCAACGCTTTTCTATATCCATTACCCTTCCCTTTCCCCTGC
Source organism: Molanna angustata (assembly GCA_963576475.1). Taxonomy (NCBI): domain Eukaryota; kingdom Metazoa; phylum Arthropoda; class Insecta; order Trichoptera; family Molannidae; genus Molanna; species Molanna angustata. Next base: position 7,250,739 of record OY754979.1, on the reverse strand, counting down.
ATACACTGACCATCATACTTAATAACTCAACTTCTCAAATTCTATTTATTATAATGTATTTTTATTGACAATAACATCTCAATAGAGACGAATTTGGGACATTATAGAAGAACCAGGAACTCAGGCACCTACAGGGCTTAGGACCTGTCATCGGCTAGTTAACCTGATCACTTTATGCGCTTCCGCAACGTTCACCAATTATGCCTTTATTGAGTTCCATTATCAATGTAATTTTTGAAAGTTCTATATATTTAAATAATTTGTAAACAAGGCACTTGAATAATACGACATTATTACTATTGCTATCTATGAAGTAACGAAGAAACCTTTTTTTTTGTAACGCCATCTATTGAGAAATAAGTTTATTTGTAAACAATGAAAGCAACAGTCCTTATAATATTGAGTTCCTGGTTCTTCTATTATATCCCAACTTCGACTCTATTGAGATGTTATTGTCAGTAAAAATATCATTTGACTCCCGAAAGGGAAGAAAATCCAATGTTTACGTATATGCAATAAAAAAATATATTCGATATTTTAATGTAATTGAGACTTTCTAATTGGATTATTTTTTATGTACTTACATATTTATAATTAAACAAAAAAATTGTATAGCTGTTAAGTTTCCTAGTAAATAAAAAATAAAATAACAAATATTGTTTCCGATAGATGGTTGGTGGCAAAGCGGTTAACGCGCTATGTTAGTAATCCAGTTGTCGAGAGTTCGAATCCTGCCAAGACCGATTTCGTTCACCTATAGCACAAGCACTTATGCTTGGTTTATGGAATGTATGAGGATGTTTATGTACTCGTAACAAGGACATATTCATTAATTAAAAAAAATCGTAATTTTAACGCTTTTTAACGCTCGCTATAGTCACCCTTACTTACAAGTAACATCATGTGCATTAGGCAGTCATCATAATAGATAATTTAGTGATTTGTGATTGATCGTTTTTTTCTTTCCATACCAATTAAGGTTTCCACATAGAGGAAAACGCAAAGGAGTTTGTAGCTTTCTGGGTTCGGATGGACATAATGTCACATATATTATGTATTGACCGACACGACAAGAAGAAAAGAAAGTTTTTCAGTACACTAAATGAATATGCCGAAACATGGATTGGATACGGTTCAATTGACGCTCGTTGACCTTGAAGCCACCATCTATAGTGTTAATCTGATGGATTAGCCCCCCCTAGAGAAGGTATCATTTTGCTTAAGAAAAGAAAAAAAGAAAATATAACTTAATGTATGGAAGTAACAGTTGTCACGTGACAGACAACTGTCACATCCATACTGTTTCTTCTTTTCTAATTTCTTTTCTTGAGCAAAATGATGACACGCTGTCTACGGGGGCAGAAGAGAACTGACAGAAGAATTGCAGTTATCTAGTTTGATGATGTCTGGTCTGGTCTGCCGTTGAAGTTTATTGGTAACGTGGTACATACATAATTGTTGGTAATAAAGAGAGAGTGACGAAAGATGATAGACTATAAAGATTGGAAACAATGCTCAACATTAAATGTTATGATACCACTACGTATGTATTATAAAAGGGCACGTACAGATGTCACCAATCTATGTTTCGCTTTTATTCATTCATTTATTTATTTACATACTTCCGATGGCCGTGCAACTCCGGCAGAGCTTTTGCCCCCTGAAGAATGGATCACCAAGCCTTCTGTCAGCAGGATTGGACTCCCAGCCATCATAAACATTTAACACATTAAAATCAAAATTTACAGAATATCTAGCAGACCCATTGGACGGACTGTTCAGTGGGAAGAATATCCTTTTTTTTCTGCCGTGTGAAATTGACATAAATCTTCCTGGGTTCTCCCTGACTTTTGGACTTCCTGACACAGGACACGGAAACTTTAAAAGTTATCTTCACCGATTTCACATCGCCTCCTCTGCCTCGTGTCAGTTCTGTCAATACCCGGACCAAACTTCTGAACATATCCTGTGTGATTGTCGCCACTCAATTGTATTCTCTTGTAAATCGGAGCTCTTGGCTGCTGTCGGTGGGCCTCTTCAAGGTCCCATTGGTAGTGCGAATTATGGATCTCGAAGAACATTTTTAAAGCCTTTAAGAAAATCTATCATAGTTATGGTGCCATACCATCGGTAGATTCCCATTAAATATTTGTTTTACAAAGTCTTGGTCGCACCTCCGATGCTTTACATTTAAAAAGATCTGAAGTCAATAACAGTCCACGAGTGTGAATCTTCTATTCACGTTCGTCGATTGAACTTTTTGCACTATGGTGCAGAGATTGCCGATCTAGAAGGCAATATGAACTACTTTCCGTGCTATGCTTTTTCATTCTTGTCGTTCTGTGAAGGGGCCGTTTACAGTCTCCATGCGGATGGTGGTGGAAGTATCGAAACGATCAACACATTTAGATCTCGGGTAACACTATCCATCAATATCTGCGTTGGTCTTTCCAGAGGTCTCTTGCTCATGGAGTTATTTTTAAATTAATTTATTTAATATTATTTGTACAGCAGAGTACACAAAGGTGAGTTTACTGCCATGGGGTAATACATATCTTCACCAACCCTCGCAACGTAAATCCCCAAGGAAGTTCGAAAAAAAACGTAAAGTAAAATAAAATGCAATGATTAACATTTTTATTTATTACCATTACCTTTTCTCAAACCACTGATGAGTTTATTTAACTCTACTATTTTTAAAGCAACAAATTAATAAAGTTAATTATGTAGGTGAGAAATACTTATGAGACATACGTTACGTTCCCTTACTAACCTGGACTCATGATTCAAAACTTTGAAAGCGACTGATTAATTGTAATAAAAATATTTTTTAATGTGCCACAAAGATAATTATGTATATGCACTTGCGACAGGGTCTCTTATTACTAACAATATTAAATCAGAATGAGCCTAGAAACGAGGGAATAGCGCAGGGCGCAGAAGAAACACGGTTCTTTTTGTATATGTCTAATAATATCCATATACCTATAATAGCGGGACTTTAGACTGCCTCAGACTAACCTAACCTGGCAGGTACGCAAAATAATGTGTATTACAAAGTACATCAATTTTATAATTTTTTTTTATGATTTGTCAGAATGTGTGAAGGTAGCATCTGGTCTGGCCGCTTTTCTTCGCATAGGTATTGTATATATAAAGAAAAAAGGCTTTTTAAATATTGTGTGCTTCCTTTGTTTTCTATTTATGGATATTGGAATATTTTCTTGTTTGTTTTTTTTTCCAACAATTTTCATATTCTTTGGTTTATACTAGGTGTATTAGAAATGTATTACACCTAAATAAAATATACATAAATACATACATATATAATATTAGAATAGTCTTTGTTGAATTATATTATATAAGATTTTTGTCACTAATCTTTCAATATCTTAGTCCAACCTTGTGAAACAAAACACTACCCAGAACTTGAAAAAAAAAAATAATCAAAAAAGGCGAATAACCAAAAAGGTTGCGGTGATCAGAAAACAAGAGTAAAAAAAAAACATTTCACATTAATGGGACCCAGCGCACCCTTCTTGTTGAAAGTTTCTATCAGCTGACCCTGGATCGTTACGATTTTCGATTTGTTTCAATATTGCCCTCGTTGAAAATTAAAGAAAAACCCCTGGACGGAACGACGCAAGGGAAGAATGGCAACATTATATCTAGGGAATGTTGGGATTCCTATCTAAAGGGTAATAGTTTCACATTAAGAATTTGTGGAAGGAAGGTATTGGAGTTGGTTTGACTTCAACATATTATAATGTTGTGGCGTTTCTCCAAAATAAGTATCGAAAGGGGAACACTTTTATTATATTTAGAGAATTTCCTGTACTCATAACCAAAACGGAAAATCTATAAAAAAATTACATGATTATTTGAAGTCATTTTACATATATATTTATACTAGTGATAACACAGAGGTCAAATGCGACCGTAACTAGTTAAATTTTTAAGGTTGAAAAGTGACTGGACCTGATATATGACAAACAAACATCAAAATATTAATATGACCCAAGAAACAGAGAAAATATTAGATATGACGAACCATATTAAGTCTCAACGCAAAATTCTCCAATTTATAATGGCCTAAAATTATATGAAAGCATGCCGAGGGACTTATAAGTTTTGGTCTTTTTAAGAAAAAAAGTGTGAACTATTAAGATATAAAAATTGGTAACATTGGCTCTGGAAGATACTGCCCAACTCGTTTATGTGGACTGTATATTTTGAAGGAATAGGTCGTGTTGGGATAGGACAATAGAAATTTATCATCAGGAACTGAGATCGACTTGTCCGGACCTTGACGATGTATTGAATGTTGCAGAACTTTGTAAGTTTCATGCGAGAGGTCCACAACACTTAGTGAGAAAGTAATAATTCTTGAAAATATTATTACATAAATGCTGAATTTGAAATGTGTTTGACACTTGTGAAAAATTGCAACAAAGTAACGAATTTGATGGTCGTAAGAATGGTTTGAAAATTTCAACACTCGTAGACGACATTTCGTCACGTTATATTCTGAATGTGTGATCTTCACGCCTTCTTAGTTCGACGGTAAACAAACACCCACCCTCCTTGGCCTTCCTTCCTACCCCATCGTCACAACTTCTCTCGCAATAATTCCGAATATTCAACTCTGGAAAGAATGGAAAAAAAATATAATACGTAACGAGGCAAGTCTCAACTACACTTAACACGTGATATATATTTTTTTGTCGTGGTTCAGAATCAAAACAGGATCTCGAGGTTGAGATAATACAAAGTTGAGTAATGCCACTTTTGAATACGACATTAGCATTGATTTTGCTGTACTGAAATCACCAGTAGGCGTATTGCGCAATAAGGAAAATCGTACAGTAAAAAATAACGTTACAAATGCAAAGATCTTGTTGTGTTACGATAATAATTGTTTAGATGAATATACATCTTAACAATTATCAAAATGAGATGAGACAAAATTAAGAAATTAAATAATAGAATCAGTAGGCGTATTGCATAATACAGAAAAATCTTCTAGAAAAAGATGACGTAACATATGCATACATAGATCTTAGTCATTCGATTATAATTTATTGTTTAGATGAATACAAATCTTTTATCTCAAATTAAAAAAAAACATTTAAACACTTTCAGCAGTTCTTTATAGAAGGTTCATATTGAGTGGTCTGTGATCAACACTTATTTGATTGAACGCCATATACACAACCACGTGGACTCATATTATCTATTCACGCTCTATCATATTAATAATATCAGGACTTAGGCTATGGAATAGTCTAAGTTCTTATATTACGTCGTCTATCTCACTAAACATCTTCAAGAAAAGGCTAAAACAAAAATATTAATCTGACAATACCTGATTATATCTTCCTCTCCTCTTTTCCTTATCCTTTACTTATCCTATCATTGGTATGAATCGTTCTTATATGCTATCTTCTTTGTTTTTTTTTTACTTTTCGTCTGCTATCTTTGTTTATTTTTGTAATGTGATTAACTTATTGCCATAGTACACACTGTTTTGTATATTTAAAATCAACTCTGGTTGGCTGGAAGAAATTGCCATTAGGCAATAAGCCCGCAAGTGTACTAATTATATGTACAGAAAGTAAATAAATAAATATCGTTGAAAATTTGAAGTGTTTTTTATACTATCCTCAAGTCTTTGTGTTAACAGTATATAATTCCATTTTTAAGTAAACAAATAAAAAAGAAATTAGTAAAATTCTACTGATTCGTATTTTTTACGACCCATCGTTTTCACTGAGGTGTCTCGATATTATCGAGGTCTAAAAGAAATTTAAAAAATATACTTCTTTAAGGCCATTTTTTTTCCTTTGAAATTGGAGAATCATCTATCTCCACAAATGTATAACTGAGTTTGATTGCGAGTTGTATTGAGTTTTGTCTATAACTGAATACATTTTTTCCGTATAAAGTTCGAGTAACAGACAAGCAAAGCTCAATGACTATTTGAACAGAGATCTATGGAGAAACTATTAGGATACAACATCTGTTGAAGCTTATATAAATAAATTTTCAATCCAGCATTATCTTGGTTGTATGGGAAGAATACTAATAGATAAATTAGAAGTATCGAAATATACTATTACGACTCTTGAAATAATCCTGGACACGTTGAAATTGCAATGTGGATAATCCAGAGATAAATATACAAGTCAAGGCACGTTCATAGCACATGGAGTACCATCTGGAACAAAGCAATATTGCTTTCGTTTCACAACACGTAGATATGTGTATTAAATTTTAGATTGTAGGCAACACACCCTTTAATAAAGGTCATTTGTGCCGAAATAAAAACCATCCAATACCATCACGCCGTTTCCCTAATTTGGGTAGGCAGATTGAACAGAACGCCAGACTCTTCTAGTATTCTTACTTATCTATTCTTCAAGATCTCATTTATGTGATCGTGCCAGCTTTTCCTTGGCCGAACTATACTTCGTGTTTCTCTTTATCAGATTTGAATATTTTATGTCGAACTATCATTACTCATTCGTTCCACGTAGCTAAATATTATAATGCCCTTTATTTACGATCTCATTCCAAGATTGTCTCTTCTTATATCGTCAACTGTTATGCTATTTTTTTAATTTTGTATTTCGGGCAAAAACCAGGTACTATGTCGTATATTGATTCAACACGCACCCAATAACATTTTATTTAATATTTATTTAATATTGCTTCTCGGGCAACTAACAGGTACTATGCAAATATTAATTTAACACGCACCCAATAACAAGTTGCCACATTCTGGAGACTTATGACTTATCCAGACTTGAAACACAATTAAAAAACATTGTCTCCACCGGAAGTCGAACTCGAGACCTTTGGCTCAGCAGTCTGACCGATTGTAATATATTTCGCCACGCATTCGTCTCAATGACCTTATTTCAAAAAGAAAAAAAAATGGATTTTGCTTTGAATAAATAAGGATTACGTAAACAAATTAATTTTTAAATTTTAATTGTTTGTGGATGAAAAATTCAACGACAGGTAATTTGGAAGATATATTTATTTAGTAGATGTTAATTCATTCACAATGGTGTTCTAAGCGTCCATCTATCGGGCGGAGCACAAACTAATATCTGTTATCATTTTGTATTAAACAAAAAAAATAAAGTATACAACTAAAGATTAATAAACATTTGTATAAATATCACACAAACACGTTTGTAGAATCTTTTGAAATAAGTAAAATGGTGGGTATCTTTGATATTGTTGTTTTTGTACAAAAGCCCAACAATACGACATGGAAGATAAGATGAAAAGAAACTTCTAGTAGGCACCGTTATAACAATAATTGTTATTGTGATGTAATGATGTTCATCTAATGGCAGCCATCCTTCGCATAATAACAAAAGGCTTCCTCCCTTCCCCCTCATCTCAAGTAGATCCGTCTACAACAATTTACCATTCCAGACACAAAACACGTACGAAAATCGGCGTTGGCGTATAGATATGTGGTTGCTAATATGGTTTCATGCATAAACGTTACAATCTCAGAACGCATACAATGAATTATATTAAAATACAAGGAATCTCAAAAGAAAGTTTATATTTGTATTCAGAGCGTTATGTGGAGATATTAGACGACTTCTTGGTGTCTGAACAGCAAAACTTTCCTGGCTATAACCAAAGAACATGGTTCCAGCAGGACGGAGCAACGTCACACACGTCCAATACATCTCTGCAACGAGTTTGTGAAATTTTCCCAGGCAAATTGATCTCCAGAAGAGGTGACGCAAATTGATCTCCAGGAGCGGTGACACCTATGGACTTTTTCTTATGGGGTAATCTTAAATCTAAAGTTTACGATAGTAAACCGATTTCTCTGGCGCATTTGAAAGAAAATATCCATCACGAAATGGTAGCCATCACTGAGTCCACCTGCCGAGCCGTCATAAGTAATTTTACTGTTCGATTAAATGAGTGCTGCGAAAGCGAGGGTCTACATTTGGACGATATTATTTTTAAGAAATAAATTCCCTAATTGTGTACTTTAATAATTAATAAACATTTTTTCGATACACGGCTTACTTTTTTTAATCGATCCACTAAATATAAACTTCCTTTTGAGACATCCAGTATAAACAACGTAAGATCGGTTTTGAGATAAAAAGACGAATTGAACTTAGTTGGGCAGCTTTTTCTTATAAAGCTTTTTCTAGCTTATTATTCACCAATGTTAAGCTCCGTAAAGTGTCGTACTTCGGCCACATTCCGAGAGGTGTAAAGTATGCCATCCTTCAACTTGTAATGAAGGGGAAGATTGAGGGTCGTAAGAAGGCAGCTTTTTTGGCTGCGAAACATCCGGAGGACTGCACAGGACAGGGAGGCTTTCGCTATGGTGGTCGTCAACGTTGGGGAAACCTGACATGATACAACAAGAAGAAGAAGACCAGCCTTCGTATGGCAGTGACCTATACACAATATCTAATAAGACTTAATAGTTTGATACTTCCATCATGCTGTTTTCATATTCTTGTTAGGATAAATAATTTGGATTTATGAGTTTGTAGTTTGGTACGTATTTTTCAACTATATATACAATCGCTATCGACAGTTGGATCTCATGTGCTACATGGAACTAGTCTTAATGAATTTTGCCCTGCTGTATAATATAATACCTTTCTCTATAATGCGGACGATTGATAACATTATAGACGATTAATGAAGTAATAAATTGTTTACCACATTAATAAAACTATCATAAAGTTTCATATTTAGTGGGTACAGGTAATTAACAACTCACCTAACCGGTCATTTTAATATGGATACTAAACTAACATGAAATACATTATTCGATTCTCCTTTATTATAATTCTAATTCTGTTCAATAAATACCTATAGGCTATTTATTACTAACGTAATCAAAACTATTTATAACAGATATAACGATTGATCGTCACAATTTACTCGAGTCATGAATATAACATAATTACAAATTAAATTTTCCATTCTCTATTTTAAATAAAAAAATAAAAAATATTAACGTCAATAGATACCTACATAGTTATAATACAAATATCAAAAAAGATGAATATAGATGGAGACGCATATTGTTTGTTAATAATTTATCCCAATTAGTCTCAAATTTCTTACCAAAAGACATAAGACCGGCATTTTACACTGACAATAATATTGGAAAAAGTTTAATGAATTCCAAATATAAAGATAATAAAATGGAAAACTCCGGCGTATACCAACTGACATGTGGAGACTGCTCTGCAGTCTACATAGGAAAAACAGGACGGAAATTTGAGACTAGAGTAAAAGAACATATTAGATGTATAAACAATGATAATTTTTCGGAATTCGCAGAACACTTAGTACTTAATGATCATCAATTTAATATGCAATCGGGAACAAAAATTTTACACGTCAACAAAGTAGGTCTCCGTCTTGATAATTTAGAGTCGCTAGAAATTAAAAAGTGTATTAATTCAAAACAGAACATAATAAACAATCAGTTAAATTTATCTTTCAGTCCATTATTAAATATGTTTCCTTTTACTTCTAATCCTTCAGCCAATCGGACCCACCCTGCACAAGACCCAACCCTAAGTACCCCCACCCTACCTCTACCTCCGCCCCCATAGATTTCTTGTAAGCACGTCGTCACATTCTGTTTCAGTTGAAAGTTAGCCTGATGAGGGAACGGTTAGTTCCGAAACCGGTCGCATCGTTTCAACCAAAAAACGTGGTTAATACAAAGTTATATCTTTAAATTTAATTTGTTAAATATGAACCACAAAGTTAACATTAAAACATTTGAAAATAACATAATTATTTCAATCTTTCGCGTAATACATTCATTCATACCATCACAGCACCTGGTCATCCCACAATGAGAGGCAACATATCATATTTTTTGTGCAGATTTGTATATATGCAGATGTATAATACTTTTGTGTTTTATTCATCATGTTTAAGCATGCACTTTTTAATTTACTTAAATGTTATAGTTTTTTATGAATTTATCACTGATCTTTTCTACTCCCCACTAACCCAGGGGGATACAAAGTAGTGGAGAGTTATGAATTCGCAATTTTAAGGTTATTTTACTACCGCAGATTATCAAGTAGTAATGCTGAGATTGTATTACGAAAGTTTCATCACAATGTATACTGTGTGCTATATTATGCACGGTGTGTTTATTCTACTTTATCTATTATTATAGACTAAAGTACTCATTCGATTATTTTCAAATTTTGGAAATATGTATGTCTAATATTCCCTTAGACCCCGTTAGATTTTGAAGGATATCTGAATAGTGCTTCTCATTTTTTTAACTGTCAAATATTTTAATGTGAACCCAAGCTCAGTGAACTAAAAAAAAATTTTTTATTCATTTTTAAATTGCTAAAATGGCACATCACTTTCAAAAAATGAAGAATTATCAAGTATCATAATATTTTTTTTTGGCTCTTCACCCGTTAAGAGTGTTCTCAGCCATACAAGTTAACATATCAAATTGTCTAAATAGAGAAAAACCTAAATAATTTTTGTATATTTATTTTACTTCAATCAATTTCAATTTTATGTACGTTCAGAGTTAGATTTTTATGTTATTAATTTTGATGAATTTTTTGATCAAAATGTTCACCTGCCTGGAATTGTAGCTTAACAATGTCCTCACATTTGTTGGCATTGGAACCCCAATCTCTGTGAGGTCGGTAAAAAAGGACGGATACCTATCGTTTATGGGGCATTCAAGAAATAAATGATCCAGTGTCTCATCACTAATCATACACTCGCAAACACTGCTTTCAATGATCCCTATTTTTTTTTTAAATGCTCTCTGGTACAACAGTGTCCCATGCGTTTACGACACATAACGCTGATGGAATGTTTGTCAAAAGCTTTATCATGGAACCATGGCTTATTGATAATTGTTTGTTGGGTCATTTTGTAAAGTCTACCCTTTTTCAGTGAGCTTGTGTCACAATGTGAAAAAAAATATTTAAATAAAAACTCATTTCATGAAAATGCTAAAAATTTTCCATACAAAATTTGAATACTTTGTGGAGTGACTTGGTAGTAAGGAGTATAGCGTTGGCCACAACCACTCGTTTTAACTGTTTTTCCTTTTCGTTTGGTTTATTACCTTTTTGGCTTGTTTTATTATATATGAAGGTTTTATTTATACAAGTGATTTAAGTTTTTAACGGGAATCGAACCCGGAACCTTTGGATCAGAAGTCAGATACCTAACCAACTGAACCACGAAGGTCATTTTAAATTATAAGTTGTGGTTTTCAATAGGTATGTGTATTTTTATTAAAGTAGTATATTAAAGACAATTGATGCCGTTAATTTAGCAAATAAATAAATAAATATACATTGTATGAAGCTTTTACTCTTCCTATCATCATCGTTTTCGAGTGTCACATAGTTAAGAAGTAATTAAAAAAAATATATGGTAAACAGGATATTTTCAATATTTTTTTAGGGAAATATGCTGAATTTAAAAATTGTGTTACGAACATTCACTAGATAAATTTCGAAAATGAAATCAAATGATTTATTTCCATTATTTACATAAACATTACTATACATAAAACAGAAAAGATAAATATACAGTGACCTTTCAGTTATTTGAACCCTTAAAATTGCAGTGGAAATGATGAATGGGACCAAGCTACTATAGAGATTCTCAGGTTATGAAGACAGAGAGTAGCGAATTATATTAAGTTAGGATATTTTACAGTAGGTATATGAGCCGATTGTGTCTACCATTACTTCTTCAACCAGTCTGTAACCAACTTTTTACAGTAGGTACCTATATTTAGTCGCGTGTGATATTGTATTCTATGAGAGGTTATTTCGCTGGGCATGAGAGTATTTCTAACTCACTGAAATTTGATTTAAAATTGGGATGTTTAAGTGTATATGCCCCATTATAATAAATTGATAATATCTCATATGCGAAGTATAGTACTATATTTAGGTACCATATTCATAGGCCGGTAAATCATTTAATCGTTTAAAGCTTGCCAAGTGTTTTCTAACCGTAAAGTTTCACTAATCCGAAATATGCGAGATGAAGTTTGCGCGGGTCTAGGGATTGGAAACGAAAGAGTAAAAGCGTAGGGGAGGAGAGATTTGGGGGTTAGGAAAAGGGCCGCCGAGGAGAAAGTTTAGTCTGGGGAGAACTGCTCTCGAGCGGGGTCGAAGGGAGATGGGGAAGGTTGAAGTGAAATGGCGGTAAGGGAACGTTTTCCCTACGATATTACTCGGTCAAGTTTCGTACTTACCTAATTCATTTAGACGGAGCGGGGCCACTAAGGGTTGAAGCCTCTCTCAATCTAAGGCGATATTGGGTCAAGCGCACTTCGAATGTGTACAATAAATATCTTATCTACTATTCTAAGGACAAACTGGCAATGACTGAGATGTTCAAAATACCAAAGTTGGCAGATGTACATATTTTGTGGTTATGCTAAATCCGTCTACGACCAATTCGAATAATCACACATGGATGTAACCGCATAACGTAATCTCAAATAATTCCAATGATTATCCCTTAATAACATGTAAAATTATTTTTAACACTGATAGATTTTAATATATAGATATAAAGTTACTATGCAATATATTTTTTAATTAAAAAAACCACATTCAATATTATCAATAAACTAAATAAGAAGAAAACCAGCAGGGCTACCCATGAACTTAAGATTAGATTAACAGTGCATTTCCCTCTTCTGCAAAAATATCACCCTTTTTTTAAAATAATCTATTTGCATGTAATACATGAGACCCAAATGTCGATAGCTATAGTATGTATGGTTGAAGAAGTTGTACCAAAGTATAAGTATATACCCATAAATCCAAATTATTGAATATTTTAAGATATTTTATTTTCTATACAAAAAATGTAGATAGTGTGGAGGTCAGTTCTTTTTTCCCATATATAAACGACATTATGGTATGTATGAATGTTTGTAGATTAAAAATCAAACTATTGAGAGTCCCCGTAGATATTATATTGTGTACCTATATACCTACTGCAATACAATATTAAAAAATAGAAATATAGGCAGTTAAACACATAAATATTTCATAAAAAAAAATTTCTTGGTAAAAAATGTTTGAGAAACTCTTTAAAGAAAAATTTGATAATTTGTATTTGTCTATACTTATACCAATTTTCAGCGTTCTAGCTTCTATGGTTTTTGAGATATATGGAAAAATAAAGTAAAAATTCAATAGTTTATAACCCCTGACTGAAATAAAAATCAAAATTCTGACTATAAAAGTATTGAAGGCTTTAAATTTTCTTTACTTTCTGAAATTGAAACATATATGCTGCAAAATCGGACACACAGACACAATAAATGTTCTACTCCGATTTTAGAGTAAATCCATGTATGGAACATATATGCTGCGAAGCCTCTAAGTTGGTGTATTTTGACTTTAAGGTTGAAATAACCATAAAAATATAGACCTGGTATACAAATCGCGCGTATTTTGGCTTAATACTATCGATTCATTAAGCAAATTGACAGTTTGAAAATAACGTGAATAATAACACCGCATTTCTATAAAAATAACATAAAAATAACAACCCTTTTCCTAAAAATACCGCGAATAATAACACCGCTTTTCTACAAAAATATAACGCCCCATTCCCTAAAAATAACGCGAATAATAACACCGCTTTTCTACAAAAATATAACGCCACATTTCCTAAAAATAACGCGAATAATAACAACGTTTTTCTACAAAAATATAACGTCCCATTTCCAAAAAATAACGCGAATAATAACACGGCTTTTCTACAAAAATATAACGCCCCATTTCCAAAAAATAACGCGAATAATAACACCCCATTTCCAAAAAAAATACGCAATTGATTCAAGTATCTACTAATAAGTGATCATTTGATTTTAAAATAAAAAAAAATGTTGACAAAGAGTATCGTCACATAATTACGGTGTCAAAAAAAATGTTACTATTTTTTTTATTTAATTATTTATTTGAAATAAAATATAACAATAAATCAATTTACAAGTTAATTATCGTCCATAGAATCAGTTTCTATGGACGGTAAGTTTTATATGGGTGAGGGGGTATGAGGAAGTGGTATTCCGGAAGGAAAGGAACGAAGAAGAACAAGAGAAAAAGAAGGAGGAGTAGGAAACGGAAAGCTTCCGAGTTCACTGTTGGATAGTTTTCCATTATCAACAACTTTTCAACAGGAAGTTAAAACTTTCAAATCTTTTTGTTTTAATATAATGTAACGTTCAAATATGTATATTATATACCAACCATTGAGACTCTGCAGATAGCATCGCTTGCGATGCTATGGCAGAAAAAGTTCTAAAAAGGAAAATTTGCAAGAAAAAACTTTTTCGTTCTCATCGTCATTTCATGTTTCTTCATGACTGAGGGTCGTGGTCCACAGCAGTTGAACCGCACACAAATTTCCACCAGACCTCCCGTTCTCCAGCAATGTGTGTCGCATCTTTCTCTAGTCGTGGAGTTGACAGCTTTCTTGACCCGGCCCATCAATCTCATCGGTAATTTATTTATTTCATGCTTTTTGAGCACATGTGCACATTGGCGGGCTTATTGCCAACTGGCAATATCTTCCAACCAACCATGTTCATTTGGTGAAAAATATTGTATTCATGATATGTACCAACGAGTACAACATATAATAAAAATATTATTACATCTTCTTCTTCTTCAGCCTGTTTTTTTCCATTCTTGGTTATAGGCCTCCCCCTTGATCCTCCACAACTCCCTGTCTTGGGCACACTACATCCATCTCCCTCCGGCACATTTCTTGATGTCATCTGACCACCTTGCCTGGGGTCTGCCGACACCACTTCGGCTTGTTCTCGGTCGCCATTCTACGATCTTTTTGGTCCATCGTGAATCCTGGCATCTGGCAATATGCCCAGCCCAGCTCCACTTAAGACCAGCGACCCTTTACTTTATTATTACATATAAAACAAAAACATTAAAGAAATGGAGGGGACAGGAGAGAGGGGGGGGAAGGATAGGATAAGGAGACAAATTGAAGTGTTATGTGTAAGGAAATGATTCCTCAGATTTCTTTTGAAAGCGGGAAGTGTTAATGAAACTCGAAGTTGCGATGGGATGTGATTCCAAAGGCTAGCTGCTTGTAATTTACCCCTCTGTCTTCTTCGTGGAACGCTCTTCATCATTATTGACCTCTCAAGGCTTCTCTCTTTGCCAAAGAATCGGAGTAAGTACTTACTTTCCGTGTCTAAGATCATCAACCTATATTGTGTCGCTTCAGTAATTTAATGGGTGGTTAAACTCATTGCTATACTTTGTGAAATGTTATTGTTGCCTGTTGCATTTTCGATTACCCGGCTCTTACGGGACACCCGAAAACGATGATTATAGAAAAGAATTAAAGTAATCTTCTAAGCCGGTGCTTCATAGCATAATTGATAAAAAAGTTGCTGTAAAAATACTCTGTAAAATTACCAAATCATAACTCTTCACTATTCCATATTACTTGGTAGTGGAGCGTAAAAAAGGTCTCAACTTGTAACATGGGAGACTGGCAGACTAGCAGCAACCCTCGGATCATTAAATCCATTTCGCCGCTGAGACAAATATGCATATATCACTGAATCATTCGCGCGCAATAAATATGAGATATTCTTTGGAACATGATATCGAAAAAGAAAAAGAAAGCAATGCGGCGACTCTCCCTTTCATTTTCCAGCAATTTGTTTCACATAATGGCCCTCTGTACTCACTAAATAATGCACTGCCGCGAGTTATTATTGTCTACGTACCATGCCACGCATGATATACTAACGTCACAAAAAGAAATAGAGAAAGAAAAAGAAGAAGACACGAAAAAAATCCAGGCAACGGCCAAAATCCACCCGAGTGTAAAACGATCCCAATGTGGGTGAATTTGCATCAAAATTTGTGATCTAGTGTATCTTAATGTGTATGAGTATGTTTGTGTGTCTGGGTGTGTAGGTGTGTGTGTATACACTGCGCGATAAGACAACGCCATCTAGATGCCGTTTTTCAAAATAATAGTCGCGGAATTTCACGACTGTACAAAGACCCTCAAAAGTCCTTAGTGATTTTGCATTATACTAATGTTTAATGCTTGATACGCTCGCTATAATGTTTATTGTCTTCTTCTTCTTCCTGGCCTCTTCCCAACTTATCGTCTATGAAGACTGTTGGGGTCAGCTCTCTTCGTCCTCAGGCTGTACACTCTTCGGTTGGACCGCCTCCGATGTCTATTCTTGTCTCATCAATAGGGAATTCCTTAGCGCCATCCATGTATTTTTCCTATTCGTTGTCATTATGTAGTTATAGTTAGCAAAAACCTCATTTTATTGTAAAGTTTGGAAGAAATATAGCAGCTGAAATCAGTGAATGTCATAAAAAAATTAACAAAAGAAACCAATGAATGTCATAAAAAATGCATCAGAAGAAATAAATTAGTGTCATAAAAAATATAGCAGAAGAAATCAATCTTCTTCTTCTTCTTCCTGGCCTCTTCCCAACTTATCGTCGATGAAGACTGTTGGGGTCAGCTCTCCTCGTCCTCAAGCTGTACACTCTTCGGTTCTGGGCCGCCTCCAATGTCAATTCTTGTTTCATCAATTGTGAACTCCTTTGCGCCGTTCATGTATTTTTTAGTCTTCCCCTATTCGTTGATCGGGGGATGTCTACGGCCATAGCCTGGTTCACAATGTGATCCTCGGGTCTTCTTAATATGTGACCATACCATCTCAATTGTCTTTCTTCTAATTTATTGTTAATGCCTGTCACTCCTTATTCTGCGAATGTATGAACTTTTTATTTTGTCTTCTAGAGACACTCCTGCTGACCATCTTATGTAGCATACGCATCTCTGTGGTTTCCATTTGTCTATGGAAGGTGTTGTACATCGTCCAATATTCAAAGCCATACAGTAGCGCAGGTCTGATAATGAGTGATATGTTATTCTTTTCAGTTAAATGGCATTTTTAGGTCACACAAAACATAATAATGTTTATAATATAATGTTTAAAGAATGTATTTTTTTTTATTATTTTTTTTTATTTTTTTTATTTATTGTTTATACTCTTTAATAATAATAAAGATGGGGTAGAAAAGAGGCTTTGCCGAAACGGGGACTTCCCGGAGGAAGCACACGTTAGCACCTATACGCTCATGTCGTATGTAGCGGGCTCTGATAGGAGACTTCTTCTCCTGGAGCGAGTCTGGGTGGTGGTGTGTCCTCTGTATACTAATGTATATGTTACCAACCAAACTCTATTTCAGGCCGAACAAGTTAGTCACATATTCATTCATTCATTAAACAAGAATTGAAAAACTCAAGAAAAAGTATTCGATTTACATAAAAAATGACACAAGTATGTAAACAACTTAAAATGAACTAATAATTCTGGCGCGGTTCAGGAGAGACATCTCTGCGAAAACATTGTCACCTCATGTACAAGGATTGTGGCTTTCGTTGTTTACCAACCAATTTCTCAATAGATGACGTTAGAAAAAAGTTTCATCGTTATTTAATAGATGGCAATGGCGTTCCCAGCTTATTTTCAATCCGTCTTAATTTACCATTTATCATAGATATATAGAATTTGGATTGATAAGGAATTTCAATAAAAATACATCATTGGTGAACGTTACGTGAGCGCTCAGTGATCACGTAAACCAGCCGATTAGAGATCGTAAGCCCTGTAAGTATCTGATTTTCTGGTTTTCCTGTGAATATATATTTCCGCTTCATCTATATTGAAAAATAAATATATTTTTCAGTCAAAGTTTGGGGTTGTGTGGTATAGACTAACGTACGCTAAAAACTGTACGACAAACATTATGGAATGAGTTAGAAGTATCGAAAACTTTGTAATGTATACAGTCTGGTTTGATTTTATTCAATGCCCGCGTAGATATATATTATACATTGGTACATAATTCGGCAGATTTCACTTTACAATAATTTAACATGTGAAATCTCAGCCGTATGTACAATTTCACATTGTACTTGCTAATGAACGCGAAGACGCCACGTTGAAAACCCGTCTATGTATAGTCGCTGTTGGAATTTGAAGCCGTGATTGTGGGGTGAGTTGAGGGGAAAGAAGATTCAATTGAGCGGATAACGGAGTAGACAATTTGAAATTTTAAATCGCTAACCGATAATTTTAAAAGATGACTTATGAAAGCGAGACTGAAATATTATTGAAAGAAAGCAATTTTTCGCAGTTTTTAATATCTCAAAGTACCTCAGTAGGTACCTTACTTTTATTTTCCTCTCAGCGCTTTCTTAAAAATACCTTAGAATGCAACCTTTTACCATAGAATAATAAAAGCCTTTTACTTGCCTTTAGATGAGCAAATGCAAGAAATGGTCTTGCATTTGCTCACCTAAAGGTCATGGTCTTGCATTTACAGATGTGGTCATGCAGGTTTTGGTACTTTAACATTTTTTTATTATATTTCTCGTTAAAATTCAGTTGAAAGAAAGATCCTGCTGCGAATCTACGAAGCAGTTTTTGAAGGTGGTGTGTGGAGAAACAAATACAATCACGAGCTGTACCTCTCCCATCTCTACAAATTAACAATCAACACATACCCTTCTCAAAATTGGTGAAAAGTCTTCGTATTCTCTTTGATGAAGATCTTTCATGGCATGAGTAGATTCTCATGACAGTAAAACTGATGTATAGTATTCATTCTCTCAATAGATTGAAGAACTTTCTTCCGATACATTGTATAATCACACTAGCTCAATCTTTGCTTCTTCCATTGCTTGATTACGATGATGTGTGTTATCTGAATGCCAAGGAAGAATTATTAAATAAACTGGAATGATTACAGAATGTCTGTATACTGTTCATTTATACTTGTAGAAATAAACTTCGTTGGCCAAAGATACATCGTCGAAACATTCACCTAATGTCATTACTTTATAAGATTATTTACAATCTCTATTCACCTCAATATTTAAAAAAAATAACGTCGGTCGCGTTCCTGTCAAATCACGAGTTACCCCTTCGATCTGCTGAACATGCCACACTAGCTACCTCCATTTACAATACAGAAGTTTTGGCCCTTTTTTTCAAGTACAATCAGCTAGACTATGTATGTAATAGCCCAAGTGATGTAGTAACGTCGTCTCAATCCATACAAATATTTAAAGATAAACTAAACAAAACTTTATCTGTCTTATAGTTCCGGCATATTCCTTCTATATCATTCCGTATCCTCCTTTTTTCCACATTGTTATGTGAGGTGTTACTATCTTTTTTTTTCTCTCTTCGATATTTTTCTTTATTTCTCATTTAATATCTACTACTGTACCAACTTAACTTTAGAAACTTCACGTGACTTGGGTTAGTTGGATGAAATTGTATTTTCGATGACCCGGCTCTTACGGGACACCCGAAAACCATGAAAATTGAAAATAAATGCAATTACTATTCTAAGCCAGTACATGAAATAAAAATATTCATGAAAATTGTATTGCCTTGCACGTTTATTTAACATAGTAAATACTGTAACCAAAAATGGAAATAAACCGTAAATTATCTATCATTCCTGTACATTTTCCTTTTTCTTTAGCGTCCCATTGATAGTCCGATAAAAACATCCCTTGTTGTAAGATAAAAGATAGATAGACGTAAGATAATATATATGTTAGAGAATAGAAAAGATGAAGTAAGAATTATTATATATGGAAATAACAGTAGCAATAAAAGTATCCCTAGAGATAATGTATCGCCGTTTGACAATACAAGAAGAGTATTGAGTAACCCCAATATATTATCCAAATGGATATTTTGACCCCTGACCACCCTTCACCCTACCCAAAGCACAAATAACTGTCTTTTTTTTTACCTTAAAATGGTTTTTTAATAGACGTTACAACATGCCCCATCCGTCTATTATACTTTTTTGTCGCGACAGGGCCGTAACAAAAAAAAAACGCTGATAGAAACGATAGTGGGCACTCAAAAATTGTGAAATTTTAAGATAATTTTTAAACATCTCAATAGAGACGAAGTTGGAATATTATAGGAGAATCAAAAAACTCAAGACACGACCTGTTGTCGGCTGGTTTAACCTGGTTTAACTGATCACTTCATTCGCTTGAGCAACGTTTACCAATTATGCCTCCTTATTGAGTTCCGTATTTTCCCTGACAGGGAAAAAAAACAAAGTTTACGTTTATGCAGCTATAAAAATATTCGATACTTATTTTCCTATAACATTCCAACTTCGTCTGTATAGTCATAAATATCATTGACAGGAAAAAATCAACAAAAGTCACTGTGTAAAAAAAACGATTTAAAAACGAAAATTCCGTCAAAATATTTTACAGTGGTTTTAGGATTAACGTCCACATAAGCGCAGCGGACGCAGCGCACCAGACGGATTTTAGTAATCTATATGTCTTAGGTATTCTGATTCATTTCAGAATACGAAAACGTCTTAATCAACGGGCGACCGTGAATAAAAGTATTTTATCAGCGCGGTGTGACGTAATAAATCCCGTATAAATTCAGTCAACCTTTTGACATTTCTCATAATACAAAAATTTTGACGGATAAATTTAGACGAATCAGAACAGGATATTATTCATGCGCGCGCATCGGATTGTCGGCAATGACGACGTCGTTGCTAGGAAACGAAAATCCGATCCATTCGCTGCACCTCTGTGGACGTTGAGCTTTAAGCTCTTTTTTCACAACATTTAGGTATATTGAGTATGTTGTATACTCGCATTATTAAGTGATGAAATGGCAGTGGGTAGGTATTGAGAATTTTCAATTTTTTTCCATGTCACACATTTTTTTAAAGAAAATTTGGTTATTTAATTAGTTTTTTATCATTTCCGTCTCAGCATAAGTAAATATTTGGTCGACGAGATCTGTCAGCTATATTTGTAATATTTGGTCGACGAGATCTGTCAGCTATATTTGTAATATTTGGTCGACGAGATCTGTCAGCTATATTTGTAATATTTGGTCGACGAGATCTGTCAGCTATATTTGTAATATTTGGTCGACGAGATCTGTCAGCTATATTTGTAATATTTGGTCGACGAGATCTGTCAGCTATATTTGTAATATTTGGTCGACGAGATCTGTCAGCTATATTTGTAATATTTGGTCGACGAGATCTGTCAGCTATATTTGTAATATTTGGTCGACGAGATCTGTCAGCTATATTTGTAATATTTGGTCGACGAGATCTGTCAGCTATATTTGTAATATTTGGTCGACGAGATCTGTCAGCTATATTTGTAATATTTGGTCGACGAGATCTGTCAGCTATATTTGTAATATTTGGTCGACGAGATCTGTCAGCTATATTTGTAATTTCTGTGTATCTTGGTATTTATTGTATTTCACGGAACGTGATTTTTTACAAATAGTAAGAAGAAGACGTATAAATTTAGAATAAATATTATTAAGAAAAAAAAATAATAAAACAGTGTATTAAAGGAGTGAGAGAGTATTATGCTGAATGAATGCTTCTACAAACATAAGTCAGAGGTAATAAAAATATGACAACATTGGACATAAATAATGCCTTTAGAATAATTCCAGTGTTTGATAATATCTGATAATCATAATATTTATTTATTTATTTAACATAACATAATAATTTATAATACAAATCAATATATAAATTCACTTGTAATATTCTTACATATTTTTCCCTGCAGTACCTCATCAAAAAGATTACAATCTTGTGCTTGATGAGGGAAGCACTTATAACAAAATAAAAAATATCAATACAAAGCAAAGTCAACATAAAAGTAAAAGTAATTAAATCAAATCGTACATGAACAAAAAAAAAATCAAAAAAAGGTTGAAAATAAATGAAAAAGAAGAATACTCAAATGACAAAACATATCAGAATACATATTCAAACCAAAAAAAAAGAAAAACATGAAATTAATTGAAAAATGAGTAATATAGAATTATAGACGATTCAAATATATCAAAACACATATTCAAAATAAAAAAAAAGAAAATACTGGAAATTGAAACAAATCAAAACAACAAAATCGAAAACTACTATTTTAGAAAGTTAAGTGCAGTGAATGTTATATTTATTTTAATATCTTTTTTTGCTTAAAAATATTACATACATATATCTATTTACAAGATATTTAAGTAAACAAAACAAGTTAAACATAATATACTCAAATCAAAGAAACATTCTAAAACAAAAAAAAACAAGCAATTGAAACGATTTTGGCCATTATATCAAAATAAATCATACACCATTACATACACCTTTTAAGATTGTTAAATGTTAAATGTAAATCCACAAAATGTTTAAAGTAAAAAATAAAACAACAAACGATGGGTACGTAAATTTACCCACAGTGAAAACCCAAAAATAATGTAACTTTAAAATTTTATGTTTCAAATCAAGATATATCCAGCCTTATTAAAACACTATTTCTATTTAGCAGACATATCGTGTCTTTCTGAATGGAAATGTAACAATCATAATTAAAGAATCGTAATGTTGAATGAACTTCAAAGTGGTTTATAAACGTACTAATGACACCACAAATATATTATTCAAGATGTGATCAATTAACAGCTGGTCGACAATGCGACATAACATGGAGAATATTGTTGTTGTGTGAGTGGTTTTTATTTAGTCATACC
This sequence comes from Molanna angustata, assembly GCA_963576475.1. Classification (NCBI taxonomy): domain Eukaryota; kingdom Metazoa; phylum Arthropoda; class Insecta; order Trichoptera; family Molannidae; genus Molanna; species Molanna angustata. The sequence goes on along the minus strand of OY754979.1, from coordinate 7,228,046 downwards.
CTCGTATTGTATAGTTCCTATCAAATATGTATAGAAGTACTTTATCAAAGGTCACCATCGCAAAAATTGAAGGCAGAGTTCATTGTGTGGAATATTAAGAAGACAGGGATGTTCTTTGTATCATTTAAACTTTCCCCAATCATTAAACGTTGGATATTAATTATTTACTTCGATATTTTGAACACATTACCGAGCGTCGAACCTTGGTGATAAATTTATAACTCTGGATAATAACCAAAGTTAATAATCAAAGACATGGCAGCAGTTACCTTACTCAACATCGTCAATGACTCAATAACCCATTGCGAGCCTTGGCCTCCTCGGAGAGGAGTAGATGAAGAGATGCATCGATTTGCTACCAACCAATTACCCGTATTAAAATAAAAGGAGATAAAGCAGACAATTGTAAATGGTATTCATTAATTTCTTCTGCTCTATTTTTTAAGACTTTCATTGATGTCTTTTGCTATATATTTTTATGACATTTATTGATTTCTTCTGCTTTATTATTTTATGACATTCATTGATTTCTTCTGCTCTATTTTTTATAACATTCATTGATTTCTTCTACTTTATTTTTTGTGAAATTTATTGATTTCTGCTGCTATATTTTTTATGACATTTATTGATTTCTTCTTCTTTATTATTTTATGGCATTCATTGATTTCTTCTGCTCTATTTTTTAAGACTTTCATTGATGTCTTTTGCTATATATTTTTATGACATTTATTGATTTCTTCTGCTTTATTATTTTATGACATTCATTGATTTCTTCTGCTCTATTTTTTATAACATTCATTGATTTCTTCTACGTTATTTTTTGTGAAATTTATTGATTTCTGCTGCTATATTTTTTATGACATTTATTGATTTCTTCTTCTTTATTATTTTATGGCATTCATTGATTTCTTCTGCTCTATTTTTTATAACATTCATTGATTTCTTCTACTTTATTTTTTGTGAAATTTATTGATTTCTTCTGCTTTTTTATTTTATGACATTTATTGATTTCTTCTGCTGTATTTTTTATAACATTTATTGATTTCTTCTGCTATATTTTTTATGACATTTATTGACTTCTTCTGCTTTATTATTTTATGACATTCATTGATTTCTTCTGCTGTATTTTTTATAACATTTATTGATTTCTTCTGCTATATTTTTTATGACATTTATTGACTTCTTCTGCTTTATTATTTTATGACATTCATTGATTTCTTCTGCTGTATTTTTTATAACATTTATTGATTTCTTCTGCTATATTTTTTATGACATTTATTGACTTCTTCTGCTTTATTATTTTATGACATTCATTGATTTCTTCTGCTGTATTTTTTATAACATTTATTGATTTCTTCTGCTATATTTTTTATGACATTTATTGACTTCTTCTGCTTTATTATTTTATGACATTCATTGATTTCTTCTGCTGTATTTTTTATAACATTTATTGATTTCTTCTGCTATATTTTTTATGACATTTATTGACTTCTTCTGCTTTATTATTTTATGACATTCATTGATTTCTTCTGCTGTATTTTTTATAACATTTATTGATTTCTTCTGCTATATTTTTTATGACATTTATTGACTTCTTCTGCTTTATTATTTTATGACATTCATTGATTTCTTCTGCTGTATTTTTTATAACATTTATTGATTTCTTCTGCTATATTTTTTATGACATTTATTGACTTCTTCTGCTTTATTATTTTATGACATTCATTGATTTCTTCAGCTCTATTTTTTATAAAATTCATTGATTTCTTATATTTTATTTTTTGTGAAATTCATTGATTTCTTCTGCTATATTTTTTATGACATTAACTGATTTCTTCTGATGTATTTTTTATGACATTCATTGGTTTCTTCTGTTACTTTTTTACGACATTCATTGATTTCAGGTCTTATATTTCTTCCAAACTTTACAATAAAATAACGTTTTAGCTAACTATAACTACATACTGAGAAGTTTATTTTACTCGTACAACAATTGAACTTAATGACAGTATGGATTTTAAAATTGGAAATAAAGAATTGATTACAGGCAACCCTAATATCATCCATGTGCTATCTATCAATCAATCATTATTTACAGTACCTAATGGGAAAACTCTTCCGTGGCATTACAGAAATATTGAACAATTCTTGCCGCAGGCAAAAAAATTGCCGTTTTTTTTTAAATTTTAATTTATTTCAGATGCCGTACAATCTACTTCACCCACTTCATTCAACCTAACCCAACCTCACCAAACCTAACCTAACCTTCCACTCAACAAATTCAAGCGGGTTTAATAATAATTTCAATTCCTGAATAAATTATCGAAGACATTTTTGACAATGGAAACCAGATATGGAGATAGGGACTACAATTTTTTAAAATTTATTAAGTACCTATTATATTTTTTTATAGGTTTATATCGTATTTTTAAGAGCCGTCCGTCTTAAAAATAACTAGAAATATGAAGATAAATGTAATTCAGTCGTGTTGAATATATTTTATACAATACTTTGACTTTGTATTTGGTGAAAGAATCATCTAAGTATATTAAAATACATTAATAACTTAGTGTCAACCACGTTTGAGTAATAATAAAACACCTGGAAAGGACAACTTGCCCGCTGAGCTGCTTAAATATGGAAATGAGCTCCTGAAAAATCTGACACATAGCCTCCCTGTAAAAATATGAACCGTGGAGGAAATCCCAATGGAATGGCAAACCAGCGTAATATGTCCCATACACAAGAATGGTGATAAATTAAAGTGTGAAAACCATAGAGGCATATTATTGCTCTGCACAGCGTATAAAATCTTTAGGTACCTCCATACTAAAACAAAAGTTAGAGGTATACGCAGAAAACCTATTAAAGTATCAGGCGAGCTTTAGGACTGGAAGGTCAACAACGGGCCAGCTATTTACAGTCAGCCAGATTTTGTCGAAGTGTTGGGAATTTGACATCGATGTGCACCAACTATTCCTAGATTTTAAACAGCAGTATGATAGTATAGACGGAAGAACCTATATGAGAACTCCAGATGTCAGGTCAAGGTAGATGGAGAACTGACGGAGGAACTTGCAGTGTCTCAGGGCTTGAAACAGGGTGATGGTCTGTCTACTTCAATATCGTGCTTGAGCATGTGATAAGAAAAACTCTAGTGGACACCAATTCCAATATTTGCTATAAAAGAAGTCAAATTGTCAATTATGCGTATATTTTTTTATATAATAAATGTTGAAAAAAATGACAATCTGATATATTAGATAGAAAAATATCATTTACATGAACAATCGGCGAGTAAGTATGAAACACCGCATGAATGTGAAGGAAGCGTTGAGCGTTTGCAAGTTAAATAATAAGGCCACTCCATTAGAAAAACGGTGTGTATAATTTATTTTCAATAGAGGGAAAATCATATTATTTCACAGTAGGTTTTAAACAGTTAGCGTTACGGATACACATATAGACACACAAAATTGTGCACAACGTATGATGTGTCTATGGAAATGACATTAACCGAACGTAACCTCATGTTAACCGAGATCATAGACAATGATAATACGCCAGACATACACACACAGACACACACACACACACACACACACACACACACACACACACACACACACACACACACACACACACACACACACACACACACACACACACGTCACTACAAACCACAGACAAAATGTATAAATATCTACGTTTTCATCTATTCCTAAATAATAAATCATGGCATTTTACTACATGACATTTCAACATACATTATGTATCGCAACAAAAAGTACACGCTTAAGTATTTTGATATCCACAACTCAATTTTAGAATACTTATGTAGATTCAAGATAAAATCGCGCTATTTTATGAACTCATTTGAAATAAAATAAATTCTGCGAACGTTTTATGAAATATATTGCATCCATATATTTACAAAATTAAAGCCTAGTTTTATTAGTGTTCATGCAATGAATAAAATGAATGAAATTGTGTAGAGATGGAAAATTTTCATTTTATCTGTTTTGTACGAGTAGGTACATTACATTTGGGATATGAAAAAATAATATATTCAACCCGTAAATGAAATATAAAGAGAAAACCAACTTCGTAAAATGAAAAAAAATATTCATAACCAAAACTTTATTGAGTTTATTTTCAAGATTAAAGGCTAACGTCCATACAGGAGTAGTGGACGTATCAGATTTTCTTCTCCTAGCAACTCCATACTATGCCGATCGATCAGTGGACGCACTTGAATTAATTCCTATACAAAAAATTCTAAAATCAACTCTGGTTGGTCGGAAGAAATAGCCGTTTTGCAAAAGCCGTCTGATTCGCTGCGTCCGATACGTTCGCTGCGCGTGTATGCCTTAAAAGTATTACCTATTTTATTTTTTATATTTCGTACATAATAAGTGAATCAAATTCTTTCCTACCACAGTCAAATATATAGTAATTTTCATTATATTTTTTGTTGCAATGTGGGTAATTATTTAATGAACAGCAATTGTGGTCTGCAATTCGACTGAAATTAAAAAATAATTAGTCTTTTATTCATTTCATAGAGTATATTTTCTGTTTATTTTATAAGACTGTATTTGAGTTGTACTATTGACTGCATATACACATTGATCAACATCTTTGGCACAAATAGTCCTGTATAGGGACTGACTGCCTTACTAAAAAAAAAATTGTCCCATATTAAATCAATCAAAAAAATCACACAAATATGTATTATTGCTAGGGGACAAGTCCTATATGTATTGAGACAAGGGGATAAGTCCGGTCAAACGGCGGAATGAAAACCATCCAGTTAGATATTCGATTTTCAAAACTTTCTTTATATAATACTCTTGCTAAATAGCTTTATAACGTGTGTAACCATCATGATATGGGTTACCATGGGACTGGACTTGCCCTGCAAGATTAGTAATATACGAAATTTTACTATTTTTATAGGATGATCGTTTAGTCTGGTAAGGGCTATTTCAATAAGAAATAAAATTTGGCAAAATATGAAAATTAAATCTAGTTTGATTTAACCAATACAATTATGGAGTTTCTCGGTTTTGAAAGGATTAGCCGATTGTTTGTCGTTTCCAGGGGGCGCCAGATTGCCTTATTTGTTCCTTTATTCATTTTGCCACTAGAGGTAATAATTCTTATGTTCTTTCGGCTTTGACTAATTTCTGATAAAGTTATATAAAAGTCGTTAATAAATTGCAATCTCACGTGGAGGCTCCTTTCTTGCCCCCCAAATACCTGGGAGTTACATTGGACCGCACACTGTCATATAAGGACCATTGTTTAAATACTAAGCAGAAGGTATGCAGCAGAAATAGCATAATCAAAAAGTTGACAGGGTCAACCTGGGGAGCACAACCGTCCACCCTGCGCACTTCCGCCCTTGGACTGTGTTTCTCTGCGGCCGAATATGCGGCTCCGGTATGGTTCTCTTCGTCACACGCTAAACATGTGGATGTTGCCATCAATGAGACAGGACGAATAATATCTGGATGCTTACAACCCACTCGAGTAAGTGACATATACCCGATCATAGGTATTGCCCCTCCGAACATCAGGAGGGAAGTCGCTGCGAATGCAGAGAGACATAAACAGGAAACGGACCCGAGACATCCTTTGTTTGGTCACAAACCACCGGTAGCAAGACTAAAATCAAGGAAAAGCTTTCTTAGAATTACATCCCCCCTAAAACTACCACCAGATAGGGCAAGGAAAGATCTTTGGCAAGCACAATACGCTGGAGATCAGGTCGACCTGTCGGAAAGTTTGGGACCGGGACACCAACTACCCTACCTGACATGGAAGACACTTAATAGATTACGCGTCGGTGTGACAAGATGCAAAGAGAACATGCTAAGGTGGGGTATTAGGGTGGAAGAGGATGTTTCCTGCAATTGCGGCGAGATACAAACTGACGAACACCTCCTCATCTGTCAAGATATGCCAATGTCATGCGACGCAGAGGACTTGAAGATGGTTAATGACAATGCCGTTGCGGTTGCTGTATTCTGGAGTGGGAAGGCCTAGTGATAAGTACTCGGACTCGTTAAGTAAGTAAGTAATTATGGAGTTCAAAGGTTAGCGTCCACAGTTCCGCGTCGTACGGATCGTATAGATCATGATCGTTTGTGGTAGTGCATCCACTATATCCGCAGCAACCATTCGGATTTTGGTAGCATTCAGAGATTCGTAGTCATTCGGATTAAATAAAATAATTCGTGCTGAATTTAATACTCTTTTTTACATCTTGAGACCACATTTGTTGTAACAGTAGAGGCAGATCTCCTGCGCGATGGTGTGACCAAATTAAGGAGATAACCGGGAACGACCTTTATTTGCGGTGCGAGCTGCAGAGGGCAGAGAGGACTGGAGGCGACTCGGTCTGGCCATTGGCGGCCCCATATATAACGACCCTTAGCATTGAGGAAACGAAGAAGAAGAAGTATGTATCATGCATGTACCTATAAGTATACTGATGTATACCTACATGTGTGTGTGTGTGTGTATATATATAATATGTATGTATATTCTTACAATTTCTTTTTATTTATTTTTTATTTTTATATTCATAGTTCAAAGAATGTTTATAAATTAATTTCCTCTCCTACCTTTCCTTCCCCCCTCACATTCCTTCCTTGTTATATATTATAAGGCAACAAGTAATTGGGGCACTAAATTATTTTATTTAAGGTTATGTCATTTAGTTACTATATATTAAGTAGTTGTCAAATAAATAAAATAAAAATTAATAAATAAATAAAACTAAAATCTGTTTGATACGATGCGTCCGATGCGGAACAGTGGACGCTAACCATTTTTACTATATGTTACTTTTGACAACATATATTGTTAAATGAACACACGCGTTGACTATTTACACAGTTTATTAATAAATACAGAAATAAGATATTATAATAGTGAAGTACAATAATAGTATAATAGATGAACCACAACGTAAGAGCATTATATCATCGAACAATACACAATCAATCAATCAATCAATCCCCGGCCTTACCCCCAGACACTCCTTTATATCAATCTCCCTACTCCCGAAGAATGCCGATCTCCTGTTCGTGCAAACTCGTAAAATGCAATAAAGATTGCCTGTTGAAAGGCGCAACATCAATTTATTACACCATTAATGGTACGCATTAAAAATTTATGCGATAATAGTGTTTCTATACAGTTTAAAATAGTGATTTAGCGAGGAGTACTTTTTCATATTAAAGTCCCATTCTTATATTTTATACGAATCGAATTGTTATTTCCCTAAAACAAGAGGTCTCAAGGACCCGCGCTGCGATAAATAATCCAATATGGCCCCCCTCATTCCTTCTATCCCAGAGGCCGTATAAACTTCTGGCCTACATTCAGTTACTCCGTTTTTTTACTACGAACTATAATACTTCTCATTTTGTAAGATTTCAATGTCACGTAAAAAAAACGTTCTTGGCAACCTATCAAAATCGATGGCAAAGAGACAAGCTAGGCATGGTTTGCTCGAAGAGCCTATCAAACTAATCGGAATTATTATTAACTTACAGACTGCGTATTAGTAGTGAAGCGTTCCATCCGAGAAAAATATCAGCGGCGTGGTAAAAACTTTCAGACGCGTTTCGTCTTTAAAAATTTCAGTGGCAATAAAAAAACGACATCAAAGGGGTGATTGCGCGTCGAGTGATATCATTTTGAGATGATTTCCCAAAACACTATAATTCATATTGCGTATTCATATCTTATCATAGCCGGGAAATCAACTCCTATAGAAATATCACGCGATATGCAATTAAACTTTCAGACGAGGAATTATTTTCGATATAACTATCTATATATTCTGAAATTTTGGGCTCTGTAAATTGAGCGGATCAAAAGTTATAAGGGACGGACTGACACATACACACACACACACACACATACACACAGACAGATAGACAGACACACGGACACACAGGCACACTAAATTTTCTACTCCGAATTCTGAGTAAATCTATATATATATATATATATATATATATATATATATATATATATATATATATATATATATATATATATATATATATATATATATATATATATATATATATATATATATATATATATATATATATATATATATATATATATATATATATATATATATATATATATATATATATATATATATATATATATATATATATATATATATATATATATATATATATATATATATATATATATATATATAGAACAAATTATATGCAACGAAGCCTCTAAGTTGGTGTTTTTTAACTTCAAAGTTGGAAAAACCGTGAAAAATATAGACCCTGCATACAAATCTCGCGTTTCTTGGGTTGAAACTTTGTCGATAGGTTAAGAGAATAAAATTCTCTTGAACAAATCGACAGTAGGACAAAATTTGCTAACTACGACATCTAGTATATTAAAATAAAAATCTATGATTATACCTAGTTAAATATACAAAAATTTACTTGAGGAACTCACAACATGGAACCTACTTCCCAACAACTATATGTTCCTGTATGTATTTTACAATGGAGAAATACCTAAATAAAAAAATTTAAAATTTCAGCACACTGAGGTGAGATATTCACGAAAACGACGATATATAAATTGCCCAAAATTATTATTATTATTTCTTCGAATACTTCCCACGAGTAGAATAGCAATGGCCCCTCGGACACGACACTCCTTGTCCCAATTCCATTTTCCGAATTCCCGTTGCACGCCAACCCCTGCATCCCCCCTCCTCCCCCATCCCCCAGTCACAGCCTCTCTACCCCCTCTGCCACCAGCCCACCCTCACACCACTTATTCATCCTCACCCATCATCTCCACCGCTGTCATTTGCCTCCTGTTTTATTTCTATCACAGTTGCTGTCCTTTGAACTGAACTATTTCTTATTACGTTTTTGACATAAATGTTGTATTTGGACATTTATTTTTTAGATCAAAAACAGTTTTTTTTTTATTTTTATAAAAAATACATAAAAATATCAGTTAATATACAAGGAAACTAATAACAGGTTTACACTTAAGAAGTACATAATGCATTATAAGCATATAAACACAATTTTTTTATAGGGAAAAAAGGAAAAAATAGGGTAGAAGGAAATGTGGTGGGAGAGAGACTAGGGGTTTGAGGAAAGGATAATGTGGGGATATGGTTTATTTGACATCAAAAATTCTCAGGTGAATACATATAAATAATAACCTTACATTAAAGTTAGAAAAGGTTAAATTTAATAAAAAATACCTATATCTGTATGTTTAAGGAAATTATTATAGTTTGAGCAGATTCTTCGCATTAATTCGTTCTCACCAATATAAGTTCAAAAATATGAAATTGAATATGTATAATTTTGCCTACAATTAAAGGATTGAATGTTCTCGTTGAGAGAACTCTACATCAATATTCGTGGAAATTCCTATAGACCCATTCAAATTCAGAGCTTTCAAGACTTTTTGAAAAAAATATGATGCACTTTTGTATGATACACTTTTAACATACGACGTCCCTATTGCTTCCACATAATCAGCTCTCTTTGGCACTTTAATTGCAGTGTCTGAAAGTTTTTAAAGACTCTTATTATGTTTTCAATGTATTCTTTTAGAATTTTTCAAGGGACCATTATAGTCCTCATACCAGAACGGGTAGTAATGGAATAAAATACATGCGAATATTTACATTTAACAATAATTCGAATACAAATGAAAACGATTGGCTATGACGGACCTGTCATAATGTTTTATCTCAAGAAAAAGTTATAATTCTAGTAAAGAAAAGAAAAAGTTATAAGGTATAATTCTAATCTGAATTTAGTTGTTATTCAGTTATACCTAACCACTCCATTATAACGTTTAGTCTTCTTCCTGGCCTCTTCCCAAATTATCGTCGATGAAGACTGTTGATGTCAGCTCTCCTCGTCCTCAAGCTGTACACTCTTCGGTTCTGGGCCGCCTCCGATGTCAATTCTTGTTTCATCAATTGTGAACTCCTTTGCGCCATCCATGTATTTTTTGGTCTTCCCCTATTCGTTGATCGGGGGATGTCTACGGCCATAGCCTGGTTCACAATGTGATCCTCGGGTCTTCTTAATATGTGACCATACCATCTCAATTGTCTTTCTTCTAATTTGTTGTTAATGCCTGTCACTCCTAATTCTGCGAATGTATGAACTTTTTATTTTGTATTTTAGAGACACCCCCGCTGACCATCTTAGCATACGCATCTCGGTGGTTTCCATTTGCCTATGGAAGGTGTTGTACGTCGTCCAACATTCGGAGCCATACAGAAGCGCAGGTCTGACAATTGTCTGATATATTTTTCCTTTTAGTTTAATTGGCATTTTTGGGTCACACAAAACTCCTGTCATAGCCCTAAATTTCATCCATCCCACATTCATTCGGTGTGTTACATCCGCTGCACAGACTCCGTCGCTATGGATCATCGACCCCATGCAGGTACTTAAAGGAGTCACTATTTGGTAGAGCTTCTCCATCCATTTGCGTTACGGGAGTCCATTATAACATTTAGTGATTTGATAAAACAAGAAGTTGCCTATTTTAACATGGCGTCATAAATTTTAAATAATCCGATGATGACACAGGAGTCTCTACTCTATCCTTTTAAGTTGATTCGTTGAAAACACATAAAGCAGAAAGCATAAGTTGTCGAAAGATTCGGACTCCATAATATCAAAAATTCAACAATGCAACTTCTCAGTTTTATGTCGACTGTGGGGTTACTGACCTCCCCTGGCTCTCGGGGGAGGAGGACTCAAGGGAGGGTGTGGGGTGAGTTTCGGAGAACGAAATGGGGGATATTTGAGGTTATGTCGTGTGTCACTTGTACGCATCGCGGCACCGCTAACAAAACCAAACAAGGATTTTATAATTATTATTTTTTACCCTTAATAATGAAAATATGGGTTTCGAATACATTTTTAACTAATAAGATGCTCAAAAACTACGCTATGAAATATGAGTAAGCAGTATTTTTTTTAGTATAGAATTTGGAGGACAGAAATACCAAACAACACAAGACCACCCGGAAGACCGTTGAAACTCCTCTTCCCAGGATAGTCCATCCTCACAAACAGGGGGGCAAGACCGGTCAAACCGTGGAGTCAAAAACTTCATGATTACCCATATCGTGGATATAATGTATGTATTTTTTATTTTATTTATTAAGGAATACAAACAGTTACAGTTAATATAAATTTGTATAACTAATAGCAATATGTTAAGTCGACGTTTATCTGCAACCTTACAGTATTCACAATGTAGTTTGCAGAGTAACACAATAACAAATAAAAGGCCATAAATAATAAAAACAAGTAAAGAATCAATAAAGAAATAACATTAATGAAATGAAATAGTTAAGAAATTGATTATAAAAAACATTAGGTTTACTATGTATGAATAAGCTTATATTACCTTCAATAATTTTGTATCTTATATCTACTGTATGTTTTTGGATAGAATTAAATAAAAATAAATAAATTATCTTATAATTAACTCCATATGATAATTAAATCCATGATATGGGTAATCGTAAGAGTTTTGAAAGACTAGACCTGCCCCGTAGATCAAATGACCAATAAAGAAGAAGAATACACGATGATGAAGAAGAAAAATTTTGAAAGGTGTATAAAAAATCACAAAAGCAAAACATACAATTCCTTCTCATTTGATTAGTTATAAATAAATTGAATATTGTCCCATACTAGCAATATTATTTGATCAATTCCAGCTATCGTTATTTCTTAATTCATATGATCCACATTTGCAAAATTAACCTGTGCCTTGGCTCTATAACAATTTAACTTTTTAAATTTTAATTTTAAATTTTCAAAATCCTCAGCTGTATCTGTTCCTGTATCTGCTGGAGGCACAATGGAAATATAATCAGGCAGCTCATACTTTTTCAATAACTCAAATTCATTAAAAATCTCCGCGGCAGTGAAAGACTATCAGACATTGAATTGTCCCATTATCAAGGGGCGAAAAACGACCTTAACACTTTCAATAAGGTATTATTATTTGATGAATATAAATGGCATTGATATAAACATAAATTTAATTTTAACTACTGCGTGCGCTAAAAAGGGTTTATACGTGATATAAATTATCGGAAACTCAAAATTTGTTGATTTTTTGCATTTTAAGAATAAACCTTACATGAAATGAATAAACTTTATCGGTCATGCACTCATACACTCTGATTTTATATCACTCTTTAAGCATATAAAAGATTTATTTCTCTTCGACACATAGTTATGGAGTATTTAGAAAAAATGTTGTTAGGTCGGCCTTCGTGGCTCAGTTGGTTCGGTATCTGACTGCTGATCCAAGGATCCCGGGATCGATTCCCGGTGAAGACACTGTTTTTAATTGTGAACAGTCTGAATAAGTGAGACGATTAATATCGCGTCTCCAAAATTGGGCAAATTGTAATTGGGAGCGTTTTAAATTAATATTTGACATAGTACATGCTAGTTGCCCGAGAATTAATATAAAATAAAATAAAATAGCACAAGGATGCATGCTTATTTTAGGGAATGTATGAGGATGTATATGTATTTAATTACAAGGGCATATTAATTCTTTTAAAAAAAATCCAATGGAGACACATTTTTAAATTGTGATTCCAGTCTACATCTGTGAGACGATTAATATCGTTAAGTCTCCAATATATGGCAATTTTTTATCGGGTGCGTGTTTGTTGAATTGATTTTTTGACTTAGTACATGTTGCGAGAAGCATGTCAAATAATAATTTAACACGCACCCAATAACAAGTTGCCACATTCTGGAGACTTACGATATTAATCGTCACACTGAAAACATAATTAAAAACTGTGTATCCACCGGGAATCGAACCCGGGACCTTTGGATCAGCAGTCTGGTACCTAACCAACTGAGCAACGAAGACCGACAATATGTTACATATATGGATTAACTCAGAATTTGGAGTAGAACATTGAGAGTGTCTGTGTGTCTGTGTTCGTACATCCGTATTAATGTATTTGAAATGTGATAAGACAGGAGAATGTTACCACATTTCAAACAGATAGTCACCAACATCGTGGTCTCACAAAGGGCTGACTCTGAAAGACATTTACTCACCATCATATAATAAAAATATTGTATACAAATACAATCAAATTGATAATGAAAATGGATGAAGCGGGAGGACACGCCCCCAGCAGCTGATTTTCAGCATGGTCAGTAAATAAATAAACAAATAAATATGAGAACAATATACAGTGTGAGTAAATAATATGCATTGAATGAAAAATAAGTGTTAATAATTGGAAACGCCACGTTAATTTCCGGTATACTCGCGCGGGAATTTCAGCACTGTCGGATATACCGGAAGATCGGGCCGACCCACAATGACCGCTGTGTCTATATTGATAAATCTGCTTTGTTCGACGTCTGTATGATACCGTATAACGCACATTATTTATATATCGACATAAGATGACTTTTTAATGTCTTTGTTAATCTTTTATTTTTCATTTAGATACCTACCTATGTTTTTATATCCCCAAAAACCCAAGGGGATATAGTGTGGAGTTATGAATTTTACCTTAATGTCGGCCTTCATGGTTCAGTTGGTTAGGTATCTCTGACTGCTGATCCAAGGGTCTCGGGTTCGATTCCCGGTGGAGACACAATTTTTAATTGTGTCTTCAGTCTGGATCTGTGAGACGATTAATTTCGTTAGTCTCCAGAATATGGCAACTTGTTATTGGATGCGTGTTAAATTAAAATTTGACATAGTATGTACCTGTTAGTTGTCCGAGAATTAATATAAAATAAAATAAAATAGCACAATAAGCATGCATGCTTATTTTAGGGAATGTATGAGGATGTATATGTACTTAATTACAAGGACATATTCATTCTTTAAAAAAAAATCCCGATGGAGACATATTTTTTTATTGTGTTTTCTAGATCTGTGAGACGATTAATATCGTAAGTCTCCAATATGTGGCAACTTTTTATCGGGTACGTGTTTGTTGAATTGATATTTGACATAGTACCTGTTAGTTGCGAGAAGTAATACACATTAAAAATTATAATGATTCTATGAACGACAATAAATTATGAACGACAATAAATGGTCGTAAGACCTGTAGGTTTCTTGGTATACCTATTTACAACTAAAAATACTCCGAATAGCCATGTATTTGAGGTTTGTTTCGTTGAAAAATGTAAAAAAAAGAAACCACACAACAAAATCACTAAAATATATGTGTCATACTATACACACGTACAGACACGTATCTTCTATTGCATATAGTTATCGTAAAACAACATGAACCCGTCACGTGGGTGCGCAGATCGCAAATTTGTGTATTTGTGCTAGGTTAGTATATGTGCTAACCCCCCCCCTCAAAGGCGAAAAGGCTCAAAAAGTTTAGTGGGATCTATACACTTCCTCTTACTTGGAACGCGCTCCACATTACTTTAACAAAGTTCCAACGACTCGAAAGATTTCCTACGGAAATATTATTATTGCCACGGTAATGGTCAATACAGGCTCGTTGAGTATTATATTAAGAGGCTATAGTAGGCTTATATATGTGTAGTATAGTAGTATTTATGTAGAAAATAATTTCCCTCAGTACCCTCAAAATGTACGTCTTTGAAATGAAAGTTTGTACATATTTACATTTTTATTATATTGCATGAGTTTTTTGAAATTTGAATTTGTTTAATACTTTTCTTGTAAAATTACTTTGAGCAAAACCCTTTTTAATTTTTTTTATTGTAAGTAACTAAAAAAACTACAAGGCCTTTGAAGTATATTTTCACTTCAGTCAAAAGAGAATATGAAAATCTACCGGCTGAGTTTTTTTACTATATTACTATTTTAATTACTTTTCTTGCTGTTTAAAAAAAACCACTTATTTTTACCTTGTCTTCACGAAAAAATGTTGTATATCACATATTAGGTTATATACAATATTTTTTGGTGATTCTTACATTACATGGTAATTTAGCGTTCGTTTTTGTGTACATACGTATACCCAGGGGGCTATTTCACCACCTCTGGATAAAGTGAATGATATTCAACACAAATCCGACGGATAAAACGTATCCGATTTTTTCTATTTCCAGAAAATGAATCTTCTGATCACATATTTCTTTAGAGTGATCCTATTTTTTCTATTTCCAGAACACGAAATTTTGATCACATGTTTCATTGAAGTTATGCTATTTTTTCTATTTCCATAACACGATGTTTCTGACCACATATTTCTTTGAAGTGATCCTATTTTTTATATTTCCAGAAAACGAAATTTCTGATCACATATTTCGTTGAACTTTTCCTATTTTTTCTATTTCAAGAAAACGAAGTTGATCACATATTTCGTTAAAGTGATCCTATTTTTTTATTTCAAGAAAGCGAAGTTACTGATCACATATTTCATTGAAGTTATCCTATTTTTTCCATATACAGAAAACGAAGTTTCTGATCGCATATTTCGTTGAAGTGATCGTATTTTTTCAGTGCACTGATGGTATTATCAGCTAGAACCTCACAGTTCCTTGTGACGTCACGTCTTATTGGGATATAATATATAAGTGTATGAGGGGTTGTGGGGGGTATGGGATATTGGGAAGTGTTGCGGTGATATGGGGGGGGAGGTTATGTTTCTGTGGAGAAGAGAAGAGATGAGGCTAGACTGGGTCCATGGAATGATGCCAGCATCACCAAACAAAACATATATACACATACATATATTATATGTATGTATATTGTATATACACGTCATGTCGGTAAGTACCTACCTATATATCGATATAACTTGACATTTCTAGAATATCTACAAGTCGAGCTCACTTACTAAATATTACGTGATATTGTACTTTTTCGATTTTCAAATAATACAGTTTAATGTAATGTAACATAAAATTATGTAATATAACAAAATAAAGTACAATGTAATATAATATAGACCCCCAACCGGATAGGTATTTGCCTACCAAACGGGGGAAACTATAATATTAACTATATAGATGCATGTAACACATGAGATACAACTGTCGATGGCGATAGTACCTATTGAAGAATACTACCAAACTATAAACACTTAAACACAAATTAATAAACATTTTAAGATATTTTGTTTTCTATATACAACATGTAGGTATATATGTCAGGATAGGATAGTAGGGAGATCAGTCTGTTTTTCCTAACCAGAATATGAAAACAGCATGATGTATGTTTCTAGATTAAGTAGGTATCAAACTATTGAATGAGATACTGTATAGTGTATACTGCCATACACATTGTATGAAGCGATGTCGTCACTTAATTCAATTTTTATAAAATTGTTAAAAAAAAATTTAAGATGTAATACTAGGTACAATGTTCATATTTTTTATATAAATTAAATTATCTAGTTGGGGTTTTTAGGCTTTTTTTGATATTTTTAAAAACTTTGGAAATATAGGCAGTTAAACAAATAAATTTATCATAAAAAAAAATTCTTATTAAAAATGTTCGAGAAACTTTATTGTCTATATTTGTACCAATTTTTAGCGTCCTTGCTCTTATGATTTTTGAGATATATGGAAAAATAAAGTAAAAATTTTCAGTCAGGGGTTATCAACTTTTGAATTTTTACTTTATTTTTCCATATATCTCAAAAATCATAAAAGCTAGAACGCTGAAAATTGGTAAAAATATAGACAAATACAAAATCTCAAATTTATTATTTCAATAAAATTCCAGAGTTTCTCAATAATTTTTTAGTAAGAAAAATATTTTTTTATGATAAATTTATGTAATCGAATATTTTTTTTATTATTGCATATGCGCAAACATTGGATTTTTTTCCCTGTCGGGAGTCAAAGATATTTTTTAACAGATTTTTAATTATCTCAATAGAGACGAAGTTGGAATATTTATTGTAGGAGAACCGGGAAATCAAGGCACCTGATTTCCCGGTTCTCCTACAATAAATATTCCAACTTCGTCTCTATTGAGATAATTAAAAATCTGTTAAAAAATAAATTTATGTGTTTAACTGCCTATATTTCCAAAGTTTTTGAAAATAGCGAAAAAGCCGAAACACCTCAACTAGATAATTTAATTTAGTAACGACATCGCTTCATACAATTTGTATGGCAGTCGCCTATACACAATGTCTAAGAAGACTTAATAGTTTGATACTTAATCTCCAAACATACATACATACCATCATGCTGTTTTCATATTCTGGGTTGGAAAAGAGGACTGACCTCCATACTGTCCTATCTTGACATACATACCAACTTGTGTTAAAATATTCAATAAATTGAATTTATGGGTTAATAGTTTGATTATTATTCTTCAACTATACGTACTATAGCTATCGACAGTTGGATCTCATGTGTTACATGCAACTATTCATAATAATCAAATAACCATCTCCCTATAAGTCTAAAGGTACATAAATGGGAGTCGCGTTATCGTTGTGCGTTTTTGTAGTAATCACCTTCCGACACTGAATGGCGGGTAGCTTAGCTACATAACTACATACATAATATATCGTATTGCATCATGAGAGACACATCGATCAAACTACATATATTGACAATCCAGTTATTGACCGTCAAAATTAAATGACAGGATTGCAGGGGCCCGTCCGACCTTGACATAAAAGCAAAAACCTCGCACGCCATGAAATCTTCCACCTATATTAATAAATCATCTTATATTTTCCACACATCATACATTTTCTTAACATTTTGTCTTTGGTAAGATCATGACGTAAGCTCTAGATTCCCCGGTTCCATATCCATTTACTCCGCACACGGGAACTATTATAGACCCATCACCAGAACACTAGAATACATACCATCACAATATAGGGTTAGGCCTACTGTCCACGTCAACCGCACGTCATGCGCACGCTTTCGTCAATTGACGAATGCTTGCATCTTGCATAGAAACAATCAAAACTGTGTCCACGGAGCGGCAACGTCGCGTCAGCCGCACGTCATGCAGTCGTCATCTCGACCTTCTCGACCGACTTGCAAGACGTAAAATACGTGTTTTCTCGATGCTAGTTGAAAGAAAACTGAGACGTTTTGTAGCGTGGTTGAGGATTGCATGACGCAGCGTGGACATAACAAATATGCAAAATACGCCTATCGTCATTCGTGCGCATCCGTTGACAGTAAGCCCAACTAGCGACAGGTGTGTATCACCTTATAAAAGGAATCACGACACATGTGTAGGTATATGCCCGAACACAAAAGGCGACATCCAGAATGGGTGGTGAACCTATTTGCTGTACTTTGTGAGATGTTGATTTGCCTGTTGTATTTTCTATTACCCTTCTCTTACGAGACACTCGAAAACGATGATAATAGAAGAGTGGAAGGACTATTCTATGCCGGTGCCTCACAGCAAAAGACTAGAATAGACAACAAAATGGTTCTTAGCACGATTTGTAGCATAGTTTTTAAATAGTATGTACCAACTTTACAGAAAATTTCCACAGATTTATAAGTTTTTAGATCTATCAGTTTCGTAAATAAATACAATTATTATTTTTTATATAATTATATCAGTCAATAAAAAAAATGTTAAACTTGATGTTTATATAAAAGTGTTATATACAGTAAGTATTGTTACTTTATAACACATAATATATTATAGGTTTAGTGTTGATTGCAATAATTTAACATATGTGACATGACATGCATAATAGTGTAAATGCTAACGATTTAGATTCAGACGACACAAACAGAGCCGCTCAAAGTTAATTGATGTCATATTTTAAATATCATAAATATGTCATAGCAAAGCTCGCTGTGCAAAATGCAATAGTCGTACTAACATTAATGTATGCAAGTGAGACATGGACATGGCAGAAGACACATGAAAGTAAAATTAACGCTGTGGAAATGAGGTCCCTAAGACGAATGTGTGGTAGAACGATCTATGATAGGATAAGAAATGTGGACATCAGACGAGAATGCAAGATTGAAAGAGATATTGTGAGTAGAATGAAAGTAAATACACTACGATGGTTCGGACATATGGAGAGAATGAACGATGAGCGCCTGACAAAGAAAGTATACAAGGCTGAAAAGAGTGGAATGAGAGGTCGTGGCCGCCCGAGAAAGAGTTGGCATGATCATATAAATGGGATTTTGAAAGATGGTAATATGCGAAGTCAGAATAATAGGAGATCATGTATGACGCGATGCATGGATTTAAATGAGGCAAAACATGTATGTCAAGATAGAGGTGTCTGGCGTTCAGTCCTCTCTGCCTACCCCAAGTAGGGATTCGGCGTGATGGTATATATGTATAAGTAGTGTTGAATTTTGAACACCCCTACCCCAGTCAACATTTTTGTGCAGAATTGTGCGGACACAATTTGGTAAATGTGCCCGCACAAACCCGCACATATACTTATCCGAAACTAAACGCATCATTTCCTAAACATATTGAAAATTATTTGATTTAAATATTTTTTATATTTGGTATTTTTTGTCATTTGTTTACGAATTGAATATTTTGCATCTTTGATTTCTTTCGTAAGTACATATTTATTTTATAAATTAAATATATGTCACTTAATATACTTCTTTTCCCAGCACAAGCATTAATTATTTTTGATAAAATATTTTACTAGTTAGAGAAAGATTGATCGTTTTTCGAAATAAACTCAAAACACAGGGAAATATTGCATAATATTCTTTTAACCAAATTTAATTTAGCTTCCAAAAATACTGAAAATTGTCACTATTCAGAGAAAACTCTGTGACAGAAATTTATTTATAACTAAGGATTATTGTTATCCTGAAAAAAAACTGTCGTTTCAAGTGTATAAATTGTATATAATAACTCATACGTGGTTATCTATACATGTTTTTTAACATTTATTTTTATATGTGTATTTTTAAAAATTGTAAATATGTCATATTTGAGTACTTAAGTGTCTTTTTTTAAAGAAAAAATATTATTGTGATTGAATATAGCCCCCATTCCCCAGCAAATGGAAAATATATCATTTCATTTTAATTAAATAAATTTCCATAATTGTGACATTGATCCTGAATATTTTACATAATATTTTAGTGGCCCCTCCGCACTGTTACCATTGTGTCCGCTCCGCAGCCCGCCCCTGACCCTTGGTGTCGTCCGATGTAATTAACGTAGAATTTGACCAGATAAACTGCGAGTATTATACGCGGCATTTTGTATCAACTGACGATACAGACACAACAACTTACATACATACATGTACTAATCAAGTTTAATTGACCAAAATAAAGGCGGGAGATATGTCAAAAATGCTTGCATTAAGATCATTTGTACGTACATACATTCAACGAAATTGCAAATCATGCCAAGACCGTCTTCGTCGGAAGAGATAAATCGAAGGACGAGTCTATTTGAACGTCGAAGAATTATGTGAATTTTCTATGATGTATCAGTCAAATGGATAGCCTAGTCTTCACACCAGATTTATTAAACCTAACCTACAAAAGTTTGGTAAAAATACCTATTTGGTTATTTATTTAAATATTTTAGTTACTTTTTTAAATATATAATGCAACTGGCTCACGCCAGTCGCAATTATAACCACAAACAAACGTAACCAACCTATTTTTAACAAACTTTTGTAGGTAAGGTTTAAAAAATCTGGTGTGAAGACTACTAGGCTATTCCAGTCAAATAAGTTTATTCTATAGATTTTTATTATAATATACTAGATGTAGGTAGTACTCCGTGCAAAAATTGAGTCATGGAATATCATGGCAACATATTTCAGTTTTCTTTACATTTCAACATATCCTAGATAACTTTTCTCTAAACCTTAATAATTAAATTGTTTTTTTTAGAAAAATATATCCGAAAACAATTCACATTAGTCGTTATTATCTATAGAAAAACGATGGGGTCTGGAACCAAAACGTCAAAAATCTCCCGGAAAAATGACTCACTTCGATTCATACAAAATTTGCTAACTACGACATCTAAGTAGTATATTATAATAAAAATCTATGGTTTATTCTTATTCCTTTATTTTGTTTTGAATTTTTTTTTTGACAAGGCATATTTATTTCTAAACTCAACAAGTCCCCAGTATACAACTGTATTATCAAACTCAAGCTTCCTCTCCCCATGAATATTTCTTATCTCCTCTCTCCATTGCCCCTCCTCCTGTATACAAATGTATACCTTCATTCATCTCTGCCAATAATATTCACATATAAAATTAAGTCATCTGTAATTAAACCAAACATCTCTTGTATTTATTATATATATTTATCTTCGTGTGTACATGTAACATGAAATCAAAGGTGGGCTTATTAATTTACAATTACTTATGTTACATATTCTTTTTTATTATATTGTTAAATAAATATTATTAAAAAAATGTTCTAGTTATTTTGTGTTGTGGTCTTTAAGACCTTGGAAGATTGTTTGAGAAAAGTAATCTATTACGAAAATGTATTTGTTTGAGGTTTTCTGTCGCGTTAGTTTTTGTTTCGTAGTTTAGGTTCCATACAACTGATCCAAACTCCAATGGGCTTCTAATATATGAATTTAATAATATACGCTGAGTGTCAGAGTTTCGAAATGGTTTCGTATTTCGAAATATGAACCTGAGGGTTTGATATGCTTGATTTGTATTTTTTTAGTTGATTTCTTATTCCAAAATGTGTTAGACTTCTCAAAGTATCCGCTTCTCTACTATCAAACTTCATAAATATTCATAACTCCAAGGTAATTACAGAAAAAGGCTGAGAACATTGGCACCGATGATATGTCCATAAAAAGAGAAGAAAATTTTCTCTTCCTAATAGACGAAAATGACAATACTTGTGAGACCTGGCAAATAAAATAGATTGAGATCGGGTTTGAACCATGATTCATTGGATTACTCATTCAGCACACTAACAGCAGTAAGCCAGATTACAACTTCTTAAGTAAATGATTCCTAAATATTTTCAAAATAATGCGTAAAAAATATATCAGAAATACACATAACATCAAATATATCACACATACACATACCATCAAATTTATCAGACATACTCAT
Source organism: Molanna angustata (assembly GCA_963576475.1). Classification (NCBI taxonomy): domain Eukaryota; kingdom Metazoa; phylum Arthropoda; class Insecta; order Trichoptera; family Molannidae; genus Molanna; species Molanna angustata. Next base: position 7,205,947 of record OY754979.1, on the reverse strand, counting down.
ACCATCAAATATATCATATATACACATATCATCACACATACATATGCCATCAAATATATCAGATATACATATACCATCAAATATATCAGACATACACATACCATCAAATATATCAGACATACACATACCATCAAATTTATCAGACATACACATACCATCAAATATATCAGATATACACATACTATCAAATATGTCAGACATACACATACCATCAAATATATCAGACATACACATACCATCAAATATATCACATATAAACATACCATCAAATATTTCAGACATACAAATATATATTGCACTGTTCAAATGGCAATTTCTTCCAGTCAACCAACTGAGAAAAAAAGTTGAATGAACAATTAAGTTCGGCACAAAACAGTTTACATAACATAAAATCACTTCTACGCATATAACTACATTTAACCGAAGGATATAACGAAAGGAAAAGGAGAAGATGAGGAGCGATCAAAATGGATGGTGTGTGGGGTGGGATGAGCTGGAAACCTGGAAAAAACTACATACCTAATATGTACCTATATAACTCCTTAAACTGCCGTTTATTGTATTCTTCTTTTTTTTTTAAAGAATGAATTTGTTCTTGTAACAAGTACATATACATCCTCATACGTATATGCATATCCTCATACGTATACGCATCCTCATACGTATATGCGTATATGCATATTATGTATATGCATATCATGATGACTCAAATTCCATTTTTTTATATGTGTTATACATAGTTAAGTTTATATTGTTTAGATTCTTTTTAAATAGTTAAGTTTATATTGGTTAGATTCATTTAAAAAAATACAAATAGTTACTCCTGTGAAATATAATAATATGTACACTGCTAGCCCTAGAACAGGTATACCTAGTTGGGCAGCAGTTATCTATTTTTAATAAAGATTATTTAAAAAAAGTTAGTTCGCCTCCTCGTGGTGCACCCTGGTTAACACTAAATGAACTAACACATCGGTCGCCAGACAATAACTACATCAATCTCCTGGCGTACATCACATCACAATTTTCTCTGACAAACAATTATATTGTGCAATTTATATTTTGTGTTAAATGAACAGATATGTGATGTACTTTTATAAGACCATACGAAAAATAATAATAAATAATTTAAATGATGTGACAAATAAATAAATAAATAAAATAAATACATTCTCTAAATTAAGCGGTTATGCTTGTGCTATAGGTGAACGAAGTCAGTCGCGGCATCCAGTACAAGGGACGTATTTATTTCTCTCAATATAAATTTTAAAGTTTCCAACCCAGATATGCACGAGAAAACTTTTCAAATTTATATCTCTGGGGATCGAACCTAAGATGATGTATGGATTTTTTTAAAAGAATGATTTGTTGAAACAAGTACACTACATACAGGGCCGGTTAAATCATCGAACAATCAGGAACAAGAAGGCAGGGCGGTTGTCTTAAAAAGGGCGTTAAAAATTTTAAAATGTTAATCATATAAATCAAAAATAGGTTTTCTTTGCGTACCCAGATAGATGCTCAGCATGATGGTGTGTATGTAAAAAATCCCGCTTAGTGCTAATATCTTGCTCGCCTGCTTTTAACATGTTATTCGTAAACATTGTGGTAAACATAAACCATATACATACACACCCTCACACAAAAAAAATGGGAGGGGGGGTGGATTCAAATATATTTCTACGGGCGCAAAAACACGTTTATCCGGCCCTGACTACATCCTAATCAAAGCAAATGCTTGTCCAATATTCCCAATTATAAAAAAAAAAAATGCGCAAAGAAGCTATACCTATATTAGCACCTAAAGTCTTCAACATCCTGGATTCCTTTGTCAATACAATCAATAGAAAAACACATATTGAGAAGCATGTGCAAATTTGGCTCTATACGACATTGGTCGGGAAAGGACGGAGAGCATTCTTTATAACGAATATTTGCCACATACCTATATGATGTAAAGAACTCAGGGATTGTATGGCGTTGGCGGACTAACGTGTTTTCTTTTCTGTTTTTTTTTTCATACCCTTATTGTTCTAAACTGTCTTTAAGATTGATTTTTGTTTAATATGTTATGTTTCTACTTTTGAATAGGCATTCGTTTATTCTTGTTTTTTTTTATTCTTTTCACTTTTTTATGTAGATATTTATTTTTAATTTTATTTCTTACTAGCTTTTATGTCCCGCCGTTGGCCAAGAATGTAAAATTGTGAAAGAAAAAGCAATCGTTTTTATAATATTGTCACCCAATTATTTTGCAATATCAGACTATGAAAAGTGGTTTGAAATTTGATTGAGTTTAAGTATTGTAAAATGTTCAAGTGATGGCCACAACCCATTCTTTTTTATATATTGCTATAAAGTGTGAATGAAGTATAATATTTATACAATTTCTGCTCGCATGGACTATGCGTAATGGTTTTAAATATGACTGTTTATCAACGTTGTAAAGAGATTGGTTTGGCCACAACCCCCATTTTTAAATATTATCATCGAAAAAAATTGTAATGTGTACCTATTGAAAATTTAGTAATTTTCGATGTTGGGATGTGGTTAAAATTTGATTAAACAAACGTAGGTACTGAAAAGATCTAGTATTGGTCACATCCCATTCGTTTTTATATTTTTTCATCAAGTGTGCATTATATTTTTGCTCAATTTGACTGAAAGTCTTCATTAACGAAGAAGAAGAAGACTTGAACTATAGTAAATAGTTTTTAATTTGAATATAAATGTTGTGAAGAGTTCAGTAATGGCCACAACCCCCAGATTATATCGTCACATCCCATATCCCATTCATTTCATATGTATTTTCATCAAGTGTGCATATCGTTAATAATATTTCTGCACAATAGACTATTAGACTTAAAACTAACCCAAAAGACTAAATAAAAAAGAGAAAAATAAGTATAAGACTATAAGAAATAGTTTGTATAAAAAACTATTCCAATGGTCTACATAAAATAAGTAAAAATACATATACCTAATAGAAGAATTAGACTATTGGAAATAGATTGTATAAAAGCTCACCCAAAGGCCTACAAAAAAGAAGAAGAAGAATATTTAGACTATTGGAAATAGTTTGTATAAATACTGACCAAAAGGTCTACATAAAAGAAAATGAATAAGACTATTGGAAATAGTTTGTATTAAAACTCTCCCAAAAGTCTACGTACTTAAATGAAGAAGAATAATAATTAGACTAAAGGAAATAATTTTTATAAAAAAATGACCCAAATGTATACATAAAAGAAGAAGAAGATGAATTAGACAATAGGAAATAGTTTGTATAAAAACTGCCCTAAAGGTCTACATAAAATTAAGAAGAAAAAGAATTAGACTCCAGGACCCGCCGCTTCAGGCCCTTCAGTACCTCCCGTCCCTTTAATCCCTCATTACGTCCCTTCCCATCAGGCCCTTCAGTACCTTCCGTCCCTTCAGGCAGTTTTATACCTCCCGTCCCTTCAGGCCCTTTAGTGCCTCCCTTCCCTTCATTACATCCCGTCCCATCAGTCGGTTAAGAAAAGTTTAAATCCAGAAACCATCCTGGAAGAACCGCGAAGAGATGAAAGAACCTTCTTTTCCCAGGATGCTCTACTTAATAGGTAAAATGACTAAATACACGAAGAAGAAGAAAAAAGTTTAAACCCAGATACCTGCGAAGAGATGGAAGGACAGTTGGACCTTCTTCTCCCAGGATTCTCCAACTTCATAGGTAAAATGACCAAAAATACACGATGAAGAAGAAGAAGAAGAAATAAGTTTAAATCCAGATACCTGCGAAGAGATGGAAGGAAAATTGGACATTCTTCTCCCAGGTTAGTCCACCTTCATAGGTAAAATGACCAAATAGACGATGAAGAAGAAGAAGAAAAAAGTTTAAATCCAGAAAGCTGCGAAGAGATGGAAGGAAAATTGGACCTTCATCTCCCAGGATAGTTCATCTTCATAGGTAAGATGACCAAGTACCTACACGTTGAAGAAAAAGAAGAAAAAAGTTTATATGCAGAACCCGTCCTGGAAGACCTGTGAAGAGATGGAGGGACAGTCGGACCTTCTTTTCCCAGGATACTCCCCCTTCATAGGTAAAACGACATAATACACGAAGAAGAAGAAGAATAAGAAAAAAGTTTAAATCCAAAAACCATCCTGGGCATACGCTCGACAATTCACCAAAGTTTCATTATAATCGGACAAACGGTTGATAAATAAATAAATAAAATAATTTTCCTATAGGAAATCAGTATAGGTATATTATTGTTGATTTGTAAGTAAATAGTATTAGGTAGGTACCTACCTACAACAACCTTCTAAATAAATTCGATTCCTAACAAATTTTATTTGAATATCACATTCTTTCTGTAGCCATGGAAACGATTCGAACACGTAAGTAATATCGAATGGTTCGGATACATTTTTTGAATATGTAGGTACCTACATTGGTTTGTTCGATGCCATAAAAATGAAAATTGTCCGAAATATCAAATATTATATACAAATTATGCAATTTTATTATGCCCATATCTTTACTAATAATTAACAGACTTTTACAATATACGTCTTAAAACTTGCTGTAATGTCTTGTGTTTCATTTTATTATTTCATATTTATATTTATTTCAAAGGTTTATTATTTTCAAGAACATATTCATTCGGTAGGAAAATGAATTATTGTATGAAAAGATATTAAAATGGCGGCATTTATGTACAAAACGCTTACTTTAAAAATAAGTTAAACATTATAATTATACAAAATATTCACCATGTTTTTCACTTAAACGCTAAGTTATACTTGAAAGTAAATTTTTTTCGTGTAAATACGTACTTCTAACTTTTAAACTAACAGATATATGCGTGCAAAATGTACACTTTTTTGACAGATACGACTTGGAAAATTTTGTATGAAAAAAATAATTATTGAAATATTTTTAAAATTCAGCATTTTTATCGCATTATTTTTAGCGTGACACTGCATCAGGTATACAGGTACACGTTCGCACATAAATTAGATTTTTAGATGCTCTTGGTTTTTCAGAAGGCGTGAGACAAACACACACACACACACATACACACACACATACACTAACATTTTGATTGCTTTATTACTTTAGATTTTTGTGTATGTTTTGTTAGTTGGCATTCAGTGTAAAAAGTATCATTATTTCAAAATGCCTTAGCCCCGGCACAGGTTTTTTACGTAGTGGGGTATTGCAGTTAAGAATATTATTTGTCAATTATGTATATGTATGAATAAAATAAATAATAGGTGAACGAAATTGGCCCAAGAAAACAAAATTGTGTTAAAATATCGCTCGAGATCCACTCTAAGTACAAAATGTACTTTTAGATCAAATTAGATCACTTCGGGGCAAAAATACAACTGAAAAGTGGAACATAAATAATATTCGGAGAGAATTGAAAAGTTTCTAAAACTCTTATCACATAAGTTATCGAATAATATACGGAAACAGGGAACGCTAGTAGTTGGTATGTTAGGAAGCAATGGTAATTGTCTAACTTTGGTTTTACATAATATACATACTAACCGTCTTACCTATAAAAGGAAAATATCTATAGTACCCGGTAATAGAGCGTGATTAACGTAAAAGGTAACTTATAAACCGTGACTATCTTTACTAGGTACACCTTTATTTAGTAGACGTCAAGAGGTTGATTAACCCTTGACTAACGTGTCATACCAAATATTTCAAAATGGCGGAATTTATTTGGTGTTTAATTATAATATAGACCCGATAGTAATGTAAGCTAATGAAAATTTGATATGACAGAAGATTAGAATCTAATGGTTGTGATATTGATGGTGGCAGAACGGTTAGCGCACTGGGTTAGTAATCCAGTGGAAGCGAGTTCGAATTCTGCCAAAGGAACGAAATGAAGGCATCTTAAATGTTCCCTAACCCTTAGTTAGTGATATCTATTCAGAATTTGCTAATCATTATTTAACTGAGGAAAATCATTCTTTTGATAGAGACGAAGGTACAAAAATTTTGCACACGGGGCATAACGAATTAAAAACTTCAAAGCTAGAAATATTGGAAATAAGAAAAAATTTAAATTTAAATAAACCAATAATAAATGACCAAATTAATTTTACAAATAATCCACTTTTACTTCATACGTTGCTATAACTTTGTGGCACATTTTAAATATTTTCGCAAATTGAAATTTGGTACAGATATATTTTTTTTGTTTTAACCACTGTGAATACTTGGTGTCTAACCGGTTTTCGGAGCTGACCGCTCCCTCCTCAGGACAGACTTGTACTAAATTATTATTAAAAATGAACGAACGTGTGCGATATTCACCGCTTCTCAATATGTTTCCACTAGCTCGTCATAACGGTAATCCTTACTCCTCCCCCTCCACTTCGTCTTCCGCGTTACCACCCACAACATAATATCGCACACGTTCGTTCATTTTTAATAATAATTTAGTACAAGTCTGTCCTGAGGAGGGAGCGGTCAACTCCGAAAACCGGTTAGACACCAAGTATTCACAGTGGTTAAAACAAAAAAAAAATATATTTGTACCAAATTTCAATTTGCGAAAATAAAAAAAAATCCACTTTTAAACTTATTTCCCTTATAATGTAATATTTCGTAAATTTATGTGCATAAAAAACTCTGTTTTTGTAAAAATAATGTTATGGTCACCCTAACCTTCTTTACCCCACTACTCCTCCTTTCTTCCCCTCTCACTGCTTTTACCTACACATATAATTTTTTAAGTTTTGTTAACTAGTACACTAATTGTCCTGAGGAAGAGAACATGCAGACTTGTTTCTAATAAAAGTGGTTTATACAAAGTAATTTTGCTGTTATTAACTAACGATGAAGCCACAAAACAATAATTTCGCATTTGATAAAAAAAATATATTAGTTTCCCAGAGGACGATAGTTTTCATAAAACACCATACACACAAAAACATTGTCACTAAACTCATAGTACGCAATCTCTAAATTGAGAAATGGATGTAAAAAAAATACTGTAACATAGACGAGCATGTATGAGACGATACATGAATGTTGATGAGGCGATAGATTTGTGTCAAGATAGAAGAATGTGGCGTTTGGTTTTCTCTACCAACCCCGTGAGTAAGATGGCGTGATAGTATATAGATGTAGATGAATGGGTACAATAACATTCATAATATTGTACACTTTTCTATAGAAACATATACAATATCAACATGAAGTCGATAACTCAATTTTTCCAAACAGAAGCTATTTTACTACTGTTGTATACATTTTTCATATACCTAAATATGACATTTCACGCTTAATATAACAGACCATAGATTTTTACTCCTCACTAACCCAAAGGGATATAGTGAGGAGTTATGATTTCGCAATTTTCGAGGGTATTTTTTTAATTGCAGATTATAAACGACTGACCAAAAAAATATACATGGGTGCAAGAGATGGAGTGAATAGCAGAAGTCGCCCCAGAAAGGGATTCCATGACCATGTGAATGATATTTTGAAAGAAGGAAACATAAAAAGTTTGAACAATCGACGAGCATGTATGAGACGATGCATGGATGCAAAGGAAGCCAGAAATGTGTGCAAAAATAGAGAAGTATGGCGCTCGATTCTCTCTGCTTACCCCGTAAGGGACATGGCGTGATGGTATGTATGTATAAACTAGTATCATGCTGAGATTGTATTCTGAAAGATTCATTACAATATATATCTATGTGTGTGTATGTGTGTGCTATGAGCTGTGTGCTATGTGCTGTGTGATATGTACCGCGTGTTTATTTTACTTTATCGATTAGAGACTAATGTATAAAATTTACAAATACGTACCTATATCTAATACTCACTTAGACTCCATTAGATTTTGAAGGATATGTGAATAGTTCTTCTCAATTTTTTTAACTGTCAAATATTTCATAATGACCACAAGCTCAGGAAACTTGAAATATTAAATTTTTATTTTCAAATTGGTAAATCGGCACATACATAAAATGGCATTGAAGAATTAAAAAGTTTTCATAATAAAATATTTAAATTAACAAACTCATTTCATGAAAATGCTGAATATTTTCCATACATAGTCGATAGTCCTTATCTTGTTGGAAAAATACCTTTTAACTGCCCTTCTAGAACATCGCGTCACCATAATCTATTCTACATACCTTTGTCAAGAACTAATTACGATCAAAACAGTTTTATCAACCGCTGCTGTAATTACTATAATAATCTTAGCCCCCAGCCAGATCTATTTAATCTATCCCTACAAGCATTTAAGCAAATTCTTAATGCGCCTACAAGCATCGGTTAGGGAAACTGTCCTTTCCCTCTCTTCCTTCTCCCATTTCATTCCTCAATTCCCAGTTTCCTAACCATACCCCATTCCTAAACAAACCCTTCATGATCAATATTCTCATAAATTAGACGTAAATGTATTTGTAACTCTGTGAAACATTATAATAGGCTTCTTATTAATTAATTATTAACTGTATTATATTTTATATACAAAAGCTGTTATGTTTCCAAATAAAATAAAATAAAAAAATAATACATTTGAATACTTTGTACAATGACTTGTTAGTGAGGAGTTTAGCGTTGGTCACATCTCACTCGTTTTTAAATGTTGGCAATCCCTGAATGCACTTTTGAAGAGTGTATTTTTATTGAATCAACAATTCAAACAAAATAAAAATATCTTGATTTTCCAGACCGTAAGAGCATTTTGAAAATGTTGAGAGATAAAATCATAGACAGTAAATTAAGTGATATCTATGCCAGAATAATCAACTCTAAGATAATAGACTCAACATTATGATGAGTCTATTATCTCAAATGGCTCGGTGCCAGAGCGGTTAGCGCGCTGGGTTAGTAATCCAGTGGTCGCGAGTTCGAATCCTGCCTCGACCGATTTCGTTCACCTATAGCACAAGCATTTATTATGCTTATTTTAGGGAACGTAGGAAGATGTATATGTACTTGTTTAACAAGGACATATTAATTTTTATTAAAAAAAAAATTACATGATATCATTATGAAGAACGTCGGTCTTTTAGTTTGAGCTGTAGAGAGCACACAAATTTTCACATTTGTGTAAGGCATACGGATTACGCCTTACAGATTATTTATTTATTTATTTACAGATTACAGTATACACACAAAAACATCACGACGAAACTCAAAGTATGCACTCTCATGATACCCACTTATAATTTAATGTAAAAAAAAATACTATTAAAAATGGTGAAATCATTACTCTACACTATTGCATAGTAGTGGAAAGTCAAAATCGTGAAAATCCAACAAAATTCATACATAGCTTCGATTTCTTTAATGTTTATAAATTATTCAACGAAATTCGGGAAAATTTTATTTATCAACATAACCAATTTTCAACGTTTTTTTTTTAGTTTGATTACGATTCTAAAAAGCAAAATCCTTGAAAATCAGCAGACAAGAAAATGAATAAATTCTTGAAAATTTCAAACAATCCTCAAATAATTTACTGAACTAACTCAAAAGAGATTTAAGAAAATTGAAAATCTCATAAATTTATAAATGAGATCAAATATTCTTTCTCAGAATTTACTAATTTTAATAAACTGATTACAATATCATATTCAACTGTTAAAATTATCGCCAAATATCTTGAACGAGCTTCCGGTTGAGCAGATCGCAAATTTGAGACTTTTTACTTCGTTGGTTTACGTGCAAATCGCCCCCTTGTCTGATTAAAGTATTCAAATTTTGTATGGAAAATATTCAGCATTTTAATGAAATGAGTTTGTTTAATTATTTTTTCATTTAAATATTTTATTATGAAAACTTGATAACTCTTCAATGTCATTTTATGAAAGTGATGTGCCTTTTTACCAATTTGAAAATAAAAACTTCATATTTTAAGTTTCCTGAGCTTAGGGTCACTTTGAAATATTTGAGAAGCACTATTCAGATATCCTTCAAAATCTAATGGGGTCTAAGGGAGTATCAGATATACATATTTGCACAATTTTAAAAGAATCGAATGAGTACTTTAGTATATAACCGAAAAAGTAAAATAAACATCCCGTACATAGCACACACACACAGATACATTGTGATGAAACTTTCAGAATACAATCTCAGCATGATACTAGTTGATAATCTGCAATAAAAAAATACCCATAAAAACTGCGAAATCATAACCCCCCACTATATCCCCTTGGGTTAGTGAGGAGTAAAAACATATACGAGATAAATATTAATTTTCAGATCAAAATAATTAAAAACATTCAAAATATATAAAAGAAATCAATAAAACTTAATTATTGATATTACTAGAAATTTTCAAAACTAGTAATGTGTGCTTCTGTAGTTCAATAATTTCAAATGTCCAGAATGCGAATTAACTTTTGGATTCGTACGACGATCAACATAACGATGATAGTCTTCAAATTGCGGCAGCTTGTTATTGGACGCGTGTTGGAAATGATGGAATTGGAGTATTGGAAGTATTTGAAAAAAATAAATAAAAAATCGACTATGTTCCGTTAACTACTTATAAAAGTATAACGAAATGCATTTTTTTATGTACCTACTTAATAATACAAGAGTTTAAAAGTAATGTAGGTACTTAATATTTAATTGTTCGTCATTATTTTGCAACCCCTCATAGCATAATTCGAACGCAATCGACTGTCGAGGTTATGTTTTGTGCCGGTAATTCTGAAAAGGGTTGAAAAATGTCACATCAAAAAACATTTAAAATAAGAAAAACAAAAACGTTTAATACTCACGTTGGTTCGTCGCCAAAATCGCCTCCAAATGTCGATTGAATGTTGTTGAATGTTTTCCTTCTCGGCCAAAATCCGTTAGGTTATTTTTCATTTACAATATTACTATTTTTCACACAAATAATTATCACAACATCAAAAGAAATTATTGCACCAAATTCCGCGTGATTCAAACAGGAAAAATGCACAACACAAGAAAAATATTAATATCAATCTAATGTGTCAATACGATTTGATAATCTATCGAAATAAATTACGCATAAAACCGTGATTAAATTCGAAAAAAAATAATATAATATGATATTACATAAACTCCGAAGATTTATTTGCACCGGCCGCGAAATATTATAATTCGAGACTATTCGAAATGTGAAATATTTGCCCGCGGCTGGTGTATTTCAATAATTTCGGTCTTCATTTTTTTTTCTCTTTGGCCACTATTTCATATTTTTTTTGGATTCCAAATTTGAAAATGTTCCAAAACGCCCCCTACACACGCGAGCGGCACGTTCGTGCGACTGGCTAGTACTGACCATGCTCTCGGCAGGCTGGCACGAGCACAGGCGATATACACACTTAGATAGTATTATCTAAGGATTCATATAGGCTTGCGTCGTTGTATACACACCAACACACACTCACTGAATTATTTAACTCGCATGTCTTATCTATACGAGGCTTTGGAGCTCGCACACATCTTTATGTGATGGAGGAAAAGTCTGTAAAGAACCATTGGTGTGGGGTGAACATTTCTTCCACACAATTTCATATACGGAAAAAAAAACATTTATAAAATCGTTCACCAAATAATACCAAGGTCTGAGGAATCTTTATGTTTATTTTACTCTGTCTTCTCAGGAACATCTATATTCTAAGGCTGGGTTAGCTACAAATGAAAGTATTATGTATGTGATTCTTATATACATTTATATACAATAATATGTAAATACAAAACACCGTAGTGAAATGGATGATTTGTTAGGTGATCAAACATAAGAAAATTCTGCGGTTTTATAAAACATGGGCATTATAAATGATTTATTTTTCAAATGAGATATACGCCAACAAAATGGCGATCTATTTGTGTCTTAATATCTTTCTTGTATTCTTATTAATATTAAATTATATTTTTTTCATACTTGATTTTATAATGCACATAATCTTTTTTATTTAGTTTATCTGAAAGTCAAATAACTGAAACATTACAAAAATTATTTATTAAAATTAATGAACTTTTACGAATCGATATAAATTCACATATAAAGGTTGATGGGCATTAGGCACATATTTAAAAAAAAAATATTTTTAAATTATATTGATTTATAAAAAAATGTATTATAATATGAGGGCTTAGGGCCTTCGTAATGCTCCTAAATCATTTGACTGTACAAATCTTAATGACTTAATTTTTAATTTCCGTGTTTCAAAATTCTAATAACATAAGTAATTATATAAAATAAGTTTTCCAGATATTTCAACTCCTCACTAACCCAAGGGGATAAAGTGGGTATAACACGCGTCCAATAACAAGTTGGCGCAATTTGAAGACCATCATCATTATGTTGATCGTCGTACGAATCCAAAAGTGAATTCGCATTCTGGACATTTGAAATTATTGAACTACAGAAGCACACATTACTAGTTTTGAAAATTTCTAGAAATATAAATAATTAAGTTTAATTGATTTCTTTTATATAATTTGAATGTTTTTTTGTTATTTTGATCTGAAAATTAAAATTAATATTTATCTCGTATATGTTCATGCTCCTCACTAATGCAAGGGGATATAATGGGGAGTTATGAATTCGAAATTTTTAGGGCTATTTTTTACTGCAGATTATCAACTAGTATCATGCTGAGATTGTATTCTGAAAGTTTCATCACAATGTATCTGTGTGTGTGCTGTGTACTATGTGCTACGTATTATGTGATATGTGCTATATTGTAGGTATGTGATATGTGCTGTGTGCTATGTGCTTTATACGGAGTGTTTATTCTACTTTATCGATTTAAAACTAAAGTACTGATTCATTTCTTTTTAAATTTTGCAATTTTTTTATATCAAATAGGTACTCGATTACTTAGCGATTACTTACCTTAGCGATAACTTCTCTCCTCAATAACAAAAACTAATTGATCTAAATTAAGCAAAAACAAACAAAACATTTCGTACTTGTATTTTTTTTTACACTGTCACCATTGACTATTATTTATTAAAACTATTTTATTCATATCCAGAACGACTGTTTCGCCTGGTTTTGGCATTTTGATTTTTAATATTATCAGTCGCAATGTGAGCTACCTTATTAAAGGAAGCACGACACATTTGTATATATCCACACACACCAGTCTCGCCTCACCTGAAAATGCACTACATTCAGAAAGGGTGGTGAATTTCTGCCTCTTGTATTTCTTGTGAGTTAATTTAATTTAGTACATTGTAAATACCTAGTAGGTGTTAGTAAATAATATTTTATTTTATTTTTATTTTTATTTTTATTTTTATTTTTATTTTTCATTTGTTTGGAAACTTAACAGCTATACATTTATAATACTTAATTTCAAATGAGAATACAAAATAAATAGCCAATTATAAAGTTTCACATATTTAAATTATTATACATTATTAATGTTGGGTAGTCATTGTAAGATGGTGAGTGTATGTGGGGGAAAGGGAAGGATAATGGATATAGGAAAGCGTTGATAAGGAAGGGATGAATGTTTAAGGAAAGTAGGTTTGATTTTTAACCAGTAATATTACCAATGACTGCGCGTAATTGGCGTTTAAAATATATTGAATTTAAAATATCCCTATGAAAGTATCGAATTTGTTGCTGGATGGTTATTATTTTCAACTAATTAATGTTATCAGTTCAGAGAAGCTAAAATTGTAAATAAATGATTTTATATTATTAGATTCAATTTATCGAAAAAACTATCTATTTTTTTCCATAATGTTTCTTTTGTGTCAATATCTATAATTCGTGAGTAACCAACTCACTTTTAAAATAATATCAATATTTATTCAATAAATATTTCCCACCAATAAAGTAACTGCATTTAAAAAAATAATAAAAATAATATGGGAAAAAAATGTCTAACTACATTGTCAATCGGATCCGGACTGATTCATGGTTCAGATTTTTAAAATTATAGATTTTGATATAAAAGAATATATTTTGAAAAATAAATAGATAGATATTTTGATAAATTGAGTCCAAAATAAAAGCATTTTTTTGCAATTTTAGTTGGATAACATTAACTAGTTGGAAATAAAAATAAACACTTCCTTGCACTCTGCGCAAGTGGTGAGTTTATTGCCATACGGCATTTTTTTCAAACTAACCAGTTTTTAAAGTCCAGAGAAGCAATATTTGGAAATAATGACCATCCAGCAACAAAATTGACGCTTTCATGGGATGTTTAAAATTAAATTTGATATTTTTAACTAACACCTTAATAGGTATTTACAAAAATTTAATTAAATTAGCACAATTGCCATCGAAAATAAAAGAGGCAAAATAACATCATACATAGTTCACCACCTATTCTGAATGTAGTGCCTTTTTAGATGAGACGAGACTGGTGCGTGGGTTTATACACATGTGTCGTGCTTCCTCGTGTAAAGTCATGCACACCCGCACACCTGTCGCTGGTGACACCACTTTGTGGGATATGCCGCGATAATATGAATGAATGATGGAATGATCGAACTTTTTTTTCCACGCCCAATAATTTATGAAAATATATATTTTATTTTATTTTCATTAGGGAAACATACAGCAGTAAACATAAAATCAAACTATAAGAACACTTAATTAATAAAAATACTGCCAAGACAGTTTCCACAAGCAATTATATAAAGCAAAAAGCACAAACCGGTACATAGGTACCTATTTATTAAAAAAGAAAACAATTATATCACATCAGTATAGTTGTCAAATTTAAAAATAGTTTCGCCGCGCGATATTTTTTTATCTAAATAATTGAATGATTTTGTTGACGCGCCGCCCATGATAATTTTCCACTATTGCAGTATGTATCAATAGGAACTAGTTCATACCCCCTTAGCAAAACCTCTATATAGACTATGGAAAATTGCTATCCCCATACCATGCGTCATGTGTCCCTCTCTAACAAACCATGCCGCAACCCACTGTCTCTGTCGCACTAAAAGAACGCGTATACTTTAAATCAGTGGTTCTTAATCTTACGGTGACTATCCCCTTAGAGTTAAATGAATACCTAATGAAATTATTTAAAGCAGTGTCATTTTTCACTATCGTACAAAAAAATATTTTTCACATAATGTGTCGAATTGATTGTGTGGCATAATGTGGCTGGTTAGGACACGTGCATAGTATGGACGATGACCAAACGCCGAAAATAATCCTCAAACACGTCCAGAAAAGAGAAGTGTGGGAAGGCATATAGACTAAGATGAACGGATGGAGTCGAAAGAACAATGGAGATAATGCTTTGAGGAGGCCAAGCCCCATCCTGTAATGTGGAGCCACTGATGATGATGATATACGGGATTTATTTCCCGTAATTTCCACAAGTCAACTACACTCGTAAATACATTTGTAACATAATAATAATACATCAATAATAATAAATAATAAGAAGAAAGGAAATCTGGAAAACTTTTTACTCGATTCTCTAGAAAAGTTTCTTTAAAATTAAGAAAATGATCTAATTAGAGAAAGTTTTCAATGAGTCTATAGGTGGCGCAAATTATCCTTTTATTGTTCGTTTTCTTCATTGCTGAAGTTCGTGTCCGTTTTGATGAGCAATTGTTGCCTCCCCGGTAAATCTTCTCCACCCGCTTCAGTCATCTGCTTTTTTTAGGACCTCAGCTATCGAGAGACCTTCTTCTCCTTCCGCGCTGTCTCCTCTAAGAAGGTTGGTGGCGGGCCGAAACAGTGACGCAATGCTTTTTCTGAAACACCATCTTAGGCTATCGAGCCTCGAAAATCTTCGTCATTCTGTTTCTCTCCTCCCTTGTATCCTTGCGGCTCTAAGGGCCTAGGCAGTAAAGGCGGGGGTGGGCGGCCGACGCTGTTGTGCCCTCGTCAATTCTGTACTTAGAGAAGAGCAGGACGGACGCCTCTAGTCTCGCTCGGCAGTTACTCGTCAAACTGTGGCGAATGTTGTTGTGTGGTTCGGGCACACCGCCGGCGCAGACGTCGGGTCAGACATCCTGTGTTGACAACTAGACGTCAAATCTGACAGGTGATGATTGCGTCGGATGCCCCCGGTGTTAGCCCGCGGAACCTTCGGACGCCAACACGAGGACCGAGGGGTGCGGGGGCAAGCCCTTCCGTTCGATCGGTTGTGCTAGGGGCTTGCCCCGGCTGCCGATCTTGAGCGGTTGCCCCGCCGTTTGAGGTTGGATTCTCGGGGGCAATGGTTGAACCCGATGGATGGTGGATATTTTGTGTTTGTCCGATGTTGCGGCTGCGTCCGGTGGTGAACAGGGCCAATGGGCTCTATAGCGTCGCCGGCGTGGAAGTGGATCGCGATCTCCCTCCCTTGTATCCTTCTCTGGATTTTTTTCTCTCATTATATAACCAAAGTATTGTATTTATACAGTCAAGCAGTTCAAGACCTTTTTTCATTCGTTGAAGAACAATCTTGTTCCGGCCTCAGTCTCTTCAGTTTAATTTCTGTATATCCAGAGTTCAAATGATTCTATTCGATATATTCTTCTTGCTGTTGCACGTGTCAGTGTCCGACTTTCCATACCAAGTTCACAAGCTAAAAAGAGAAGACCAATATACTAAATCACAACAATATAAACACACTAGATACCTTAAATTGAAACAAATACCTTAAATTACCATAATATATTGAAACAACTTTTAGACCACACAGCGTACGATATTTTTCTACAAAACTTTTCTAAAATTTACCATCAAATATTACATAAAAACATTATCTATGAATGCGTGTGTATGTATATGTACTTATAGTATATGTAAATGTATGAACAAATAAACAACATTATAGACAATAACATTAAACCAGCTCACCTTAGCACAAGTTGTGACTAGTGAGGGGGCTAGTAACAAAATATACAAACAACAAGAGATAGCTTAAACTATGTAAGCACAAGTGTGTTAATAAAATTTTAATTATTAGAAATGAAATAACTCATATATTTACTTTTTATAATATGTCTATATTACTATATATATGCTTATATTACCTGCAAATATTTTTTTATCTTAAATCTACTCTGTTTCGGATAGAAATAATAAAATAAAATAAAAATTACCATTGTAGTAATTCTGAATACACATAACATCGGACAATATGAACTTTAAGATCTAGGGAAAGGTCTTTATTGGTAATAGGTAATTACCAATAAAGACGGAGACCAGTTATTCTAATTATTTGGTCACTCCACCAAAAGATTCACAGGGAAATAATCACATAAGTCAAAAAAGCTTTTGTTACCGACACATTTTTTTTTGTTTCTGAAAAATAAATTCCATCTATTATGATTTTCAGTCGTCAAACGATTGGGATAAACTAACTGTAAAGGTTTGGAACCGTTGCTTTAAATGCTAGACGAAAACTGTTTCAAATCCAGAATTCGCAGCTATCTCCCGTCTCCCTTGAACAAGCGCCAAACTATATCAGTGTCCTTCTCGCACAGCATAAAAATGCTTCCTTTTAAATGGTAAAAAATAAATTGGAAAAAAAATCTCGGAGAACATTTTCATAGGCGCGTTCCTACTGGTCATTTTTTGAAATTTCAAAATTGGAATTCAACCATGTTGAAATACTGAAACGCAAAAATAGAAGAAGCGGGGTGCTTTGAAACCGGTCGTATGAAATAATTCATTCATGTTTTCAACATAGTGAATTTTTAATATATAAAGAATCTTTTTTACTCCTCACTAACCAAAAGGGGAGTTATGGTTTCGCGATTTTTCAAGCAATTTTTTTATTGCAGATTATCAACTAGTATCATGCTGAGATTGTATTCTGAAAGTTTCATCACAATGTATCTGTGTATGCGCTGTGTGCTATGTACGGCGTGTTTATTTTACTTTATCGATTATAGACTAAAGTACTCATTCGATTATTTTCAAATTTTGCAAATTTGTATATCTAATACTCCCTTAGAACCCATTAGATTTTGAAGGATATCTGAATAGTGCTTCTCATTTTTTTTAACTATCAAATATTTCATGCTCAGGAAACTTAAAATTTGAAATTTTCATTTTCAAATTGGTTAAAAGCACTTTCATAAAACATATTATTAAACCAATATAATTACATGAGATTTTTAATCTTACAACAAGGCACTGTAACATTTTAAATTTCAAAATTGGGAATAATTCACCGCTCTAGGGTACTTAGTCACCGTGTCGATTTAGCGATGGAAAAGATAAGAAAAGAGCACTTTTATTTTTTTTCATCGCTTAATTGACACGTTGACTAGACACCCATGAACTTTAGATTTCAAGAGATCCAAGGGATTCTCTATACCTACCACCTATCAATCCTGTGGATAATTATTATTTAGATCAATTTATGATTTCTATATTACGGGTAAATAATTTGGACTTTGGTGTTGACGAAAATATAGAAACACTTATTGTTTTTATTTATTTTTCTTTTTGTACGATCTGATTGGTTGGTAGAAATTTCCTTATGGCAATAAGCCAGCTAGTGTGAAATATATTTTTTTATATTATGTACGGTACAATAAAAAATATACTGTATTGGGAAACCAATTAAAATTCACTACAAAATCAATAAAGTTATAGCGTGTAAATAAAATGATTTATTTAACACATTTTATATACTAGGTATAAATGAAAACACTAATTAGTTTTAGTTTCACTATTTAATTTTAACACTGGCACTGACCGGTATCGATCTGAAGATCATCGTCAGAGTTGCACTCTGACGATGATCTTCAGATCGATACCGGTCAGTGCCAGTGTTAAAATTAAATAGTGAAACTAAAACTAATTAGTGTTTTCATTTATACCTAGTATAATGGAGTTTCACCACGAATTATCCGTCGACAAAATTAACACATTTTATATAAATATTTGGTTACAAAAAATTTAAATCCTAATATGAAGTCAATGACTTCTTAGCATTTTATATATTTACATGATTTTCAAATTGTCGTACCTACCTCATCAATGTTTTTGAACTCTATTGGATTTTGTAATTAAAAAAATAAATTTCGGCCTTCGTGGCTCAGTTGTTTTAGTATCTGACTGCTGATCCAAAGGTCTCGGGTTCGATTCCCGGTGAAGAAACAGTTTTTTAATTATGTTTTCAGTCTGGATCTGTGAGAAGATTAATATCGTAAGTCTCCAGAATGTGACAACTTGTTATTGGGTGCGTGTTAAATTAGTATTTGACACAGTACCTGTTAGTTGTCAGAGAAGTAATATAAAATAAGTAAAATAAATAAATTGATGGGCTTTTGCCACTAGGCAATTTCTTTCAACCAAGCAGATTGTATGTATTTTATATTCTACTCGATCAATTAAATATTACTTTTTTGATGATCAATAGGGAACATTCACTTTTTTTTGCAACGTCACATATCATGTTGATGTATTTTTTATATTTCGATTAATTAGTAAAAAATACTTCTGAATATACATCATAGAATACACTACAACTAGTATAATATTTGGCTCAGCAGTGATATATCTTACTAACTGAGCCACAAAGATCGAAAAATAAAGCAAACCTATACAATATTGCTTCTAAATTTCGAAATGATATCTTAATATCACATGTTTATTTTCAAGTAATTAATGTAAAGTACGTAATTAAATGTCAACAGCATCGAATTTTTTAAGAATGAAGCAATATTACCATTAAAATAAAATAAGTAATTTTACGAATTCGGTGTAATATATTTTGTAAAATCATATAATGTAACTAGGTACTTATTGTACTTACATTAAAGTGATCTTCGCAACAACAGATGCCGGATTTGTCGGAAATTTTGCTCTTTGAAAATTCCCTCCGTATAACTGCGAACCATTTTTGACGTGTTTTAATTTCTTTGGGAATTGTTATAAACTTTTTTCCTGGAGTAGTTACAGCCGTATTAACACACATTGGGACTTAACAATATTTATAATACACTTTTTTTGCATCCATTTTTATATAAACGCGCTTTGATTGAACGAAAATAATTAAGTAGTCGTGAACAAAACGTATGACGGGCGCTTGAAAAATACATCAACATGATATTATGTGACATAGCAATCCAAATAAGTGATTTTGAACCGTTTTAGCGCCAAATTCAAAATACGTTTTTTCAAATTGTTATAAAAAGTTTAATATTGCGAATTGTAAAATAAAAATTATACTATATTGTTTCTAATTTTTTGTACTATTTTTTTAATACAAATAAAAAAGTGAATGTTCCCTATTATGGATTTATATCGTTAATGTTTGGAAGATAACTTTGTGGCGACATTATAAATTATTTATAATATTCAATAGACTTTGTTTATACCACTCACACGAGCACAAAAACTTCTACAGGTTTCAAAAGCAATGTTTTCTCCTTCAGGAAGACTTTTGTACTACAACATTGTTTTTGAAACCGCAAGAATTTTGTGCTCATGTGAGTAGTGTAAACACAGTTTATTGAATATTATAAATCATTTATATTATCGCCACAAAGTTATCTTCTAAACATTAACGATATAAGTGTAGCGAGTACGGCTAAAAAAGGAAAATTGTATAAAAAGTTAACGATTAACGGCTAAAAAAGGAAAATTGTATAAAATTCATAGAATAATAATAAAACTATAGAATACTCATATTCCCATACAATACCTCGCTGAAAAAGTGAAGCCGTTTTATTGGCCGGCTCGTGTCAATATATGTATGACTCTGCTGGTAGACATTGTTCGTATAGTACTTGCTCGTAGCAAAATGTTGATCAAATTAGTCAACATAAAGCAGTCGCGTTTACTGCAGGCTAAAGAGTATTCTATACTATTATTATCCAACTGTCGATTTGTTCAGGAGAACTTTGTTCTCTTAACATATCGACAATGTATCAAGCCAGAATACGCGAGAATTGTATGGAGAGGTCTACTTTTTTCATGGCTTTTCCAACTTTGAAGTCAAAAAACACCAACTTAGAGGCTTCGCAGCATATATGTTCCATACACGGATTTACTCAGAATTCGGAGTAGAACATTTCGTGTGTCTGTGTGTGTGTGTGTGTGTGTCTGTGTGTGTGTGTCTGTGTGTCCGTCCCCCCCTTATAACTTTTGATCCGCTCAATTTACAGAGCCTAAAATTTCAGAATATATAAACAGTTACAGGCCTACAAAACTTTTATACTCGGAATTTTGAATTTTTGTTTCAGTCAGGGGTTATCAACTTTTGAATTTTTATTTTATTTTTCCATATATCTCAGAAACCATAAACGCTAGAACGCTGAAAATTGGTACAAACATAGACAAATACAAAATCTCAAATTAGTTTTTTCAAAAAAATTCCAGGGTTTCTCAAACATTTTTTATTAAGAAAAATATTTTTTTTATGATAAATTTATGAGTTTAACTGCCTATATTTCCAAAACTTTTACAATTATCGAAAAAAGCCGAAACACCCCAACTAGATAATTTAATTTTCTATAAAAAATATTAACATTGTAGTAGAAGATCTCAATTTTTTTTTAACAATTTTTTTAAAAATTGAATTTAGTGACGACATCGCTTCATACATTTTGTATGGCAGTCGCCTATACACAATATGTAAGAAGACTTAATAGTTTGTTACTTCATCTCCAAACATACATACATACCATCATGCAATTTGCATATTCTGGGTAGGAAAAAGGATCTTCCTCCATACTATCCTATCTTGACATACATACCTACATATGTTGTATAGAAAACAAAATATCTGAAAATATTCAATAATTTGTATCTATGGGTTTATAGTTTGGTACATATTCTTCAACTATACATACTATCGCTATCGACAGTTGGATCTCATGTGTTACATGCAACTAGTTATCCAACTGTCGATTTGTTCAGGAGAACCTTGTTCTCTTAACATATCGACAATGTATCAAGCCAGAATACGCGAGAATTGTATGGAGAGGTCTACTTTTTTCACGGCTTTTCCAACTTTGAAGTCAAAAAACACCAACTTAGAGGCTTCGCAGCATATATGTTCCATACACGGATTTACTCAGAATTCGGAGTAGAACATTTCGTGTGTCTGTGTGTGTGTGTGTCTGTGTGTCTGTCTGTGTGTGTGTGTGTGTGTGTCTGTGTGTGTGTGTGTCTGTGTGTGTGTCTGTGTGTGTGTGTGTCTGTGTGTGTGTGTGTCTGTGTGTGTGTCTGTGTGTCCGTCCCCCCCTTATAACTTTTGATCCGCTCAATTTACAGAGCCTAAAATTTCAGAATATATAAACAGTTACAGGCCTACAAAACTTTTATACTCGGAATTTTGAATTTTTGTTTCAGTCAGGGGTTATCAACTTTTGAATTTTTATTTTATTTTTCCATATATCTCAGAAACCATAAACGCTAGAACGCTGAAAATTGGTACAAACATAGACAAATACAAAATTTCAAATTAGTTTTTTCAAAAAAATTCCAGGGTTTCTCAAACATTTTTTATTAAGAAAAATATTTTTTTTATGATAAATTTATGAGTCTAACTGCCTATATTTCCAAAACTTTTGCAATTATCGAAAAAAGCCGAAACTCCCCAACTAGATAATTTAATTTTCTATAAAAAATATTAACATTGTAGTAGAAGATCCCAATTTTTTTTTAACAATTTTTTTAAAAATTGAATTTAGTGACGACATCGCTTCATACATTATGTATGGCAGTCGCCTATACACAATATGTAAGAAGACTTAATAGTTTGATACTTCATCTCCAAACATACATACATACCATCATGCTATTGGCATATTCTGGGTAGGAAAAAGGATCTTCCTCCATACTATCCTATCTTGACATACATACCTACAATGTTGTATAGAAAACAAAATATCTGAAAATATTCAATAATTTGTATCTATGGGTTTATAGTTTGGTACATATTCTTCAACTATACATACTATCGCTATCGACAGTTGGATCTCATGTGTTACATGCAACTAGTTCTATGTTCAACACTGAAATATTTTTTTGAATCGACGAGTCAGAACGCTC
Organism: Molanna angustata; assembly: GCA_963576475.1. Taxonomy (NCBI): domain Eukaryota; kingdom Metazoa; phylum Arthropoda; class Insecta; order Trichoptera; family Molannidae; genus Molanna; species Molanna angustata. The sequence continues at coordinate 7,182,992 of OY754979.1, read as the reverse complement.
GCTAAAATAATTTTTCTCTCCGCGGCCGCAGAGGCACGATGGCGCTACGAGCAACGTCCATCTTTGCTCGAGATACAATGTAGCATCAACACAAGTCGCGCAATAAAAGATCGACCTACACCACAACGACACACGACAATAGTCCTTAAGACATACAACATAAGAGTTCATTTTCCCTCGCACTCGTGGGTTATTCCGTTTGATTCACTCGTGATTAATTGTATGCCGTGTCGCGTTTGGACGCGGCTTTAAACTACCCCCTATAAGGAAGTTGTAGGAGAAAATGTGATTTATTGCTATGTGCTTTATAGGAGATTATCGTCTGACTGCCAGACACAAATTGGTAATGGTGCGCCGAGTCAATTGACGCAACAAAAGATTAGTTTGACAATTTTCCCGACACATTGAAACAATGCACAGTATTTAATCACACATTAAGAGCGGTTTTAGCGGGTATTCATTTAATATGATAAAAATAGACGTATCGTGACAGCGGACAGACGTTTATGATGTTGACAACTTTTTAACATCTCAATAGAGACGAAGTCGGAAATATTATTAGAGAACCAGGAACTCAAGGCACCTACAGGGCTTACGACCAGTCATTGGCCGGTTTACGTGATCACTTTATGCGATTGCGCAACGTTCACCAATTATGCCTTCTTATTGAATTCCCTTATCAATACGATTTTGAAAGTTTATATGTTTTAATAATGAGAAACTGATCGTTTGAAAATAAGCTGAAAAATACCATGGCTGTTGACGCCAATATGTCATTATAATTATTGTCGCATTTTTTATATCAAATGACATATAATATTGTTGCAACTGCTGCCCACCCTACATCCAAAATCAGTCTTCTTTCAAACCGCGTCCTGTGATGTCCATCCATATCTCTTTCTGTTTTCCGCTCCTCAAAAATCACTTAACACATCATAAATGTTATCACCGCGCGCGTGTGTGAGATTCAAGTGAATAGTGACAAGTTGTGATCATCCTTCAAGGGAGAGGACCAAGAATCAAGTGGGTTTTCCATTATATATCCTTCCTTTGCCTTGCGGTAGTTGCAACTTATCACACCTGCAAAATACAGTCCACTTCTACTTTTCATTTTTACTTTATATTACATATTCACGTATTCATTTTGGTCCTTAACGAGTCGGATTTCATATTCATTTTGGTCCTTAACGAGTCGGATTTCATATTCATTTTGGTCCTTAACGAGTCGGATTACATATTCATTTTGGTCCTTAACGAGTCGGATTTCATATTCATTTTGGTCCTTAACGAGTCGGATTTCATATTCATTTTGGTCCTTAACGAGTCGGATTTCATATTCATTTTGGTCAATCCGAGACGGATATGCTAACATTTTGGTATATCATTCTTGAACCGCATTCATAACTTACATCTCACACATATTACAATTAATAAATATATTAATGTATATTATTATATTAAATATACATATTTAATTTATTTTTATAACATGTCACAGGACATACAAATGTAGGTACATTTGTCGTATACACCACATATTTATTATATATTAAATCGCTCTTCTTTATAATTATTTTCTATGTGATATGCCATTATGTACCTATTTGTATCATAACTTATATAAAGGATTACTCACTTTCTAATATTTATATATCAACCCGCTATTAATATATTTATATAACATACCCGCATCAAATATAAAACATAATTCTACCCGCTCTGTATAATTTATCCACTCAGCATATATTTATGTCGTGTTAACCGCATCCTTTATAACGAATATATATATATATATATATATATATATATATATATATATATATATATATATATATATATATATATATATATATATATATATATATATATATATATATATATATATATATATATATATATATATATATATATATATATATATATATATATATATATATATATATATATATATATATGTTATTATGAAGGTTTTCACGGGTGTAAGATGAATTATTAATAACTTTGGGGATAACCCGCGTCACTTGGTCTTTACTAAGACCGTTCGTCAACCGACGTTTCGAACAAATCACATTGTCCATCTTCAGGGACTTGAACAGCTAGCTTCGTAGCACGACACACGTAAAATACGTCCGCTTGCTTCGGGCACCGACCGTTAAGTGATGAAGTTCCAAAAGTGCCGCGACTCCGGTAGCGTGGCGCTAGTGTCCACGTGTAGTTACCGTTACGGCTGTTGCGTGGGTGGGTGGTGGGTGGTGGTACTCCCGCGCGCTATGGCTGTCGCTTGTTTTGTTTGGCTGCGCGTGATACGCTTTTCGTATTTAGTAGTTTCTTTATCTATTTTATTTGTTTCAATTATTTTGTTTTTATTGTCGAATTTATTTAAATATAAAATATTTTGCCATGTTTGGGGTAAACGGATACTGTCGTCTCTATGATTAATTATATTATTTCTTTTAAATATCTCAATAGCCTCCCGATATATTCTGACTGGTTCATTATTTATGTTTGCAATTACTTTTGCGTTCTCGAAATTCATCTGATGGCCTTCTTTTAGAGTGTGTTGCACTAAAGATGACGTTAATTTCTTATTCTTTACGTCCACCATATGCTCTGCTACGCGGGCCGATATTTTCCTATTACTTTTGCCCACGTATGACTTATCACAGGAGCCACATGGAATCTCATAAACGCCATGCGATTCCAGAGGGATGCGATCCTTTACACTCCGCAAAAGGCAGGATATTTTATTTTCAGTTCTGAAGACAGTTCTGATATTGTGTTTCTTTAATAATCGGCTGATTTTGTCCGTTGTGCCCTTTATATATGGCAAAAACGCTGTTGCTATGGGTTTTTCTTTATTGTCATTGTTTGATTTAATTCTGGAATGGTTTTTGAGAGCTTTGTTTATGATAGAATTTGAGAAACCGTTACATCTTAGCGCGTTCTTCACATATTTGAGTTCTTCTTCTATGTGATCCGGGTCTGCTATTCTCATTGATCGTGTGACCAGGGTGTTCGCCACTGATGCAATTTGTGCCGGGTGGTGGTTGGATGCTGCGTGGAGATATCTATTTGTGTGGGTCGCTTTTCTGTATACCGTATGGCCCAGGGTTCCATCTTCCCTTTTTATCACTAGGACATCTAGAAACGCTAGCTGGTTGTTCTCTTCTGTTTCCATTGTAAACTTGATGTCTTTATGAAAAACATTGAGGAAATTAAGAAACTTATATAGTTCATCCAAACCGTGTGGCCAAATGATGAATGTGTCATCCACGTATCGAACCCATAATTTTGGTTTTAATGTAGCTTCCTGTATGGCACGCTTCTCAAATTTAGTCATATACAAGTTAGCTACAGGAGGTGAAAGTGATAAGCCCATTGGAGCTCCTTTAATTTGCTTATAAATTTTGTCGTTATAAATGAAATATGTGTTGTTTAAGCAGTGTTCTATTAATTCAATTATGTGTTCCGGTGGGTTGGAGATTTCTCTTATTACTTCTAATGCTTCATCTGTAGGTATATTTGTGAAGAGTGAGACCACGTCAAAACTAACCAAAATATCACCTTTATCTAATCTTTGATTGGATATTATCTTTATGAAATGTTCGGAGTTTTTTACATATGATTCAGCTGTTTCAACATCTGGCTGTAGATAATTTGCAAGGTATTTAGATAGCATTTGAAGAGGTGAACCGACTGAGCTGACTATGGGTCTGAGAGGATTGTCTGCTTTATGTACTTTGGGTAAACCGTACAATTTTGGGAAACGCGACGACTTTTCTCTTGGAATTAATGATTTCTTTATATCCGGATGTAGAAGAGATGCCATTATTTTCGATTTAGTTGTTTTTTCTAAATATGTTATCGGATTGCTGTTGTGTAGTTTATATGCTGGGTCTTTAAGTAATTCGGTTAACTTTGAGTGGTAGTCCACACTTTTCATAATGACAGTAGCGTTTCCTTTGTCGGCCGGAAGAATAACTATTTCTTTGTTTGCACGCAGATCTTTAAGAGCTCTCATTTCTTGTTTCGATATGTTGTGTTTTGGAGGAGAAGATCTTCTAATTATATGACAAACTTCCTGTCGGATAGTCTCCGCTATATTATGATTTGGGAGTCTATAAATCGCGGTTTCAATTCCAGTAACAATATCTTCCTTCGGTATTTTTGTGGGAACCACTCCGAAATTAAAACCTTTTGACAGAATTGATATTGCATCACTGTTTAAATTAATATCGGTTAAATTATGGATTACTTTATCTGGGTTCAGTGTAACTGTATTGTTATGTATTTTTGTTTGAAGATATGTAAATTTCTTGATTTGGTTATCAGTGTTGATTTTTGTGTTGCTTTCTACACGGAAGTTAACTATAGTATTATAGTTAACTTCCTATATATATATATATATATATATATATATATATATATATATATATATATATATATATATATATATATATATATATATATATATATATATATATATATATATATATATATATATATATATATATATATATATATATATATATATATATATATATATATATATATATATATATATATATATATATATATATATATATATATATATATATATATATATATATATATATATATATATATATATATATATATATATATATATATATATATATATATATATATATATATATATATATATATATATATATATATATATATATATATATATATATATATATATATATATATATATATATATATATATATATATATATATATATATATATATATATATATATATATATATATATATATATATATATATATATATATATATATATTCCAACTGTCGATTTGTTCAGGAGAACTTTGTTCTCTTAACATATCGACAATGTATCAAGCCAGAATACGCGAGAATTGTATGGAGAGGTCTACTTTTTTCATGGATTTTCCAACTTTGAAGTCAAAAACACCAACTTAGAGGCTTCGCAGCATATATGTTCCATACACGGATTTACTCAGAATTCGGAGTAGAACATTTCGTGTGTCTGTGTGTGTGTGTGTCTGTGTGTGTGTGTGTGTGTGTCTGTGTGTCTGTGTGTGTGTGTGTGTGTCTGTGTGTCCGTCCCCCCCTTATAACTTTTGATCCGCTCAATTTACAGAGCCTAAAATTTCAGAATATATAAACAGTTACAGGCCTACAAAACTTTTATACTCGGAATTTTGAATTTTTGTTTCAGTCAGGGGTTATCAACTTTTGAATTTTTATTTTATTTTTCCATATATCTCAGAAACCATAAACGGTAGAACGCTGAAAATTGGTACAAACATAGACAAATACAAAATCTCAAATTAGTTTTTTCAAAAAAATTCCAGGGTTTCTCAAACATTTTTTATTAAGAAAAATATTTTTTTTATGATAAATTTATGAGTTTAACTGCCTATATTTCCAAAACTTTTACAATTATCGAAAAAAGCCGAAACACCCCAACTAGATAATTTAATTTTCTATAAAAAATATTAACATTGTAGTAGAAGATCTCAATTTTTTTTTAACAATTTTTTTAAAAATTGAATTTAGTGACGACATCGCTTCATACATTTTGTATGGCAGTCGCCTATACACAATATGTAAGAAGACTTAATAGTTTGTTACTTCATCTCCAAACATACATACATACCATCATGCAATTTGCATATTCTGGGTAGGAAAAAGGATCTTCTTCCATACTATCCTATCTTGACATACATACCTACATATGTTGTATAGAAAACAAAATATCTGAAAATATTCAATAATTTGTATCTATGGGTTTATAGTTTGGTACATATTCTTCAACTATACATACTATCGCTATCGACAGTTGGATCTCATGTGTTACATGCAACTAGTAATATAAACTTATTCCAACTGTCGATTTGTTCAGGAGAACTTTGTTCTCTTAACATATCGACAATGTATCAAGCCAGAATACGCGAGAATTGTATGGAGAGGTCTACTTTTTTCATGGATTTTCCAACTTTGAAGTCAAAAAACACCAACTTAGAGGCTTCGCAGCATATATGTTCCATACACGGATTTACTCAGAATTCGGAGTAGAACATTTCGTGTGTCTGTGTGTGTGTCTGTGTGTGTGTGTGTCTGTGTGTGTGTGTGTCTGTGTGTCTGTGTGTCCGTCCCCCCCTTATAACTTTTGATCCGCTCAATTTACAGAGCCTAAAATTTCAGAATATATAAACAGTTACAGGCCTACAAAACTTTTATACTCGGAATTTTGAATTTTTGTTTCAGTCAGGGGTTATCAACTTTTGAATTTTTATTTTATTTTTCCATATATCTCAGAAACCATAAACGGTAGAACGCTGAAAATTGGTACAAACATAGACAAATACAAAATCTCAAATTAGTTTTTTCAAAAAAATTCCAGGGTTTCTCAAACATTTTTTATTAAGAAAAATATTTTTTTTATGATAAATTTATGAGTTTAACTGCCTATATTTCAAAAACTTTTACAATTATCGAAAAAAGCCGAAACACCCCAACTTGATAATTTAATTTTCTATAAAAAATATTACCATTGTAGTAGAAGATCTCAATTTTTTTTCATCAATTTTTTTAAAAATTGAATTTAGTGACGACATCGCTTCATACATTTTGTATGGCAGTCGCCTATACACAATATGTAAGAAGACTTAATAGTTTGTTACTTCATCTCCAAACATACATACATACCATCATGCAATTTGCATATTCTGGGTAGGAAAAAGGATCTTCCTCCATACTATCCTATCTTGACATACATACCTACATATGTTGTATAGAAAACAAAATATCTGAAAATATTCAATAATTTGTATCTATGGGTTTATAGTTTGGTACATATTCTTCAACTATACATACTATCGCTATCGACAGTTGGATCTCATGTGTTACATGCAACTAGTAATATAAACTTATTCCAACTGTCGATTTGTTCAGGAGAACTTTGTTCTCTTAACATATCGACAATGTATCAAGCCAGAATACGCGAGAATTGTATGGAGAGGTCTACTTTTTTCATGGATTTTCCAACTTTGAAGTCAAAAAACACCAACTTAGAGGCTTCGCAGCATATATGTTCCATACACGGATTTACTCAGAATTCGGAGTAGAACATTTCGTGTGTCTGTGTGTGTGTCTGTGTGTGTCTGTGTGTCTGTGTGTGTGTGTGTCTGTGTGTCCGTCCCCCCCTTATAACTTTTGATCCGCTAAATTTACAGAGCCTAAAATTTCAGAATATATAAACAGTTACAGGCCTACAAAACTTTTATACTCGGAATTTTGAATTTTTGTTTCAGTCAGGGGTTATCAACTTTTGAATTTTTATTTTATTTTTCCATATATCTCAGAAACCATAAACGGTAGAACGCTGAAAATTGGTACAAACATAGACAAATACAAAATCTCAAATTAGTTTTTTCAAAAAAATTCCAGGGTTTCTCAAACATTTTTTATTAAGAAAAATATTTTTTTTATGATAAATTTATGAGTTTAACTGCCTATATTTCCAAAACTTTTACAATTATCAAAAAAAGCCGAAATACCCCAACTAGATAATTTAATTTTCTATAAAAAATATTAACATTGTAGTAGAAGATCTCAATTTTTTTTTAACAATTTTTTTAAAAATTGAATTTAGTGACGACATCGCTTCATACATTTTGTATGGCAGTCGCCTATACACAATATGTAAGAAGACTTAATAGTTTGTTACTTCATCTCCAAACATACATACATACCATCATGCAATTTGCATATTCTGGGTAGGAAAAAGGATCTTCTTCCATACTATCCTATCTTGACATACATACCTACATATGTTGTATAGAAAACAAAATATCTGAAAATATTCAATAATTTGTATCTATGGGTTTATAGTTTGGTACATATTCTTCAACTATACATACTATCGCTATCGACAGTTGGATCTCATGTGTTACATGCAACTAGTTCAGGAGAACTTTGTTCTCTTAACATATCGACAATGTATCAAGCCAGAATACGCGAGAATTGTATGGAGAGGTCTACTTTTTTCACGGCTTTTCCAACTTTGAAGTCAAAAAACACCAACTTAGAGGCTTCGCAGCATATATGTTCCATACACGGATTTACTCAGAATTCGGAGTAGAACATTTCGTGTGTCTGTGTGTGTGTCTGTGAGTGTGTGTGTGTGTGTCTGTGTGTGTGTGTGTCTGTGTGTCTGTGTGTCCGTCCCCCCCTTATAACTTTTGATCCGCTCAATTTACAGAGCCTAAAATTTCAGAATATATAAACAGTTACAGGCCTACAAAACTTTTATACTCGGAATTTTGAATTTTCGTTTCAGTCAGGGGTTATCAACTTTTGAATTTTTATTTTATTTTTCCATATATCTCAGAAACCATAAACGCTAGAACGCTGAAAATTGGTACAAACATAGACAAATACAAAATCTCAAATTAGTTTTTTCAAAAAAATTCCAGGGTTTCTCAAACATTTTTTATTAAGAAAAATATTTTTTTTATGATAAATTTATGAGTTTAACTGCCTATATTTCCAAAACTTTTACAATTATCGAAAAAAGCCGAAATACCCCAACTAGATAATTTAATTTTCTATAAAAAATATTAACATTGTAGTAGAAGATCTCAATTTTTTTTTAACAATTTTTTTAAAAATTGAATTTAGTGACGACATCGCTTCATACATTTTGTATGGCAGTCGCCTATACACAATATGTAAGAAGACTTAATAGTTTGTTACTTCATCTCCAAACATACATACATACCATCATGCAATTTGCATATTCTGGGTAGGAAAAAGGATCTTCCTCCATACTATCCTATCTTGACATACATACCTACATATGTTGTATAGAAAACAAAATATCTGAAAATATTCAATAATTTGTATCTATGGGTTTATAGTTTGGCACATATTCTTCAACTATACATACTATCGCTATCGACAGTTGGATCTCATGTGTTACATGCAACTAGTTAATATAAACTTATTTATGTTCAAATCGCATTTACATAAAATTTCCGCTATACATATATTTAAATAAGCACTTATTTTTTAAGTGCATAACCAATCCGCATTATACCTACATTATCCAACTGTCGATTTGTTCAGGAGAACTTTGTTCTCTTAACATATCGACAATGTATCAAGCCAGAATACGCGAGAATTGTATGGAGAGGTCTACTTTTTTCACGGCTTTTCCAACTTTGAAGTCAAAAAACACCAACTTAGAGGCTTCGCAGCATATATGTTCCATACACGGATTTACTCAGAATTCGGAGTAGAACATTTCGTGTGTCTGTGTGTGTCTGTGTGTGTGTGTGTGTGTCTGTGTGTGTGTGTGTGTGTCTGTGTGTGTGTGTGTCTGTGTGTCTGTGTGTCCGTCCCCCCCTTATAACTTTTGATCCGCTCAATTTACAGAGCCTAAAATTTCAGAATATATAAACAGTTACAGGCCTACAAAACTTTTATACTCGGAATTTTGAATTTTCGTTTCAGTCAGGGGTTATCAACTTTTGAATTTTTATTTTATTTTTCCATATATCTCAGAAACCATAAACGCTAGAACGCTGAAAATTGGTACAAACATACACAAATACAAAATCTCAAATTAGTTTTTTCAAAAAAATTTCAGGGTTTCTCAAACATTTTTTATTAAGAAAAATATTTTTTTTATGATAAATTTATGAGTTTAACTGCCTATATTTCCAAAACTTTTACAATTATCGAAAAAAGCCGAAACACCCCAACTAGATAATTTAATTTTCTATAAAAAATATTAACATTGTAGTAGAAGATCTCAATTTTTTTTTAACATTTTTTTTAAAAATTTAATTTAGTGACGACATCGCTTCATACATTTTGTATGGCAGTCGCCTATACACAATATGTAAGAAGACTTAATAGTTTGTTACTTCATCTCCAAACATACATACATACCATCATGCAATTTGCATATTCTGGGTAGGAAAAAGGATCTTCCTCCATACTATCCTATCTTGACATACATACCTACATATGTTGTATAGAAAACAAAATATCTGAAAATATTCAATAATTTGTATCTATGGGTTTATAGTTTGGTACATATTCTTCAACTATACATACTATCGCTATCGACAGTTGGATCTCATGTGTTACATGCAACTAGTTATATATTTATATTCTTATTTAAAACTATTAATTTAGTTCATAATCTACCGCAATATATATTTATTTTATAGCCTTATTTTTTGTGTTAAAATATTGCACGGAAATAAATATATTATATTTTAAAGTACCCTACAATTTGATATATAATTCTTGTTACATCGTCAACTGTTTCGACCAAGGCGATAAAAAATATTCTCGTATCGCATCGAGTCAATAGGTACGTACTACTTCTATCAACGATAATAATAAAAACGTGTTAGAATTCGGCCGAACGAAACAAGCGGAATCTGCGCCGACTGTTTAATATTATGTATTCAAAATTAAAGTTAAATTATTATTTGTTGAATTGATATTTTTATGTTATTAAATTATATTTATTAAATTACTTTTACCCGATTGCTTATTTTCCGCGCCGTCTTTCTACACATTTTCACATTATAAAATTTAATTCTTATCTTTTATACTTACTTATCTTTTAATTATACATATTTTGACGTGCCTACTATTTAAGTATATCTTTAATATATCGCAATTAGAGAAAATATAAATTCTTAAAATGAACGTCGATAAGAGCTTACTATTGCAAATAGCATTAGAAAAACTGAATTCTATTTTTTCGTGCTTGCAAATGATTTATGATCGCTCTACAAATGTGCAGAATGTACAAGAAAATTTAAATTTAATTTCCGCCGCAGTTTGTATTGACGCACTACGTATTGAGTTTGATGAAACGCTGGAAGAGTATAATATTTTAAATATGCGATTGAATAATGGAGAACCAGAGTTTGACATGTGGAATTCTTTCGAAGACATGTACTGGAGAGTAAAATATGTTTTTTCTCTTATTGAATCTGACTCAAAAACGGCTTTAGACCAAGAGAACTTCTATTCAAAAGACATATATTCTCCCGATAGCTTATATGATGAAAGTCTGATTGACGTAAAAAACCCGCATCCGCATCAACCACATACTGAATCTATTTCAACTACTGCACTCGCGCTCTGTTCGACATCCATAACCGCGCCGCCACCCGATTTTACGCAATCATCAGGTGAGCAGCTTCCCCTCTCGCATCCGCATAAACCGCATTTCGCCACCAGTGTGTATTCTTCGACTCTTTTACATGATTCTGCGCTCTGTTCGACATCCATAATCACGCCGCCATCTGCATTCACCCAACTGTCACTTGAGCAGTTACCTCCCCCGCATCCGCATAAACCGCATTTCGCGACCCGTGCATATTTTTCAACCGATTTGTATAATTCCGCATTCAGTTCGTCATCCATATTCATGCCACCACCTAGATTAATACAATCCTCAGGTGAGCATCTACCTTCCTCGCATCCGCATAAACTGGATTTCGCCACCAGTGCATATTTTTCAACCGCTTTACATAATTCCGAGCTCTTTTTGTCATTCATAACCACGCCGCCACCTGCAGTAATGCATTCGTCAGGTGAGCATCTACCTTCCTCGCATCCGCATAAACCGCATTTCGCAACCAGTGCATATATTTCGACCGATTTGCATAATTCCGAGGTCTGTTTGTCATCCATAATCACGCCGCCATCTGCATTCACCCAACTTTCACTTGAGCAGTTACCTCCCCCGCATCCGCATAAACCGCATTTCGCAACCCGTGCATATTTTTCAACCGATTTGTATAATTCCGCATTCGGTTCGTCATCCATACTCATGCCGCCACCTAGATTAATGCAATCCTCAGGTGAGCATCTACCTTCCTCGCATCCGCATAAACTGGATTTCGCCACCAGTGCATATTTTTCAACCGCTTTACATAATTCCGAGCTCTTTTTGTCATCCATAACCACGCCGCCACCTGCAGTAATGCATTCGTCAGGTGAGCATCTACCTTCCTCGCATCCGCATAAACCGCATTTCGCAACCAGTGCATATATTTCGACCGATTTGCATAATTCCGAGGTCTGTTTGTCATCCATAATCATGCCGCCATCTGCATTTACCCAACTGTCACTTGAGCAGTTTTCTTCCCCGCATCCGCATATACCGCATACCTTCGCCAGTGTATTGTCTTCGACTGCTTTACATAATTCTGCACTTGTGCTTCGTTCGACTTACACTAGTTCGCCATCACCTGCATTTATGCAACCGTCAGATAAACATCTATATATTCCGCATCCGCACAAGCTACATGTTACCGGTAATGGATCTGCTTCAACCGCAGTTCCTAATTTGGTGCTCGGTTTGTCATCTTTTACCTCGCTGCTGCCTTTATTCACGCAACTGTCAGGTGTGCAGCCACCTCTCCCCCATCCGCATGCCGCAGATAGGGCATCTACTTCTCATAATTCCGCACCCGTGATCAGTTTGACGTCCTTTACCGCGTGGCTGTCTTTGTTTACCCAGTTATCAGTTGAACAGCCATCTCTATCGCATCTGCACTACCTGCATGTCGCTGCAATTGTATTTACTTCGACAGTTGAATATAACTCGCTCTGCTCGCTTAACGCATTGTCGCACGCTAGTGTGAATATATCAAACGATAATCGCACACTTAGCGCCCAACGTAACGAGAACGCAACTTCATTTCTCACAACGACAGTCGAATCTGTTTTTGACGCTCATGATGTTAAACATAACATTAGTTGCTTATTAGATGGTGCATCTCATAGTAACTTTGTGACATCAGAGTTTTATAATAAACTGAAATTAAATATTTACCTAAATAATATATCGGTTCGAGGTATCGGTGCCTCTAATAAATATACAAATAAATTTGTTTATTTTCAATTCTCATCGAAATACAATAAAGACATAAAATATAATATTACGTCGCTCGTTGTCGATAAAATTAACAATAATTTACTTTCAATACCTATCGATGTCTTCGTGTTACTTTTCCATTCCGCTGTAATTCTGCGCACTATACAGATTACAATCAGTTACGTTATTATGGAAACTGTTCCCGCTTTATTTAACCAAGAAAATTTAACTATAGACTGCTGTACCACAGTATTTGACTTTATCGAATTTGATATAAATATGTCAAATAATGGTTTCTGGCAAATTTATAAATCTCAATCCGCTGTACCGCTCACTCTATGTATCTTTGGAAAGGATTGAGAGTGAATACCTTTTTCGATCTGCGTATGATGCAGTTATATAATATGATAAATATCTCGAGAAAGAATATTTATCACCCGCGTCCGCTCATGACTTAATTTATCCCGCTTATACTTTAACATACCCCGCTTATAAATTAATTTATCCCGCTAATAATTTTATTTATCTCGCTTATGATTTAATTTACCCCGCTTGTATCATTATACCGCTCTACTTAATAACACAAAAGGTCATGTCTACGACCAAATTACGCAAGAATGCATCACTCAATGATGTACTTTATTATAGTCCAGATTTACAAGGTGATCAGTTTAATATTATTTTTAATTTTCAGCTATCTCATATAGCACTCTCCGCTGATAGTAAACTGATGTTTTTGCAAGTGACAATGAATGTCCATGATCGTCATTATCGCCTTAAGTCACAGAATCAGTTCACAACATATCACTTTAATAGGGTTTGTTTTGGACTCATGTTCAGGTCATGCCATACGCTTCGCTTCATGAAGCAACTTAATAAATTTAAAAATGCTTTGAATAGTATTTCCGCGATTCGTAGTGCTAATGTTCCTTATAAATTTAATAAAACCGCTCAACATAGGATTTTGAGCGTAAATTATTCAAAAATAAATAATAATTTTGATTTTATATTTATTGCTTCTTATTTAAAAATTTTTAAACGCACTATATTAGCTACTGTTATTAAGATATGGGACGTAATTGACCAGTAGCGCCTGTCGTTCTATTCGCTATGTTAGTAAGAAAAGAGCTATTTATTTTTTATTTTTATTTTATTTTACAAAGGACAGCACACAGTACATGCATACAATTATTAAAATTAAATAAATAAAAATACAAAAATAACATGTACCTCTTACGTACTATACCTAATATCAAAATGATACATCAAAAAAGTGTGAATTAGTGGGGTGCGCGTATGAGAGAAGAGTAATACATGTGTGTGTGAAAGAGATATCTAGAAAGAGTGTGAGTGTGTGGGTGCGTATGTGTGTGTGAGAGAGGGTGTGCATGTGTGTGTAGACGAACATATATTGATAGATTCATGAGTTGAGAAGAATAAGAATATATATTGCTGAGGGTGGTTGGGAAAAATAAAATTAATCTGTAAATAATTGTTATAATGTCACGACGTTAGATATAAGTTTATTTTTGAAGGTTATATGTGAATCAAAAAATATGTCTAAGTCGGCATTTTTTTCATAAGAGTTAAATAAGTTTATCATTCTGTTAATCGGAGCGTTTTTGGAAGCATTTGTTTTACAAATATTGGAGAAGAAAAGTGACGTATGTCTTGTCCGGCGAGTAGAAGTATTAAATTTGATATTGGTAAGAATTTCATGGCATTCTATGTTTCCATTTAGTATACTGTGAAGGAACATAAGGTCTGAAATTGTGCGTCGCGTGGTCAAAGAAGTTAGTATAGTAGGTTGGTAAGTATTGTTACAACGGTAGTTTGAATATTTAATGAATTTATTCTGAATTTGATCCAACGAGTAAATGTAAACCTTGTACTGGGGATTCCATATAGTTGATGCGTACTCAAGTTGACCTCTGACAAGAGAGCAATATAATTGTTTTAATGTATTGGGGTTTTTAAAGTATTTACTGATTCTAAATATAAAGCCTAACATTTTATAAGATTTGTTTACTATAATTTCAATATGTTTGTCGAAGAGAAGTTTTGAATCAAGGTGTACGCCAAGATCTTTGCAGTCTGTTTTCGTCGGTAAAACTACATTGTTCAGTTTATAATTGTATTTTACAACTTTTATCTTCCTAGTGAAAGATATAGAAAAACACTTGGATATATTTAAGGAAAGATAATTTTCATTGCAATAAACGGATAAACGTTCCAAATCCTTCTGTAGATCGGCACAATCAGAGCAATTTGAGATTGTTTTGAAAATTTTCATGTCATCGGCAAATAATAATACTTGACTACTGTAAAAGCATTTTCCGATGTCATTTATATAAATATTAAAGAGAAGGGGACCTAAATGAGATCCCTGGGGGACTCCAGATGTCACGCTAATACATTTAGAAGAATGTCCGTTAACCGAGGTTATTTGGTGTCTATTATCAATATATGATTTAAGCCACCTAAATAGGTCACCATGTATACCTATCAATGACAATTTTTGCAAGAGAGTTGGGTGATTTACGCGGTCAAATGCTTTGGCATAGTCAGTATATATAGCATCTATTTGCAGTCTCTGATCCATTTTATCATGAAGATAACTAGTAAATTGGGCTAAATTAGTGGTGGTAGAACGTTTTCTCATAAAACCGCGTTGATCAGTGGTGATATATGAAGATATTTTACTATAAACCTGATCATACACTATTTTTTCAAACACTTTGCTGATAATTGGGAGTTTGGAGATGGGCCTATAGTTAGTGACATCGTGTTTATCACCGTTTTTCAGTATGGGATGAACAAGAGCGGTTTTCCATATTTCAGGGAATGTGCCGTTAATAAGTGACAATTTGAATATATAACACAACGGGTGTGCCAGGACCCGAGCGCATTTTTTCAAAAAAACTCCAGGAATATTATCGTTTCCTGCACCCTTTGATATATCTATGTTAAGAAGATAATTTAGCGTACTGTTATAGTCGATGGAGATGGAATTAATAAGATAAGGGTTATCGATGTTGTTGTTTTCGTTAGTGACACTATTAGGTGTGATGTACACTGAGCTGAAGAAGTCGGAAAAAATATTGGCTATGCCTACTCCATTAGACGAGGTGGCATTGCCGAAGAACATGGTCTCAGGAATGTCTGGTGTCTTTTTGAATGATTTTACATAATTCCATAAAGTTTTTACGTTTTGTCGTATTCCGTTTTCAATCAAGTTAATGTAATTTTTGAAGATGAGATCGGCAGTTTTCTTTTGTCTTTTTCGCAGAAGAGAGAACGTCTGATAATCAAGAGGGTTTCTGTCACGTTTCCATTTGTTGTGGTAGTATGTTTTTTCTTTAATAATTTTTTTCAGTGGTAAGGTATACCACACTGGGTATTTGTCAGACTTCTTTGTTCTTTTTGGTACATGGGTTTCTATAGTGTTTGTCAGTATACAATAAAAATTGTCAAGTGCTGTGTTAATGTCAGAAGTGTTTATTACTGAAGACCAATTAGTTTTTGTCAAGAAGTCGTTGATAATGTCGTAGTTGGCTTTATGGAATAAGCGTATAGTCTGAGGATTTTTCAAAGCGGTCTTGGGAAAAGGGATTTGGAAATCTATTAAGAGGGAAGGATGATGCAGGTCTTCAATTACCAAAGAATGACAAGATTTGGAAACGGTAAGGGGTAAATTTGACAACACTATATCAAGAACTCATCCATTATGATTGGTAATATTGTTATATTGAGTTAGATTCGACAACGATATAGAGTTACAGAACAAGGAAGAACACTGATCATTATTATTTGGTTGTGGGGACACGTATAAGGAAGAATTCCAGGTTATGCTAGGCATATTATAATCTCCTAATACGATAAAAATATCGTCTGGGAATAGTGCAGTCATTTTACAAATATTATCAATATGGTTTGCGACGAGTGCCAATCTATCTGAAGCCGATAGTTTCGGTCCAACTCCCGGTATATAGGTGCAACATAAATTAATTGAAAAATTTCGCTTTTTTGAGAGATGTAGTTTAAGACTTATCCAAATATCCTCGGCATTAGAAAGCCACGTTTTTTCAAGTTTTGCGGTGTATTTTCTATCGACTGCTATAGCAACTCCTCCTCCGGTTAATTTGCCATTATTATTGTGATTACAACTATTATTAAGGGTAATGTTTCGGTCTCGTCTGTACACATTGTAACGTTTGTCAAATATCTCGTCGTCGGTAATACTTTCTATCAACCATGACTCTGTAATACAAATTATATCATAATCATTTAGTAGTACACTTTGTAGAAAATCATGAGTTTTAGTTCGCAGGCCTCGGACATTTTGGTAATAAATACTAATTGTGTCAGTCATTTTTGAACGTAAATATAAATATATGTATCGAAATAAATTTAAAAAGAATAACATAAGCTTGTCAGAGGTCCACCTTCAGCACGCCTAATTAAATTCAACATAAGTTCGCCTGTGTAAGTATGGGTTGTGGTGTAGATGTTGTAATGTGTGTATATATGTAATGTATTTGATATTACGTTTATGTGATTAATATGTTCATAGAAATTAAAATTTGGCAGGGATAAGATAATACAATATAATAGCAACAGATATACATAGATTTGAAAAATAAGAAAATAGAAGTAATCAAACAGAAATAAAAAATAAGCATTATCATTCAAGTAAGATTCGCTAGTTGATTCATACTGGAGATACATACTGGTCCGGAAAGCTCGTTTTTTCGCAAATAGATTTTGGAGTTGCGTACCCACAAAAAATTATAGTTATTTGTCTTTTTGAATTCCTTGGCCGCCCTCAGGATCAGCTTGTTCCTCGTTGTAAGATGATCGTTTACAAATATTTTGACGTTTTCTCCTGAAAGACCCAGTGAAGAATTACTGACGCCTTTATTCTTCTTTATTGCTGCCAGCAACTCGTCCTTTGTCCTTTTCGAAGAGATTTGGGCAATAATATTTCTTGGTCTGGTGGTAGTGGTTGATTCTGACTGCAGAGGTTGGCGGTAGCGGGGTGTTAATCTATTGACAGTTACTAAATCCTCATGTTTCAATTTATATCCAACAGTTTCTGCGATGTTTATAATGGTCTTCTTAAGGTTTTCGTCATTATTTTCGGGGAGCCAGTGTATTTCAATATTATTATTTAGTGTTTCTTGTTCACTTTCGTTACTTTGCCTCTCCAGGTACGAGATGGCTTTTTTCAGATTAGTTATTTCCACTTCCAGATTATCGACCCTTTCCATATTCCTTTCCATCTTCAGATGATTTTGTTCCTGCTCCTTGCAAGTTTTTTCCAGAATTTCAATTTTGTTTTTGAAGTCATCTTGTTGATTGCTGATAAATTGAATGGATTGGAGAATTTTTTCATTTTGTTGTAATATTTCGTCGTATTTATTTTTCGTTTCATAAAATTATCATAGCTATGGCTATTAAGACTAGACTGGAATGGCAAACCGCACAGCCGCATCATAAATATTTGGGATATGTTCTGTTCAGAGCTTCCACTCTTTAATAAAACAAAAATACCGCGTCTCTTAGGTATGCGTAATGATTTGTGTGAATTGTGCCTTTCTTCTGTGTACACTTCTTGTCAATCAGCGCTACCGATACGGAGTTATCTGAACAAATGATAGTCCTTAAAATTCAAAATAATTTCATCATATTATATGATGTATATATATATATATATATATATTGTATACTTTATTTTATATATAATATTGTTATCATATTTTATGATAATTTAACATTATTTACTTTATTATATATTTTTTTTATGTATAATTCCACGCATTGCATCACACATCACACATATTTGCATCACGCATTTCACTTTTTTATTTAAACTTCCACGCATCGCATCCTACATACATACTTGCATCACGCATTTCACTTTTATTTAAACTTCTACGCATCGCATCATACATATTCGCATTTAACTTTTTTTTAAAGGTGACCCTTTAAGGGCGGGGAAAATGTTGACGCCAATATGTCATTATAATTATTGTCGCATTTTTTATATCAAATGACATATAATATTGTTGCAACTGCTGCCCACCCTACATCCAAAATCAGTCTTCTTTCAAACCGCGTCCTGTGATGTCCATCCATATCTCTTTCTGTTTTCCGCTCCTCAAAAATCACTTAACACATCATATATGTTATCACCGCGCGCGTGTGTGAGATTCAAGTGAATAGTGACAAGTGGTGATCATCCTTCAAGGGAGAGGACCAAGAATCAAGTGAGTTTCCATTATATATCCTTCCTTTGCCTTGCGGTGGTTGCAACTTACATATCACACCTGCAAAATACAGTCCACTTCTACTTTTCATTTTTACTTTATATTACATATTCGCGTCTTCAATGGCCATCTATGAAGTAACGAAGAAACCTTTTTGTAACGCCATCTATTGAGAAAGTGGTAAACAATGAAAGCAACAGTCCTTATACATGAGGTGACAATGTTCTCGCACAGATGCCACCCCTGAACTGCGCCAGAATCAAAGTTAATTTTTGGCTTGTTTACTTGCTTTCACCAATGTATATGTAAATTGAATATTATTTAAAGTTGTATATATGATTGACTCCCGACAGAGAAAGTTTATAAGGAGAGCTGAATGAGTTCCGAATGTTGACTTTTTAGGTGAGACGAGACATGTGCGTGGACATACACGCATGTGTCGTACTTCCTTTTATATGGTCATGCACACCTGTCGCTTGTTACCACACATTATGGGATATGTCGTGGTGGTATGGATGAATGAATGGAAGCCCATTTAGGGCGATTAAAATAAAAAATAGTGTGGTCTTTTTAGTTATCTATACCAAATAGAGAAACGGCGAGATGTAAGTATGTATATTATGTAATTAACTTTGTTTAAACCACGAATGTATACTGTGTAATTAACTTTGTTTAAACCACGATGTATATTATGTAATTAACTTTGTTCAAACCACGAATGTATATTATGTAATTAACTTTGTTTAAACCATGAATAGGTATATACTATGTAATTAACTTTTTTAAACCACGAATGTATACTATGTAATTAACTTTGTTTAAACCACGAATGTATATTATGTAATTAATTTTGTTTAAACCACGAATGTATACTTTGTAATTAACTTTGTTTAAACCATGAATATACCTATATTATGTAATTAACTTTGTTTAAACCACGAATAAGCCATTTTATACCAAATTGTGGACCGACGGATGATGTTGTAATCCGTTCCGACGAAAGAGCGGTGGCTTCGACAACTGCAGTACTTAGTGATGACCAAGACCAAGACTAAGACCATGACCAAGATTCTTAATACAAGAATCTAGCGGTCTCGCAAAATTTTATTAATTTACTATTTAAAAAGCCATAATACTTAACTATAAAGTAATTACAGAATATTAACAGAAAAATAAGTTTTTATTTTATTTATTGAAAACAAACATACAGCCAATTTAGTACATAGGACAAGCAGACAGTAATACAAAAAATAAGCCAAAAATGTTGATGAATATTACTAGTTAAAAAACATGAATTGAAAAAGAAACATCAGTAATATAATATTTTTTTGCTGTAGGAAAATGAATTTGGAAGGAAATGGGGCGTTATGGGAAGCGTGGGAACGTGGCCAAAATGGATAGTTTAAATCTTCTATGCGATGAGTTGAATACATCAATTTCATGGAAGAAAGAATCATAATTTAGGTTGCAAGTAATTTGCAAGACTAGCAAGTCCATGACTCGATCGAGTATGCAAAACCATGACCAAGACCAGGGGGTACAAGACCAAGACCAAAACCACCTTTGTCTTGGTCTTGGTCATGGTCATTGTCTTGCATTTGCTCATCACTCATTATCATTACTGGCACTACAGTCCGCTACGGACCCTGGCCTCCTCCAGAAATCTCCATCCCTCCCTATCGACCGCCAGTCTTCTCCAATTTTTAG